>JAKWJD010001763.1:14940539-15625539 GCA_027705065.1 Solanum peruvianum
AGATCTCCCCTGGGTGGTTTCATGCATTCGAGGTTAGACTGTGGGGTACTGACCTTCTGAGGGAATCGTTAGATAAAGTGAAATGCAGCCAAGAAAAGCTTTTAGCGGGGCTCAAAGTAGGACAGAAAGAATATGCAGATCGAAAGGTTAGAGATTTGGTGTTTATGGAGGGTGAGCAAGTTTGCTGAAGGTTTCGCCCATGAAAGGGGTGATGCGTTTGGTAAGCGAGGTAAGCTTAGCCCAAGGTATATTGGTCCCTTTGAAGTTCTGAAGTGAGTAGGGGAGGTGGCTTATGAATTAGCCTTGCCTCCAGGGCTGTTGGAGTTGCATCCGGGATTTCATGTGTCTATGTTGAAAAGATTACCATGGATGGAAACTACAACATTCGTTGGGATTCAGTCCTGCTTGATGAGAATTTGTCTTATGAGGAGGAGCCTGTTACTATTTTAGACAGAGAAGTCCGCAAGTTGAGGTCAAGGGAGATTGCTCCATCAAGGTTCATGGAAGAATCGACCAGTTGAAGAGCCACTTGGGAGAGAAGGAGGCTGATATGCGAGAAAGATACCCACACCTATTTACAGATTCAGGTACTCCTTTTTGCCCTTGTTTTTTCTTCTTGTGATCGTTCGAGGACGAACAATGGGTAAATTGGTATCTATTGTAACGACCTGTTTAGTCGTTTTAAGCAGCAGATTTTATTTCTGGAAAAACTGGCTGAGACGACGGACCGTCATGGGCACGACGGACCGTCGAGGGGGTCTCGTTTCAAAACACTTAGAAATTAGAAATTTGCGTACTGAAATCGACTCTCTGAACTTCACGACGAAATGGCAGGACGGACCGTCATAAGCGTGACGGGCCGTCACAGACCCTTAGTAAAAATTCAGTCTCTGAACTCTGTGACGGAAGCATCAGGACGGACCATCGCAGGCACGATGGGCCGTCACAGGCTACATAATCCCAGGCTGGGTCGGATTTCTGTTAAGTAATTAAGGGGCGTTTTGGACTATTCTGCTTTAATTATAAAGTTAGTGGGTTAATGTTAATAGTTTAATACCTAGGGTTAAAAGAGATAACCTTGAGTTAATTAGTGGGTTAATTCCTCATCTTTTATACTTAATTATATGCTAATTAGGGTAAAAGAAAGAGGGTTTGAATAAGAAAAATAGAAAGAACAAGGTGAGAGGAGAGAAAGAAAACGATCAAGAGAGAGACTAACGAAGAGGAACGAAGCTTTGGGGAATTGCTTGCTTGATCACGAATCTTCGGTGGAGGTAGGTTATAGGTTTATGCTATTCGTAGTAAACTCTTAATAGCGAATGATATGTATTGGTAGTATTGTAAACCTTCTATATGCTTAATTGTATGCTTGCATGAATGTTATTATATAATTGTGATAAAATAAGCATGATGAGGCTATTGAATCCTAAATCTTGAAAAACCCTAATCACTTTGTTAATGATGATGACTTGGTATAAAAGAAGGCTTGATGAACGAAAGTAGTGAGATTAGGGGATCAGGTGCCACGTTCCGGTACCAGGATAGTATATGAGGATCGGAGTGTCACGTTTCGACACTAGGATAGTATATGGATCGGGTGCCACGTTCCAGTACCAGGATAGTTTATGAGGATCGGAGTGTCACGTTCCGACACCAGGATAGTATATGGATAGGGTGCCACGTTCCGGTACCAGGATAGAATGAGGATCGGAGTGCCACGTTCCGGCACCAGGATAGAATATGGATCGGGTGTCACGTTCCGACACCAGGATAGTATATGAGGATCGGAGTGTCACGTTCCGACACTAGGATAGTATATGGAGCAGAGTGTCACGTACCGACACGACAGGAATAAATATAATGAATCTTGAAAGATGTTAATATACTCAATTTAATGAACCTAATTTCCAAATGAGTATGATGGGGAGGCGTGAGTCCTCATTGATGTGCTTGGTGTTGTGACCAAGAGTTATGGTAATTGTAAATGTCGCATGTTGAGTATTGTAGTTGATTTTATGATATTATCTGATATATACTATTTTCTATTTTGAGTTGGCCGATGATATCTACTCAGTACTCTGTTTTGTACTGACCCCTACTTGTATGTTTCTTTCTTTGTTATTTGTGGAGTGCAGCAAACATACCGTCGTCTTCAACTCAACGCAAACTCTAGCCAGTCTTCATTACACCGGATTTCAGGGTGAGCTAATGCTTCTACGCTTGGACTGGATGTTCCTCTTCATGTCTTGATGCCTTGAAGTCCGGCATGGACTAGCTTTTTAGTATTTTAGTTTCTTAGATACTCTTAGATTAATAATTTGAGGATAGATGTTCTTGTGATGATGACTTCCAGATTTGGAATAATAATAATAAGTATGAGTTTAAGAAGTTATTTAATCGATGTTCATTAATGAGATTTAAGTCTTCCGCATTACTTTCTGTTATTATATTGAAATGTTGGGGTTTAGATTGGTTGGTGCGCTCACATAGTAGGATAAGTGTGGGTGCCACTCGCGGCTCGATTTGAGTCGTGACATTAATCTGCTATAATTACCTTGTTGTGTTCACATGATTCATCAGTATGATGACTATCTGAATTTGGGGATTGAAGTTCTGAAACGTCCTTCATTACTTGATGATTCTTCAATATATCTCAAGTCTTTATTTTTTAAAGAAAATTAAGTTAATGATAAATTATATAATTTTATATACAAATTTAATGAAGTAAATTAAACATGATTGTCAACATCAAGTTCCATTTGTATCGGAGAGGTTGCTTGGTGTCCATCATTGCCTTCTTCATCGGAAACTTCAACCATGTGCGGTGTAGACTTGCCGCCCATATCATTCATTAAATGAATTTGTAATATAATGACCTATGAAATTTATAAAACACAACGAAAATACACATATACAATACATTACCTTTGATTGTTGGCCATCCTCCCTATTCTTAGAATTCATCACCTAAATCTGATTAGCCTTTATCAAATTCACAAGATACTCAAATTTAC
This sequence comes from Solanum peruvianum, assembly GCA_027705065.1. Lineage (NCBI taxonomy): Eukaryota > Viridiplantae > Streptophyta > Magnoliopsida > Solanales > Solanaceae > Solanum > Solanum peruvianum. Next base: position 14,943,554 of record JAKWJD010001763.1, read on the forward strand.
TGTCAACCTATTAAAAAAAATTACAGATTCAAATTTATATTCAAGAATTAACATTAAAAAATAAATATTGTTACTTACGTATTCCTTCATATGTTGTTTCAGTTCTTCAATATCGGGATATACAGACTTATCTTTTGAGACTTGTGAAGATACATGGGCAGAAGATACATTAGCAGACGGGGTATGTTCTTCATCTGGCATTGAGAATGACTGATTTAATTGCGGCTTTGAATGCTTTGACAAAGTTTTCGAACCCTTTGTTTTATATGTATCAGTATTCTTTCTCCTCTTGGGTGGTGGTGGAGATGATGTATCAGATACACGAGATGATCTTCTCAATAAATGATCAGGAGGGCTTGTTGAAAAATCTTCAAAACCTGACTTATCTTTAGTATGCACTTTTTTTTGCACCAACAGGTGGCGTGGATACTTCATTTCAATTGACCTCTTGACTATCGGGTAAATCAAGGGATTCCACCTCATCTTGCGTTGGTGCAATGTTTGAACAATATTCTACAATTAAAATGTTTTAATGTTTAACAATGTAATGTATAACAAAAAAAACTATTATTACAAAAAAAATTATAAAGCTTATTGATACAATATTAAAAGATAATTTAAAATTAATGTTACCTTGGAGAAAATTCTAGTCATTAACTTTTCATATTTTGGCTTTTCAGCCACCACTGTCCAATTACATATCCTCAGAATGCAATTCGTCACTTTAACAGCAAGGTCTGGACTTAGATAAGATGCACATTCATAAATCCAAATGTTGAGTGCATAAGGCATACCAAATAAGCGATACATCTGTTTGCTTTGGTTGAAGTCTTGCCTAAGTGATGTAATCAGCTTATTAAATGCAATCTGACCCCAAGGATACATTTCATACCTACCATCTTCGACCATTATAAATTCTTCTATACGTATGAAGGTCTCACCAAGATGGCATAACAAGAAAGTATTGATGAAGTATAGTATTGCCATTTCCACAGATTCTTGTGTGGTCTCCCAATTACCCATTGCAAAACGATGTATCAATCGACTCTTGGTTATACCCGTGGGACAATCAGAGAAATATTTTTGTAATAACCGGCTCTGAGTGGAATTAGGATATGAAAATTCCTTAACATTTCCTTTGCATTTTAGGCCAGTTACAATGACAAATTCCTTCATTCCAAACACCAATACATTCCCATTAGTATGACGAACATGCAGTACATCTCTATTTTCATGTCGCACCTCCAACAACAGCAAACACTTGATAATCTGACCCTGGAAATTACATTTTGAAATTTCTAAATATGGTCCAAAAATTGTTTTCTTAAACAGTGCAACGCATTCATCTTTTATTGATAATTTGATTTTATTCACAAAATCAAAATTGAAAGTCTCTCCAAACCTCAATGGATGTGCTGGAATTTTTTTAATAACATAATTCATGCCCTGTTTATACAAAAAAATAAAATAACATAATTTATGCCGTGTATTATATGAATGTATATGATACATCATAATCCTATTCCTAAATTACATATAACTTATCAGATGTATATGATACATTTTATAACTGGCAACTATAATATTATATAAAAACCTTCATATTTAGTTTTAAGTGAATGTATATGATACATTATATTCAAAATTATAAGACACTTGATTTATAACATGTATATGATAGATCTTATTAACTGATAACTATAAAAATTGTAAATAAACATTGTGTATTTGATACATCCTACAACTGTACCACACACTTAATTTTACTAAATACAACAAACAAAAGGAAACATATTATAGACTTAAAACTGAAAAACACATGATGCTTTGAATAGTCGATAACAGAAATTTATTGAATAATCTTAAAATTTTACAGACATGGTGCTTTCACTGATACTGTCACGACCCAAAACCGAACCGCGACTGGCACCCACACTTAACCTAATATGTGAGCGAACCAACCAATCTAAACCTAAACATTTCAATATAATATCAACAGAAAGTAATGCGGAAGACTTAACTCATTAATAAAATCAATTCAATAACTATTATTATCCCCAAAATCTGGAAGTCATCATCACAAGAACATCTATCCTCAAATTCTAAACTAAAAATGTCTAAGAAGCTAAAACAAATAAAAGCTAGTCCATGCCGAAAGTTCAAGGCATCAAGACTTGAGGAAGAAGATCCAGTCCAAGCTAGAAGCATTAGCTCACCTGAATTTCTGATGTAGTGAAGACTGGCTAGAATTACTGTTGAGTCGAAGACGACGGCACGTTTGCACTGCATCCACCAATACAAAGAAGAAAACATAAAAGTAGGGGTCAGTACAAAACACGGGTACTGAGTAGATATCATCGGCCAACTCAAAATAGAAAAATGTATATACCAAGTATATCATAAAATCAACTATGATACTCAACATGTAGCAACAACAAGTACTATATCATTAACAATTACCGTCAAGTTCACACATGAGGACTCAAGCCTCAATACCATACTCATTTGGGGATTAGATTCATTAGATTGAGTATATTAGCATCTTTCAAGATTCATTATCTTTATTTCTCTTGTGTCGGTACGTGACACTCCGCTCCCTCATATTCTTTATTCCTCTTGTGTCGGTACGTGATACTCCGATCCCCTACTACTAAGTGTCGGAACGTGACACTCCGATCCCCTAAATCTACGTGTCGGTTCGTGACACCCGATCCCCTAAATCTACGTGTCGGTTCGTGACACCCGATCCCCTAAATCTACGTGTCGGTTCGTGACACCCGATCCCCTAAATCTACGTGTCGGTTCGTGACACCCGGTCCCCCTAATACTACGTGTCGGTTCGTGACACCCGATCCCTTAATTCTATGTGTCGGAACGTGACACTCCAATCCACTAATCTCATTCTATCAATTCATCAAGCCTTCTCTCATACCAAGGCATTATCAATCTCATTACTTTTAGTTCATCAAGACTTCTCTCATACTAAGGCATTATCATTAACAAAGAGATTAGAGTTTTACAAGATTTGGGATTCAATAACTTCATCATGCTTATATAATCACAATTATATAATCACATTCATGCAAGCATACAATTAAGCACATAGCAGGGTTTACAATACTATCAATACATATCATTCGCTATTAAGAGTTTACTACGAATATCGTAAAGGAAACCATAACCTACCTCCACCGAAGAATTGATCAAGCAAGCAATTCCCCAAGCAGCGTTTCTTCTCCTCTTTCATTCGATTGACTCTCCCTCTCTCTTGTTCTTTCTATTTTTCTTATTCAAACCCTCTTTCTTTTACTCTAATTAGTATATAATTAAGTATAAAAGATGGCAATAATAACCCACTAATTAACTTAAGGTTACCTCTTTTAACCCCCAAGTAATTAGACTTATTAACCTTAACCCTCTAACTTTATAATTAAAGTAGGAATAGTCCAAAACGTCCCTTAGAACGTGTAAAGAAATCCGACCCAGACTGGGATTACGCAACCTGTGACGGGCCGTCGTGCCTACGACGGTCCGTCCTGCAGGTCGTCGCAAAGTTCAGAGGCTAGATTTCCACTAATTAATCTGTGACGGTCCGTCACGCCTGTGACAGTCCGTCCTGCCATTCCATCATGAAGTTCAGAGAGTCGATTTTCAGTACCCAATTTCAGAATTTCTAAGTGTTTTGAAACGAGACCCTGCGACGGTCCGTCGTGCTCATGACGGTTTGTCGTGGGGTCCGTCGTTTCAGCCAGTTTTCCAGAAATAAAATCTGCTGCTCAAAATGACTAAACAGGTCGTTACAATAGATACCAATTTAACCATCGTTTGTCCTCGAACGATCAATAGAAGAAAAACAAGGGCGTGAAGGAGTACCTGAATCTTTAAACAGGTGTGGGTATCTTTCTTGCATATCTACCTCCTTCTCCCAAGTGGCTTCTTCAACCGGTCGATTCTTACATTGCACCTTGATGGATGCAATCTCCCTTGACCTCAACTTGCGAACTTCTCTATCTAAAATAGCAACAGGCTCCTCCTCATAAGACAAATTCTCATCAAGCAAAACTGAATCCCAACGGATAATGTAGTTTCCATCCCCATGGTATCTTTTCAACATAGACACATGAAATACCGGATGCACTCCGGACATCCCTGGAGGCAAGGCTAATTCATAAGCCAGCTCCCCTACTCGCTTAAGTACTTCAAATGGTCCAATGTACCTTGGGCTTAGCTTACCTCTTTTACCAAACCGCATCACCCCTTTCATGGGCGAAACCTTCAACAAGACTTGTTCACCCTCCATGAACTCCAAGTCTCTAACCTTTCGGTCTGCATATTCTTTTTGTCTACTTTGCGCCGCTAGAAGCTTTTCTTGAATAGATTTCACTTTCTCTATCGAATCCCTCAAAAGGTCAGTACCCCAAGGTCTAACCTCAAATGCATCAAACCACCCAATGGGAGACCTACATCTCCTACCATACAATGCTTCAAATGGAGCCATATCAATGCTTGAGTGATAGCTATTGTTGTATGAAAACTCCGCTAAAGGTAAGAAGTTATCCCAATGACCACCAAATTCTATCACACATGCACGAAGCATATCCTCCAACACTTGAATCGTTCGCTCAGGACTGACCATGGTTGAGGATGGAACGCAGCGAGAGAGAACGAGTACTAAGGTCCAACCTAGTACCCAATTCCGCATGCAGTGTTTTCCAAAACTTAGAAGTAAACTGCGTACCTCTATCTGATATGATGGAGAGTGGAACCCCATGCAACCGAACAATTTCTGAGATATAGATTTTGGATAACTTTTCGGCATTGTAAGTCACCTTGACCGGAATGAAATGAGCAGACTTAGTTAACCTATCGACAATCACCCAAATGGAGTCATACTTACCCATTGTCGTGGGAAGACCAACCACAAAATCCATTGCAATTCTCTCCCCTTCCATTCAGGAATGGGCATTCTTTGAAGTGTCCCTCCGGGCCTCTGGTTGTTCATACTTTACTTGTTGACAGTTGGACACTTGGCAATAAAATCAACAATATCACGCTTCATTCTACCCCACCAAAAGTGTTGCTTTAGGTCACAGTACATCTTGGTTGCACCCGGATGTATAGAAAATACCTTGAACTATGAGCCTCTGTCACAATAATGTTGATCAAATCATCGACGCGGGGTACACATACCCTTCCCTTAATCCTCAACACACCTTCCTCATCGATTGTTGCTTCTTTAGCCTCTCCTGTGCGACACTTTTCTCGGATCCGGATCAATTTCTCATCATTAAACTGCCTTCCCTTGATCTTGTCAAGGAAGGAAGATCTTGCCTCCACACAAGCTAACAATCCTCCCTTCTCATTTACTTCTAACCTCATAAGGTCATTAGCCAAAATCTGAACTTCTCTAGCCAATGGGCGTCTAGAAGCTTGCAAGTGAGCTAGACTTCCCATACTTCCCGCCTTTCTACTTAAAGCATCCGCTACAACATTCGCCTTCCCCGGATGATACAAAATAGTGATATCGTAGTCCTTCAGTAGTTCCATCCATCTCCTTTGTCTCAAGTTCAAATCTTTCTGAGTAAAGACATACTGTAGGCTACGATGATCCGTATAGACTTCACACTTAACCCCATTTAAATAGTGCCTCCATTGCTTTAATGCGAATACTACCGCGGCCAATTCCAAATCATGGGTCGGATAGTTACGTTCATGCACCTTTAATTGTCTTGAAGCATAAGCAATCACATTCTTCTCTTGCATTAGCACTGCACCCAACCCAGAATAAGACGCATCACAATAAACAATGAAGTTCTTACCCTCTACTGGCAAGGTAAGGATAGGTGCGGAAGTCAACAAAGTCTTGAGTTTCTAAAAGCTTTCTTCGCACTCATCCGACCATACAAATGGAACATTCTTCTTAGTCAAGTTCGTCAATTGGGAAGCAATAGAAGAGAATCCCTTGACGAATCGGCGGTAGTAGCTAGCTAAACAAACAAAGATCCTTATTTCTGACACATTAGTGGGTCTTACCCAATTCTTCACTGTCTCAGTCTTAGAAGGATCCACCATCACTCCATCCTTAGAAACTACATGCCCCAAGAAGGACACTGCATCTAGCCAAAACTCACACTTAGAGAACTTGGCATAAAGCTTTTTCTCCCTCAACATTTCCAATACAATTCTCAAATGCTCCTCATGTTCCTTCTTACTTTTAGAGTATATCAGTATATCATCAATAAATACGATCACAAAGAGATCCAGATATGGCTTAAAATCCCGTTCATCAAGCTCATGAACGCAGCAGGGGGATTCGTAAGACCAAAAGACATCACTACAATTCATAATGCCCATACCTGGTTCCAAAGGCAGTCTTTGGCACATCCGTTGCCCGTATTTTCAATTGATGATAACCGGATCTCAAGTCAATCTTAGAGAAGACACAAGCACCTTGTAACTGATCGAACAAGTCATCAATGCGAGGAAGAGGATATTTGTTCTTAATAGTTACCTTGTTCAGTTGTCTATAGTCTATACACATCCAAAAACTCCCATCCTTCTTCTTCACAAACAAAACCGGAGCACCCCAAGGGGATGCCATTGGTCTAATGAAGCCTTTGCTCAACAACTCTTGAAGTTGGGCCTTTAACTCTCTTAACTCCGCGGGGGCCATTCTGTAAGGGGGTATATAAATGGGGCGAGTGCCCGGTTCAAGATCAATACAGAAGTCAATATCCCTATCTGGTGGCATACCAGGAAGATCTGCAGGGAACACATCCAAAAACTCACGGACTACCGAAACCGACTCAATCGAGGGTACTTGGGTAGTGTCATCCTTGAGATGTGCCAAGAAAGCTAAACACCCTTTACTAACCATTTTCTTAGCACGAAGAAAGGAGATATGATACGCACCGGATTGGAAGTGTAGTCCCCTCCCGCACTAACGGATGTCCCAGGTTTGGCTAACGTCACAGTCTTAGCATTACAATCCAAGATCGCAAAATTCGGAGAGAAAGCAAAGTCATACCCAGAATTACATCAAAGTCAACCATTTCTAAGATAACCAGATCTACATAAGTGTTACTCCCCACAAAAGTCACTAAACAAGACCTATACACTTTTTCAACTATCACAGACTCACCCACCGGAGTAGAAAAACGAATAGGCATGTCAAGTAATTCACAATGTAAATTAAGACCATTAGCAAATGAAGAAGATACATAAGAAAATGTGGATCCGGGATCAAACAATACAGAAGCCATGCAATCACAAACCAAAAGATTACCTGTGATGACAGCATCAGATGCCTTCGCTTCAGACCGCCCAGGGAACGCGTAACAATGGGCCCTATCGTTTGTCTGTCCGTTGCCCCTACCATGTTGTGATGTCGTGGGTGGATCCAGTTTTCCCATCACCCCGGACCGTTTGGTGACCACCATTACCTCGCCACCACGTCCTCCAGAATAACGGCCTCTACCATGACACCTCTAACTCTAGTTATTGGGGGTCTATAACTTTGTTTTGGACAATTCCTCCTAATATGTCCAGTCTCTCCACATCCATAACACTCTCTAGAGTCAAGCATAGGTCTCTCAGAGAAGTGTTGACCGGTCTGAGGTGGACCCCCAACTACAGTCTGTAGTGAAGACTGAATTGGTCGAACTGAGTAACCTCCGGAACCCTGTCCTCTGGAGTAAGAACCATTAAACTCACCTACCTTTCGCAACCTTTTTGATGTCGATGCCATGGTGAATTCATCTGGCTTCACTCCTTCCACCTCTACCACGAAATCTACCACTTCTTGGAAGGATTTTGCCGTAGCCGCTACCTGTAAGGCTGAAATCCGCAACTCTGACCTCAACCCCTTCACAAAACAACGAATCCGCTCTTGTGGACTGAAACAAAGTTGGGTGGCGTATCTGGATAGTGCACGAAACTTGGCCTCATTGCGGTAACCGACATCCTACCTTGCTCTAGACTTAAGAATTCATCTCTTTTCCTATCCCTCAAAGTCTGTGGGAGTTTCTCCATATAAACAAGCTAGAGAATGAGGCCAAGTCATAGTGGTGCCTCTGTTGGTTGACACTCAACATGTGACCGCCACCACATTTTGGCGTTCCCTTGAAACTGATAACTCACGAACTCCACACCAAACCGTTCTACTATACCCATTTATGTAGTAGCTAATGACAATCAACCAGAAAATCGTAGGCATCCTTAGATTCAGCACCCTTGAAGACTGGGGGTTTCAATTTTAAGAACTTACTGAAAAGTTCATGCTGATCATTTGTCATTATGGCCCCCGTAGTCAGACGAGGAAACGTGCCTATTCCAATGAGGCATCCATGCGGGGAGCCCCAGCAGCGGCATGTCGCACCTCTGAAACCGGAGGTGTGGTGGTGCAGAAAACACTGGAGGTGCCTGACCCTGATCAGATAACCCGCTAAGATAAGCAAGAACCTGATTGATCATCTCTAGGGTAGGTTGGGGTGGCAATTCCTCATTTTGCTCTTGTTCATTTTCCCCTTCCTCACCCTCTCTTACTACCTCCTCAGTCGGTGGAGGATTCACCGCCCTAGCATCAGATGGACTAGGTGCTCGTCCTCTTCCTCTAGAGGACGTCCTCCCACGACCTCTACCACGGCCTCTTGCCACTGCTCTTCCTCGAGCCACAGCCCCAGTGGTTGGCTCAGACGTTTCTTGTCTTGCCGGTGTTGGTGTTGGCGCAGTCGTTGCTCTAGTTCTAACCATCTGCTAAATAGAGTGAATATGGTCGGATACCAATTTGTATCACCTAGATACCAATTGGATTCAAGTAGTAGCACGAAAGAAAGAATGAAAGAATGGAATTTTCCTAAAGTCTTATAGCCTCTCAAACAAAAGTAAAGGTGTCCCCCTACCGTTCCTTAAGACCCTACTAGACTCGTTCTTGTGTGATGAGACCAACGAACCTAATGCTCTGATACCAAGTTTGTCACGACCCAAAACCGAGCCGCGACTGGCACCCACACTTAACCTAATATGTGAGCGAACCAACCAATCTAAACCTCAACATTTCAATATAATATCAACAGAAAGTAATGCGGAAGACCTTAACTCATTAATAAAATCAATTCAAAACTATTATTATCCCCAAAATCTGGAAGTCATCAACACAAGAACATCTATCCGCAAATTTCTAAACTAAAAATGTCTAAGAAGCTAAAACAAATAAAAGCTAGTCCATGCCGAAAGTTCAAGGCATCAAGACTTGAGGGAAGAGAGATCCAGTCCAAGCTAGAAGCATTAGCTCCCCTGAATTCCGATGTAGTGAAGACTGGCTAGAATTACTGTTGAGTCGAAGACGACGGCATGTTTGCTGCACTCCACCAATACAAAGAACAAAACATAAAAGTAGGGGTCAGTACAAAACACGGGTACTGAGTAGATATCATCGGCCAACTCAAAATAGAAAACAGTATATACCAAGTAATATCATAAAATCAACTATGATACTCAACATGTAGCAACAACAAGTACTATATCATTAACAATTACCGTCAAGTTCACACATGAGGACTCAAGCCTCAATACCATACTCATTTGGGGATTAGATTCATTAGATTGAGTATATTAGCATCTTTCAAGATTCATTATCTTTATTTCTCTTGTGTCGGTACGTGACACTCCGCTCCCTCATATTCTTTATTCCTTTTGTGTCGGTACGTGACACTCCGATCCCCTACTACTATGTGTCGGAACGTGACACTTCGATCCCCTAAATCTATGTGTCGGTTCGTGACACCCGATCCCCTAAATCTACGTGTCGGTTCGTGACACCCGATCCCCTAAATCTACGTGTCAATTCGTGACACCCGATCCCCTAAGTCTACGTGTCGGTTCGTGACACCCGGTCCCCCTAATACTACGTGTCGGTTCGTGACACCCGATCCCTTAATTCTATGTGTCGGAACGTGACACTCCGATCCACTAATCTCATTCTATCAATTCATCAAGCCTTCTCTCATACCAAGGCATTATCAATCTCATTACTTTTAGTTCATCAAGCCTTCTCTCATACTAAGGCATTATCATTAACAAAGAGATTAGGGTTTTGCAATATTTGGGATTCAATAACTTCATCATGCTTATATAATCACAATTATAAAATCACATTCATGCACGCATACAATTAAGCACATAGCAGGGTTTACAATACTATCAATACATATCATTCGCTATTAAGAGCTTACAACGAATATCGTAAAGGAAACCATAACCTACCTCCACCGAAGAATTGATCAAGCAAGCAATTTCCCAAGCAGCGTTTCTTCTCCTCTTTCGTTCGATCGACTCTCCCTCTCTCTTGTTCTTTCTATTTTTCTTATTCAAACCCTCTTTCTTTTACCCTAATTAGTATATAATTAAGTATAAAAGATGGCAATAATAACCCACTAATAACTTAAGGTTACCTCTTTTAACCCCCAAGTAATTAGACTTATTAACCTTAACCTCTAACTTATAATTAAAGTAGGAATAGTCCAAAACGTCCCTTAAAACGTGTAAAGAAATCCGACCCAGACTGGGATTACGCAACCTGTGACGGGTCGTCGTGCCTGCGATGGTCCGTCCTGCAGGTTGTTGCAAGGTTCAGAGGCTAGATTTCCACTAATTAATCTGTGACGGTCCGTCACGCCTGTGACGGTCCGTCCTGCCATTCCGTCATGAAGTTCAGAGAGTCGATTTTCAGTACCCAATTTCAGAATTTCTAAGTGTTTTGAAACGAGACCCTGCGACGGTCCGTCGTGCTCATGACGGTCCGTCGTGGGGTCCGTCGTTTCAGCCAGTTTTCCAGAAATAAAATTTGCTGCTCAAAACGACTAAACAGGTCGTTACAGATACACAACTCAAAATCATTTACAAGCATTATGAATCTGATACACATTATAAATTGTACAAAACATGTTGGTTGTACTTTAATTTGAATTTAGTGAATCAATCTTCATTGTTAAAATGACTTTTAATTTCAGTTTACAAACACATACAACAATTTAAAATTAGGGTTTTATCAACAAAAACACAAAATTATGAATTTTAAATACATACCTTAGGAAGTGTGGGTCTTGAAACAGTTGATGTAACTTTTCTTGGCCTTTTTTCTGGATATCTTCAGTCTTCTTCTCTGGCTCAAGTACATTCTTGTTCTTCATCAATAATGGGTCATGCAATATCTTGGATCTATTCTCAGCCCACATTGCATCATCAGAATCATAAACATGTCTAGAATCACCATCTCCAGATTTACACTCTTCCATAATATTTGTAAACTCACACGATGAAGAGAAAGAAGGAGACTAAAATGTTACCCTTTAAAAACATAGAAAACTTGTTAGAAAGAAGGAGACTCCTACAAAATATCAAATACATATGGCTGCAAATTTGTACTTGAATTCAAATTTTATTAAACTGCAAACGTGTGGAATGAGGAATTCAAATTAACCAATTATACACCTAAAACGTAGGGAAATAAAAAAGGAATAAAAATTAATATGGTAAATTTTAATTGGGGTTGTTAATGGGGTAGTGAGTATAGCTTGAAAATAGGATTTTGTTTTAGTAAAGTAAAACTTGCCAATTGGGTGAAAAAAGGGTGGAAAATCTTTATGTATCTTTCATATTTTTTTTTATTGGGGGGAATAAGGGATTTTTGAAATTTTTATAATAAATAGGGATAAATGGTTATTAAGATAATTAAAGGAGTGTAGTTAACTAATTTTTCCTAATTAATATCCGTTTTGGGCCTTTATTCTTAGCAGCCTCTAGTTCCTAAATAACCACCCCAATACATCAACTAAATCCTTTTGTTTCAGCCCAAATCCTTTTTCCTTAGCCTTTTTTGTTCTTCTCTCTCCTTACCCGACCCAATCCCTTCTATCCTTCATGAGAAGAAACGCGGAAATGGCGCCCCAAAGCAACGATTCAGCGCGTAGATGAAAACAAATGAAATACCAGCGGCAGACGTCTCTTCCAAACGCGGCGAAGTCAGCAGCTCCCACGCGGCCCGACGTCTCTTTTTCCTTTATCTCGTACAGCAGGGCAGGAAAGTTTGTCGTATCGTCCTTTGCTGCTCGCGAATCGTCCTTGCAACTGCGGCTATTTTTCCTTTTGGTCACAAGATGGTGACATGTGGAACTCAAGAATGTTCATTTTGATCGAGTCCGCTCACGTCTTCTTCATCTTTTGAATATTTGGCTGAATTTTTGTTTTTTCCCATACGAAACCCACTTGTTGATTTTTTCTCTGGGGAATTCAAATGGGAAAGGGATGAAGAATTTCGTTTTTACCCTTACCCATTTCCCTCCCTTTGGAGAAAACCCTAAAGTTCTCCTATATAGGGTCTCTTTTGTTCTTCCGAGAAGGGGGGATTTAATTTTTTTTTGGGAGGGAATTTTTTGTAGCAATGTATCGAAAATTTGTGTTGCAAGAAGAGATTTTTTTTTGTGCAAAAAAAAAAGTTGAGAGAAGAGGCCTTGTCGATTTTGTTCTGAAAGCAACATATACAGGTAATTTTTTTTTTCGAAACACAGGCTTTTCTTAATTTTGATTTTGTTGAGTGTTGATCTTCTTTTCGAAAGGCTAGGGAAGATTTTCTGTACTTGGAATTTTCTTAAATATAAAGGGCTTAAGTAAAATACTACAGAGATACGTATCCATGATATTTTGAGAGAAGAGAGTAGCAGTAATAGGTTTGGTTTCAAGTCTCTTTGCTCGTTTGATGACTTGAGTCGGTGTTTTGTGGTGAAGGTTGTCCCCTGCTCTCTCTTGGTCATTTTCGCTACACCGGAAAAGGTAACATCTCCTCTTTGGTTCATGTTTCATTTCCATCTTAAGTATTATGCGATGGTTTTGCCCCTGTTGAGTTCATGGCTTATTTTTATCATTGATTTCTTTGATATTTCTTGCTTTGTTTTAATTAAATGTCCCAATTAGTCTATTGTCATTTTAAGTTCTAGTCTTGCACATTGTTCTGAAGTGTATACTCTTCCCGCCTCTTTTTTTTTAGCTCGAAATGGCTCCATTGAATTTGAAGTTTCTCTCATATTGGTACCGAATGGTTCATTAGCTGCTGCTAAATTCATAATATTTTGATATGATGTGTATGTTCGTAGTTGTTTCATTGAGTTAAGATTTTGTTGGTTTGTATGCAATGTTGGAGTTTATTTGTTGCTTCTTTGGAGTTTTGTTATGTTACATACCTTCTTGAGTAGATTTTCATGAATATCATTAAACCTGTACGCCTTTATTACCTTTGTTTGTTAATATGCTACATTTAAGTTTAACTGTTGCTAAGGTCTGTCTATCTCATGGAATAAAGACAATCTCGGATATTTGGATAATATGGAACGATGTTGTTTTGTTCATCATTCTTTGTTGGAAGCAATAGCCGGAAGCATGTTGGATTTTGGAATCTTGTCAATCTCTTTATTCTTATTTGCAATATAGCCTGTAAGTTTGAGTCTCTATTGTGGTTTTCTTTTGTTCTATTTGTTCCAGTTCTTGTTGCCCGTCGAGGTCGATTATTATCCCTCATTATTGTCCAAATTCTATATAAATTAGGCAGCTAGCTTTTTTTTTAGTTTTGTTTGAAATCAAGAGTGTGTATTATCTATCGCTCCTATTACCTCCTTTAGTTTCTGGCCTATAGTGTCATTTTGTTTGAATAGGATGCGTACAAGATGGCCGATTTGCTTTAGTTTAAATGTTGCTATGAAAGGTATTCTTTCGATTTGGTTGAGATGGTTACTTGACATTTAATACTCGCTCTATTAAAATAATCTCCTTTCATTTGATTTATTGGAAGTTGTTCTCAGATGTAGAATTGTGATTTTTCTGCGGAAAATATAAGGTTTTTTTTTTAAGCGTCAGCGTTAATTGAGAAATTTTTGCTTATTGATAATGTGAAAATATCGCTCCGACTTACTTATTTTGGTGTCATGCTCGCTTGCTGAAATATCCACCTTTTCAAATTTTATAAATTGTGATTTAGGATGTTGTAGTGTTCATCTTCTCATTTGTTGTGCTGTCTCATTTGTTATCATGTAAGATCAGCCTTAAAATCATTTCGCAGACAGGTTTGGTCGTATCTCGACAAAATCTATGCTATTTTTATTTATTTAAGAAAAAAAACAGCACGTTAGGAATTGTCCATTTTGTTTCACCTCCGAAGTGTAATTTATTCATGTCAAGGATCAGTTACATGCTTATTAGTTTGGCAATGTGTTGCTTCCAAGATGGATTATATATGTATGTTTTCTCTTACCTTTCCACTCTTATTGGTTTAAATTTTGCCAAGTGACATTTTCGTTTTGTTTTAAAATGTGTGTGTGATCTGTTTGGCCATAGATTTCCCAAATAATATTTGGGGAAAAATTTGGCAAATAATGTTTGTCCATACAATTTGTCATTATTTGGTAAATATTTTTGGCAAATATCTCAAATTCTCAAATACTAGTTTTTTCTAGTATTTGGGCCAAATCTCATTATTTGGGATCTTTTGAAAATTAAAATTTTACTTCGAACTTTTATCTTTTACAAAAACACCCTCTATAGTAGTTGTTTGTGTTGTATTACATAATTTTTTTTACGTGAACACCAAAATAGTGATGAAATATTTAGTGAATATTAAATAATGATATGATTGGTGATGAAAATGATGAAAAATTAACTCAAGGTAATAAAATCATGTGCTTTGTCTACTTCACGATATATGGAGTGATACTTGTTGCACTCGCTCCAAATTACCACATTGCTCTAGTGTGGTGGAAACTATTTGTTATTGTTGTAACGAACATCCAATTGACTTGTAATATAAACTTGTAGTTAGTTTTAATAGTTTTTAAAATTTATGGGTATAAATCATATTTTTCTAAAAAGGTGAAATATATTTTCCAAATCCTATGGCCAAACACATGGTGAAATTTCACCCAAATTTTCACTCAAATAATATTTGCCAAGAATATTTGAAAATTTATGGCCAAACGCTAGCTAAGTTTGGATTATTAAGCATTTGCTAGCGGTATGATTCAATTAAATCTTAATATTAAGTTTTTTATGTCATGAGATGGATATTAATTTATTCCCTTTTATTTCCTTTTTCTTTCCCTTTTGTATGCGCATACAAAATATGTCCGAGTCCTCCATGAAAGCCTCTACCCTTCCTGCATTTCCGAAGAGCCATAAAGGCTCAAAGTATTCCTCATCAAATCAGCTGATTAGAAATTTCGAAGAAAAAAGGCGGAAAACTAGAGTACATATCCGTAATTTCAAGAATAAAAAATAGTCGGAGAAGATGGGTTAGAAGATTATTTTATTTTTCGCATTTTGTATTGTATTTATTTTCGAGCATAAGCCCTTGTCGTCTTTTACTTTATTTATTTTGTGTAATTATTTGTATTAGTTTAGGACACTTACAAAATGGGTCAAAAATTAAAAACAGGTGGGTCCAAAAACCGGTCAAGGCGAACAGAACTTGATTTTGGACCCATATCTCTTTTCCTCTCTCTCTTTACTTTTTTTTAATTACTTGTCTATTTCACTTATCGTTTTGTGGCGATTTTCCACAAAACGCCACTTTTGATTTTAACGACTCGATTAAATCAAGTAAAGCGCCTAAAAAATTTTACAAATTGAAATTGTCTTAGATAAATAATTTTCTTTTACAAACACAATCCAAAATGATTTTTTGGCATTCATTTTTTAAACACCTCTAAAGAGTATTTCTATCGCAATGTAAGTCTTACCCAAATACAAGGTTAGTTATCGGATAGCCGTAATTAAGCGGAACGTCTGAGGTGCTTTCAAAACTTTCCTAAGACGTTAATAAGAATTCCTGAACGCTTTTTAAATATTTTCAAATAATCTTATTTGTTTAAGTCTTTTGAAAATAAAGGTTTTCCTAATTTTCTCAAAATTAAGTGGCGACTCTAAAAATGTCGATATTCTCTCTAAAAAATAATTTTCCATTTTTTTCAATAAAACAAGTACCCTCTCCTTCACGGGACACGTATGTTCACTACTTAAGGTTCTAACTATGAAACATTACATTTTTTTCCTGTAGGAAGCCTTCATATTCCAACCACACTAGTCTGAAAGCCATACCAATACATAGTTAAACAAATTTATTCAACATGTTAATACATATAGTAGTTACATATTATAATATATACAAAAAATAATGTTTACAATAATCAAATGATGAGGTTTACGAATGTATCAACTGTCTTCAAAGACCAACACAATAATCAGTGTATTTTTAGTATCAGTTTTATGATTACATCAGCGGTAGTTTATTAAAGTATTAACAGAGTTGATTCAACGTATCAGCAATTTTTTATAATGTATCAGCTTTATGCTTGTTGAAATTACTAAATTATTTAATGTAACAGCATTATTTTAATAAAGTATCAATGGATTTAATTCAACATATCAGCAATACTTGACGAACTAATTAATCATACATTAAAACATATTTAACTCAAAGTACAAACGAACTAATACTACATGAGTGTTGTTATAAATTTCAGTCTTGTTTCAACAACACCATTAACAAAATGTATCAAACAAAATCTATATACCAAAAAATCTTTTTTAACATCTACACAAAAAACATAATCATAGTATATTTTAGTTCTTAATGTATCAGTCATTAAAACACAATAATTGTATCACCATTTATAGATCTAAAAATTCAAAACACTCAAATATCTTTGTCTATCAGATCTCTTTACTTTGCAATTGAAGTTGTTCTTTATCTTATAGTTTGCCATCACTTCTATGAGTTTTGTTTTATCCTTATATATCTGACTTGTCTTCACGTCTATACTTTCTCAATCGATTATGTAATTTGCTACCCCAAATTCTGGAATATCATAAGAATAACATACTTTTTCTTCAACCATCGCCAGAGCTTGTGTATTCTGTGTTGTGCCTTCTACTCATGTAATTTCTCCATATATTCTATCGAAGTCATGTATAGTACCTCCAATCTTTTTACTTGTGTCAATGCATCATGGATACATTGTGAGTCCTGACTCATTTTTTTCACTTCAAAATATAGTTTAAAACTCATGTCTTTCTTAACCTTCATCGGACACGAGTTACCTTCTACAATGTAACGAATTTCAATGTTTTTCCTTGATACATCGATATCCAACTCGGCTGCGATTGCAGCTTTGAGATTCGAGAACGACATTGACTTTCCAACAACGATTCCATTGCTTTTGTAACTTTCATACTGCACTCCGTTGATCCAAATTACTGAATGCTTCAGTAAAAATAATACATTCATCATGTAGCAGCCAAAAATTACGGAAATTTAATTCGTATTTCTTGCTTCTTCAATGAACGTTTGTCACGACTGGAATCTAGAAACCAAACGAGATCGGCATCGTTGACCTCTCAGAGGTCGCAGACAAGCCCGCATATGTCATCCTTACTTCATCTAGGTTAATTTTAGCGGAAAATTTGAAAATTTTTATTTCTTAACATACATGTATACATACTAGTTAACATCATAGGCGTTCACAAATCAACCATTTAATAAAGATATAATCAAATGAAAGAAACAGATCATAATTTTATTAAATGTATTTTTTCCAAAACGGCACCAATACAAAGTCTGAACAAATGTGGAAAGAAACACTAGTGGAACATGCTCCACTAGCTATAGCCTACATCTAAACTAGATAATAACAGTAGAAATCCTCAAAAGCATGAGTACCTACCATGTCCGGATGAAAGCTCCACGTTTGGATAGCTGCAACATCAACCTGTAAGCTCTAGCGTCCACCTGTTCCTTCACCTAAAATTGTAGAATTGTATGGAATTAGTTCACACTTGTACTAAGTATCGGTATATGTAAGCACACACCAAGGACATACATGGGTAAGAACATCCCTTTCCTAACAACATGATTATGGAAAGTCAAGTCTGTGGACTTGCCAAAATGTGATTAGGAAAGATAGTGATATTTCCAAATCTGGATTAGGAAAGTCATGCCATGAGAGTAACATGCATCATCATAAATAACAGAATTAGTTATTATGTTTTTCACCCCTTTTTATCTCAATAGTTATTTATATATTGTGTATCAATTACTATATATCGGTTGGTAGCCATGATCAAACACCAACTTTTTAAAGGGATTTTCCATAAAATGTAAACTAGTTGGGATAGGCTGTAATTATTATGTTACACTATGAGATTCTTTTAATTTTTACTAGATAAATAACTTAAATACAAAACTTTAAGTTTATTATTCTCTAATTTTCCTAATTCTTTTAAAAAATTATTTAAATCCTTTTTTTATTTTGTAATTGTAATCTTGTATATACATAGAACTCACTTTCATCTACACACGTTTCAACAATCCATATGTCCGCCGATTTTTTCTCCACAAATACACTGAATCATCTGACTCTTTTTTCTCCATAAATACAATCAATAAATCTTTTAATTACACTTAATATCCATTTTGAATTTCAAAATATTTCTCTCTCAATCAAACACGTTTCTTAACAACATTAATTTGCAATTTTGAGTTTCAAAATTCAAAATTGCACTTTTTGAAATTTTTATGATACTTTTGCTTATTCTTTGATACTTTTATTTCTTCTTACTCCATTCGAACTTTTCTCAGTTTTTTACTTTGATATTTACTCTTGTTCATCGTTATCTTCTCTTATATATATGGATCATGTTACAAATCGCAATATATATGATTCCGATAAAGAAGATTGGGAAGATAATAGAAAAAAGTATTTTGCATGATCATTTGAATTTAAGGAAGAAGCTAAACAAAGATGTTCTGGAATACTCTAAATCAAAGGGTGCAAAAATACCCCCCCAAAAGAGAAAAATATCAGCAAATGTTATTGTCAAACCCAAATTGCTTAAGGTATGCCTTTCTATTCTTCCTTTAAATTGTTTTGAAGGTTATAGTACATTTGACACATATTGATTTAGTGTGTTATAGTGTTTAGTCGATTCAATGATACATGAATTAAATGTATATCAGAATTTTTTTATGTATCATGATTCTTTGTGTCATATATCATTGATTGTTGTGTAGACAGTTGAAAGTTGATATCCGTTTATGTAATTTATGTATCATGATGCTTGTATTATGTATCATTTATTGTTGTGTAGACAGTTAAAAACTTGTATAATGTATGAGACAGAGATTTGTTGGTTTTTTCTAGTATGCATATTGAATATTATTACAAATTGTATTATTTTTTAATTATTGTAGCCTTTAAAGTACAAGATAAAAAAAAATAGCAACACATCTCATAAGGTTTGGTGTCAATTATAACAACAATTTTCTTAAGGAGTTTCAAGACTCTGCTGCGGAGCATGTATTTCAACTGTTTAGCTCTAAATATTTGGACCCTTTTTAGATATTACTAAATGTGATTTTCAGGCCTAAATGACTAAGTGCTTGCTTCTATTAGAGTTGGAACAATACAACTCTAATGTGTTGCATATTAGAAATGCAAATGGTTGTACCTTGAAATTTGGTATAAATGAATTTGTAATAATAACTGGACTGAAAGTCAAAGGCAATACTAATGATTTTCAATACCCAAAATCAACTGATTCTATGCTATTCCAAAAGTACTTTTCTGGTGCAGTGAATAGTGTTAGCAAGAGTCAATTAGTCCAACGGTTTAGGATGGGCAATTGGGAGAACAATCAGAATGCACTCCAAATGTCTATATTTTTCTTTACTCATATTTCATCTTTGCTAATCTTTATAATAAATCTATATCTATTGTGAATTTTCTAATGGTTGAAGATGGTAGATATCGAGATTATTCTTGGGAAAACTTTCATTCTCAAAGATCATCATTTCACAGAGACACGATTTCGATGTTAGCAAAAGGTTGTATCAATTATATAGACTGTCATATGCACTTAACGTATGGATATATTCATGTCATCCTAGTTAAATCCTGAAATTGATGTGAAAGAACAAAATTTCATCCCAAGAATGTGCAATTGGAGAGTTTTGTCTGATAAGGCAAACTCTGAAATGTGTATGTCTAGCATTTTTCAAGAGGTAATTTTTACTGTGAAAATTAAATGTTGAAAGTTTATTTTTTTAATATCATTATTTTATGTGTTGTGATACATTATGTCTTGTCTTAATTATTTTCTGTTGTGATACATTATGTCGTGTCTTAACATTTATATTATTTTCTATGTTGTGATATATTCAGAATGCATGTTAAAACATTGTCCCAACAGCAAAGGAACTTGAAGCTTTTGACTTAGTTGAAGTTCAACATGCTCCTCCATCTTCACCCCACTTAGTTCAACCAAATGATGAAAATGATTTTGATGATTTCTCCACCACACCACCTGAACAGTTATTGAGGAGATCTTCTAGAGTGTCTGATACATGACCTCAACTACTCAAAAAAAGTGGATACACATAAAACAAAGATTTCAAATCCCAAATGTGTCCCCGACCCCGGCTGCTGATGTTCATGGTTCCATTCCAAATGTGTCTCCAACCCGGCTGCTGATGTTCATGGTTCTGCACAAGATCAAAAAGTCAACTATGTAATTCTAGATATCGAATAATTTAAAGATCATTTGAAAAAATACGTAAGTTAATCATTTAGTACTTACTCCAAATGTATTTTATATTGACTCTGAGTTTGTTTTTTATTTACAGGTTGACAAGAAATTCGAGGAGCTAGTAAGCTTGATAAAGGAAAACCACTCACAGTTGATGCAATCTCGACACAAGAAAAATAAAAATGTTGATACTAAATCAAGCACATTTTAGTTTAAGAAGCAACCATCTCCATCAATACGGATTGATCTTGATGATATGAATTGTGTAGCTGAGGATGATGTTAGTTTTTCTGTTGACGAGGGTAAACATCAAGAAATTAACGATGCGAGAATGTAGTTGATGATGATGGTGGTGTTTCTGTTAATGAAAGTGGACCACAAGTCAATGTAATTCCAAAGGTATGTTAATGTTACATTGTCTGTAATTTTTCATTGAGTCAATATTATGTATCATGCACATACAGAAACTTATAAGTATCATGAATGTATAGCTATGTATCATGTATCTTCATCATCATGTTAAATAGTGTATCAAAGTACTCATTTATTAGCTCATAACAATTTGTACATTATAAACTTGTTTGACACATGATATCTTTTTTTATATATGATATATTGTTTGAATACGATGCATCTGATGCATATACATAATTGTTTATATTCAGTGTGCTGAAGGATATCAATCGCATCAAGATTTAAATGAACCTCTCATGGATGAAGATGGTGCTAACACGGTTCAACAAAATATCCATAAGGTTTTTCTAAATAGAACAACAATGTATACATTGTTAGATTTTCTAATTATGCACCATGACACGGACATCCATTACATTCAAATTTACTAAAAAACCATTATATCATATTTTACAGGAATCTTCCACATCAATAACAATATCACCATCAACTTAAGCATCAATAGATGCTTTTATCAAAGATATTGGAAAAGATCCTATTCCTTCTAGACCATTGTCGGCTATAAATACATAGGATTTGAATGGCTGTCGGAACTTGTTGTCTGATAGTAAATTACCCACTGATATATCAATAACCGTTATTGTTTTTCGAACCGATTCAATCACTCCTGCAACTAGAATTAGAATGCCTTGAAGAAATATTCAATCTCCATATTGCACTTCTTTTGGGTCAAGTGAGAAAGGAAAAGAAAATTTGGAGGATGATGTTCGTCTCTATTTCCCATTAGACGGACGCGGTACTACAAATAAAATTTCTTCGAAAGTTATTGATGATTAAATGCAGTGATTATTTCGGGAAATCCTCTAAAATCATGACAATAAGTAAGTCTCATAAATATATTTTGTAAACGTTTATTTTAACTTATTTATATATAACTGATTCATAATACAAACATTTTCGCAGGAAATCGTCAAAGGATAAATACAATTCAAAATCCTCTTCTTCAGGATTTAAGATGATGGACTTCGTTGTTGATTTTTCAATAAACAAGAGTTGATTCTACGTCATGTCACAGCCAAACAAATGTTGGACTGATGAGGTAAAGATCTTAATGAAATTATTAAACATGTATCATATACTCTTATATTAATATAACATAATACATAATATCATGATTAAATTTAATATATCCCCAATAAAATTTACGTTATACCACCATAACTTTTTTTCAAACAGATAAACTAAATTGGTATCAAAATATTAAATTAGTTTAAGTTAACATTTTCATTTAATGTATCGATCATATCTTATTAGGAAGTTTATAATTTCTAATTCTGTTTATCATGTTTTTCTTACCACATCGATGTGAATTTTTACTACCTCCGTACAAAATCAAAACTCTGCAGCATGGATCAATAACGATACACAACAACCCACTGCTTGTTCAAATCACATGTGATAAGAGTGTTTGACTCATCATTAGGCTCAATGAAAAAGCAGTTGCGGACGAGATAAACGTGTTGTTTAAAATTCTTCCTTCTTACCTACTGGACAGTGGTTTCTTTGAAGAAATTGTGCGAACAAACTTTGGTGGTTGTCATGTGTACAAGGAAAACATTATTGGTTCACTATTGGAGCCTCAAGTTCCTTTCAATGTTGAATATGTACAAGACATTGTACAACTTAAAAGCGATAGCCTGTAAGTACTCTGATATTTTAGTTTTTACTCATGTATCATTTAACTTTATAATTTAAATTCTTCATTTTCGTAGATATTGTGGGGTATATGTTGTTGCATTTGCTGAGTATCTGAGTGACCAAATTGAAGTGTAATTTGTTGATTTTCTTGTTGAATACCTACGCAAAAGATATAGAGCATTGTTGTGGAGTTATGGAAGCGAGAAGTCCAAGTGTGGTGACGTTAGTGATAACGGTGATCCACCAAAATCTAAGGGCGTATCACACTGCCACCAAAAGAAGATTTAATTTTCATAGAGTAAAATATGTGCATAAATAATGTTTACTGTTTTTTACCCGTCTTGACAATTTCATTGAAGCTTTATTGTGTTTTGATACATTATGAAATAACTTTTTTTTCTTTTCAAAAATTAGATTTCAGTCACATTATGACATTTCCCAATGAAAAAGTGCAATATAAGTTTTACTAATCAGATATATTGAACAGTTATTAATAAATAGTTTTTGAAAACTAAATTTACATGATCCAACTCAAATAGTTGTAAAATAGTTGTTTAATGTATATATCAAATAAATATTCGATATGATACTTAATATATATTACATGATACATGATATATAGTCATTGTAAATGATACACTAACCTTAATAAGTGTTATAAAATTAAATATAAATGATACATTTAGCTAATGCACATGATACATGTGTAAAATATTGTTCCTACACAGTTGTTCCTCTGCTTGTTTAGAAACAATTTTTTTTTTTGAAAAAATTAAAGGAATCACATATTAAACATAAGAATTGCAAAATTTATTTAATAAAAGAAATATTGACACAAATATATATTTCAACAGAAATCATAATAAAGTATTTATAATTAAAAGTGCAACTTAAACTTTATTTAACACAAATTATAAATAAGCATATGTTCAACACCAATAACGATTAATAGCAAATTGAAATAATACTTTAAATGAAAATTGTTTACGTGAAAAATTATTCAACAAACATATTAATGTCTTTTGGGAAGAAAGTACAAGTTCTTTTTTTGTATCCTTCTTGTTCACATTGTTCACAAATATTTGTGTTCACCGTAATATTTTCATCTGCATTTTTTTTTCATTTCCTTGGTCGTCCAGATAATCGTCTGTATTTAGGTAGATACACAGTTTCAGCTACTACATTCTTAGGAGCTGACCAATTTGTCTTATCTGAATGGCACCATTGAAATATCATGTGTTTTTTTCAATGCATCAGGCTTGTAGTAATCACAGCAGTATGGATGCATATCTTTGACATTGTTCTCTTTTAAGACAGTGATTGCATGTGCATAAGGTATCTCATCTAGTTGAAATCTTCCACAACAACATACTCTTTGTTCAAGACAAACAATGTATCTTCTTCAAAAATCATAAATCGATAAAATAAATTCAGATGATGGAACAACCTACGTACGTTAAGAAATAAATATATAATTGTTTCCAAATAATCATGTTCAAACTGCTGAATGATACAATGAATTAGATACATATAATACAAAATAAGTTATCATGATACATACCTTCATTTTTGAACTTTTGGAGGCATTTATAATCAATACCTCCTCAAATCTTCTCCCTAACGTGTCCTTTGTATACGAGGCTATTTCTCTGTTCTTGCAATGCCAAGAACCAAATAGAATTCTAACTTCTTCCAAGAATTCTAATATAGTCAATTGTCATGCTTCAACAACCCAACTGTTGATATATTCCGCAATGTTTGAATTCATCATTTTACCTCTATTTATTGTTGAATGAACTCTTGACCACTTCTCATACGCTGCATCCTCAAGGTACTCCTTAACCCTGTGATCAACTTTATCAACCTTAGCCATCAATTTATAAAAATCCTCCTTTCTGTATGCCTTAGCAATAAAGTAAAATAGATCACTTAGGGTATTCCTGATCCTCTTGAAGTTGCCACATATATTCTTCCAAAGATGCCACATGCATGGATAATCAGATAAATTTTGGAATACAATCCTTAAATTGTTCATAATACTCTCATTTCTATCTGATACAATACATATATCTTTTCGCTCGCCAAATGCATTTTTAAATTGTTCGAAAAACCATGTACTCAAATAATCATTTTCAGTGTCAACAACACCACATATGTCAATGGAAATATGCAACCTGATTACAAAAACACGTTATATCATTTGATATCTAATATGTACAAACAAATCACAACAAAAAAAAAAAATCATACATGCCCCATCTAGTGTGCTTGCTGATACAAATGTCCCTTTGTAAGCTCCACTCAGGTGTGCACATCAACAACAACTATTGGTCTGCAATAATCAAACCCTCTAACCAATGGTCGTAAGGCTACGAACACATACATACATTCATTTTCCTCAGTCTTCTGCATTCTTATATAAGAGTTTGGATATATGGTATTTAACATGTGTATGTATCTCGACAACCGTATATATCCTGTTGATAATTTTTTTCTTTATCTTTTCTAGTGCACGTTCTTACGCAAGCCATGTTTGCTGGTAAGATATTTCAACCCCATAGAATTCTCTAATGTCATCAATTATATATGTTGGAGTATATATTCATTTACGATTGACCAATTTGGGAGCAGTCACAACACTCTCAAACCCGACTATTGCTTGGGCTTTTGTTAGTACTTCTAATTATGAAAACATCAAAAAAAATCTGAAGGAAACCTTCATATTCCAACCACATTCATCTGAAAAGCATACCAACACATCATTAAACAAATTTATTCAACATGTTAATACATATAGAAGTTACATATTATAATATATACAAAAAATAATATTTACAATAATCAAATAAGGAGGTTCACGAATGTATCAACTGTCTTCAAAGAACAACACAATAATCAGTGTATTTTTAGTATCAGTTTTATGATTACATCAGCAGTAGTTTATTAAAGTATTAACAGAGTTGATTCAACGTATCATAAATTTTTTTATAATGTATCAGCTTTACGCTTGTTGAAATTACTAAATTATTTTATGTAACAACAGTATTTTAATAAAGTATCAACGGATTTAATTCAACATATCAGTAATACTTGATGAACTAATTAACCATACATTAAAACATATTTAACTCAAAGTACAAACGAACTAATACTACACGATTGTTGTTATAAACTTCAGTAATGTTTCAACAAAACTATTAACAAAATGTATCAAACAAAATGTATATACCAAAAAATCTTTTTTAACATCTACACAAAAAACATTATCACAGTATATTTTAGTTCTTAATGTATCAGTCATTAAAACACAATAATTGTATCACCATTTATAGATCTAAAAATTCAAAACACTCAAATATCGTTGTCTATCAGATCTCTTTACTTTGCAATTGAAGTTGTTCTTTATCTATAGTTTTCCATCACATCTATGAGTTTTGCTTTATCCTTATACATCTGACTTATCTTCACGTCTATAATTTCTCAATCGATTATGTAATTTGCTACCCCAAATTCTGGAAAATCATAAGAATAACATACTTTTTCTTCAACCAACGCTAGAGCTTGTGTATTCTGTGTTGTGCCTTCTACTCATGTAATTTCTCCACATGTTCAATCGAAGTTATGTATAGTACCTCCAATCTTTTTACTTGTCTTAATGAATAATGGATACATTGTGAATCCTGACTCATTTTTTTCACTTCAAAATATACTTTAAAACTAATGTCTTTCTCAACCTTCATCGGACACGAGTTACCTTCTACAATGTAACGAATTTCAATGTTTTTCCTTGATACATCATATCCAACTCGACTGGGATTGCAGCTTTGAGATTCGAGAACGACATTGACTTTCCAACAACGATTCCATTACTTTTGTAAATTTCATACTGCACTCCGTTAATCCAAATTATTGAATGCTTCAGTAAAAATGATACATTCATCATGTAGCAGCCAAAAATAACAGAAATTTAATTCGTATTTCTTGCTTCTTCAATGAACGTTTGTCACGACTGGAATCTATAAACCAAACGATATCGGCATCGTTGACCTCTCAGAGGTCGCAGACAAGCCTGCATACGTCAATCTTACATCATCTAGGTTAATTTTAGCAGAAAATTTGAAAATTTTTATTTCTTAACATATATGTATACATACTACTTAACATCATAGGCGTTCAAAAATTAACCATTTAATAAAGATATAATCAAATGAAAGAAACAGATCATAATTTTATCAAACGTATTTTTTCCAAAACGGCACCAATACAAAGTCTGAACAAAAGTGGAAAGATACACTAGTGGAACATGCCCCACTAGCTATAGCCTACATCTAAGCTAGATAATAACAGTAGACATCCTCAAAATCATGAGGGCCTACCAAGTCCGGATGACAGCTCCACGTCTGGATAGTTGCAACGTCAACCTGTAAGCTCTAGCGTCCACCTTCACCTTCACCTAAAATTGTAGAATTGTATGGAATTAGTACACATTTGTACTAAGTATGGGTATATGCAAGCACACACCAAGGACATACATGAGTAAGAACATCCCTTTCGTAAGACATTCATCGGTTTCACTGTGCAATGATCAAGAATGACCTAGTGTCATTACTTAAGTCTAGCTCACCTCTTGATCATCCTATCCTAACACCTTTGGTATCATTCATTTAATTATGCGCATCATTTGAGGTTGGCCTTATTAATTCATTGGGATCTTTGACATTAGCCGACATAGATCATGTGAGCATCATGAAATCCTGTGTCTCCCCCACACCAAAAAGATGTGGAATCACTGGCCAAAGTGACCCAAGAAATGCTAGCGTACATAGGAATATGAACCCAGCCAGATCCCTATATTGGCAGTATAGGTTCGAAGAATAGGAGGTGTAAGGAGACCAATACCCGGCATGCGGGACAGTCACATCTCATAAGAGTTACGTGAACCTCCGCCCTTCCCAAAAGAAGGCATCACCGCTCATAACTAGTCTATCGGTGCTTAGTATAAAGTTCCATTACATTCAACTCATACGGCACGAAAGTTGGCTTCTAGTATGAGGACATCATATCTCAATAGATGATTTCTCACCTCATCATTAGTATTAACTGTATTATTCTCAATACTTTCATTTGAGTGTTCATAGAGACTTGTCTCTTCATTAACTTTAAACTCTAATAGGTGAGTACATTTTGGTCACATTTACTTAGGCTCATTTGAGATTGGTCTCATCTTATACATTAGCCTATTATCATATTGTCACCACATTCATTAACTTTAGCACATTTGCTTTTCATAGTTACCCACCCCTTATTACGTGAATGTTCATTTCATCATATGTCAATGCACTTAGCCATTTACTGTGTTTCACACTCTTACTTAACCCTTCTATGGTTTCATCATTTCATTGTTCATTTCATCATATGCCAATGCACTTGGCCATTTAATTTGTTTCACACTCTTACTTAACCCTTCTAGGTTTTATCATTTCATTGTTTATTTCATCATTTCATTACATATATCTTAGGTTCACTTACTTCTAAGCGTATACTAGACTTATGGGTCCATACTTTCAAGCCGTGAGGCTATATTCGTAGTTCATTTAAGTGATTCATATCTTCCTAAGATTATGTGATAAAAGACTTATGCGTCTTGTATGTATGCCAAGATCTCGATTTCGATCTATGTAGGAAACATTATTCTTGAACATTTATTCATGTATGACTTATGTATCAATACGGAATTTGGGCAACTGAACCCGATTTCAAATCCTCTTGACAACACTTACATATTTCTTTTTATTTTTATTTTTATCCATACAGCTTGGGGACCCAAAGTCGAGCCCCAACGCCTTCATTTAATTATTCCTTAATTTCTCTCTTCATTTTTCGCTCATTGGGAATGAGAGGATGTGGGATCGAACCCCCACAACCTCATTTTTTTAATTTTATTTTCTTTAGTTTGTCTCCTTCTTGGCCGAGAGGGTGTGGGTTCGAACCCCCGCAGCCCCACTTTAATTTTTCCCCTTAAGTTTTCCTTTGTTCTGCATAAAGGTCGTGGGTTCGATTCCCACACGCCTCAACATTTTATTTTTATTTTTATTCCTCCTTAAATCTGATTGAGAGGTGGTGGGTTCCAATCCTCTCATTTCTTATTTTTTTATTTCATTTTCGGATCAAGGCACATGGGTTCGAAATCCCACATGCCACATTCTCTTTTTCTTACATAATTTCAATAACTTTTAACATGGTGAGGTCACGGGTTTGATTTCAGTGGCCTCACATATTTAATTTATTTTTACATAGCATCATGATAATCCCCTTAGCTTGGCCGAAACTCCTCAACAAGATGCTGGAAATTTTTAAAGCATAGTTTTTCACCTCTTTCACATTAAATGTGTAGATGTTTTAAGTAGTTTTTAGTGATTTTTTAAGTGCATTTTCATGGATTCGTTTGAATATTAGTTTGCACTCAATTCAGCATTTTTACATCACTTATGGACATCACAATTTAAGTAAAGTTTGTGCACATGAAATACAACCATAAACATGTTATTTTTTCGAACTTGAATCCAAGAGTGGTTATCACGGCTACACATTGCACACACATCATTTTCACTTAATCTCGGACAACATGCTCGATATTCACTTAATTTCAAACATACATACATAAACATAATCATCACGAAAGCATATTACACATGCCTAATATCTACCAGCAAACATGCCCAACCTACGAATCATTTGGGAGCTAGTGACAGGGACAAGCAACGGGGAACAACCCTAGTTTTCGGATTTGAATATACTAAACCTTTAGGGGTATCTTGGGAAAGAGACCAAGAGAGAAGAGAACTCAAACCTTTTTGATGTTCAAACCTTGAAGTTGCTGCCCAAACCTTCTCTAAAATTTCGTTTAAGTCCAAAAGCTTCAACACTAACTCGACGGAAAAACCCCTCTCTTTGCTTAACGTTTTGCTTATTTTTTGAATAAGTTTTTTACGTGAAAGTTCTTCAAGTGTGAAGAATGTTTATCTTATGATCAGTTCTTTTGTTTTCGGAAGAGAGAACGTGAAAGAGAAGAGAGATATTTTTCACGACCCAAAACCGAGCCACGACTGGCACCCACACTTACCCTCCTATGTGAGCGAACCAACCAATCTAAACCCTAACATTTCAATGTAATATCAACAGAAAGTAATGCGGAAGACTTAAACTCAGTGATAAAAACCAATTCAATAACTTCTAAAATTCAACATCTATTATTTCCCAAAATCTGGAAGTCATCACCACAAGAACATCTACGATCAAATTACTAAACTAAGAGTATTCTAAGAAGCTAAAACAAGTAAAAGATAGTCCATGCTGGAACTTCAAGGCATCAAGACATGAGAAAGAAGATCCAGTCCAAGCTAGAAGCATTAGCTCACCCTGAAGATCCGGTGTGACGAAGACTGGCTAGAATTGCGGTTGAGTTGAAGACGATGGCACGTTTGTTGCACACCGCAAATAACAAAGAAGAAAACATAAAAGTAGGGGTCAGTACAAAACACGGGTACTGAGTAGATATCATCGGCAAACTCAAAATAGGAAACAATATATATCAAGTAATATTATAATTCAACTGTAATACTCAACATATAGCAACAACAAGTACCATAATCATAAATAAGTACCGCCAAGTTCACACATGAGGACTCAAACCTCATTACCATACTCATTTGGGAATTCGGTTCATTAGGTTGAGTATATTAACATATTTAAAGATTCATTATCCTTATTCCCCTCGTGTCGGTATGTGACACTCCGCTCAATATACTATCCTGGTGTCGGAACGTGACACTCTGATCCTCATATACTATCCTGGTACCGGAACGTGGCACCCAATCCATATACTATCCTGGTGTCGGAACGTGACACTCCGATCCTCATATACTATCCTGGTACCGGAACGTGACACCCAATCCATATACTATCCTGGTGTTGGAACTGACACTCCGATGCTCATATACTATCCTGGTACCGGAACGTGGCATCCGATCCATATACTATCCTGGTGTCGGAACGTGACACTCCGATCCTCATATACTATCCTGGTACCGAACGTGGCACCCAATCGCCTAATCTCACTACTTTTGTTCATCAAGCCTTCTTTTATACCAAGGCATCATCATTAACAAAGTAGATTAGGGTTTCTTCAAGAATTAGGATTCAACATCTTGATAATACTTATTTTATCACAATTACATAATCATATTCATACAAGCATACAATTAAGCATATAGAAGGGTTTACAATACCACCAACACATATCATTCGCTATTAAGAGTTTAGTACGAATAGCATGAAAACCATAACCTACCTCTACCGAAGATTCATGATCAAGCAAGCAATTTCCCAAAGCTTTGTGTTTTCCTCTCGTTCGATCCTCTCTCTTTCTCTTTCTCTTTGTTCTTTTCTATTTTTCTTATTCAAACCCTCTTTCTTTTTCCCTAATTAGCATATAATTAAGTATAAAAGATGGCAATAATAACCCACTAATTAACTCAAGGTTACCTCTTTTAACCCCCAAGTAATTGAGTTATTAATATTAACCCACTAACTTTATAATTAAAGCAGGAATAGTCAAAAACGTCCCTTAAAACATTTAAAGAAATCCGACCCAGCCTGGGATTACGCAGTCTGTGACGGCCCGTCGTGCCTGCGACGGTCCGTCCTGCTGCTCCATCACAGAGTTCAGAGACTCAATTTCCTTGAAGAGTCTGTGACGGTCCGTCGTGCCCACGACGGTCCGTCCTGCCATTCCGTTACGAAGTTTAGAGAGTCGATTTTAGTACCCAAATTTCAGAATTTCTAAGTGTTTTGAAACGAGACCCCCTCGACGGTCCGTCGTGCCCATGACGGTCCGTCGTGGGGTCCGTCGTCTCAGCCAGTTTTCCAGAAATAAAATCTGCTGCTCAAAACGACTAAACAGGTCGTTACAATAGATACCAATTTACCCATCGTTTGTCCTCGAATGATCACAAGAAAAGAAACAAGGGTGAAAAGGAGTACCTTAATCTGTGAACAGATGTGGGTATCTTTCTTGCATATCAGCCTCCTTCTCCCAAGTGGCTTCTTCAACCGATCGATTCTTCCATTGAACCTTGATGGATGCAATCTCCCTCGACCTCAACTTGCGGACTTCTCTAGCTAAAATAGCAACAGGATCCTCCTCATAAGACATATTCTCATCAAGCAAAACTGAATCCCAACGGATAATGTAGTTTCCATCCCCATGATATCTTTTCAACATAGACACATGAAATACTGGATGCACTCCGGACAGCCCTGGAGGCAAGGCTAATTCGTAAGCCACCTCCCCTACTCGCTTAAGTACTTCAAAGGGACCAATATACCTTGGGCTAAGCTTACCTCGCTTACCGAACCGCATCACCCCTTTCATGGGCGAAACCTTCAACAAGACTTGTTCACCCTCCATGAACTCCAAGTCTCTAACCTTTCGATCTGCATATTCCTTTTGCCTGCTTTGAGCCGCTAAAAGCTTTTCTTGAATAGATTTCACTTTCTCCAATGAATCCCTCAAAAGGTCAGTACCCCAAGGTCTAACCTCAAATGCATCAAACCAACCAATGGGAGACCTACACCTCCTCCCATACAATGCTTCAAATGGAGCCATGTCAATACTGGAGTGATAGCTATTATTGTATGAAAACTCCGCTAAGGGTAAGAAGTTATCCCAATGACCACCAAATTCTATCACACATGCACGAACATATCCTCCAACACTTGAATCGTTTGCTCAGACTGACCATCGGTCTGAGGATGGAACGCAGTGCTAAGGTCCAACCTAGTACCCAATTCCGCATGCAATGTTTTCCAAAACTTAGAAGTAAACTATGTACCTCTATCTGATATGATGGAGAGTGGGACCCCATGCAACCGGACAATTTCTGAGATATAGATTTTGGCTAACTTCTCGGCATTGTAAGTCACCTTGACCGGAATGAAGTGCGCAGACTTAGTTAATCTGTCCACAATTACCCAAATAGAATCAAACTTACCCAATGTCTTTGGAAGACCAACCACGACATCCATTGCAATTCTCTCCCATTTCCATTCAGGAATGGCATTCTCTGAAGCGTTCCTCCGGCCTCTGGTGTGTTCATACTTTACTTGTTGACAATTTGGACATTTGGCGACAAAATCAACAATGTCGCGCTTCATTCTACTCCACCAAAAGTGTTGTTTTAGGTCACGGTACATCTTGGTTGCACCAGGATGTACAGAATACCTTGAACTATGAGCCTCTGTCAGAATAGTGGTGATCAAATCATCGATGCGGGGTACACATACCCTTCCCTTAATCCTCAAAACACCTTCCTCATCGATTGTCGCTTCTTTAGCCTCTCCTTGCAACACTTTGTCTCGGATCCGGATCAATTTCTCATCATTAAACTGCTTTCCCTTAATCTTGTCAAGGAAGGAAGATCTTGCCTCCACACAAGCTAACAATCCTCCCTTCTCATTTACTTCTAACCTCATAAGGTCATTATCCAGAATCTGAACCTCTCTAGCCAATGGGCGTCTAGAAACTTGCAAGTGAGCTAGACTTCCCATGCTCCCTGCCTTTCTACTTAAGGCGTCTGCCACAACATTCGCTTTTCCCGTATGATACAAAATAGTGATGTCGTAGTCCTTCAGTAGTTCCATCCATCTCCTCTGTCTCAAGTTCAAATCTTTTTGAGTAAAGACATACTGTAGGCTATGATGATCCGTGTATACTTCACACTTAACCCCATATAGATAGTGTCTCCATTGCTTTAATGCAAACACTACCGCAGCCAACTCCAAATCATGGGTCGGATAGTTACGTTCATGCACCTTTAATTGTCTTGAAGCATAAGCAATTACATTCTTCTCTTGCATTAGCACTGCACCCAAACCCGAATAGGATGCATCACAATAAACAATGAAATTCTTACCTTCCACGGGCAAGGTGAGAATTGGTGCAGTAGTCAACAAAGTCTTGAGCTTCTGAAAGCTTTCCTCACATTCGTCCGACCACACAAATGGAACATTCTTCTTAGTCAAGTTCGTCAATTGGGAAGCAATGGAAGAGAATCCCTTGACAAATCGACGGTAATAGCTAGCTAAACCAACGAAGCTCCTTATTTCTGACACATTAGTGGGTCTTACCCAATTCTTCACTGTCTCAATCTTAGAAGGATCTACCATCACTCCATCCTTAGAAACTACATGCCCCAAGATGGACACTGCATCTAGCCAAAACTCACACATAGAGAACTTGGCATAAAGCTTTTTCTCCCTCAACATTTCCAATACAATTCTCAAATGCTCTTCATGTTCCTTCTTACTTTTAGAGTATATCAGTATATCATCAATAAATACGATCACAAAGAGATCCAGATATGGCTTAAAAATCCCGTTCATCAAGCTCATGAACGCAGCAGGGGCATTCGTAAGACCAAAATACATCACTACAAATTCGTAATGCCCATACCTGGTTCGAAAGGCAGTCTTTGGCACATCTGTTGCTCGTATTTTCAATTGATGATAACCGGATCTCAAGTCAATCTTAGAGAAGACACAAGCACCTTGTAACTGATCGAACAAGTCATCAACGCGAGGAAGAGGATACTTGTTCTTAATAGTTACCTTATTCAGTTGTCTATAGTCTATGCACATCCGAAAACTCCCATCCTTCTTCTTCACAAATAACACCGGAGCACCCCAAGGAGATGCACTTGGTCTAATGAAGCCTTTGCTCAAAACCTCTTGAAGTTGGGCCTTTAACTCTCTCAACTCCGCGGGAGCCATTCTATAAGGGGGTATAGAAATGGGGCGAGTGCCCGGTTCAAGATCAATGCAGAAGTCAATATCCCTATCCGGTGGCATACCAGGAAGATCTGCAGGGAACACATCCAAAAACTCACGGACTACCGAAACCGACTCAATCGAAGGTACTTGGGTAGTGTCATCCCTGAAATGTGCCAAGAAAGCTAAACAATCCTTACTAACCATCTTCTTAGCACGAAGAAAGGACACGATACGCACCGGATTGGAAGTGTAGTCGCCCTCCCACACTAACGGATCTGTCCTAGGCTTGACTAACGTCACAGTTTTAGCATTACAATCCAAGATCGCAAAATTTGGAGAAAGCCAAGTCATACCCAGAATTACATCAAAGTCAACCATTTCTAAGATAACCAAATCTACATAAGTGTTGCTCTCCACAAAATTCACCAAACAAGACCTATATACCTTTTCAACTATCACAGACTCACCCACCGGAGTAGAAACACGAATAGGCATGTCAAGTAATTCACAAGGTAAATTAACACCAGTAGCAAATGAAGAAGATACATCAGAAAATGTGGATCCGGGATCAAACAATACAGAAGCCATGCAATCACAAACCAAAAGATTACCTGTGATTACAGCATCGGATGTCTCCGCTTCAGATCTCCCAAGGAAAGCATATCAATGGGCCCTATCACCTGTCTGTCCGTTGCCCCTACCATGTTGTGATGTAGTGGCTCCAGTTTGCCCATCACCCCGGCCGTTTTGGTGACCACCATTACCTCGACTACCACGTCCTCCAGAATGACGGCATCTTCCATAACCACCTCTACCTCTAACCATTGGAGGTCTGTAACTCTGTTTTGGACAATACCTCTTAATGTTCCCAGTCTCCCCACACCATAACAATCTCGGGATTCAAGCATAGGTCTCTCAGAGAAGTGTTGGCCGGTCTGAGGTGGACCCCCAACTACAGTTTGTTGTGAAAACTGAATTGGTCGGACTGAGTAACCTCCGGAACCCTCTCCTCTAGAGTAAGAACCATTAAACTCACCTCCTTTTCGAAACCTTTTTAATGTCGACGTCATGGTGAAGTCATCTGGCTTTACTCCTTCCACCTCTATCACGAAGTCTACCACTTCTTGAAACGATTTTGCCGTAGCCGCTACCTGTAAGGCTGAAATCCGCAATTCTGACCTCAACCCCTTCACAAAACGGCGAATCCGCTCTTGTGGACTGAAACAAAGCTGGGTGGCATATTTGGAAAGTGCACGAAACCTAGCCTCATATGCAGTAACCGACATTCTACCTTGCTCTAGGCTCAAGAACTCATCTCTTTTCCTATCCCTCAAAGTTCGGGGGATATACTTCTCCATAAACAAGCTAGAGAATGAGGCCCAAGTCATAGGTGGTGCCTCTGTTGGTTGACACTCAACATGTGACCGCCACCACATTTTGGCGTTTCCTTGAAACTAATAAGTCACAAACTCAACACCGAACCATTCTCCTATACCCATCTTGTGTAGTAACTCATGACAGTCAACCAGAAAATCGTAGGCATCCTCCGATTCAGCACCCTTGAAGACTGGAGGTTTCAATTTCAAGAACTTACTGAAAAGTTCATGCTGATCATTTGTCATTATAGGCCGTGTAGTCAGACGAGGAAACGTGCCTATTTCCATTGAGGCATCCATGCGGGGAGCCATATTAGCTGCATGTTGTACCTCCGGACCCTGAGGTGTTGGTGCAGCAAGCACTAGAGGTGTCTGGCCTTGATCAGATAACCCGCTAAGATAAGCAAGAACCTGATTAATCATCTCTGGGGTAGGTTGGGGTGGCAATTCCTCATTTTGCACTTGTTCATCCTCCACTTCCTCACCCTCTCTTATCACTTCCTGAGTCGGTGGAGGAATCACCGCCCTAGCATCAGATGGTCTAGGTACTTGTCCTCTTCCTCTAGAGGACGTCCTCCCACGACCTCTACCACGGCCTCTTGCCGCTACTCCTCTTCGAGCCACAGCCCCAGTGGCTGGCTTAGATGCTTCTTGTCTTGCCGGTGTCGGTGTTGGTGTTGGCGCAGTCGTTGCTCTAGTTCTAACCATCTGCGAAATAGAGTGAAGATGGTCAGATACCAATTTGTATCACCTAGATACCAATTGGATCCAAGTAATAGCACGAAAGAAAGAAAGAAAGATTGGAATTTTCCTAAAGTCTTATAGCCTCTCAAAGAAAAGTAAAGGCGTCCCCCTACCGTTCCTTAAGACTCTACTAGACTCGTTCTTGTGTGATGAGACCAACAGACCTAATGCTCTGATACCAAGTTTGTCACGACCCAAAACTGAGCCGCGACTGGCACCCTTACTTACCCTCCTATTTGAGAGAACCAACCAATCTAAACCCTAACATTTCAATGTAATATCAACAGAAAGTAATGCGGAAGACTTAAACTCAGTGATAAAAACCAATTCAATAACTTCTAAAATTAAACATCTATTATTTCCCAAAATCTGGAAGTCATCACCACAAGAACATCTACGATCAAATTACTAAACTAAGAGTATTCTAAGAAGCTAAAACAAGTAAAAGCTAGTCCATGCCGGAACTTCAAGGCATCAAGACATGAGGAAGAAGATCCAGTCCAAGCTAGAAGCATTAGCTCACCCTGAAGATCCGGTGTGACGAAGACTGGCTAGAATTGCGGTTGAGTTGAAGATGACGGCACATTTGCTGCACTCCGCAAATAACAAAGAAGAAAACATAAAAGTAG
The DNA here is from genome assembly GCA_027705065.1 of Solanum peruvianum. Classification (NCBI taxonomy): domain Eukaryota; kingdom Viridiplantae; phylum Streptophyta; class Magnoliopsida; order Solanales; family Solanaceae; genus Solanum; species Solanum peruvianum. Next base: position 14,980,866 of record JAKWJD010001763.1, read on the forward strand.
GGGTCAGTACAAAACACGGGTACTGAGTAGATATCATCGGCCAACTCAAAATAGGAAACAATATATATCAAGTAATATTATAATTCAACTATAATACTCAACATGTAGCAACAACAAGTACCATAATCATAAATAAGTACCGCCAAGTTCACACATGAGGACTCAAGCCTCATTACCATACTCATTTGGGAATTAGGTTCATTAGATTGAGTATATTAACATATTTCAAGATTCATTATTCTTATTCCCCTCGTGTCGGTACGTGACACTCCGATCCTCATATACTATCCTGGTACGGAACGTGGCACCCGATCCATATACTATCCTGGTGTCGGAACGTGACACTCCGATCCTCATATACTATCCTGGTACCAGAACATGGCACCCGATCCATATACTATCCTGGTGTCGAAACGTGACACTCTGATCCTCATATACTATCCTGGTACCGGAACGTGGCACCCGATCCATATACTATCATGGTGTTGGAACGTGACACTCCAATCCTCATATACTATCCTGGTACCGGAACGTGGCACCCGATCCCCTAATCTCACTACTTTCGTTAATCAAGCCTTCTTTAATACCAAGGCATCATCATTAACAAAGTAGATTAGGGTTTCTTCAAGATTTAGGATTCAACATCTTCATCATACTTATTTTATCACAATTACATAATCATATTCATGCAAGCATACAATTAAGCATATAGAAGGGTTTACAATACCATCAACACATATCATTCGCTATTAAGAGTTTACTACGAATAGCATGAAAACCATAACCTACCTCCACCGAAGATTTGTGATCAAGCAAGCAATTTCCCAAAGCTTTGTGTTTTCCTCTCGTTCGATCCTCTCTCTTTCTCTTTGTTCTTTTCTATTTTTCTTATTCAAACCCTCTTTCTTTTACCCTAATTAGCATATAATTAAGTATAAAAGATGGCAATAATAACCCACTAATTAACTCAAGGTTACCTCTTTTAACCCCCAAGTAATTGAGTTTTTAATATTAACCCACTAACTTTATAATTAAAGAAGGAATAGTAAAAAATATCCCTTAAAATATTTAAAGAAATCCGACCCAGCCTGGGATTATGCAGTCTGTGACGGCCCGTCGTGCCTGCGACGGTCCGTCCTGCTGCTCCGTCACAGAGTTCAGAGACTCAATTTCCTTGAAGAGTCTGTGACGGTCCGTCGTGCCCACGACGGTCCGTCCTGCCATTCCGTTACGAAGTTCAGAGAGTCGATTTCAGTACCCAAATTTCAGAATTTCTAAGTGTTGTGAAACGAGACCCCCTCGACGGTCCGTCGTGCCCATGACGGTCCGTCGTGGGGTCCGTCGTCTCAGCCAGTTTTCTAGAAATAAAATTTGCTGCTCAAAACGACTAAACAGGTCGTTACAATATTAACCTGAGAGAGAGCAATAGAGTTAAACGTGAAAGAGAGTTAAAAGAGGTGAAGTAGTCATCCAATAATAAACTAGGACTCTTTAAAATAATATTTTAAAAATTTGATTTGCCTTTTATTTTAAATCATCCAATAAATATTAATTAATTAAATTAATTACCTATTTAAAAAAAACAATGTAAGTCATTGCTTCCACCTAGGTTCGAACCCGGGTGGAGCAAGACTTGACTTCAAAAGCAAATTTTGGTCCTCTCTCCCCAAAATGCCCCTCCACCCCACCATTAATTAAATAATTAATTACGTATTTAGGATAATAACGATAAAACCCTTATCCTAGAAAAGACCATTTTACCCCTAGACCCTCCAAACTTAAGATTTCCCTTTTTAAATCCAGTAAAGACTCATTCGGGTAAACCTTCATATTTGGGAGCCCTACATGGCGAGACCCAACCTTTCCTAGCTCAATTAACTCACCAACATAATTTTCTTGTCTTTCACAAGGGTTCAGTGGTATGGTTCTACGCGCATCAATCCGTGTGAATTCGGTCTAATCGTAGGCATTCTAGACACATTAAGCATTATTTAGCATAACCATTTTTAGGGTTGTTATATTATCCCCCCCCCTTAGTAACATTCATCCCTTAATGACACTACTAACTATCTAGCGTAATGCCAGTCAGATCATAGCATAAATACTATTCAGAAACAAGCGACAACAACAAAGAATGGAGAGATAAAGAAACTTAGACTTAAGAGTAAGAAGTATAACCTCAAGAGTTGAAAAGATGAGGGTAGCGTAATATCATATCGGCTTCGGCCTCGCACGTAGCACCCTCAACAAGGTGATTCCTCCACAATACCTTGACTGTGGCAATCTCCTTGTTCCTCAGCCTCTTGACATGTCTGTCTAAAATCTCAACAGGTACCTCCTCATAGAAAAAATTTTCATCAACCCCCAAACCTTCAACAGGTAAAATCGATGATGGATCACCTAGGAACTTCTTCAACAGCTCCGCAAGCAATGCCAACTCATAGTGCACCTCACCCAAACGCTGTAGGATTTCATATGGCCCAACATAACTCGGACTCAACTTCCCTTTCCTGCCAAACCTCATCACCCCCTTCATAGGTGATATCTTCAAATAGACTTGGTCACCAACATCAAACTCTAAGGATCATTTTCTATTGTCTGCATAAGACTTTTGCCGACTGTAAGAAGTAGCTAACCTGTCTTTAATCACCCTGACCTTCTCTAAGGCCTCATGAATGATCTCAGGACCCAAGATGGATGACTCTCCAACCTTGAACCACCCAACTATAGACCTACATATCCTACCATACAGTGCCTTAGATGGTGCTATCCCAATGCTGGAGTGATAGTAATTATTATTGGAGAACTCTATCAAAGGCAGATGGTCGTCCCAGCTACCTCTGAAGTCAATAACACACGCCCTCAACATATCATCCAATGTCCGAATGGTGCGCTCTGCGTGCCCATTAGTCTGAGGATGAAAGGCAGTACTAAGCTTCACCTGTGTGCATAAACTCTTTTGGAAGGATCTCCAAAAATGTGAAGTGAAATGAGCTCCTCTATCTAAAATGATAAACAAAGGAATCCCATGCCATCTCACAATCTCATCAATGTAGAGTCTCCCATAATCCTCGGCTCTGTAAGTAGACTTCACGGGGATAAAGTGGGCAGAATTAGTCATCCTGTTCACAATAACCCATATAGAGTCATGTTGTCTCCTAGTCTTCATAATACCAACCACGAAGTCCATATTAATGGCCTCCCACTTCTACGTTGAAACCTCGATCATCTGAGTAAGACCTCCAGGCTTAATATGTTCTACCTTAACCTGTTGACAATAAGGCATTTGGCCATATATTCTGCAATGTCCTTCTTCATTCCATCCCACCAATAAATCTGCTTAAGATCATGTTACATCTTGGTGGAAACTGGATGTATGGAATAGCTGGAACCATGGGCCTCTTCAATGATCCTCGTCCACAAATCATCCACATCTGGTACACATAACTTGTCCTGGTACCTAAGTATGTCGTCATCTCCCAAAGCAAAAGACTCATTCATCTAAACCAACATTGAGTCCTTCAGATCCATCAACACCGGATCAAGATACTGACCCTCCTTAACTTTAACTACTAAGGATGATTCAGAACTAGGATGAACTGAAACACCCCACTAGTAGAGTCAACTAACCGCACACCCAGTCTGGCCAGTCTATGTATATCTTTCACCAACTCCTTCTTCTCATCCTCAATGTGTGTTGTACTTCCCATGCTCACCAACTCAAAGAATCAACTACAACATTAGCCTTACCTGGATGGTAGGGGACATTCATGTCATAGTCCTTCAACAACTACAACCATTTCCACTGACGTATGTTCAACTCTCTGTGTGTGAACACGTACTGGAGACTCTTGTGGTCTGTGAACACATCCAAATGCACCCCATACAAGTAGTTCCTCCACATCTTCGGTGCAAACACCAGAGTTGCCAACTCCAGGTCATGAGTGGGATAATTCTTTTCATGAACCTTGAGCTGTCTGGACGCATAAGCTATCACCTTATAACCTTACATAAGAACACAACCCAAACAAACCTTAGATGCATCACAATACACAGTGTAATTCTCACCACACTTGGGAAAAGTAATCATTGGGGCTGAAGTGAGTCTATCCTTGAGCTCCTGGAAACTCTTCTGACAAGCCTCTATCCATTTAAACTTGGCCTTCTTCTTAGTCAAAGCTGTAGTGAGACAGCAATGAAAGAAAACCCTTCCACGAACCAATGATAATAAATAGCCAATCCCAAGAAGCTACAATATCTATGGGAGTAAGAGGTTTTGTACAGTTCTTAACAACTTCAATCTTCCTGGGATCTACCTCTACACCTTTTTCGGACACAATATGACCCAGGAAGGTCACTAATCTAAGCTAGAATTCACACTTGCTGAATTTTGCATACAGTTGGTGTTGGCTAGGTACCTGCAAGATTAGTCTCAAATGTCATTCATGCTCTTCCTTGGTCTTATAGTAGATGAGAATGTCATCAATGAATACTATGACGAAGGAGTCAAGGAGTTCAGGCAAGACCCTATTTGTGAGATCCATAAATGAAGCAGGTGCATTCTAGAGACCAAATGACATTAAAAAAAAATCATAATGACCATAAGGGGCACGAAAGGCTACCTTTGGGATATCTCCATCCCTAACCTTAAGCTGATGGTACCCTGAACAAAGATCAATCTTCGAGAAGAAACTAGACCCTTGGAGTTGGTTGAACAAGTCATCTATTATGGGAAGTGGATACTTATTCTTGATAGTGACTTTGTTGAGCAGCCGATAATCGATATACATTCAAAGAGTTCCATCTTTATTTTTCACAAACAACACTGGAGAGCCCAGAGGGATATGCTAGGCTGAATGAAACCCTTATCTGTGAGATCTTTTAGCTGCAGCTTCAACTCTTTGAGTTCAGCTAGAGCCATTCTATAAGGAGGAATTGAAATTGGTATAGTATCGGGTTCTAAGTCGATACCAAAGTCAATCTCTTGAGGGGGAGGAACTCCAGTCAAATCATCAAAAAATACATCTTGGAATTCATTCATTACATGTATTGAGGATATGGAAGGGATGTCATTATTTAATTCATTAACACTCACAAGATGACACAATAACCGCTTGGACATCTTTTTATTGGTCTTAAGGTTCGAAATCAAGGGATTAGGATGAACCGAGTTGTACCCCTCCCATACTATCTCTTCTTCATTAGGGAATCTAAATCTTACAACCCTACTATGGCAATCCATACAAGCATAACAACTATGAAGTAAGTTCATACCAAGAATAACATCAAAATCATGCAAGGGAAACTCAACCAAGTCTGCACACATATTCTTACCACATACAACTATTGGGCAATCCTTGTATACTCTATCAGTTCTAACATTTTCTCCTAAATGTGTACTAACCACTATAGGTGATAGCAAGCGAAGGAGTTACAAAGGAAAGCGTAGACCCTTGGACGAACTTGACTCCCCTTGGTGGAAGAGTCCCTTCTTAACCCTGGGCTTATCCCTGATTTCAGTACACTCTTCTTTGAAAAATTCTTCTCAGTTTGCCTTGACTTGTTCCCTGCCCTAGTATGCTTCCACTTCCTGCATTCCTCCACTTGTTGGACATGGACCATAAGCCTGGAAAGTCCCATGCTAGCATGTAGCATAGCTACCCTACACTCCCCCTCGATATTATCATCAATCTTAGATCCAGTGTAAACAGGAGGATTCATCCTCGTGAAGTCCCTTAACCTACTAGCCATGGTGCTGGCAGGTGGGTTCTTCTTGGGAACACCTTGTTGCTTTTCCTTGGTTGTCATACCCTGAGCTTGTAAGGTGATGGTTTGGGACATCTGTACCAGGTCTGTCCTTACTTTTCCATCTGTCAAACCAGCTGGGTTTAATAGGCATCTCTATTTCAGCAGCTGGGGCCTGGGGAGGAACTTGGTTGCCCCCACCTTCTGCTTCTCCTATTCCCCGACCAGCGTTCCTTATTGTTTCATTTTTTTGGAAAAATAGAATTGATGTTAGATACTCTCATAACACCAAGGAATCAGACATTAGCAAAGGCACGATAAGATCAGAAGAAGGGAAATTTTCCAACGCATCATGCAGTCTCTAATCCGAGATAGTGGTACACTTCACTACCATGACTTAGAAACTACTCAATGTGGTTAATGTGAACTTATTATCCTCGAAATTTAACTTAGTTCTCTGATACCAACTTTGTCACGACTGGAATTTAGACCCCAGACGAGACCGGCGTCGTTGACCTCTCACAGGTCGCAGACAAGACTACATGCGTCATCCTTACTTCATCTAGGTTAATTTATGCGGAAAATTTGGAAATTTTTGTTTCTTAACATACATGTATGCATACTAGTTAACATCATAGGCATTCACAAATCAACCATCTAATAAGAGATAAATAAATGAAAGAAACAGATGATAATTTTACCGTATTTTTACTAAAACAGCATCTATACAAAGTTTGAACAAAAGTAGAAAGAAAAACTAGTTGAACATGCTCCACTAGCTATATCCTACATCTAAGCTAGATAATAACGGTAATCATCCTCGAAAGCATGAAGGCCTACCAAGTCTGGATGAAAGCTCCACATCGGGATAGCTATAACGTCAAGACTTATGCATCTTGTATGTATGCCATCTTAGGTTTCATCATTTCATTACATACATCTTAGGTTCACTTACTTCTAAGCGTATGCTAGACTTATTGGTCCATACATACAATCCATGAGTCTCCATTCATAGGTCCTTTAAGTGATTCATATATTCCTAAGATTATGTGATACAAGACTTATGCATCTTGTATGTATGCCAAGATCTCACTTTCGATCTATGTAGGCACCATTATTCTTGAACATTTATTCATGTATGACTTATGTATCAATACAGAATTTGGGCAAGGGAACCCGATTGCGAATCCCTTGGACAATACTTACATTTTTATTTTTATTCTATTTTTATCCATACGGCTTGGGGATCGAAAGTTGAGCCCCAACACCTTCATTTTATTTTTTTCTTAATTTCTCTCTTCATTTTTCGCTCATAGGGACTGAGAGGATGTGGGATCGAACCCCCAGAATCTCATTTTCTTTTATTTTATTATCTTTAATGTCTCTCCTTCTTGGACGAGAGGGTGTCGGTTCGAACTTCCACAACCCCACTCTAATTTTTCCCCTTAAGTTTTCCTTGGTTTTGCCTAGAGGTCGTGGGTTCGATTCCAACACGCCTCAACCTTTTATTTTTATTTTTATTCCTCCATAAATCTATTGAGAGGTGGTGGGTTCGAATCCCACTCCTCTCATTTCTTATTTTTTTATTTCATTTACGGATCAAGGCAAATGGGTTCAAATCCCACGTGCCCCATTGTCTTTTTGTCACATTATATTAATGACTATTAACATGGTGAGATCACGGGTTCGATTCTCAGTGGCCTCTCATATTTTAGTTCAATTTTAAAAAGCATGATAATCCCCTTAGCTTGCCCGAAACTCATCAAGAAGATGATGGAAATGTTTACAGCATAGTTTCTCACCTCTTTCACATTAAATGATTAGACGTTTTAAGTAGTTTTTAGTGAGTTGTTTAGGTGCATTTTCATGGATTCATTTGACTATTAGTTTGCACTCAATTCAGCATTTTTACATCACTTATGGACATAACAATTTAAGTAAAGTTTGTGCACATGAAATACAACCATAAACATGTCATTTTTTTGAACTTTAATCCAAGAGGGCATATCACGGCTACACATCGCACACACATCATTTTCACTTAATCTCAGACAACATGCTCAATATTCACATAATTCCAAACATACATACATAAACATAATCATCACGAAACACAATTACACACGCCTAATATCTACAAACAAATATACCCAACCTACGAATCATTTGGGATCTAGTGACAAGGACATGCAACGGGCAACAACCCTAGTTTTTGTATTTAATATACTAAACCTTACGGGGTCTCTTCAGAAAGGGACCTAGAGATAAAGAGAAATAATAACTTTTTGACGTTCAAACCTTGAACTTTCTGCCCAAACCTTCTCCAAAATTTCTTCTAAGTCCAAAAGCTTCTACACTAACTCGACGAAAAAATTCCTCTCTTTAACTAACGTTTTTTGTTATGTTTTGAATAAGTTTTTGACGTGAAAGTTCTTCAAGTGTGAAGAATTTTTAGTTGTTAATCAATTCTTGTGTTTTGGCAGAGAGAACGTGAAAGAGAAGAGAGATATTGACGTGAGAGAGAGAGAGAGTTAAACGTGAAAGAGAGTTAAAAGAGGTGAAGTAGTTTTGACTTAGTCAACTAGGACTCTTTCAAATAATATTAAAATTACTCTGACTTCCCTTTTATTTTAAATCTGTTAATAAATATTAGTTAATTAAATTAATTACCAATTTAAATAAAAATAATTTAAATCAATGCTTCCACCTAGGTTCGAAACCGGGTGGAGCAAGACTTTATTTCAAAGGAAAATTTTCGGCCCTCTCACCCCAAAATTCCCCTCCACCTTATTAATTAAATAATTAATTACATATTTAGGGTAATTACGATATTACCCTTAGCCTGGAAAAAGATCATTTTACCTTTAGACCCTCCAAATTTAAGATTTCCCCTTTTTAAATCCGGTAAAGACTCATTCGGGTAAACCCTCATATTCGAGAGCCCTACATGGCTGGACCCAACCTTTCCTAGCTCAACTAACTCCCTAGGTTAGTTGGCTTGTCTTTCACAAGGGCTCTGAGGTCTAGTTCTACGCGCATCAATCCGTGTGAACCCGGTATAATCGTAGGCATTCTAGACACATTAAGCATTATTTAGCATAGCCATTTTTAGGGTTGTTACAACGTTCATTAACCTTTATTCAATGTAGATGATATAATCTTGAAATTTGTAACATGTGAATCAATAACCTACTGAAATATGGAGTCTTTACGATGACATAGTTGTAACTTAAGCAACTTTAAATAACATAATTAATTTTTATGTTTTTCATACTATTTATCAGTTGGTAGCCATGTATCAAATTCCAGCTTTTTGAAGGGATTTTAAAAAAAATGTAGACTAGTTGGAATAGATTGTAATTGTTATGTTACACTATGGGATTTCTTTAATTTTTACTATTATTATCTTTATGATCACACGGATAAGTTCATAAGCTTAATATATGGATAAATTACCTCCTAAGCAATATCCCTTCACTCCACTATAAACATTGGGCTAGAAAACACATCTTAGCTTATCCGATGGTTGGTCCATGTAATTCCAAGTCAATCCCAAATGTACTACTATGTTGTTGAGAAACTTACAAAAATGACTATATTTATAGGTTTATTGAAGTTCAATAGCTATAAATATGTTATTTACTAGAAATGACTGCACTTTATGTCAATTCTAGCTGCATGTTTGTGTTAAAAAAAAGTATTTTATAGTTATTATTATTATTTATACAATGCACTAAATATGGTACGATATGTTACCATAACTTCCAAGTACCAACTATTTATTATGTTCCTAAATAACTGAAATTTCCATTAATAAATTACCAACTAATAATTACATATTATATGCAAATATGATTGATTCACATAATACAAAAGGTTGTATTTATATTCCTAAATACAATATATTCCTAAATACTAATCATAGAGGTATTCATAAAATTTTGAATATAAAAGTTTATTCATGTCTTTTCTTGTTGTATTTTTGCAAATGTTTTTTTTTTTAATCATTTATACACTAATACAGTTAGCAAATAAGGAAAATGTATTACTTGTACAATTAGCATATGAATACTTTGAATTCAAATTGGTGTTTTTATTTATAAAACTTAAAGCATTAATATATCAAGGATACAAGTATTTATACAAATTTAATGTATTAATACATCAAACAAGGTAAAGTAGTACAATTTTAGCATATGAATACGACAATTTGAAAAATGGATACACTATTGTTAACAAAAAAAATGAATATAACAATATAATATAATATGAATACTCTGTTGTTAATTAAGAAAATGGAAAAACAATAGAATGTGCATGTATCAAAAAGTGTAAGTATTCGACTATAAAAAAAGTTAAAAAAACCAACAAAACGTCGATATATGTTTTGTGAAGTTTTCTTTAATACTTGAGGTTTGACGTTAACTTAGGTATTTATTTATAAAAATATAGAATTGATGTATCCAACTATACTTGTATTGCCTAATCAAATTGGATAAATTACTTAAGTATCCAAATATATTTGTATTCTCAAATCACCATTTTATTAGTATTACAATACAATTATCTTTGTATATGTAACGACCTGTTTAGTCGTTTTGAGCAGCAGATTTTATTTCTGGAAAACTGGCTGAAACGACGGACCCCACGACGGACCGTCATGGTCACGACGGACCGTCGCAGGGTCTCGTTTCAAAACACTTAGAAATTCTGAAATTGGGTACTGAAAATTGACTCTCTGAACCTTGCGACTACCTGCAGGACGGACCGTCGCAGGCACGACGGCCCGTCACAGGTTGCGTAATCCCGGTCTGGGTCGGATTTGTTTACACGTTTTAAGGGACGTTTTGGACTATTCCTACTTTAATTATAAAGTTAGAGGGTTAAGGATTATAAGTCTAATTACTTGGGGGTTAAAAGAGGTGACCTTAAGTTAATTAGTGGGTTATTATTGCCATCTTTCATTCTTAATTATATGCTAATTAGGGTAAAAGAAAGAGGGTTTGAATAAGAAAACTAGAAAGAACAAGAGAGAGGGAGAGAGGATCGATCGAACGAGAAGAAGAAGAAAGCTTTGGGGAAAATTCTTGCTTGATCACTAGTCTTCGGTGGAGGTAGGTTATGGTTTCTCTTACGATATTCGTAGTAAAACTCTTAATAGCGAATGATATGTATTGATGATATTGTAAACCCTGCTATGTGCTTAATCGTATGCATACATGAATGTGATTATATAATTGTGATTATATTAAGTATGATGAAGCTATTGAATCCTAAATCTTGATAAAAACCTAATCTCTTGTAAATGATGAGGCCTTGGTATAAAGGAAGGCGTGCTGAACTAAAATAATGAGATTGATGATGCCTTAGTGAAAAAGAAGGCTTGATAAATTGATAGAAGGAGATTAGGGGATCGGAGTGTCACGTTCCGACACATAGAATTAAGGGATCGGGTGTCACGAACCGACAAGTAGTATTAGGGGGACCGGGCGTCACGAACCGACACGTAGATTTAGGGGATCGGGTGTCACGAACCGACACGTAGATTTAGGGGATCGGGTGTCACGAACCGACACGTAGATTTAGGGGATCGGGTGTCACGAACCGACACGTAGATTTAGGGGATCGGAGTGTCACGAACCGACACATAGTAGTAGGGGATCGGAGTGTCACGTACTGACACAAGAGGAATTAATGAATATGAGGGAGCGGAGTGTCACGTACCGACACAAGAGAAATAAAGATAATGAACCTTGAAAGATGCTAATGTGCTCAATCTAATGAATCTAATTCCCAAATGAGTATGGTATGGAGGCTTGAGTCCTCATGTGTAAACTTGACGGTAATTGTTAATGATATAGTACTTGATGTTGCTACATGTTGAGTATCATAGTTGGTTTTATAATATTACTTGATGTATATTGTTTTCTATTTCGAGTTGGCCGAGGATATCTACTCAGTACCCGTGTTTTGTACTGACCCCTACTTTTATGTTTTCTTCTTTGTTATTTGTGGAGTGCAGCAAACGTGCCGTCGTCTTCGACTCAACAGTAATTTAAGCCAATCTTTACTACATCAGAAATTCAGGGTGAGCTAATGCTTCTAGCTTGGACCGGATCTTCTTCTTCAAGTCTTGATGCCTTGAGCTTTCGGCATGGACTAGCTTTTACTTGTTTTAGCTTTTAGAATACTCTTAGTTTAGTCATTTGATTATAGATGTTCTTGTGGTGATGACTTCCAGATTTTGGGGATAATAATAGTTATTGATTTGATTTTATTAATGATTTAAGTCTTCCGCATTACGTTCTGTTGATATATGTTGAAATGTTAAGGTTTAGATTGGTTGGTTCGCTCACATAGGAGGGTAAATATGGGTGCCAGTCGCGGCTCGGTTTTGGGTCGTGACAAACTTGGTATCAGAGCATTAGGTTCGTTGGTCTCATCACACAAGAACGAGTCTAGTAGAGTCTTAAGGAACGGTAGGGGGACGCCTTTACTTTTCTTTGAGAGGCTATAAGACTTTAGGAAAATTCCATTCTTTCTTTCTTTCTTTCGTGCTACTACTTGAATCCAATTGGTATCTAGGTGATACAAATTGGTATCTGACCATCTTCACTCTATTTCGCAGATGGTTAGAACTAGAGCAACGACTGTGCCAGCACCAACACCGGCAAGACAAGAAACGTCTGAGCCAGCCACTGGGGCTGTGGCTCGAGGGAGAACAGCGGCAAGAGGCCGTGGTAGAGGTCGTGGGAGGACGTTCTCTAGAGGAAGAGGACGAGCACCTAGTCCGTCTGATGCTAGGGCGGTGACTCCTCTACCGACTGAGGAGGTAGTAAGAGAGGGGGAGGATGGGGAGAATGAACGAGTACAGAATGAGGAAATGCCACCCCAACCTACCCCAGAGATGATTAATCAGGTTCTGGCTTATCTTAGCGGGTTGTCTGATCAGGGTCAGGCACCTCCAGTATTTTCTGCACCAACACCTCCGGTTTCAGAGGTACAACATGCAGCCACTATGGCTCCTCGTATAAATGCCTCATTGGACATAGGCACGTTTCCACGTCTGACTAGTGGGCCTATAATGACAAATGATCAGCATGAACTTTTCAGTAAGTTCTTGAAATTGAAACCTCCAGTCTTCAAGGGTGCGGAATCTGAGGATGCTTACGATTTTCTGGTTGACTGTCATGAGCTACTACACAAGATGGGTATAGTAGAACGGTTTGGTGTTGAGTTCGTGACTTATCAGTTTCAAGGGCATGCCAAAATGTGGTGGCGGTCACATGTTGAGTGTCAACCAACAAAGGCACCACCCATGACTTGGGTAACATTCTCTAACTTGTTTATGGAAAAGTACATCCCACGGACTTTGAGGGATAGGAAAAGAGATGAATTCTTGAGCCTAGAGCAAGGTAGGATGTCGGTTAATGTATATGAGGCTAAGTTTCGTGCTTTATCAAGGTATGACACTCAACTCTGTTTCAGTCCACAAGAGCGGATTCGCCGGTTTGTGAAGGGGTTGAGATCAGAGTTGCGGATTTCAGCCTTACAGGTAGCGGCTACGGCCAAATCCTTCCAAGAAGTGGTAGATTTCGTGGTAGAGGTGGAAAGAGTGAAGCCAGATGAATTCACCATGGCATCGACATCAAAGAGGTTTCGAAAGGGAGGTGAGTTTAATGGTTCTTACTCGAGAGGACAGGGTTCCGGAGGTTACTCAGTCCGACCAATTCAGTCTTCACTACAGACTGTACTTGGGGGTCCACCTCAGACCGGTCAACACTTCTCTGAGAGACCTCTACTTGACTCTAGAGAGTGTTATGGATGTGGGGAGACTGGACATATTAGGAGAAATTGTCCCAAACAGAGTTATAGACCCCCAATAGCTAGAGGTAGAGGTGGTCATGGTAGAGGCCGTTATTCTGGAGGACGTTGTGGTAGAGGTAATGGTGGTCACCAAAACTGTAGAGGCGATGGGCAAACTGGAGCCACTACATCACAACATGGTAGGGGCAACGGACAAACAAACGAAAGGGCCCATTGTTATGCTTTCCCTGGGAGATCGGAGGCGGAGACATCTGATGCTGTCATCACAGGTAATCTTCTGGTTTGTGATTGCATGGCTTCTGTATTGTTTGATCCCGGATCCACATTTTCTTATGTATCTTCCTCATTTGCTAATGGTCTAAATTTACATTGTGAATTACTTGATATGCCTATTCGTGTTTCTACTCCGGTGGGTGAGTCTGTGGTAGTTGAAAAGGTATATAGGTCTTGTTTGGTGAACTTTGTGGGGAGCAACACTTATGTAGATTTGGTTATCTTAGAAATGGTTTATTTAGATGTAATTCTGGGTATGACTTGGCTTTCTCCGCAATTTGCGATCTTGGATTGTAATGCTAAAACGGTGACGTTAGCCAAGCCTGGGACAGATCCGTTAGTGTGGGAGGGCGACTACACTTCCAATCCGGTGCGTATCATCTCCTTTCTTCGTGCTAAGAAAATGGTTAGTAAAGGGTGTTTAGCTTTCTTGGCACATCTCAAGGATGACACTACTCAAGTACCCTCGATTGAGTCGGTTTCGGTAGTCCGTGAGTTTTTGGATGTGTTCCCTGCAGATCTTCCTGGTATGCCACCAGATAGGGATATTGACTTCTGCATCGACCTTGAACCGGGCACTCTCCCCATTTCTATACCCCCTTATAGAATGGCTCCCGCGGAGTTAAGAGAGTTAAAGGCACAACTTCAAGAGTTGTTGAGCAAAGGCTTCATTAGACCAAGTGCATCTCCTTGGGGTGCTCCGGTTTTGTTTGTGAAGAAAAAGGATGGTAGTTTTCGGATGTGCATAGACTATAGACAACTGAACAAGGTAACTATTAGGAACAAGTATCCCCTTCCTCGCATTGATGACTTGTTCGATCAGTTACAAGGTGCTTGTGTCTTCTCTAAGATTGACTTGAGATCCGGTTATCATCAAGTTTCGGAGTGTCACGTTCCGACACATAGAATTAAGGGATCGGGTGTCACGAACCGACACGTAGTATTAGGGGGACCGGGTGTCACGAACCGACAAGTAGATTTAGGGGATCGGAGTGTCACGTTCCGACACATAGTAGTAGGGGATCGGAGTGTCACGTACCGACACAAGAGGAATTAATGAATATGAGGGAGCGGAGTGTCACGTACCAACACAAGAGAAATAAAGATAATGAACCTTGAAAGATGCTAATGTACTCAATCTAATGAATCTAATTCCCAAATGAGTATGGTATGGAGGCTTGAGTCCTCATGTGTAAACTTGACGGTAATTGTTAATGATATAGTACTTGATGTTGCTACATGTTGAGTATCATAGTTGGTTTTATAATATTACTTGATGTATATTGTTTTCTATTTCGAGTTGGCCGATGATATCTACTCACTACACGTGTTTTGTACTGACCCCTACTTTTATGTTTTCTTCTTTGTTATTTGTGGAGTGCAACAAACGTGCCGTCGTCTTCGACTCAACAGTAATTCAAGCCAGTCTTTACTACATCGGAAATTCAGGGTGAGCTAATGCTTCTAGCTTGGACTGGATCTTCTTCTTCAAGTCTTGATGCCTTGAGCTTTCGGCATGGACTAGCTGTTACTTGTTTTAGCTTTTAGAATACTCTTAGTTTAGTCATTTGATTATAGATGTTCTATTGGTGATAACTTCCAGATTTTGGGGATAATAATAGTTATTGATTTGATTTTATTAATGAGTTAAGTCTTCCGCATTACGTTCTGTTGATATATGTTGAAATGTTAAGGTTTAGATTGGTTGGTTCGCTCACATAGGAGGGTAAATGTGGGTGCCAGTCGCGGCTCGGTTTTGGGTCGTGACAGTATATAAATATTATTAAATATAAACATTTGACATTTGACTGAACCACAAAGATAACTATAAATATAAGTATAATGAATTGAACCACAAAAATCACTCCTACAATCATACATAGGGATCTTAAATTGGAAGGAATTGGGGGGGAAATACAAAAAAGAATATGTAATATAAGGATATTGATGAAAGAAAAGGTATGAATACATAATTAATTATGAGTTTTATAATAGTTTTTCTATTTATTATTCATTTATATTAAACATAAAAAAAAACTAATTATTGATATCGAATTAAATTTGCTATTTATCGTATAGTTATAGTCATATAACATAAAAAATTAAACTATAGCTATATTATTTAAATATATATTAAAGTTTGCAATATATGTATAGGGGTGGGCATAAACACTGGAAAAACCGAAACACCAAACCGAATCAACATTTTTTCAGAATTTCGGTTTTGGTATTTTGGTTTTTGGTTTGTTATTCGATTTACTTTTTTGTATTATTCAGTATTTCGGTTTGATTTTTGGTATGTATTATTTTGATTTTCGATGTTTCAGTTTAACCAAAATATTATACTATAATGTATATTATATAATTAATAATTATTAATATTAAATATTTTTTTTTAAAAAAAACCTATGGCCTATTGCCCTATTCCTCTCTCTTGCATCTTCCTCATGACTTCCTCTTGGCTCTTTCATCTTCCTCTTCTTCTTCTTCTTCCTCTTCCTCTTCTCCTCTTCCTCTTTAAGGTAGCAGTCGCAGCCGCAGCACGCAGACGCCCGCCAGCAGCAGTAGCGCCGTAGTCGCCCGCCAGCCAGCGGCAACAACTGCAATGCTTCAGCCCACTGTCCAGTCAGGTTTGTTTTTGTGATTTTCTTTTTTGTTCTTGACTACATTCATTTTTTTTCTTTCTGATTTTGTTTTTGTTACTAGTTAGTGTGAATTGATTGTGAATTTTTTATATATATAGATGGCTGAACAAAAACAAATATGGGTGTAGCTGATCAAAGTCGAATAAGTATTGCTGATTCTATGGATACTACACCTAGTAATAGAAATGATCCCTTAATTGGCACAGATATAACAAAAAAAAAGAGAAGAAATAGATCCTAGATCTCCTGTTTTGGCAACACTTTCAAAAGGTTTTTGAAAATGGTGTATTAGTTAAAGCAAAGTGCTTACATTGTAAACATTACTATGCTCCTAATACAACAAGAAATGAAATGAGTGGATTAAAACAACATTTGACTTATCGGTGTAAAGTGTATATACCTTTGACTGTTGCACCCGGTATTCAAAAATTATTAAATATTCAAAGTAACAATTTAGAGACTTGGAAATTTGAGCAAGAGGTATGTAGGAGAGCTTTAGTTGAGATGATTATTTTGGATGAACTACCTTTTAGTTTTGTTGAAAAAGAAGGCTTTAAGAAGTTTGTGAGTAAAGTCCAACCTTTGTTTCATATTCCTTCTCTTAGAACCAAAACAAGGGATTGTTATGAAGTTTATGGTGGATTGAGAATAAATTTGAAACAATCTTTAAGAGAAATACAACCAAGAATTTGTCTCATAACAGACACATGGACTTCATTGAAAAGAATCAATTATATGTGTTTGACTGCTCACTTTATTGATAGGGATTGGGTGCTTCATAAAAGAATATTGAATTTTTGTCCTATCACTAGTCATAAAGGTGAGCATTTGGCTGAGTCTATTAGTAATTGTTTACTTGATTGGAAGTCGAATAACGTTTTTACTGTTACGGTTGATAATGTCTCTTCAAGTGATGTGGTAGTTTTATAGTTGTCCAAAAAATTAGATATGTGGGGAACTAATTTGATGGAAGGTAAGCATCTCCATGTGAGATGTATGGCTCATATACTTAATCTAATTGTGCAAGATGGTTTGAAAGAAATTGATCCTTCTATCAAAATGGTGAGACAAATGGTGAAATATGTTAGATCATCTTCTTCAAGGACAAGAAACTTCTTGAAATGTGTTGAAATGCAAAAGATAGAATGTGATAAGATGTTGTCTTTAAATGTGCCTACTAGGTGGAATTCCACCTATTTGATGTTAGACACAACAGAAAAGATTGAGAAGGCTTTTGAGAGGTTTGATCTTTATGATGGTAATTTTAATTCTTTTCTTGCCATTGATGTTTGTGAAGATGGAAGTATCGCAGGTTCAATTCAATATGAAGATTGGTCTAATGTGAGGAATGTCAAAAAGTTTCTTGAAAATTTTATGAGCTCACTTTAAAAGTTTAAGGTTCACGGTATGTTACTTGTAATGTTCATTTTTGAATATATATGTGAACTTGATGCTTATTTGAAATTATGTACAGCAAGTGATGACCTTGATTTGAGTAAAATAGCTTTAGGAATGAAAGAAAAATTCAATAAATATTGGGGTACTCTTGAAAAAATGAACAAAATAATTTTTATTGCTTCTGTTTTTTATCCTCGCAATAAATTTGTGTATGTTAGTTTCACTATTGAAGAATTACTTGGGGAAGAAACGGAAAATGTAGTAAATACGAAAGTAGAGGCTTACTTGAGGGATTTGTTTGTGATATATGTAAGTAAGTATGGAAAGGGTTCTAAAAGTCAACCATCTTCATCTGACTCATCTGATTCTTCTGCTTGTGGTATTTCTCAAAATGTGTCCAAAAATTCTTTGAGAACTAAGTTGCACATGAAGAAACAAAAGAATGATTCTGGAAGTTTAGGTGTTAAATATGAGTTGGATAAATATCTTCTTGAAGACCAAGAACCTGAATCTAGAGATTTTGATATTTTGAGTTGGTGGAAAGTTAATTCTCCTAGATTTCTTGTACTTTTCACACTTGGCTCGAGATGTATTGGCTATTCCTATGTCGAGTGTGGCATCGAAATGTGCATTTAGCACCGGTGGTCGAATTCTAGATCCCTTTTTTAGAAGTTCATTGACTCCCAAATGTGTGCAATGTCTTATTTGTGTCCAAGATTGGCTTAGACAAGAAACCAAGCCTATTTGTGTTGAAGAGAGTTTGAAGTTTCTTGAAAAAATTGAACTTGGTAAGACTTTTTATTTTTTATTTATTTTTGGAAAAAATAAATTACTTATTGTGTTGTATCTTGTATGACATGTTTCATTTTCTTATTTATAGAGATGGCAAATAGTGGAAGAAACTCTTCCATTGTTGATCTATGATTGACTTGCAAGCGGTGAGTTTAATACATCATTTATTTAATCATATCATTTTGTTAATCTTAAAAGTAGTATTCTAAGTTTCTAATATTTGATTTTATCTTAAAAGGTCAAGACAATGAAGAAATAATTTTGTTGGCACGTGACACTTGAAAGTTGAAAGCAATCTCATGGAAGAAAGTCTAGAAACTCATTATTGTTGTTTGTTATTGTTGACATTTCAATTGAAAGTAATCTCATGGAAGAAGACAAGAATTTTAAAATACATTGTTTGTTGCTTATTATTGTTTATTATGAGCTCATGAAAGACTTTATTGTTACTTGTTAGATTGTTATTATGTTGTATTTGTGAAGACATTAACTACAAATCTACAATGCAACTTTTGTTTTAGTGTCATTATTAATTAAAAATTGTGTGCTTTAGTGACATTGTGAATTTAAAATTTGTGGTATTAATGCATCATGACATATTGACATATTGATATTTGATAGTAAAGTTGAAAAATCAAACAAAAAAATTGTAAAGTTTAAAATTTTAAAAAGTCCACTAAGCAGGTCCATTAAAAAACTGAAATAAAAAACCAAATCGAAGTAATAAAAACCGAAAAGAATTAACAAAAACCAAACCGAATCGAAATATTTTGGTTCGGTATTCAATACACAATTTACAAGAATCAAAAATCGAAAAAATAACGAAATCGAACCGAAATACCAAATGTCCACCCCTAATTATATAGTTTTTCTATGTTTAATAGATATACGTAAAAAGTTATTTCAACCTTTAAATATATAGTATTGTTTAATACATATACGTAAAAAGTTATTTCAAACTCTTAAATAATTTTACAATAAACCTTAGCTTTGCCAATTTGTGTGAATGTGTATACATGTGCAATTTGAAACTTTTTTTGCTATTTTGCCAACCAAATTTAGAACTCCTGTGGTCTAAGTGTTTTTCCTTTGCAAATAATAGACATGTCTAATGTTTTACATGCAAGCACTAGTAATTATTTTTTTCTATTTTGTCATATTTATGTTGATTAATCTAGATTTGTGTTGAATAATTGTGTATGGGCCTACATGTAGAATGCTGCTTTTAGAATCGTAAGTCAAGACTCAAAAAAGGGAAGTACTAAAAATAATTACAAATTTGGTGAGAATTATAAATTTTTTCCCTCGATATTAGGGTGTAAATTACTTTTTCGTCTCTAAGTATTTATCCATATTTTCTTTTTAAGTTGTCCTTAATTACTTGTTAATTTGATAAATCAAGGAATGAACTTTTCTTACCTTTTATACCCTCGATTAATTAATTTTAAAAATGCAGAGCTTCTTGAAAATCTTAAATTTTTAATTCATCCACTTCATAATTAATATGGGTAAAATGGTAATTTCATTATATCAATCATTGTTTTTTTATATATGTGTTAATTTAAAAGTGGGCAAGTAATTAAAGACAATGAGAGAGTTATTAATTTTCCCTCGTTAGGTTAGTTGATTGAGTTAATGTGCTGAACATTTTGGGCTAACCTAGTAACACACATTCGTAACTCTCTTTGTTTTTGATAATCTGACACAATTGTTACTCTTTGTTTTTGATAAATCTGACACAATTGTTTCTTCAGCCAAAAAAAAAATTACATGATTATTTATATGTTGTAAAAAAACAAAAAAGTAAAAGAAGATTTACGTGTGATGAAGCAATTGAGATAACGTCAAGAGAATGGGTCGTTAAAGAAGGCCTCCTCTTGCCATTACATCAATCGTTTTCTCATCTTTTTCATTAATGTTATAATTTTTTTTTAAATGTATTCAAAATATTTTCATTTAAGAATTTTAAACTGCGAATTTATTATAAACATTCCCTCTCTAATCGATATTAATCATGTGATATATTAACTTAGATGTTATTGTAAAAATATTATTTATTGTTACATAGATTTTGAGTAGTTTAATTTAAAGTTCTAAAATATTTATGCTAAAAAGTAGATAATTATTTTTGTTTAGTATCTTTCGATTATTATTTCTTATTTACTTAATCATGCGAACTTTTGTGACAAACAAAACATAACGTGTAAAATGCAGCCATCAAATAAATATAATAAAATAGAAAATTGGAAAAATAAAATAAAATAAGTCAAATTATATTTAATTGATATATAGTCATACTAAATAACTACCAGAATCCTCAACATACATAACCAATAAAATTGTTCTAAGAAAAAATTGTTCAATTGCTACTAATTTAATTATTAATATTTAAAATTAATCAGTCGAGAAGTTCGAAATTTTTTTGGAGTGATCTCCTTTAGGTTCATTGATATCATCCAACGTCATACTTATCTCCTAGGATTCAAATTGTCGAATGTTTTGTTTAAAAACTTAAATGCAAATATTTTTTTTATTGTAAGATTTCGAAAATATGTATTTTTTGTGCAACTGTTCTCTTTTATTGAATTTTTTATTGCCAAAATAAAATGATTTTCTTAACCTAATGCAATTTTTACACCTCTATGACAACTCATACCCATTTTAAACATGGATAATTGTATATAATAGCAAACTAATAACCTACGATAAATGGAGTAGCTACTGTTTGATTTAATTGTGCCCTATAGCAAACGTTTGCCAAAGTTTGCAAGTCGCTTCTCTACCAAAACTCTCGCTCGTTACTCTCTCATTCTCGCTCGCCACTCTTGCTTTATACAACAAAAGTGTATAAATTGTGTTTGTGTTTGATATAAAGCGAAAGAAAATTGTATATACACATGCAAAAACATATATCTTCGTGTTATACACTTAATTATACAAGTTACAAACATTTTACTTTGATTCAATTGTATAAAATTACAAATTTTATACAAATACTGCAGCGAAAAAGGCCAGTAAATTATTCAATTGCGAATTATACAATTGCAGTGAAAATACAATATTCTCTCGCTTTATACAACAGAAGTGTATAAAATGTTCTGTTTTTTGTATAAAGCGAGAGAAAAATATATATCTTCTTTCTATACACTTATAATTATACAATATACAAACATTTTACTTCGATTCAATTATATGAAAAGCAAATTGTATACACATATTGTAACAAAATAGGCCAGCGAATTATACAATTGTGCATTATACAATTGCAGTGAAATAGGTCGGTGAATTATACAATTGCAACGAAATAGGCCAGCGAATTATACATTTTAGGCTAGCGAATCATACAATTATATATGTATAGCGGGGCCAACGAATTATACAATTTAGCTACCGAATTATACACTTGTATATGTATAGTGAATTATACACTTATATGTTTGCTATGAAGCGCAATATGCAAACTATGTTATAGTCAATACAAATATGATTTTTTTGTTTGTTTTATGTGAAAGTTGTCCTTTTAAACAAATTAATAGCAGAAAAAAAGGCCCAAGAAAAAGGATATCGGCCACAATCATAGAGCTTTTGTAATTTTAATTAAAAAGGAATCCTTATTTCGAATTCAAATAAGAAAAATATTATCCCTGTTATGAAACTATATGAAATTAGAAGAACAAGAAAGTAGGGAGAAGACTTCTTATTCATCTTGAAGTATATTCAGGATTCATTGATCTTTCACAAATCTTCTTTACAATGAAGGAAAACCCTTTATTTATAGGGAAAACCTTACTTGGTCCCCAAGTAGGATTCCTAACCATATCCTACTAGGACTCCACATAATTAGACATTCACTATAACACAAATTGTTTATAACACTTCCCCTTGAATGTCGGTAGATTATGTGCCTCGTTAAAACCTTACTAGATAAAACCCAGTGGGAAAAAAATATAGTGAAGGAAAAAGAGTACACATATCTAATAATACGCATTATGGATGCCTCATTAAAAACCTTACAAGGAAAACCAGTGGGACAAAACCTTGTGAGGAAAAAAGAGTACATCGCGTATTAACTCCCCCTTATGACAACATCAATTCAGAGACTAGAACCTTCGTTTTCCAAGCTTGTGCACCATCTTTTGAAAGTTGTAGTTGGTAGGGACATGGTGAATAAATCAATTATAGTATGACTTGGGAGCTCATGAGTAGAAAAACCTTGACGAAATATGTTTTCTTCTATCTACTTTTATAAATCTTCCCTTCAAGGTCAAAGATTTCTGCAAGTTCCTTACTTCAACTTCTTTAAGCAAATAATCTATTCCCTTTTGAGAACTCTTCAAGAGTTTTAATTCTAGTCGTCAACTTGCATAATAATATTTGTATATGCTTCATGCATTTTGAATCGATTTAATCCTTATGAGGATGATAAACAAGTTTTCCAAAAACTTGTATATGCTTTAGATTTTGAACCCATTGGATATTTAATTTTGTCAAGCAATAACATTCAAGTTAGATGTATGACATCTTTTAGTGCCTAGATTGCAAGTCAAATAAGCTTTACGCTTACCAAGATGCATCATTCCACTTTTCACTTGATAATTATTTCTACACAATCATGCTTTAATAGATGTAGAATTCATATCCTCATAATCTTTTACAATATTGCGCGCTATTGTATCAAAGATATTGTCAACGATATACCATTTTGTATCGATTCACAATACGACAAAACTTATTGAGATCTCATCACTTCATTATTTTAGGTAGCTACCCCTCTCATGAGGTTTCATAAAGTGTTATGTCGTAGGTTCTCCAAGAGCACATTGTCTCCTTATTATGATCATTTTGATTCTTTGATCCTCCCCCTTTTTCAAGGATTATTTTATTTAGAATTGATTAGTCTATCATGCTTCGTGCATGTGATAGACTTTATCCTTAAGGGACATTCAATAGGAGTATTTACAACTTTTGTGTTGCTTCTAATCTCCCCCTTATGTTAGACAAACTAACATATATCTCAATCTTTTGGAAAATCTATCTTTGTGCATCATAGTATATTCATTAATCATATATTGCACATCAAAATTATCAGATGAAAACTATTTGGTCCCTGACCATAAACCAATTAATAGAAAAATTGATCATAACTTATTGGTTTGATTCATAAAATTATGTTTGTATGTAATATCATATTTCAGATCAACACATGAAATTTTATTTTCATAAGCAATGATTCATTATGTGAGACATTCAATGTCACATCATCTTATATATTTATCGATATTATCAAGATCAATTATCTTGATTTCATATTCTGAAAGTTGTGTTTTTAGCTCAATTATCTTGCACAAACAATTTTGTGAATGTCAAACTGCAAGTTGACAACAAACACACATGTGATTATCTTATTGATGCATCTTTTATCATATCACATGATAGGTGAACGGGCCCATATTCACCTTTTATACTTTTCAGAATTTAGAGATTTAATCTCAACTTTAGCTGATCCAATCAACTTTATCACGAGAACAAGCAACGTAAAGAATTCTTGAAGAATCTTCTAGTTTTTCAATGTATGTCCATTACTTAGTATACACATCCTTGGGATGACCAAATTATTCATGCCAACTAATAAAATCATTAGTACCCGTAAACTCCAAGTTTACTACGTCATGTGTCTTTTGCTTTAGTAAATTTTTTATTTACTATTATATGACTAAATTTCAATTTTATTACTCCAAGAGTAATTTTCAGATTTATTTCTTCTCAATTACTTTACCCTTTAGGTAAGTCGTGATCCCATCATTGAATGAACTAATCTGAAGAAAATTGTGCATGTAAACATATTATTTGTGCCAACATTTTTGCAAACATCAAGTTGCCAGATAATAATAGACACACATGAGACCATATAGAAGAAACATTTGTTAGGATCATGAAATATCTAAACAATCCGCTTGGTGGATGACTAGGTCCACAAATATCTGTATACGTTCCTAGAACGCAGAAAATTCAATCTCAACTTTCGTTTATGGTGGTCTCACAATTAGCTCGCCTTGCTAACAAGTAGTACAAGAAAATTCACCATTTAAAAGAATTTTTAGTTTCTTCCATGTAAGTCCATTTTAATTTTTCATAATTCGTCTAAACATTATAGACTAACGATGTCCCAGACAATCGTGTCAAACTAAGAAAGTATAGGAATTAGTAAATTTCTTATTTACCATAGAATGTGCCTCAATTGCATAAATTCTTATCCAATACACGCTTGAAGATAAAGTATGAAACTTTTCTATAATACATGTCTTCTTAGAGACATTCTTGGTGATACCACATCATTGATCAAAGATCGCAATCTTTCATATATCTAGCATGGTGGCTTACACCTCATTCCCTTTGAAGAATGGATCCATATTTTAGCATTTATCAGAAGTTCTCATTCTTCATGAATGGAACACAAACACGTGAGCTTATCAAATTATGATAGCTTTAGTACCTCATTCCATATTTATGTGCATTATTCAATCACTTGTCTTCTTTCAGACATATTATGCACTATAACCATATTCACTTTACGTAATGGAGCAAATTCAGTAAATTTCATGACTTCTCATCGAAAACACATTAGTTTTTCTTTAGTCATTATTATATCATCAATATGGTGCATTGAGACTCACATTCAATGTCTTATCCATATAAAAGTGTCTTAGGTCATAAATCGATGGATCTTGAACCCAATATCTTATCATCATGGTGCATCAGGACTTTAACCCAATGTCTTACCCTCTTTTTGCGATTGGACATAAATCCATCGTCTTATTCTTTAGGTGCGATAAAACCTAAATTTATCGTGTTACCCACAATGAGGCTCAACCTCAAGCCTTTGAAAATAATTGCAATGTTATTATTTTTTATGATCATTAATATGATTATATATTATAATTACACACAAAACTGAGACTAATGATTTCTTATAATCAATACTAGCAGTTAATAGATATAGTTAATAGATCACATACCTCATGTAGAGATTGAAAAGCTTATTCAATTATTAAAATAAATTAAGAAATTCTCTTCCCAATCGATTAAAATTAAACGTATAAAAAGTCAACAAGTCTCTTTAAATACTTACTTTAGATGGTACCTCCAGATCTGTAACATAAATAATTATAACATAAAGATAAATCATACCTTGAAGATTTAAGAATCTTATTGCATAACTTATGAAAGATCTCTTTTGCACTTTTCCCGTCTTCTTCATAATTATTTAAGAATAGAACAATCGTGCTGATAACGTGTTATGAAACTATATGAAATTAGAAGAAGAAGAAGAAAGTAGGGAGAAGAGAAAAGACTTCTTATTCATCTTGAAGTATATTCAGGATTCATTGATCTTTCACAAATCTTCTTTACAATGAAGGAAAACCCTTTATTTATAGGGAAAACCTTACTTGGTCCCCAAGTAGGATTCCTAACCATATCCTACTAGGACTCCACATAATTAGACATTCACTATAACACAAATTGTTTATAACAATCCCTTTATATTAGTAAGAAAAGAAAGTTTATGCAAATTATTTATTAAGATTCATAATTTATCACCAGTGGTGAAGCCAGAAATTTTCGAAGAGTGTTCAAGTACTAAAGTGAACAGGCTCTTTTTAAAAAGTGAAAAAAAATTGCTACTAGTGAAGGGTGTCCAAAATATATTATTTAGTCATTTTATTTATCATTTTACTTATATATAAGGTATAATTTGCTGACAAAAGGTGTCCAATTGTGTTCCCTGACATAAGGGTGGCTACGCCACTGCTTATCACGTAGATTACATAATATTAGTGGTAATAGGCTTTATGTCAAAAATATTTGTAAACTTTAATATAACTTATATCAAAATTTCAACTATTTTAAGATGTTTCATAAATTTAGCAATCAAGTTATTCCATTAATTTTTAAATTCTCAATAACCGATATTCAAAAGTTAATCAGTAAATTCATTAAAGTTTTGCTTCTGATTTTACTTATATATTTTTGTTAATGTATATCAAAAATAACATTGACATATGTTCACATATGTGTTTTTTTGTTCATATTTACAAAATGACAAGTGACTTTTGAATGAAATTATTTTTAGTCCATTCTCAGTAAAACATAGGATCTATAATCATACTAATTCTATTCTATTTAGAGAAAAACTCATTGTAACGACCTGTTTAGTCGTTTTGAGCAGCAGATTTTAATTCTGGAAAACTGGCTGAAACGACGGACCCCACGACGGACCGTCATAGTCACGACGGACCGCCGCAGGGTCTCGTTTCAAAACACTTAGAAATTCTGAAATTGGGTACTGAAAATCGACTCTCTGAACTTCGTGACGGACTTGCAGGACGGACCGTCACAGGCGTGACGGACCGTCACAGACCCTGGGTGGAAATTAGGGTCTCTGAACCTTGCGACGACCTGCAGGACGGACCGTCGCAGGCACGACGGCCCGTCACAGGTTGCGTAATCCCAGTCTGGGTCGGATTTCTTTACACGTTTTAAGGGACGTTTTGGACTATTCTTACTTTAATTATAAAGTTAGAGGGTTAAGGATTATAAGTCTAATTACTTGGGGGTTAAAAGAGGTAACCTTAAGTTTATTAGTGGGTTATTAATGCCATCTTTTAAACTTAATTATATACTAATTAGGGTAAAAGAAAGAGGGTTTGAATAAGAAAATAGAAAGAGCAAGAGAGAGGGAGAGTCGATCGAACGAAAGAGGAGAAGAAACGCTGCTTGGGAAATTGCTTGCTTGATCAATTCTTCGGTGGAGGTAGGTTATGGTTTTCACACTATTCGTAGTAAACTCTTAATAGCGAATGATATGTGTTAGTAGTATTGTAAACCCTTCTATATGCTTAATTGTATGCTTGCATGAATATGATTATGTAATTGTGAATAAATAAGCATGATGAAGCTATTGAATCCCAAATCTTGAAAAGAAACCCTAATCTACTTTGTTAATGATGATGCCTTGGTATAAAAGAAGGTTTGATGAACAAAAGTGGTGAGATTAGGGGATCGGGTGCCACGTTCCGGTACCAGGATAGAGATAGGGGATCGGGTGCCACGTTCCGGTACCAGGATAGAATGAGGATCGGAGTGTCACGTTCCGACACCAGGATAGTATATGGATCGGGTGCCACGTTCCGGTACCAGGATAGAATGAGGATCGGAGTGTCACGTTCCGACACAAGGATAGTATATAGATCGGGTGCCACGTTCCGGTACCAGGATAGAATGAGGATCGGAGTGTCACGTTCCGACACCAGGATAGTATATGGATCGGGTGCCACGTTCCGGTACCAGGATAGAATGAGGATCGGAGTGTCACGTTCCGACACCAGGATAGCATATGGATCGGGTGCCACGTTCCTGTACCAGGATAGAATGAGGATCGGAGTGTCACGTTCCGACACCAGGATAGTATATGGAGCGGAGTGTCACGTACCGACACGAGGGGAATAAAGATAACGAATCTTGAAATATGTTAATGAATTCAATCTAATGAATCTAATTCCCAAAAGAGTATGGTATTGAGGCCTGAGTCCTCATGTGTGAACTTGACGGTATTTGTTAATGATATAGTACTTGCTGTTACAACATGTTGAGTATCATAGTTGATTTTATGATATTACTTGGTACATATTGTTTCCTATTTCGAGTTGGCCGATGATATCTACTCAGTACCCGTGTTTTGTACTGACCCCTACTTTTATGTTTTCTTCTTTGTTATTTGTGGAGTGCAGCAAACGTGCCATCGTCTTCAACTCAACAGTAATTCTAGCCAGTCTTCGTCACACCGGATCTTCAGGGTGAGCTAATGCTTCTAGCTTGGACTGGATCTTCTTCTTCAAGTCTTGATGCCTTGAACTTTCGGCATGGACTAGCTTTTACTTGTTTTAGCTTTTAGAATACTCTTAGTTTAGTCATTTGATTATAGATGTTCTTGTGGTGATGACTTCCAGATTTTGGGGATAATAATAGATGTTGAATATTAATAGTTATTGGATTGGTTTTTATTGATGAGTTTAAGTCTTCCGCATTACTTTCTGTTGATATACATTGAAATGTTAAGGTTTAGATTGGTTGGTTCGCTCACATAGGAGGGAAAGTGTGGGTGCCAGTCGCGGCCCGGTTTCGGGTCGTGACAAACTTGGTATCAGAGCATTAGGTTCGTTGGTCTCATCACACAAGAACGAGTCTAGTAGAGTCTTAAGGTACGGTAGGGGGACGCCTTTACTTTTCTTTGAGAGGCTATAAGACTTTAGGAAAATTCCACTCTTCTTTCTTCTTTCGTGCTATTACTTGAATCCAATTGGTATCTAGGTGATACAAATTGGTATCTTACCATCTTCACTCTTTTCGCAGATGGTTAGAACGAGAGCAACGACTACGCCAACACCAACGCCAGCAAGGCAAGATACAACTGAGCCAGCCATTGGGGCTGTGGCTCGAGGGAGAACAGCGGCAAGAGGTCGTGGTAGAGGTCGTGGGAGGAGGTCCTCTAGAGGAAGAGGACGAGCACCTAGCCCATCTGATGCTAGGGCAGTGACTCCTCCCCCGACTGAGGAAGTAGTAAGAGAAGGGGAGGATGGGGAGAATGAACGAGTGCAGAATGAGGAAATGCCACCCCAACCTACCCCAGAGATGATTAATCAGGTTCTGGCTTATCTTAGCGGGTTGTCTGATCAGGGTCAGGCACCTCCAGTATTTTCTGCACCAACACCTCCGGTTTCAGAGGTACAACATGCGGCTACTATGTCTCCCCACATGGATGCCTCATTGGAGATAGGCACGTTTCCTCGTCTGACTACGGGGCCCATAATGACCAATGATCAGCATGAACTTTTCAGTAAGTTCTTGAAATTGAAACCTCCAGTCTTCAAGGGTGCGGAATCTGAGGATGCTTACGATTTTCTGGTTGACTGTCATGAGCTACTACACAAGATGGGTATAGTAGAACGGTTTGGTGTTGAGTTCGTGAGTTATCAGTTTCAAGGGAACGCTAAAATGTTGTGGCGGATGCTTTAAGTAGAAAGGCGGGAAGCATGGGAAGTGTAGCTCATTTGCAAGCTTCTAGACGCCCATTGGCTAGAGAAGTGCAGATTTTGGCTAATGACCTTATAAGGTTAGATGTAAATGAGAAGGGAGGATTGTTAGCTTGTGAAGAGGCAAGATTCTCCTTCCTTGACAAGATTAAGGGGAAGCAGTTTAATGATGGGAAATTGATCCGGATTCGAGATAAAGTGTTGCAAGGAGAGGCTAAAGAGGCAACAATCGATGAGGAAGGTGTTTTGAGGATTAAGGGAAGGGTATGTGTACCCCGCGTTGATGATTTGATCAACACTATTCTGACAGAGGCTCATAGTTCAAGGTATTCGATACATCCGGGTGCAACCAAGATGTACCGCGATCTAAAGCAACACTTTTGGTGGAGTAGAATGAAGCGTGATATTGTTGACTTTATTGCCAAATGTCCAAACTGTCAACAGGTAAAGTATGAACACCAAAGGCCCGGAGGAACACTTCAGAGAATGCCCATTCCTGAATGGAAGTGGGAGAGAATTGCAATGGATTTTGTGGTTGGTCTTCCAAAGACGATGGGTAAGTATGACTCTATTTGGGTGATTCTTGATAGGTTAACTAAGTCTGCTCATTTCATTCCGGTCAAGGTGACTTACAATGCAGAGAAGTTAGCCAAAATCTATATCTCAGAAATTGTTCGGTTGCATGGGGTTCCACTCTCCATCATATCAGATAGAGGTACGCAGTTTACTTCTAAGTTTTGGAAAACATTGCATGCTGAATTGGGTACTAGGTTGGATCTTAGTACCGCATTCCACCCTCAGACCGACGGTCAGTCTGAGCGAACGATTCAAGTGTTGGAGGATATGCTTCGTGCTTGTGTAATAGAATTTGGTGGTCATTGGGATAACTTCTTACCCTTAGCGGAGTTTTCATACAACAATAGCTATCACTCCAGTATAGACATGGCTCAATTTGAAGCGTTGTATGGGAGGAGATGTAGGTCTCCCATTGGGTGGTTTGATGCATTTGAGGTTAGACCTTGGGGTACTGACCTTTTGAGAGATTCATTAGAGAAAGTGAAATCTATTCAAGAGAAGCTTCTAGCGGTGCAAAGTAGGCAAAAAGAATATGCAGATCGAAAGGTTAGAGACTTAGAGTTCATGGAGGGTGAACAAGTCTTGTTGAAGGTTTCGCCAATGAAAGGGGTGATGCGGTTTGGTAAGCGAGGTAAACTAAGCCCAAGGTATATTGGTCCCTTTGAAGTACTTAAGCGAGTAGGGGAGGTGGCGTATGAGTTGGCCTTGCCTCCAGGTCTGTCCGGAGTGCATCCGGTATTTCATGTGTCGATGTTGAAGAGATACCATGGGGATGGAAACTACATTATCCGTTGGGATTCAGTTTTGCTTGATGAGAATTTGTCTTATGAGGAGGAGCATGTTGCTATTTTAGATAGAGAAGTTCGCAAGTTGAGGTCAAGGGAGATTGCATCCATCAAGGTACAATGGAAGAATCGACCGGTTGAAGAAGCCACTTGGGAGAAGGTGGCAGATATGCAAGAAAGATACCCACATCTGTTTAAAGATTCAGGTACTCCTTCTCGCCCTTGTTTTTCTTCTTGTGATCGTTTGAGGACGAACGATGGGTAAATTGGTATCTATTGTAACGACCTGTTTAGTCGTTTTGAGCAGCAGATTTTAATTCTGGAAAACTGGCTGAAACGATGGACCCCACGACGGACCGTCATAGTCACGACGGACCGTCGCAAGGTCTCGTTTCAAAACACTTAGAACTTTTGAAATTGGGTACTGAAAATCGACTCTCTGAACTTCGTGACGGACTTGCAGGACGGACCATCACAGGCGTGACGGACCGTCACAGACCCTCGGTGGAAATTTGGGTCTCTGAACCTTGCGACGACTTGCAGGAAGGACTGTCGCAGGCACAATGGCCCGTCACAGGTTGCGTAATCCCAGTCTGGGTCGGATTTCTTTACACGTTTTAAGGGACGTTTTGGACTATTCCTACTTTAATTATAAAGTTAGAGGGTTAAGGATTATAAGTCTAATTACTTGGGGATTAAAAGAGGTAACCTTAAGTTAATTAGTGGATTATTAATGCCATCTTTTAAACTTAATTATATACTAATTAGGGTAAAAGAAAGAGGGTTTGAATAAGAAAATAGAAAGAGCAAGAGAGAGGGAGAGTCGATCGAACGAAAGAGGAGAAGAAATGCTGCTTGGGAAATTGCTTGCTTGATCAATTCTTCGGTGGAGGTAGGTTATGGTTTTCACACTATTCGTAGTAAACTCTTAATAGCGAATGATATGTGTTAGTAGTATTGTAAACCCTTCTATATGCTTAATTGTATGCTTGCATGAATATGATTATGTAATTGTGAATAAATAAGCATGATGAAGCTATTGAATCCCAAATCTTGAAAAGAAACCCTAATCTACTTTGTTAATGATGATGCCTTGGTATAAAAGAAGGCTTGATGAACGAAAGTGGTGAGATTAGGGGATCGGGTGCCACGTTCTGTACCAGGATAGAGATAGGGGATCGGGTGCCACGTAACAGTACCAGGATAGAATGAGGATCGGAGTGTCACGTTCCGACACCAGGATAGTATATGGATCGGGTGCCACGTTCCGGTACCAGGATAGAATGAGGATCGGAGTGTCACGTTCCGACACCAGGATAGTATATGGATCGGGTGCCACGTTCCGGTACCAGGATAGAATGAGGATCGGAGTGTCACGTTCCGACACCAGGATAGTATATGGAGCGGAGTGTCATGTACCGACACGAGGGGAATAAAGATAACGAATCTTGAAATATGTTAATGAATTCAATCTAATGAATCTAATTCCCAAAAGAGTATGGTATTGAGGCTTGAGTCCTCATGTGTGAACTTGATGGTATTTGTTAATGATATAGTACTTGCTGTTACAACATGTTGAGTATCATAGTTGATTTTATGATATTACTTGGTACATATTGTTTTCTATTTCGAGTTGGCCGATGATATCTACTTAGTACCCGTGTTTTGTACTGACCTCTACTTTTATGTTTTCTTCTTTGTTATTTGTGGAGTGCAGCAAACGTGCCATCGTCTTCAACTCAACAGTAATTCTAGCCAGTCTTCGTCACACCGGATCTTCAGGGTGAGCTAATGCTTCTAGCTTGGACTGGATCTTCTTCTTCAAGTCTTGATGCCTTGAACTTTCGGCATGGACTAGCTTTTACTTGTTTTAGCTTTTAGAATACTCTTAGTTTAGTCATTTGTTATAGATGTTCGTGTGGTGATGACTTCCAGATTTTGGGGATAATAATAGATGTTGAATATTAATAGTTATTGGATTGGTTCTTATTGATGAGTTTAAGTCTTCCGCATTACTTTCTGTTGATATACATTGAAATGTTAAGGTTTAGATTGGTTGGTTCGCTCACATAGGAGGGTAAGTGTGGGTGCCAGTCGCGGCCCGGTTTTGGGTCGTGACACTCATCTATAACTGTAACCCTTAGAAACTTATTCATGTTGCAAGCATGCAATGAAAACAATAGATTTGACGCTCGTGTGAAGACGATGGAGGGGGTTGAAAATCTTAACATATAATGCATGATCTATTGCCTCAAGTTTACAACACATTCAACAGTTGTTGGTAGAATTCGAAGTCATTCAGAAGTTACTTATCACCATCCATGCTTGTTCCCTCATAATTACCATTGAAAGAGTTTCAAATGCAAAATGTCGATCTAATTGACCTAATAAAGGTCATAAGCTCCCAAGTTATTTAAGCTATTACAACCATTTTCTTGCATCTCCTTCTTCATAGCTTTATAGCCACTTTCAAAAATTAATAATTTTCATGTTTAACTGTAATATATGTTATTGAGATTAATGTATATAGTGGAAAACTTTGGCAATAGGATAAACTATTTTTTGGGCTTTTCCATTGAAGATTTGTGATAAAGTCTATAAAATTGACATTAGTTGTTTTTTCCATTTGAATTTTTTTAATGAAGCGGTTGATAAAAAGTATCTCTCCGGATGAACGAAAAAGTTGTTCATGCTTTTACTATTTTATAGATATATTTTTGTAGCTACTTACTTTACCCCTCAGTAACTTTTAGTTATAGAATTTTTAAATGGTTAATTATATCTCAACCAATAAGATTAAACTCAAATCCAACTTTCAAATTTGATTTTTTTTTTAAAAAAAAATCCAATAAACACATTAAAACACAGTTTCTTTAGTGACTCCATTTTCTATACTTATTTTTGTATTTTTATATTTTATATTAAATATTTAATAATTCATAAAAAAAATTGTGATGGTGACACATGACACTTTGTTCTTCTCCTATTATATATAGATAGATTGTTGGTGTTTTTTTTAAAAAAAATAAATGGGTATCAATATATTGAAATGAATTTCAATAACCTTCAACTAACGCCTCATTTGTTGGCACTTAATGGAGGTCAATAATCCTAATCACTCAGACTCAGCTCATTAATGCATTTGATTTTAAGGTCTTAATCTGAATTATTCAGCCCATTAAGTCCATTTTTCAAAAAGCCTCTTAATAGACCTGAAAAGACCTAAACATATCAGATTTGTAGGGGAGTCTTAACACTAGTTTTGTACATGACCGAGTTGATTCACGTTTTTCAAATATCAAATCAAACCATTTGTGTCGGATTTTTGTATTTATAAACCAAACGAAACCAATAAAACTCGAATCTTTCAACTTTGGATTTTTTCGAGTTTTTTCGATAAAGTTTTTATACAAACATATAATTTACTTGTACTTCAAATATTTCTTTAGTTCTACTAAAATGCAACTTTCAAAGTTATATATCAACAAAATAACAAAAAACATGATATGATTAATGACACTAAAATATCCAACAAAAAATTAATAATAAAATCACGTAAAAAAATATTGCAAATTAATAAGTCATAATGAAATTGATGATAATTTAAAGTACTAAAGCATGTTAAAATATGTTTAGTAAGTATTACTTACATGACTAAATATTGAAAGAAAGTAAAATTAGATCATGTATTTTAATTGTCTAAATCTATGTAAAACTAAAAAATAAATATACAATATTATTGTCATTCTTAGTGTTGAATTGATTTTCTTTTTGCATTAGTATTAATTTTATTTTTATTTAAACTTTATTATAATAACCAATATGTATGGACTGTAATCTTTATTAGATTATAAAGAATTCTAATTTTCTAACAATGAAATAAATATATTAGGAGATAAATATTATGAAAGTAGAAGACATATTTAAAAATTATATCAAAATCAGTATTTTACGTATAAAATAAAATTTTAAAATTATATGTATAATGTCTGGTTGGTTTGGTTTTGGTTTAATTTTTTTAGTTTGAAACCAGATCAACCCAAATATAGTCGGATTTTTTTCCAACACCAAGCCAAGTCAAACCAAACCACTAATCCATTTTTTTTTATTTGACTCGATTTGCGGTTTGATTTTGGTTTTGTACACCCCTACTTAACACCATTCAAACTTATCTAACAAGTTATAAAATAATAATGTATTGTCTCTCTCGGTCGTGTGACTCTTGTTCTCACAACTACACACTTTCTTCCTTCTTTTTCTCAATCAAACACCAATTAGCCGGTAAGTTTTCATAATCTTTACAAGTTCTTTTTTTATAATAATAATTTTCTTAGGGTGTATTGATGTTTTTCAAGAACACTTGTTGCAATAATATTTTTAGTGTATTGATATTCATCAACTTTTTGAGTGAAAAAATATTATTCATGATTAAATATAATAACTATGTATACATATTTGAGGTCTCTTATTAGAATTTTGTCTTAGCCAATAATTTTATGAGACTTCATCAAACACGTTTGTATAATAATACTAATATATTATTGTTGTTGAACTAGTTGGTGATAAAAATAATGGAGCTCCTTATAATTCTCCATCTCAATCTGTAGTTTCGGTTGGAAAAAAATATTTTGGGGAAGAAAAAAAAAACTTATTCCTAAATGAAAATTAATGAGAAGATAATTAGTACTATGGAGTTGTTGATTATAAAAATAGTGCACCTACATTTGAAGAATATATGAAAAAATTAGATGGACTTGGACGGAAGAGACATTTTATAATACATGTGTTAGTATATATTGTGAAAGTGTTCAATAAAAAAAACACATGAATGGCGTTAGAGGTTCACAAATAGAGAAATATAATGGTTATTGGAAAAAAAAATAAGAATCTTTAGTTTTTCTAAATAGTTAATATATATATTAGGCGTTGATAATGTAATACCTTATTTATTATATTTCGATTAGTATGTATCATACTTATTGAACTTTTTAATATTATATTGTGCCTATAAAATATTTTTTATTCGTGACTTTTTTATGTTATGCTTGATAATTATGATATTTTTTAAATCAAAAAGTTATAGTTTTTTGAAATAATGAATTTTTTATAACATTTTATTAATATAATGTTTGATTTCATATGCACATTCAGATACTTAAAACAAACAATGATCATTCAGTGTTCAGATTTGGAAATTACATCTTAATATTTAGATGTGTATTCAGATCTAGACACTTAACTCTTAATGCAAATCTTAATATTTCAGACATATATTCAGCTTTAGGGGTCTTATTCTTAATGAAAATAAACGAGGCCTAAGCATTAGACTTTAAATAGTGTAAATAAAAAATATATTTGACATAATTTAAAATTTAAAATTACTCACAACAATTCAAACAATCTAACTAAAATTCAAAAATTAAATTTAAATTACAACAACTTATTTGCTAAAAATTACTGTGGCAACTAAAACAAGTCAACGGCCTCCTCCTTTGTTTTAGTTAATGACTTAATGTAATTTATAACATGTTTATCCTCAATTTCTGCTTTGGTAGTTGGTGAGGATTCATTAATTATTTTTTGAACTTGCAAGTTTTCTTTTTTCTTTTTTTCCTTTTTGATTTGTGCTTCAAAAACATTTTCCATCTGAAAGTATTTTTATTTGTACGATTATAAAATTTGCAAAGTATTGTTGCAAGTATTTTCTTTTTCCATCACAATAACACATATGTCATAGATCATAAAATATGATTTCATTTTTTCAAATAAAAAGTTGGAAGAGAAAGGAAGTGGGGCAGGGGCGTGGACAAGTGAGTGTAGAGAGTAAATGATCAACTTTTTTAATTATATTTAATTTACTATGAAATTCAAAATATATCAATCGTATGAGTCCATATGTTAAGTATTTTTCAATTATTTCAATGATGAACGGTCTAAAATTTCTTAACTATGAGTTTTGATAGAATATTCCTTCATTCACTCGAAACTACACCTTATTTCATTCTAAAGAAATATACAAAACTATCTCAGAGCGTCACTCAACTATGAATACTTATTATAAAATTAAGTAAAATATGGATAATTTTCTTAGAATATCATTTAAATATGGATAATTTCTTAGAAAGTCACTCAATTATTTTATAACCTAGAAGTCACTCAACTATATATTTTAATTTAACATAGAAAGTCATTCAATCAATTGAAATATTTTATAAGGCGCGTGTGTAGAAATACTACCAATTTGGATGATTGAAGGTTCTATATAATAATAAAAGGTGAAAAAAATCCGAAAAAATATTATTTTTTTGTGTGGGGTTGGGGGGTGGGGGGAGGGTTAATTAGGATAGAGGGAATAACTAATTTTATCTGGTTAGCTTAGTTGATTGAGTTAATGGGTGAGCAATTAGGGCTAACCCACTAACACACATTTGTAATTCTCTTTGTTTTTAATAAATTTGGCCCAATGGGTCCTTCAATTAAAAAAATACTGCACGCGATTATCTATATGCTTGAAAAAAAAGTAAAAGACTATTTACATGAACAAGATAAGGAAGAAAGTGATGTAAACTGTAAGAGAAGCTTGCCGTTACATCAATTGATTCCCGTTCTTCTTCATGAATCTTGTCGTTATATTAAAGAGATTGTTATAACTTATTTTTTGCATTTTTTTAAAAAATGTATTCAAAATAATCTCATTAAATTAGTTTTTTGAGCTAAGGTTTATTAAGAACATTCTCTCTATGATCGATATTAATCATGTGTTTTAAAAATATAATCTTAGATATTATTGTAAAAATATTACTTATTGTTAGAAAGTTTTTGTGTAGTTTAGTTTAAATTTTAAAAGTATTTATGCTAAAAAGTAGATGATTTTTTTTATTTATATATAATTTTTTTATTTTTCTTAACCATATTTTATATAGTTGAAGAGAACATAAAATTATCAAATTCACAATTATTGCAAAAAAAAACTTATTTCCCAAGTAATATAGATTCGTAAAAAAATGAGTTATCGTTTCCAAGGGATTTATGATAAATTTATATTTAATGCATAATTTTACAAATAAAATAAAAGTAATCGTTTTAAGAAATGGTGATGATTATTAACTACTACTACCAATTATACAATAAATTAAAGTAACTAAGAGTGAACAATTTTAAGATGATGTTTCAAGCAAGTAAAAACAATTTCAGAGTTGCAGTATACAATGAATCTCATGTATCATATTCTCAGCTTAGAACTAAATTTAATTATCAAGCTACTTGTTTACAAGGTTAACTCTATGATTTGGGTCTCTCGATCTCTAGTCACCTACTCCAGTTAACCATCATTATCAATACTAGAAGAAGTCCTTCCTTGCAATGATTAGGAAGATAAATAGTATAGTAAATATTGAAGATAATGTCTTACGTGTTATATAGGTTGCAAGATATAATGGAGAAATTAGGAGTGACAATCAAATAGGCACAATGCCATCAACGACAATTGCATCAATTGCAAAACTGAAATGCATATGCAAATAACTCCTCATAGAGTAATGTAGTTGTAATGCAACAGTTAACCACTCAAACGGCAACAAAGTAATCCCCAGAACTCCTAAACATATAAAAGCAAATGAAAGTCAATCAACACTAGAACATTGTGTATGTGGCAATGCGTAGATAATACTTTTTTGAATATTAAAAATGTCACACTGACAATCACCCATTCAAATATTTAGACAAATGAGTATATCAGTTGAAGGAAGACTACTATGCATAACTTAAAGAGTGCTCTACATTGAACCCCCACTTAGTGAAATAATAATTTTCACTTCAGAATCGTAGCAGTTGTAAACTTGAACTATGATTGTGTAAGGAAAATAAAATATCACTGCTCACACATAATAATCAAGGTGTTGACATGAGTTTTAAAGTCAGCACGTTAGGGCCTTGTGCTATCCCGGTTTCAAGAGTGCTTTTGATAATAAGCCCAATTCTCATAGGAAGCGAGTGTAACAACCTGTTTAGTCGGTTCGAGCAATAGATTTATTTTTGATAAAAACTGACTGGGTCGACGGATCACGCGACGGACCGTGATGGACTCCGTTGTCCCATACTTGTGTAATTTCTTCTGCTGCTCTCCTCATTACCCTCGACGACAGGTAGGATGAACCGTCATGGTCACGACGGTCCGTCGAGGGTCTTCGTTCAAAAACACTTCAACTCTGAAATCTGGATACTGGTATCGACTCTCTAAACTTCACGACGGAACTGCAGCACGGACCATCGTAGATACGACGGACCGTCACAAGCTGCGTAACTCCACCCTGGGTCAGATTTCCGCTAAAATTTAAATGGGTGTTTTGGACTATTCATGATTATAATTATGAAAGTAGTGGGGTAAATTTAATAATTTATTTACGTGGGGGTTAAAGAAGATAATAGGGAAATTAATAGTGGGTTACTTTTATCATAATGGATTATATGATAATTAGGGTAAAAGAAAAAGAATCTAGAGAAGAAAAAGAAAAAGAACAGAGAGGGAAAACGAGCGAGAAAGAGAGAACGAAGAGGACAACAAAGGCATTGGGGAAGTAGCTTGCTTGATCACGATTCTTCGGTGGAGGTAGATTATGGTTTATTTCTATGTGATAGATAAACTCTAAATAGCGATCGATATGTATTGGGTGGTATTGTAAAGTCTTCTATGTGTTTGATTATGTGTTTGTATGTTTTTATTGTGTAATTGTGGTGGATTAAAATGATGAGACTGTTGAATCTTCAATCTTAAATCCTCTCTATTAAGATGACGCCTTGACATAAAGAAGGCTTGACGAAATAAAAATAATGAGATAAATGGATCGAAGTGTCACGTTCCGACACGGTAATATTGGATCAGAGTGTCACGTTCCGACATGGTAGTATTAGGGGATCGGAGTGTCACGTTCCGACTCGGTATATGGGATCGGAGTGTCACGTTCCGACACGATCATAATAAAGAGAAGTAATCTTGAATTATGTTAATATACTCAAATT
The DNA here is from genome assembly GCA_027705065.1 of Solanum peruvianum. Lineage (NCBI taxonomy): Eukaryota > Viridiplantae > Streptophyta > Magnoliopsida > Solanales > Solanaceae > Solanum > Solanum peruvianum. The sequence goes on from JAKWJD010001763.1 coordinate 15,021,015, forward strand.
CGAAGAACCAATTTCCCAAATGAGTATGGTGTGGAGGCTTGAGTCCTCATAGGTGTGCTTGGTGTTGTTGCCAATGGTTCTTCTTCTTGTTGCTTGCCACCTTTTAAGTATTGTGGTTGATTTTATATTATTATTCAGTATATATTGCTTTCTATTTTGAGTTGGCCGATGAACTACTCAGTACGTGCTCCTTGTACTGACCCCTACTTGTAATTTACTTCTTTGTTATTTGTGCAGTGCAGCAAGCGTGCCATCGACTTCGACTCATCCTCAACTCTAGTCAGCCTCCAGCATATCAGATTTCAGGGTGAGCTATTATTCCTAGCTCGGACTGGATTCTCTCATTCACGTCTTGATGTCCTTGAAGTTCGGACATGGACCATCTTTTTACTTATTTTAGCTTCTTAAATACTCTTAGATTTAGAAATTTGAGGATAGATGTTCTTGGTATGATGACTTCCAGATTTTGGGAATAATAAGTATTAAACTTTAGAAGTTTATTTAATTGAATACGTTGATAAGTTTTGGATCTTCCGCATTATTTTTACTATTCATAATTGATATACTGGTAAATGTTGGGGTTTAGATTTGTTGGTTCGCTCACCTAGGAGGATAAGTGAGGGTGCCACTCGCGGCTCGTTTTGGGTCGTGATAAACTTGGTATCAAAGCGTTAGGTTCGTTGGTCTCATCACACAAGAACGATTCTAGTGGAGTCTTGAGGAACGGTTGGGGGATACCCTTACTTTTCTTTGAGAGGCTATAGGACTTTAGGAAAATTCCGTTCTTTCTTTCTGTCGTGCTATTACTTGGATCCAATTGGTATCTAGGTGATACAAATTGGTATTTGACATCCTCACTCTATTTCGCAGATGGTTAGAACTAGAGCAACAACTGTGCCAACACCAACACCGGCAAGATAGGGTGCGTCTGAGCCAACCATTGGGGCTGTAGCTCGAGGAGGAGCAGTGGCAAGAGGCCGTGGTAGAGGTCGCAAGAGGATGCCCTCTAGAGGTAGAGGACAAACACCCGGTCCAGCTAGTAATAGGGCGGTGACTCCTCCACCGACTGATGAGGTAGTGAGAGAGGGTGAAGAAGGGGAAAATGAGCAGGTTTAAGATGAGGAATTACCACCTCAACCTACCCCAGAGATGATTAATCAGGTTCTTACTTATCTTAGCGGGTTATCTGATCAGGGCCAGACACCTCCACTGTTTTCTGCACCAGCACCTCAGGTTCCGGGAGTACAACATGCAGCAGCTGTGGCTCCCCGCATGGATGCCTCATTGGAAGTAGACACTTTTCCTTGATTGTCTACAAGGTCTATAATGACGAGTGATCAGCATGAACTTTTCACTAAATTCTTAAAGTTGAAACCTCCAGTCTTCAAGGGTACTGTATCTGAGGATGCCTATGATTTTCTGGTTGATTGTCATGAGCTGCTACATAAGATGGACATAGTAGAACGATTCGGTGTTGAGTTTGTGACCTATCAGTTTCAGGGGAATGCCAAAATGTGGTGGCGGTCGTATGTTGAGTGTCAACCAGCACAGGCACCACCTATGACTTGGGCATCATTCTCTAGCTTATATATGGAGAAGTATATACCCCGGACTTTGAGGGACAAGAGGAGAGATGAGTTCCTAAGCATAGAATAAGGCAGGATGTCTCTTACTGCTTATGGGGCTAAATTTCGTGCACTATCCAGGTATGCCACCCAACTTTGCTTCAGTCCACAAGAGCGGATTCGCCGTTTTGTGAAAGGATTGAGGTCAGATTTGCAGATCCCAGCCTTACAGGTAGCTGCTGCAGAAAAATCCTTTCAGGAAGTGGTTGATTTTATGATAGAGGTGGAGGGGTTGAAGCCAGACGACTTCACCATGGCGTCGACATTTAAGAAGTTCCATAAGGGAGGTGAGTTTAGTGGTTCTTACTCCAGAGGGCAGAGTTCAGGAGGTTACCCAGCCCGACCTATTCAGTCTTCATTGCAGGCTGTAGCTGGGGGTCCATCGCAGACCAGTCAACATTTCTCTGAGTTTGGAGGTTATCCCCAGACTTTATCATTCTCAGACAGACCTATGCTTGACTCCAGAAATTGTTATGGATGTGGAGAGACTGGACATATTAGGAAATATAATCCAAAACAGAGTTACAGACCCCCAATAGTTAGAGGTAGAGGTGGTCAGGGGAGAGGCCGCCATTCTGGAGGACGTGGTGGCCAAGGTAATGGTGGTCACCAAATCAGCCGGGGTGGCGGGCAAGCTGGAGCTACTGCAGCGCAACATGGTAGGGGCAACGGGCAGACAGGTGATAGGGCCCATTGTTATGCTTTTCCCGGGAGGTCTGAAGCAGAGACATCTGATGTTGTTATCACAAATAATCTTTTGGTCTGTGATTGCATGGCTTCTGTATTATTTGATCCTGGATCCACATTTTCATATGTATCTTCCTCATTTGCTACTGCTCTTGATTTATATTGTGATTTGCTTGACATGCCTATTCGTGTCTCTACTCCTGTGGGTGAGTTTGTGATAGTTGAGTAGGTGTATAGGTATTGTCTTGTCACTTTTGTGGGGAGCAATAATCATGTAGATTTGATTATTCTAGAGATGGTTGATTTCGATGTAATTCTGAGTATGACTTGGCTTTCTCCAAATTTTGCAATCTTAGATTGTAATGCTAAAACTGTGACATTGGCCAAGCCTGGGACAGATCCGCTAGTGTGGGAGGGTGACTATATTTCCACTCCAGTTCATATTATCTCTTTCCTTCGTGCTAAGAGAATGGTTAGTAAGGGTTGTTTAGCTTTCTTGGCACATCTCAGGGATGATACTTCCCAAGTACCTTCGATTGAGTCTGTCTCGATAGTCCGTGAGTTTCTAGATGTGTTTCCTGCAAACTTTCCTGGTATGCCACCGGATAGGGATATTGATTTTTGTATTGATCTAGAGCCGGGTACTCGCCCCATTTCCATACCCCCTTATAGAATGGCTCCAGCCGAGTTGAGGGAGTTAAAGGCCCAACTTCAGGACTTGTTAGGTACAGGTTTTATTAGACCAAGTGCATCCCCTTGGGGTGCTCCTATTTTATTTGTGAAGAATAATGATGGAAGTTTTCGGATGTGCATAGACTACAGGCAGCTGAATAAGGTAACTATTAAGTACAAGTATCCCATTCCTCGCATTGTTGATTTGTTCGATCAGTTACAAGGTGCTTGTGTCTTCTCTAAAATTGATTTGAGATCCGGTTATCATCAATTGAAAATACGGGCAACAGATGTGCCAAAGACTGCTTTTCGAACCAGGTATGGGCATTATGAATTCTTAGTAATGTCTTTTGGGATTACGAATGCCCCTGCTGCTTTCATGAGCCTGATGAACGGGATTTTTAAGCCATATCTGGATCTCTTTGTTATTGTATTTATTGATGATATACTGATATACTCAAAGAGCAGGAAAGAACATGAGGAGAATTTGAGAATTGTATTGGAAGTGTTGAGGAGGAAAAGGCTTTATGCCAAATTCTCCAAGTGTGAGTTTTGGCTAGATTCAGTGTCCTTCTTGGGGCACGTGGTTTCTAAGATGGAGTGATGGTGGATCCTTCTAAGATTGAAGCAGTAAGAGTTGGGTAAGACCTACTAATTTTACAGAGGTAAGGAGCTTTGTTGGTTTAGCTAGTTACTATCGTCGATTTGTCAAGGTATTTTCTTCTGTTGCTTCCCAACTGACAAATTTGACTAAGCAGAATGTTCCATTTGTATGGTCGGACGAATGCGAAGAAAGCTTCCACAACCTCAAGACCTTGTTGACCACTGCACCAATTCTTACCTTGCCAGTGGAAAGTAAGAATTTCATTGTGTATTGTGATGCATATTATTCTGGTTTGGGTGCAGTGCTAATGCAGGAGAGGAATGTAATTGCTTATGCTTCGAGGCAATTAAAAGTGCATGAACGTAACTATCTGACCCATGATTTGGAGTTGGCTGCAGTTGTCTTTGCATTAAAGCAATGGAGACATTATCTATTTGGGGTTAAGTCTGAAGTCTATACAAATCATCGTAGTTTACAGTAGGTCTTTACTCAAAAAGATTTGAATTTTAGGCAGAGGAGGTGGATGGAACTACTGAAGGACTATGATATTAATATTTTGTATCACCCAGGAAAAGCTAATGTAGTGGCAGATGCTTTAAGTAGAAAAGCAGGGAGCATGGGAAGTCTAGCCCACTTACAGGTTTCTAGACGCCCATTGGCTAGAGAGGTTCAAACTCTGGCTAATGACTTTATGAGGCTGCAAGTACTAGAGAAGGGAGAATTTTTGTCTTGTGTGGAGGCAATATCTTCTTTTCTTGACAAGATTAAGGGAAAACAGTTTACTGATGAGAAACTGATCCGAATTTGAGATATGGTATTACGAGGAGAGGCTAAAGAGGCAATAATTGATGAGCAAGGCGTTTTGAGAATTAAGGGAAGGGTATGTGTGCCCCCTGTTGATAATTTGATTCACACTATTCTTACAGAGGCTCATAGTTCAAGGTATGTTATACATCCTGGTGCAACCAAGATGTATCGTGACCTAAAGCAACATTTTTGGTGGAGTAGAATGAAGCGTGACATTGTTGATTTTGTTGCCCAATGCCCGAATTGTCAGTAGGTAAAGTATGAACACCAGAGGCCCGGAGGAACACTTCAGAAAATGCCCATTCCTGAATGGAAATGGGAAAGAATTGCAATGGATTTTGTGGTTGGTCTTCCAAAGACATTGGGTAAGTTTGATTCTATTTGGGTAATTGTTGACAGATTAACTAAGTCTGCTCACTTCATTCCGGTCAAGGTGACTTACAATGCAGAGAAGTTAGCCAAACTCTATATCTCAAAAATTGTTTGATTGCATGGATTTCCACTTTCAATCATATCAGATAGAGGTACGCAATTTACTTCTAAGTTTTGGAGAACACTGCATGCTGAATTAGGTACTAGGTTGGATCTTTGTACTGCATTTCACCCTCAGACCGATGGTCTGCGAACGATTCAGGTGTTGGAGGATATGCTTCGTGCATGTGTGATAGAATTTTGTGGTCATTGGGATAACTTCTTACCCTTAGCCAGAGTGTCATACAAAATAGCTATCACTCAAGTATTGATATGGCCCCATTTGAGGCACTGTATGGGAGGGAGTGTAGTCTCCCATTGGTTGGTTTGATGCATTTGAGGTGAGACCATGGGTACCGATCTTTTGAGGGAATCATTAGATAAAGTAAAATTCATTCAGGAGAAGATTCTAGCAGCTCAGAACAGGTAGAAAGAATATGCAGATCGAAAGGTTAGGGACTTGGATTTTATGGAGGGTGAGCAAGTCTTGCTGAAGGTTTCACCCATGATAGGGGTGATGCGGTTTGGTAAGCGAGGTAAGCTTAGTCCAAGGTATATTGGTCCATTTGAAGTTCTGAAGCGCGTGGGGGAGGTGTCTTATGAATTGGCATTGCCTCCAGGACTCTGAGGAGTGCACCGGTATTTCATGTGTCTATGCTGAAAATATATTATGGGGATGGAAACTACATTATTCGTTGGGATTCAGTTCTTCTTGATGAGAATTTGTCTTATGAGGAGGAGCATGTTGCTATTTTAGATAGAGAGGTCCGACAGTTGAGATCAAAGGAGATTGCATCTATCAAGGTTCAGTGGAAGAATCGGCCAGTTGAAGAGTCCACTTGGGAGAATGAGACTGATATGCAAGAAAGATATCCACATCTTTTTACAGATTCAGGTACTCTTTCTTGCCCTTGCTTTTCTTCCTGTGATCGTTCAAGGACGAACGATGGGTAAATTGGTATCTATTGTAACAACCTCTTTAGTCAGTTCGAGCAGTAGAATTATTTTTGATAAAAACTGACTGGGTCGACGGATCACGCGATGGACTGTCATGGTCACGACGGACCGTGATGGACTCCGTCGTCCCATACTTGTGTAATTTCTTCTGCTTCTCTCCTTATTACCCTCGACGACAGGTAGGACAAACCGTCATGGTCACGACGGTCCGTCGAGGGTCTTCGTTCCAAAACACTTCAACTCTGAAATCTGGGTACTGGGATCGACTCTCTGAACTTCACGACAGAACTGCAGCACGGACCGTTGTAGATACGACGGACCGTCACAAGCTGCGTAACTCCACCCTGGGTCAGATTTCCGCTAAAATTAAAATGGGTGTTTTGGACTATTCATGATTATAATTATGAAAGTAGTGGGGTAAGTTTAATAATTTATTTACTTTTAGGGTTAAAGAAGATAATAGGGAAATAAATAGTGGGTTACTTTTATCACAATGGATTATATGATAATTAGGGTAAAAGAAAAAGAATCTGGAGAAGAAAAAGAAAAAGAACAGAGAGGGAGAATGAGCGAGAAAGAGAGAACGAAGAGGACAACAAAGGCATTGGGGAAGTAGCTTGCTTGATCACGATTCTTCGGTGGAGGTAGGTTATGGTTTATTTCTATGTGATAGATAAACTCTAAATAGCGATCGATATGTATTGGGTGATATTGTAAAGTCTTCTATGTGCTTGATTGTGTGTTTGTATGTTTTGATTGTGTAATTGTGGTGGGTTAGAATGATGAGACTGTTGAATCTTCAATCTTAAATTCTCTCTATTAAGATGACGCCTTGACATAAAGAAGGCTTGACGAAATAAAAATAATGAGATAAATGGATCGGAGTGTGACGTTCCGACACGGTAATATTGGATCGGAGTGTCACGTTCCGACACGGTAGTATTAGGGGATCGGAGTGTCACGTTCCGACTTGGTATATGGGATCGGAGTGTCACGTTCCGACACGATCATAATAAAGAGAACTAATCTTGAATTATGTTAATATACTCAAATTCGAAGAGCCAATTTCCCAAATGAGTATGGTGTGGAGGCTTGAGTCCTCATAGGTGTGCTTGGTGTTGTTGCCAATGGTTCTTGTACTTGGTACTTGTCACCTGTTAAGTATTGTGGTTGATTTTATATTATTATTCAGTATATATTGCTTTCTATTTTGAGTTGTCCGATGATACCTACTCAGTACGTGCTCCTTGTACTGACCCCTACTTGTAATTTTCTTCTTTGTTATTTGTGGAGTGCAGCAAGCGTGCATCGACTTCGACTCGTCCCCAACTCTAGCCAGCCTCCAGCATATCAGATTTTAGGGTGAGCTATTATTCCAAGCTCGGACTGGATTCTCTCATTCACGTCTTGATGTCCTTGAAGTTCAGACATGGACCATCTTTTTACTTATTTTAGCTTCTTAAATACTCTTAGATTTAAAAATTTGAGGATAGATGTTCTTGGTGTGATTCCAGATTTTGGGAATAATAAGTATTAAACTTTAGAAGTTTATTTAAATGATTACGTTAATAAGTTTTGGATCTTCCGCATTATTTTTACTATTCATAATTGATATACTGGTAAATGTTGGGGTTTAGATTTGTTGGTTCGTTCACCTAGGAGGATAAGTGTGGGTGCCACTCGCGGCTCGTTTTGGGTCGTGACAGCGACCTACTTCCACACTCACATATGTGAAATCTGTATAGAGTGTTCCTATAAGTTTGAACTCCACCCATACGGGCTACAAATATTCATTAAGAGTTTCATCAACTCAATCTTCACAAATTACTACAGGAAATAATGCACTCACATAATACTGAAAGAATAAGAAATATTGCATTTTTTTCATAACATGCCATCATAAGATTAGTATTTTCCTTGAACCTGACTATAGGATTTCTAGTTCCGGGTTGGATTTCCTCATATATGGCCCAAGAATTTTTAGGCTTCAATCTTATTCCTCGATGTGCTCCAAACCTTTTCTCTTATTAAGGCCTTAGTAAGAGAATCTGCAAGATTATCACATGATTTGACATTATCAATATTAGTGGTATCATTTTTTCAAATACGATCCTATATAGTTGTGTTTTCTCTTGATAGTTTTTACTGTTGTGATAACTATTTTGAACTCAACCAATCACAGTTGTGCTATCATAATGAATTAAAATAACATAAATTGATTTTTCAAAATAAGGTACTTGAAACAATAAATCTCTTAACTAATTTGCTTCCTCACTAGCTGAAGCTAAAACAATTAGATTAGCCTCCATGGTAGAGTTAGCAATTAGAGTTTGCTTTTTTAATCTCCAATACATACACCACCACCCAAGGTAAAGATGTAATCAATGGTAGAACATGAATAACCTAATAAAGTGTTCCAATTTGTATCATAAATCCTTCAAGTACAACATGATATTTTTTAAAAACAAACGCAATATTTTATTTTAATTAACTTGCATATAACTCTTGCTATAACATGCCTATGTTCATTATCTGACTTTCTTGTAAATAAATCAAGTACTCCTGTCGTATATATAATATCAGGTCTCGTATAATTAGTCACATATCTCAAATTTTCAATTATGCTAGCATATTCTTTTTGATTTGTAACATCATTTTCACTTTCAACAGAAAATAAGTGAACACTTGAATCAAAAGGTATCGACAACAATCATAGAGCTTTTGTTATTTTAATTTTTAAAAAAAGGACTCCTCATTTCCAATGCAAATAAAAAAAAATGTATAACTTACATAAATACCATTATTGCTGATACATTATGTATCAATCTGTTGCACTTATTAAGGAAAAAAAATCTGTAAAATCAATTTAAAATCTCATGGTATCCATTTGTTCCACTAATTAAGGGGAAAAACTGAAAATTAAATTAAGATTCCACAAATTACGTTATTCCATTCAAAATTATTATCAGAATTCAAAATCCTATATTGTAACAACCAAAAAAATCAAAAATTAAATTTTCTTCTTCTTGTTCATCATTCTCTCTGTATAAAAGAATATATATCGAAATTTTGAAAAGCGGATGAGTTCTGAAGGATTGTATGAAATTTTTTTTGTACAAATGATTTCTTTTAAAAATCTTCATGTTCATCGAATATCTTTTCGATTTTGATTCAAGATTATCGAAAATTTTGAGATTCTAAATTTTTATCTAGTCATTGAAGATCCTTTCCATTTTGATTCAAAATTGATAATAATTTTGAATTTCAAAATTATTCTCCTAGTTCATTGAAGATTCTTTCAATTTTGATTAACAATTATCAAAATTTTCGAGAAGATACACCATGAAGATCCTTTCAATATAAATTGATATGTGTTGTATTTCTATTAGGTACACTTAATAAGAAAGTGCTGCCCATAAAATTTTAGGCTTAAAATCAATACAATATTATGTGGCAATTGTTATGTTACACATACATTTAGTATAAATTCAAATTTATGTATCATAACTAAAAAATTAGTGCATGATATATATTATTATTTATGCATGTTCTTTTGTTTGAGATCATGACGATCCCTTCGATTGAATTGATAAATATTATATTTTTACTAGATACATTAAATAAGTGTCGCCCATAAGATTTTAAGTTTGAGATCGATAGATTATTGTTTGATAATTGTTATGTATAAGATACATCTAGTATAAAATTGAATTTACGTATCATAACTAAAAAAATAGTGTTTGATACATTATTATTTATGTCTGTTATTTTATTTGAGAAATACAACACTTTTAATTTTTTTAAAAATACATTATAATAATTATCTGAGATCATACATTATTGTTTAGTAATTTTTACGTATCATAACTAAATAAGCGCTGATACATTAATCGTTAAGTAAGATACATTACATTTTATACATGATACATTAATCTAATGCGTGAGATACATTAATCTGATGTGCTGATACATTAATTTAATGCGCAAAAATGAGGGATTTTGAAAATTTGTAAAACAATAGATTTAAAGCTCGAGCATGTGTCCTTCTTCGATTTCTTCACTCACAAATGTATCACGAATATAATTTGATATTGTGTATGAAAACATATTCTTCTAAATTTGAATAACCGTAGAAGATACATAGCAACACTTGATACATGAACAAATGATATATTTGGTAGAGACAACTTCTTTTCATTTCATAATGTAGTTTCAACAGCAAAAGAGGATCTCCTAAAACTGATTTTTTTGCAGGAAACAATATGAATACATATCTTTTACATTTCCCTTATGCATATTGTGAAGGTGAAAATGGAGGAAAATCCGATAATTCTTCGGAAAAAATTATAAAGCGAAAACTTGAGTTGTTTTGAAAAAAATTGTGGAGAGATATTTCTGAAAATAGAGAGAATTAAATCTGAAAATTAATAAATAAAGGAAGTAAAGATTGAGGGAGTGAAAATAGGAAGAGATAGAGTGAGTAAAAATAGGAAGAGGGGTTGATGGAATGAAAGAAGGAGTAAAAATAGAAAGAAACATGTGTATAACTTTATGTATCTGAAACAATGAATTTGAAAGGAAAAAGAGGGATTTTAGAAATATTTTTAAATGATAGGGCATAATAGAAATTATGGAAAATAAAGATGTGTATATAGGTAATTTATCCAAAAAAAATACTACCCCTTTACATTAGAAAGAAAAGAAATTTATGTTAATTACTTATTAAGATTTTTAACTTATCACGTAGATTACATAATAAGTAGTGGTGATAGGCTTTATGTAAAAAAAAATTTAGTAAACTGTAATTAACTTATATCAAAATTTCAATTAGTTTATGATGTTTCATAAATTTAGCAATTAAGTTATTTCATTAAAAAAAATTAAATGCTCAATAATCTAAGTTCAAAAGTTAATCACTAAATTCATAAAAAGTTTTGCTTCTGATTTTGCATATATTTATGTTTTCTTAATGTATATCAAAAATAGCATTTTTTTTTCATCTTTACAAAAGGAGAAGTGACTTTTGAATGAAATTATTTTTAGTTCATTCTAAGCCAAACATTGAATCTATAATCATATTAATACTATTTGTTAGGTTATTAGCATTTTAATATTAATATTTAACATATTAAATTACTTTATTTTGGAGTTATAATAAAATATTGGAATGGATAACTTCTACATCATCCAATAGCATTAGTTGTCCATTTCTCTTCATTCCTCCATTACTCTTTGTAACCTATGTAACCTATGTAACTCCTATTGTAACCTATGAAACTCCTAAGACCATTATCTTCACTATTTACTACCTCCATTATCTTCCTATTCATTGCTAGGAAGACTTCTTGTAGTATAAATAGTGGTGTCTTCATTTGGTTTGGAACACACAAATTATAAGAGAAAACAAAGAGTGAAAAAGTTGGTCTAAAAGAGAGTTCTTATTAGTTGAAGGGAGGTGTTCTTTTTTGTGGAGCTTTGGACACAACTCTTGTCCAGAGTTGTTGAGTTATACTTTGTGAAGGCTGTTGTATCCTGGAGGTGACAAGTCAAAGAGGACTACTGCTGGACCGGTGAAAACATTTGTTGCAGAGGCTTGAATCTCCTTAAAGAGAGCGAGATATCCGCGCCTCAGCCTGAAGAGATTAATTTCTTCATTTTATTTTCAATTGTAATCTTGCAATTTTATTATCTTGTAAATTTTTCATTAACAATTTTAAGGAGATTCAATGATGGCTACAATTGAAAAAACCACGGATGTCAAGATGGGAGATATTAACAAGCCATTTAGATTCAATGGTGACCATTTCAAGAGATGGAAGGGTAAAGTACTTTTCTACTTAAGTCTTCGCTATGTTTCTTATGTATTAACTGAGAAGAATCCAAATAAAGTAGACATCACCACTATGAATGATGATGAAACTATTTCTCATCTAGAAAAAGTGGAAAAGTACGATGGTGATTCCTATAATTGTCGGTATTATCTTCTTAATTGTCTATCTTATAATTTTTATGATTATTATGATAGAACTTACTCTAGTGCAAAGAAAATTTGGAAGGCATTGCAGAGTAAGTATGATACCGAAGAGGTTAGAGCGAAAAAATATGCAGCTAGTAGATTTTTTTCGTTTCCAAATGGTGGACAACAAATCAGTGGTAGATCAAGCTCAAGACTTCATCATGATTGTTGGAGAGCTTAGGTCCGAAGAGGTTAAAATTGGAGATAACCTTATTGTTTGTGGCATAGTGGATAAACTTCTACCTTCTTGGAAGGAATTTCAAAAAACTATGCGCCACAAACAAAAGGAAACCTCTCTTGAAACCTTGATAATGAAAATCCGCATGGAAGAAGAAGCAAGGGGCTAAGATGCACTTTTACAAACAGAAGAGAACAACATCACATCGAAGGTAAATTTAATTACTTGGAATAATGCTACTCCTGAAACTCACAAATATACTTCTTTAATGCCTAAGAAGAAAAAATTCAAGAAAAATAATGGTAGACCTCCCAAGAAAGATAATGGTGAAAATCACCAAGAACAAAATCAACAAGTTCAAGAAAAGGGACCATGCTTTATTTGTGGCAAGAGTGAGCATATTGCTCGATTTTGCAGATTCCGAAAACGTGGTCCTAACCCTCAGGCAAACGTTACTGAAGAACCTTTTGTGGCGGTGATTACCGACATAACATGGTTGAGAATGTTGATGGATGGTGGGCTGATTCTGGTGCAAACCGTCATGTCTGTTATGACAAAGACTGGTTTAAAAAATATACTCGTTTTGAGGAGCCCAAAACCATCATGCTTGGTTATTATCACACTACTCAAATGCTTGGAAAGGGAGATGTTGAATTGTGTTTTACTTCAGGAAGGATATTAACATTGAAAGATGTACTTTATACTCCTTCTATGAGAAAAAATTTGATGTCTAGTTTTCTTCTTAATAAAGCACTTTAAACAAATTATTGAATCTGATCAATATGTAATAGTAAAGAAAGGTATTTATGTGGGGAAGGGTTATGCATGTGATGGCATGTTTAAGTTGAGTGTTGAAATGAATAAAACTTCTACTTCTGTTTATATGTTTTCTTCTACTAATTTTTGGCATGCTCGTTTGTGTCATATTAATGATCGTTACGTTGGAATGGAGAGTAGTTTAGGATTAATCCCAATGGTTAAAAAGAATTTGGAAAAGTGTGAGGCTTGTAGTAAAGCCAAGATCACTAAAAGTCCTCATTTTCAAGTTGAAAGAAAAATTGATTTGTTAGAATTAGTTCATACTGATATTTGTGAACTTGGTGGAAATCTAACTCGTGGAGGTAATAAATATTTTATCACTTTCATTGATGATTTTTCTAAGTTTACATATGTTTACTTGATGAAAAATAAAAGTGGTGCTTTTGAAAATTTCAAAACTTATCTCCATGAGGTTGAAAATCAGTTTGGAAGAAAAATAAAAAGAATTAAAAGTGATAGAGGCCGTGAATATGAATCAAATGAGTTTAATTCTTTTGTTAGATCATTGGGAATAATACATGAAACTACTCCTCTTTACTCTCCTTCGTCTAATGGAGTAGCAGAAAGGAAAAATAGAAATTTGGTTGAATTGACTAATGTCATGCTTATTGAGTCACATGCACCTTTAACTTTTTGGGGTAAAGCTATCTTAACTGCTTGTTATGTGTTGAATCGTGTGCCTCATTAAAAGTCTAAATTGACACCTTTTGAATTGTGGAAAGATTACAAGTCAAGTTTGGGATATTTAAGAGTTTGGGGTTGTCTAGCCTTTGTGAGGCTAATGGATCCCAAGATTACAAAGTTGGGTAAGAAAGTTACTACTTGTGCTTTTCTTGGTTATGCTTCAAATAGTACATCCTATAGATTTTTTAATCTTGAAGATAATATTGTAATAGAATATGGTGATGCTATTTTTCATGAAAATAAATTTCCTTTTGATACTAAAAATAGAGGGGTCAAAGGATTGAACAAAATATTTTGTCACTATCTAGTTCTTCTACTTCAACTTTGAAAAATAAAGAAGTTGTTGATTTTGAGTTAAGAAAAAGTAAAAGAACTAGAGTAGAAAAAGATTTTGGACCTGATTTTTATGTGTTTAATGTTGAAAATGACCCTCTAACTTTGAAAGAAGCATTATCTGTTAGGTAGTGGAGCCTGATTAATTTTAGGTTTTCCTATTTATTCTCTATTTTAGGTTTTTCTATTTATTCTTCTATTTTAGGTTTTCCTATTTATTCTCTGTAACAAAAAATACTCTGATTTATTAATATAAATATAACTCACCGCCGTGGAAGTTTACTCACGGGGTTTTACCACGAAATGTTGGGTTTTCTCTCTCTCTCTCTCTCTAGATTTCTCATCTCTTTCTCTTGAAAGTTCTTGTGTTCTCTATTCATCTAGTGTGTGCGCGTGAATTCGATCCTAACAACTGGTATCAAAGCTAAGGAGATTCAACGCGATCACTGAAGATGGATAGTTCGAAGCTTGGAATCGAGAAGTTTGATGGATCCGATTTCAGTTTCTGGAAGATGCAAATTGAAGATTATCTGTACCAGAAAGATCTTTACGAACTGTTGACCGCGGTGAAGTCGGAATCCATGACGGAGGAGAAGTGGAAACTCAAGGATCGTCAGGCTCTAGGGTTAATCCGATTGACTTTGTCAAGAAATGTGGCGTTCAACATCGTGAAGGAGAAGACTACGTACGGTCTGTTGAAGGCACTGTCAAATATGTATGAAAAACCATCGTCTATGAACAAGGTATATTTGATGCGTAGATTGTTCAATTTACAGATGTATGAAACTGGATCTGTTTCTGATCATATAAACGAGTTCAACATGATTGTGAGTCAACTCAATTATGTGGATATTAATTTCGAAGATGAAATTAAGGCATTGATTTTGATGACATCTCTGCCCGAATCTTGGGATACTATTGTTGCTGCGATTAGCAGTTCCCGTGGATCTGAGAAATTGAAGTTTGATGAAATCCGTGATGTTGTTCTTAGCGAAAGTATTCGCAAACGAGAAGTGGGAGATTCATCGGGTAGTGCTCTCAGCATTGATCGAAGGGGGAGAATAAGACAAAAGGCCAAAATCAACATGGTCGATCAAAATCAAAGAATCGAGGAAAATCACTGAACAGATCAAATGTGACTTGTTGGAACTGTGGAGAAAAAGGGAATTTTCGGACGAATTGTACAAAGCCAAAGAAGAAACAGAATCAGAAATTTGGAGATGACAATGATTCTGTAAATTCAGCAGAGGACATTGGGGATGCTCTAATCCTTAGTGTGAACAGCCCGGTTGAATCATGGATTTTGGATTCTGGTGCATCTTACCATTCGTCTCCAAGCAAGGAGTTGTTCAAAAACTTTAAATCTGGAAATTTTGGAAAAGTATATCTTGCTGACAATAAAGCCTTAGAGATTGAAGGAAAGGGGGATGTTTGCATAAAGACCACCTCGGGAAACCAGTGGACATTGGAGGATGTCAGATATATACCTGGGATCAAGAAAAATTTGATCTTTGTTGGTCAGTTGGATAGCACGGGATATGCAGCCGAGTTTCGGAAAGGTTCGTGGAAGATCGTGAAAGGGGCTATGGTAGTAGCTCGTGGCACCAAATCTGGAACCTTGTACACCACTGCAGGGTGTATAAACATGGCCGCTGTTGCTGAAGGTGCTTCTGGTTCATGTCTGTGGCACAACAGACTTGGACACATGAGTACTAAAGGAATGAAGATGCTGGTTGCAAAAGGAGCATTAGAGGGTCTGAAGTATGTTGATATGGGTCTTTGTGAGAGCTGTGTTATGGGCAAACAGAAAAGTGTAAGTTTCACAAAGACTCCTAGAGAGCCAAAGAAAGTGCGGTTGGAAATGGTCCATACAGATGTTTGGGGACCATCTCCAGTATCATCACTTGGAGGATCCAGATTCTATGTTACCTTCATTGATGATTTCAGTAGGAAGGTATGGGTTTACTTTTTGAAGCATAAATCAGATGTGTTTGCAACTTTTCAGAAGTGGAAAGCTAAAGTTGAGAATCAGACTGGTTTGAAAGTCAAATGCCTAAGGTTTGACAATGGAGGAGAGTATGACAAATCAGAGTTCAAGGCATTCTGTGCAGCTGAGGGAATCAGTTTGATGAGAACAGTTCCTGGTAAGGCAAGGCAAAATGGAATTGCTGAGAGGATGAACAGAACATTGAATGAGCGTGCAAGGAGTATGAGGATACACTGTGGGCTGCCCAAAACACTTTGGGCGGATGCTGTGAGCACAGTTGCATACTTGATCAACAGGGGACCATCAGTTCCTCTAGGGTTCAAGACTCCAGAGGAGGTGTGGACATGAAAAGAACTCAAGTACTCACACTTGAGGACTTTTGGTTGCACTGCTTATGTTCATGTTGATCTAGAAAAGACAGACAAGTTTGATGCGAAGACTGTGAAGTGTTACTTCATAGGATATGGTTCTGATTTGTTTTGTTACAGGTTTTGGGATGACAAGAACAGAAAGATCCTGACATATTGTGACGTGAAATTTGATGAGTCTATCCTGTACAAGGACAGAGAGCAGAAGGTTCTAAAGATTACAAAGCAAGTGGGAGTTGAGGTTGAGTTGGAGAAGAGCAACCCCAGATATGTCGAAACAGATACACAACCAACTCCTACTGAAGAATCTGAAGTGGAGCAAGTTACACCTGAGCAGGTGTTAAGGAGATCATCCAGATCCATCAGGGCACCAGATAGGTATTCACCTTCATTACACTATCTATTGCTGACTGATGAGGGGGAACCAGAGTCTTTTGATGAGGCCCTACAGGTGGAGGATTCGATCAAGTGGGAGCAAGCCATAAATGATGAGATGAGGTCACTTGAGAAGAATGACACATGGGTGTTGACTGAATTACCTGCAGGGAAGAGAGCTTTGCTGAACAAGTGGGTGTTCAGAATCAAGACTGAACCAGATGGCAAAAGAAGGTTCAAGACTCGTTTAGTGGTTAAAGGATATTCACAAAGGAAAGGTATTGATTATGCTGAAATATTCTCTCCTGTTGTGAAGTTAACCTCTATTTGAATTCTGTTGAGTATTGTTGCATCGGAAAATTTGCATCTAGAGCAAATGGATGTAAAAAATAGTGTTTTTACATGGAGATCTGGACAAAGAGATCTATATGCAGCAACCGGAAGGATTTGTGGTTCCAGGCAAGGAACACATGGTGCAAGCTCACCAGGAGCTTGTATGGACTAAAGAAAGCACCAAGGCAGTGGTACAAGAAGTTTGACTCCTTCATGACCAAGAGTGGATTCTGCAAAGCTGAAAAGGATCCTTGTTGTTACTTCAAGAAATACACTGATTCATATGTCTTTCTACTCTTGTATGTTGATGATATGTTGATTGCAGGATCTAGTATGAGGGAGATTAACAATCTGAAGACAAGGTTATCTGCAGCATTTGAGATGAAAGATTTGGGTCCAGCAAAACAGATTTTGCGGATGAAGATTTCTCGGGATAGATCTGCTGGAACTTTAAATCTATCTCAGGAGTTGTACATTGAGAAGGTGTTGAGCAGATTCAGGGTTAATTATGCTAAACCCAGGACTATTCCATTGGAAAATCACTTTAAATTGTCAAAGGAGCAGTCACCCAAGACTGCCGAGGAGCGTGATCACATGGAACTTGTTCCATATGCTTCAGCAGTTGGTAGTTTGATGTATGCTATGGTCTGCACTAGACCTGATATAGCACATGCAGTGAGAGTTGTTAGCAGGTACATGACGAACCCTGGGAAAGAGCATTGGGAAGCTGTGAAGTGGCTTCTGAGATATCTGAGAGGTACATCCAATACTTCACTTTGTTTTGGCAAAAGCAAGGTGACTCTACAGGGTTTTGTGGATGCTGATCTTGGTGGGGATGTTGACTCGAGCAAGAGTACATCCAGGTACATTTACACCATAGGTGGAACAGTAGTTAGTTGGATGTCCAGACTTCAGAAGTGTGTTTCTCTTTCATCTACTGAAGCTGAGTATGTGGCAATAGCTGAAGCTGGGAAAGAGATGATATGGCTGGCAGATTATCTTGAGGAATTGGGCAAGAAGCAGAGCGAGAAGATTCTTTACTTAGATAGCCAGAGTGCCATACAGTTGGCGAAAAATCCAGTCTATCATTCGAAGACAAAGCACATCAGAAGGCGATACCATTACACTAGCAGGGCAGTGGAGGATGGTGATATGTGCTTGGAGAAGATAGAGGGTACAAAGAACCCGACAAACATGTTGACGAAATGTGTTGATGATGGGAAACTGAGGTTATGTAAAACCTCGGTTGGTCTTCTGTAGTTGTTGCTACAGACGTTGCGGTGCGGTAAAGATGTTGATGATGAAGAGGTTTTTTTTGAGAATGTATTTTTTGGATGACTGAGTCAGTCTCCAAGTGGGAGAATTGTTAGGTAGTGGAGCCTGATTAATTTTAGGTTTTCCTATTTATTCTCTATTTTAGGTTTTATATTTATTCTTCTATTTTAGGTTTTCCTATTTATTCTCTGTAACCAAAAATACTCTGATTTGTTAATATAAATATACCTCACCGCCGTGGAAGTTTACTCACGGGGTTTTACCACGAAATATTGGGTTTTCTCTCTCTCTCTCTAGATTTCTCATCTCTTTCTTTTGAAAGTTCTTTTGTTCTCCATTCATCTAGTGTGTGTGCGTGAATTCGATCCTAACATTATCTTCACATGATTCTATTTTTTGAGGAGGCTGTAAATGATGAAATGGAATCTCTAATTTCTAATAAAACTTCGAAGTTAGTTGATTTACCACCGGGTTGTAAAACAATTGGTTGCAAATGGGTCTTAAGGAAAAAGTTGAAACCGGATGGTTCTATTGATAAATACAAGGCTAGGCTAGTTGCAAAAGGTTTTAAACAACTAGAAGGCCTAGAATTTTTTGGTACTTTTTCTCCGGTAACAAGAATTACATCCATTAGACTTTTAGTTGCTATGGCTTCAATTTTTGATTTGCAAATTCATCAAAGGGATGTAAAAACTGTTGTTCTAAATGGAGACCTAAATGAAGAAATTTATATGGACCAACCCGAGTGTTTTGTTGGAGCAGGACAAGAAAGAAAAGTATGTAAACTTACTAAATCCCTATATGGCTTGAAACAGGCACCAAAACAATGGCATGAAAAGTTTGATTCCTGCATGATTGAAAATGGTTTTAAAACAAATGAGTGTGATAAGTGCATCATAAGTCTTGGAATAATTCACATTGATCATTTGCTTATATGTTGATGATTTGTTGATCTTTGGCTCTAACATGAATGTTATTGATGAAGCTAAAAATGTTCTTAGAAGCCATTTTGATATGAAAGATCTTGGTGAGGCAAATTTTATTCTTGGAATAAAAATAACAAGAACATGTGAGGGAATTTTCCTTGACCAGTCACATTATGTTGAGAAAATTTTGAAAAAATATAACTTTCATGATTGCAAGCATGTTGCTACTCGTTTTGATTCAAGTGTTCACTTATTTCATGTTGAAAATGAAAATGATGTAATAAATCAAAAGGAATATGCTAGTATAATCGGAAGTTTGAGATATGTGACTGATTGCAGTAGGCCTGATATTGCATATGCAGTAGGTGTACTTGGCAGGTTTACAAGCAAGCCAGGTAATGAACATTTGTGTAACGACCTGTTTAGTCGTTTTGAGCAGCAGATTTTATTTCAGGAAAAACTGGCTGAGAAGACGGAACCCACGACGGACCATCATGGGCACGACGGACCGTCGAGGAGGTCTCGTTCCAAAACACTTAGAATTCTAAAATTTGGGTACTGAAATCGACTCTCTGAACTTCGTAAGGGAATGGCAGGACGGACCGTCGTGGGCACGACGGACCGTCATAGACCCTTTAATGGAATTGAGTCTCTTAACTCTGTGACGGAGCAGCAGGACGGACCATCGCAGGCACGACGGGCCGTCACAGGCTGCGTATTACCAGGCTGGGTCGGATTTCTGTTTAAGTTTTAAAGGGGCGTTTTGGACTATTCCTGCTACAATTATAAATTTCGTGGGTTAATATTAATAACTCAATTTCTTGGGGGTTAAAAGAGATAACCTTGAGTTAGTTAGTGGGTTAATTCCTCATCTTTTATACTTAATTATATGCTAATTAGGGTAAAAGAAAGAGGATTTGAAAAAGAAAAATAGAAAGAACAAGAGAGGGAGAAAAACGAACGAACACGAAGAGGAAAAACAAAGCTTTGGGGAATTTGCTTGCTTGATCACGAATCTTCGGTGGAGGTAGGTTATGGTTTTTATGCTATTCGTAGTAGACTCTTAATAGCGAATGATATGTGTTGGTAATATTATCTCATCTTCTATATGCTTAATTGTATGCTTGCATGAATGTGATTATATAATGGTGATAAAATAAGCATGATGAAGCTATTGAATCATAAATCTTGAAAAACCCTAATCTCTTTGATAATGATGATGCCTTGGTATAAGAGAAGGCTTGATGAATTAAAGTAATGAGATTGATGATGCCTTAGTATAAGAGAAGGCTTGATGAACTAAAGTTATGAGGTTGATGATGCCTTGGTATAAGAGAAGGATTGATGAATTGATAGAATGAGATTAGCGGAGCGGGTGTCACGAACCGACACGTAGAATTAGCAAATCGGAGTGTCACGTTCCGACACATAGAATTAAGGGATCGGGTGTCACGAACTGACACGTAGATTTAGGGGATCGGGTGTAACGAACCGACACGTAGATTTAGGGGATTGGGTGTCACGAACCGACACGTAGATTTAGGGGATCAGGTGTCACGAACCGACACGTAGAATTAGGGGAGCGGAGTGTCACGTACCGACACAAGAGGAATAAGGATAATGAGGGAGCGGAGTGTCACGTACCGACACAAGAGAAATAAAGATAATGAATCTTGAAAGATATTAATATACTCAATCTAATGAACCTAATTCCCAAATGAGTATGGTATTGAGGCTTGAGTCCTCATGTGTGAACTTGGCGGTACTTATTAATGATGATAGTACTTGTTGTTGCTACATGTTGAGTATTGTAGTTGATTTTTTAATATTACTTGTTATATATTGTTTTCTATTTTGAGTTGGCCGATGATACTTACTCAGTACTCGTGTTTGTACTGACCCCCTACTTGTATGTTCTTTCTTTGTTATATGTGGAGTGCAGTAAACGGACCGTCGTCTTCAACTCAACCGCAATTCTAGCCAGTCCTCATTACACCGAATTTCAGGGTGAGGTAATGCTTCTAGCTTGGACTGGATCTTCCTCTTCATGTCATGATGCCTTGAAGTTCCGGCATAGACTAGCTTTTTATTTGTTTTAGCTTCTTAGAATACTCTTAGTTTAGTAATTTGATCATAGATGTTCTTGTGATGATGACTTCCACATTTTGGGAAATAATAGTGGTTGAATTTTTGAAGTTATTGAATTGATTTTTAATAATGAGTTAAGCCTTCCGCATTGTATTTGTTCATTATGTTAAAATGTTGGGGTTTAGATTGGTTGGTTCGCTCACATAGGAGGGTAAGTATGGGTGCGAGTCGCGGCTCGGTTTTGGGTCGTGACAATTGGCATGCTATAACAAGAGTTATGAGATATTTAATTGGAACGAAAAATTGTGGTTTGTTCTATAAAAAATATCCTGTTGTACTTGATGGCAGGACGGACCATCGTGGGCACGACGGACCGTCACAGACCCTTTAATGGAATTGAGTCTCTGAACTTTGTGATGGAGCAGCAGGACGGACCGTTGCAGGCACGACGGGCCGTCACAGGCTGCCTAATCCCAGGCTGGGTCGGATTTCTGTTTAAGTTTTAAAGGGGCGTTTTGGACTATTCCTGCTACAATTATAAATTTCGTGGGTTAATATTAATAACTCAATTTCTTGGGGGTTAAAAGAGATAACCTTGAGTTATTTAGTGGGATAATTCCTCATCTTTTATACTTAATTATATGCTAATTAGGGTAAAAGAAAGAGGGTTTGAATAAGAAAAATAGAAAGAACAACAGAGGGAGAAAAACAAACGAACACGAAGAGGAAAAAACAAAGCTTTGGGGAATTTGCTTGCTTGATCACGAATCTTCGGTGGAGGTAGGTTATGGTTTTTATGCTATTCGTAGTAGACTCTTAATAGCGAATGATATGTGTTGGTAATATTATCTCATCTTCTATATGCTTAATTGTATGCTTGCATGAATGTGATTATATAATGGTGATAAAATAAGCATGATGAAGCTATTGAATCATAAATCTTGAAAAACCCTAATCTCTTTGTTAATGATGATGCCTTGGTATAAGAGAAGGCTTGATGAATTAAAGTAATGAGATTGATGATGCCTTAGTATAAGAGAAGGCTTGATGAACTAAAGTGACGAGGTTGATGATGCCTTGGTATAAGAGAAGGATTGATGAATTGATAGAATGAGATTAGTGGAGCGGGTGTCATGAACCGACACGTAGAATTAGGGGATCGGAGTGTCACGTTCCGACACATAGAATTAAGGGATCGGGTGTCATGAACCGACACGTAGATTTAGGGGATCGGGTGTCACGAACCGACACGTAGATTTAGGGGATCGGGTGTCACGAACCGACACGTAGATTTAGGGGATCGGGTGTCATGAACCGACACGTAGAATTAGGGGAGCGGAGTGTCACGTACCGACACAAGAGGAATAAGGATAATGAGGGAGCGGAGTGTCACGTACCGACACAAGAGAAATAAATATAATGAATCTTGAAAGATATTAATATACTCAATCTAATGAACCCAATTCCCAAATGAGTATGGTATTGAGGTTTGAGTCCTCATGTGTGAACTTGGCGGTACTTATAATGATGATAGTACTTGTTGTTGCTCCATTTTGAGTATTGTAGTTGATTTTATAATATTACTTGATATATATTGTTTTCTATTTTGAGTTGGCTGATGATACTTACTCAGTACTCGTGTTTGTACTGACCCCCTACTTGTATGTTCTTTCTTTGTTATATGTGGAGGCAAGCAAACGGACCGTCGTCTTCAACTCAACCGCAATTCTAGCCAGTCCTCATTACACCGAATTTCAGGGTGAGCTAATGCTTCTAGCTTTGACTGGATCTTCCTCTTCATGTCTTGATGCCTTGAAGTTCCGGCATAGACTAGCTTTTTATTTGTTTTAGCTTCTTAGAATACTCTTAGTTTAGTAATTTGATCATAGATGTTCTTGTGATGATGACTTCCAGATTTTGGGAAATAATAGTGGTTGAATTTTTGAAGTTATTGAATTGATTTTTATTAATGAGTTAAGCCTTCCGCATTGTATTTGTTCATTATGTTAAAATGTTGGGGTTTAGATTGGTTGGTTCGCTCACATAGGAGGGTAAGTGTGGGTGCGAGTCGCGGCTCGGTTTTGGGTCGTGACAATTGGCATGCTATAACAAGAGTTATGAGATATTAATTGGAACGAAAAATTGTGGTTTGTTCTATAAAAAATATCCTGTTGTACTTGAAGGCTTTTGTGATGCGGATTAGAACACTTTGTCAGGTGATTCCTGTTCTACCACTGGTTATGTCTTTACTTTAGGTGGTGGTGCTGTTTGTTGGAGATCAAAAAAGTAAACTATAATTGCTAACTCTACCATGGGCGGCTGAACTAATTGCTTTAGCTTCAGCTAGTGAGGAAGCGAATTGGCTAAAAGATTTGTTGTTTCAAATTCCTTATTTTGAAAAACCAATTCTTCCTATTTTAATTCATTGTGATAGCAGTGCTGCAATTGGTAGAGTTCAAAACCGTTACTAAAACGGTAAATCCAGACCTATAAGGAGGAAACACACTAATGTAAGATCGTATTTGACAAATGGTACCACTAATGGTGATTATGTCAAATCTTGTGATAATCTTGGAGATCCTCTATGAAGGCCTAAACAAGAGAAAAGGTCTGGAGCACATCGAGGGGGATGAGATTGAGTTCTACAAATCCTTGAGTCATATATGAGGAAACCCAACATAGGGACTAGACATCATATAATCAGGTTCAAAGGGAAAAACTAATCATATGATGACTTGTTGTAAAAAATGCACTATTTTTTCCCTCCCTATGATGTGAGTGCATTGTTTCCTGTAGTTTGTGAAGGTTGAGTTGATAAAACTCTTATTGAATATCTTTAGCCCGTATGGGTGGATTGTTAATCTTACAGGAGCACTCTCGATAGATTTCACCTATGTGATGTGTGGAAGTAGGTCGCTTCCTATGAGAATGGGGCTTATTCTCAAATGCACTCATAAAACTGGGATAGCACATGGCCATAACGTGCTGCTGTTAAAGTTCATGTCAACACCTTGATTATTATGTGTGAACAGTGATATTTTATTTCCCTTATGCAGTCATAGTTCAAGTCTTAGACCACTACGACTTTGGAGTAACAGTTACTGTTTCACTAAATGGAGGTTCAATGTAGAGCACACCTTCATTATGCATAGTAGTCTTTCTTCAACTGATATACTCTCTTATCTAATGTCACGACCCAAAAATGGACGTGATGACACTCGTCTTATCCCACCAAGACAAGTCAGCCTAAAACTCAACCATTATAATAAAAGTGCGGAAATAAAATATAAGTAACTTAATAAAACCTCCAAAACCTGGTAGTCACGTGTACAAGCCTCTAAAGTATTACAAGATTCAAAAGAAAAACTCAAGTCTCAAATGAACTTGTTTCTAGAATAGAACAACATCGTAATTATGGAGAAGAAAGTCTGCTGAGATGGAAACAGCTACCTCACAAATCTCCATGAAGCCTCGGAAAAGAAGAGACTGACAAGTACAACAAAAATCCAGGCTCATAACCTACAAAAATTGTTAGAAGCAAGGGGTGAGTACCAAACCACACGGTACTCAGCAAGTAAACCTCTATACACAAGCTAAGGGGATGAAATACGGGTACTCCTACCACCCCTAACCGAACCTAACAGTTTATAGTTTACATAGCACGTAGCTCAACAACAACACTTAGACAAATTACATATCCTCAACAACACTTCAACAAATTACATATCCTCAACAACAATACTTCAACAAATTAAATATACGCAATAACAAGCTCAATATTGATCAATCACAAGTTCCGCAGAAAGGCAATCAGAAGATCAGCAAAACACAATATCAAGTTCACTAATGATAAGTATGTGGAATGCAATGGAATGCAATGTCAAGTATAATGATGCATGTCTGACCTAGTGATACACACCCGCTATCTCTCAGTCCGGGACCCATGGGGGACATATCTGTCCATGCATCTGTCGCGGCGCACGACACGACCCTCGATAATAGTAACCTTCGCGGCGCGCGATACGTCCCTCGAAATATGATATCCATCGCGGCGCGCGATACGACCCTCGAAATGGTACATCCTCTTACCACAACCATGTCTCAGATACAATGCAAATGACATGCTCAAATGAAAATGAGGAGATAACCATTTTGATACTAAAACGCAATTTACAACAAGGAATACAACACCAACAAATAAGCAACAAGTCTCCAAATCATTCTCAACATCACACAAGAAGATACACGAATTTCATACGCTTAACAAGAGTTTAGAAATCCACTTGCCTTAGCCAATCGAATAATTACTCTTGGACTTGAGCCTTCCCTTTCTGTTGAGCTTCTGAACCAATGGAATCTATTCAGGTATATATTCACAATAAGGTTTCAGAACTAACAACACTCACACTTTTATGTGTTTAACCTTGACCTTAAAATTCACTAGAATTTATAATTGAATTCGTAAATCTTGATGCCAATTAACATTTCAACTATCATAATTTTTCAAGTTCCGAATCTAAGGTGGAGTCCACTCTTCTCAATATCATAATTTGAATTATATTCATATAGTATAATATACTTAATACTTATTCATATGCACCCAATATTATATATAATAGTTAAAGTTGTAACACGATGTTCATAAGAGATTTCCAACATGAAACTAAAACACGAAAAAGGTATTAATTTAGGTAAGAATCTTACGACCCACTCTTCTATGAATTCTCATAATAATTGTGCATAAATGATCCACTATTTCAAACCTCACAGTGACATACAATAAATTCCTAGTTAATAAATCAATTAGGTTAGCAAATCATACCCTAAACCCTTTCAAAATTGATTGGCCAATACTCACTTTCTCAAATTCTATAAGAAAACGACAAACACATACATAAATTTACTCTGCCAAGAACTTATTCCAAATCTCCAAACCCCACATTCAATTCTAATATAATATTAATATATATATATATGTGCACAACAATTAATGATTGTATGCAAAGCAATTAATGCTGCATCATATGAGAAATTAGAAAAGCTTCAGCTGAAAAAAAAATTCTTACGTGAAGTCGTGAAGCAGTTTGTCCCCTTCCTTCTCTGTTCACGCCGCAAGCATGTTAGTTTTCTGCTCCTCTTCCTTTTCTTTTCTAAATTAATTATGTTATTAAAAGTAACACTCCTTATTAACCTATATTAATATTTCAGACTTGACCTCTTATTATTAAAAATAACTAAATTACCCCCAAATTAATTAATATAGTTAAATGACTTTTCAAAATTATCAAAAAAATAACTTTCGGGTCCGAGTCATTACATTATCCACCACTAAAAATCATGTTCGTCCTCGAACATAAGGTGAAAGAAAGTACCTGAAGCTTCAAAAATCTGAGGGTATCTGGCACGCATGTCAGACTCTATCTCCCAAGTTGCCTCTCCCACTAATCGGTGCTTCCACTGCACTTTTACTGAAGCAATATCCTTGGTCCTAAGCTTTCGAATCTTCCTATCCAAAATAGCTATAGGCTCCTCCTCAAATGTCATGTCTGGACCCAACTCCACAGAATCAAGTGAAATCACATGAGATTCATCCGGAATGTACTTCCGAAGCATAGAGACATGAAAAACAGGATGAACTGCCGACAAACTAGGTGGCAAGGCCAGCTTATAGGCCACCTCTCCCACTCGGCTCAAAATCTCAAAAGGTCTAATGAACCTAGGGCTAAGCTTGCCATTCTTTCCAAACCTCATCACACCCTTCATGGGTGATACTCGGAGCCAAACATGATCACCCTCCATAAACACCAAGGCTCTAACTCTCCGGTCTGCATAACTCTTCTGTCGACTCTGAGCTGTCAATAATCTATACTGAATCATACGGACTTTCTCCATAGCGTCTCTAAGCAAGTCTGTATCCAAAGAGTCCATCTCCGCCGAATCAAACCAACCAATCGGAGATCTACACCGTCTACCATACAATGCCTCAAATGGGGCCATTTGGATACTAGAGTGATAACTGTTATTATAGGCAAACTCCGCTAAGGGTAAATGTCGATCCCATCTTGCACCAAAATCGATCACACACGCTCGAAGCATATCTTCCAATACCTGAATAGTCAGCTAAGATTGACCATCTGTCTGAGGGTGAAATGTCGTACTCATATCTAACTGAGTACCCAGACCATGTTGTAATGCCTTCCAGAAGTGAGAAGTAAATAGTGAACCTCGATCTGATATGATAGAAAGAAAAACTCCATGTAGTCGCACAATCTGACTGATATATAGTTCGGCTAACTTTTCTGCTGTATACATTACCCGAACCGGGATGAAGTGGGCAGACTTGGTCAGCCTATCAACAACAACCCAAATAGGGTCATAACCACCCACTGTGGTAGGCAAACCCACAACAAAGTCCATAGTAATCCGCTCCCACTTCCAAGTAGGAATAGGCATCCTCTGAGATACACCCCCGGGCCGCTGGTTCTCACACTTGACCTGCTGGCAAGTCAAACACCTCGAAACAAAGTTTTAAATATCTCTCTTCATCCCACACCACCAGTAATGCTGACTCAGATCATGATACATCTTCGCCGCTCCCAGGCTGGAGGTGGACGAGGAGCCCACTGTTATGCTTTCCCCGGGAGACCTGAGGCGGAGACCTCTGATGCAGTTATTACAGGTATCATCCCAGTATGCCATCGACATGCGTCTGTGTTGTTTGATCCAGGTTCTACATTCTCTTATGTGTCTACGTATTTTGCTGCTAAATTTGATATGATATGTGATAGCATGACTGTACCTATTCGTGTTTCTACACCCGTGGGTAAGCCCTTAGTGGTGGATCGAGTGTATCGATCATGTCTTGTTTCTTTGGCTGGGTATGACACTTGGGTAGACTTAATCATTCTGGGGATGATGGACTTTGATGTTATCTTGGGTATGGATTGGCTTTCTCCTTATCATGTTGTCCTTGATTGTAATGCTAAGACTGTGACTTTAGCAATGCCTGGTGTTCCGAGGGTTGAGTGGAAGAGTGTTAGTGGTTCTTATCCTAGCAAGGTCATCTCTTTTATCCGTGCTCAGAGACTGGTGGAGAGGGGGTGTTTGTCTTACTTAGCTTTTATTCGAGATACTAGTGTTGAACCACCTCCCATGGACTCTGTTCTCGTGGTTCAGGAGTTTCCCGATGTATTTCCTTCTGACCTTCCAGGTGTTCCTCCCGATAGGGATATCGATTTTGCTATTGATTTGGAGCCGGGCACTAAGCCTATTTCTATACCTCCATATCATATGGCCCCAGCAGAGTTGAAAGAATTGAAGGATCAGTTGCAAGATTTAGTGAGTAAGGGTTTTATTCGCCCTAGTGTATCACCTTGAGGTGCCCCTGTATTTTTTGTGAAGAAGAAGGATGGGACTATGAGAATGTGTATTGATTACAGACAGTTGAACAAGGTAACAGTTATGAATAAGTATCCTCTTCCGCGTATTGATGACTTATTTGATCAGTTACAGGGAGAATCATTGTTCTCTAAGATTGATCTGAGGTCTGGGTGGTTGTGGTAAGAGGATGTACCATTTCGAGGGTCGTATCGCGCGCCGCAAAAGATATCATATTTCGAGGGACGTATCGCGCGCCGTGAAGGTTACTATTATCGAGGGTCGTGTCGTGCACCGCGACAGATGCATGGACAGATATGTCCCCCATGGGTCCCGGACTGAGAGACAGCGGGTGTGTATCACTAGGTCAGACATGCATCATTATACTTGACATTGCATTCCATTGCATTGCACATACTTATCATTAGTGAACTTGATATTGTGTTTTGCTGATCTTCTGATTGCCTTTCTGCGGAACTTGTGATTGATCAATATTGAGCTTGTTATTGCGTATATTTAATTTGTTAAAGTATTGTTGTTGAGGATATGTAATTTGTTGAAGTGTTGTTGAGGATATGTAATTTGTCTA
This sequence comes from Solanum peruvianum, assembly GCA_027705065.1. Classification (NCBI taxonomy): domain Eukaryota; kingdom Viridiplantae; phylum Streptophyta; class Magnoliopsida; order Solanales; family Solanaceae; genus Solanum; species Solanum peruvianum. The sequence continues at coordinate 15,050,186 of JAKWJD010001763.1, forward strand.
AGTGTTGTTGTTGAGCTACGTGCTATGTAAACTATGAGCTGTTAGGTTTGGTTAGGGGTGGTAGGAGTACCCGTATTTCATCCCCTTAGCTTGTGTATAGAGGTTTACTTGCTGAGTACCGTGTGGTTTGGTACTCACCCCTTGCTTCTACAAATTTTTGTAGGTTATGAGCCTGGATTTTTGTTGTACTTGTCAGTCTCTTCTTTTCCGAGGCTTCATGGAGATTTGTGAGGTAGCTGTTTCCATCTCAGCAGACTTTCTTCTCCATAATTATGATCTTGTTCTATTCTAGAAACAAGTTCATTTGAGACTTGAATTTTTCTTTTGAATCTTGTAATACTTTAGAGGCTTGTACACGTGACTACCAGGTTTTGGGGGTTTTATTAAGTTACTTATATTTTATTTCTGCACTTTTATTATAATGGTTGAGTTTTAGGCTTACTTGTCTTGGTGGGATAAGATGAGTGTCATCACGTCCATTTTTGGGTCGTGACAAAATGGTATCAGAGCTAACAACACTCACACTTTTATGTGTTTAACCTTGACCTAAAAATTCACTAGAATTTATAATTGAATTCATAAATCTTGATGCCAATTAACATTTCAACTATCATAATTTTTCAAGTTTCGAATCTAAGGTGGAGTCCACTCTTCTCAATATCATAAATTGAATTATATTCATATAGTATAATATACTTAATACTTATTCATATGCACCCAATATTATATATAATAGTTAAAGTTGTAACACGATGTTCATAAGAGATTTCCAACATGAAACTAAAACACGAAAAAGGTATCAATTTAGGTAAGAATCTTACGACCCACTCTTCTATGAATTCTCATAATAATTGTGCATAATTGATCCACTATTTCAAACCTCACAGTGATATACAATAAATTCCTAGTTAATAAATCAATTAGGTTAGCAAATCATACCCTAAACCCTTTCAATATTGATTGGCCAATACTCACTTTCTCAAATTCTATAAGAAAACGACAAACACATACATAAATTTACTCTGCCAAGAACTTATTCCAAATGTCCAAACCCCACATACAATTCTAATATAATATTTATATATATATATATATATATGCACAACAATTAATGATTCTATGCAAAGCAATTAATGCTGCATCATATGAGAAATTAGAAAAGCTTCAGTTGAAAAAAAAATTCTTACGTGAAGTCGTGAAGCAGTTTGTCCCCTTCCTTCTCTGTTCACGGCGCAAGCAGGTTAGTTTTCTGCTCCTCTTCCTTTTCTTTTCTAAATTAATTATGTTATTAAAAGTAACACTCCTTATAAACCTATATTAATATTTCAGACTTGACCTCTTATTATTAAAAATAACTAAATTACCCCCAAATTAATTAATATAGTTAAATGACTATTCAAAATTAACAAAAAAATAACTTTCGGGTCGAGTCATTACATCTAAATATTAAAATGAGTGGGAGAGTGTTAGGTTGTTATAATTTTAATATTAATATTTAACATATTAAATTGCTTTATTTTGGAGTTATAAGAAAACATTGGAATGGATAACTTCTACATCACCCAATAGCATTGGTTGTCCATCACTCTTAATTCCTCCATTACTCTTTGTAACCTATGTAACCTATGTAACTCCTATTGTAACCTATGAAACTCCTAAGGACGTTATCTTCACTATTTACTACCTCCATTATCTTCCTATTCATTGCTAGGAAGACTTCTTGTAGTATAAATAGTGGTGGTCTTCATTTGGTTTGGAACACACAGATTATAAGAGAAAACAAAGAGTGAAAGAGTTGGTCTAAAAGACAGTTCTTATTAGTTGAAGGGAGGTGTTCTTTTTTGTGGAGCTTTTGGACTCAACTCTTGTCCAGAGTTGTTGAGTTATACTTTGTGAAGGCTGTTGTATCCTGGAGGGGACAAGTCAAAGAGGACTACAGCTGGACCGGTGAAAAACATTTGCTGCAGTGGGCTTGAATCTCCTTAAAGAGAGCGAGATATCCGCGCCTCAGCCTGAAAAGATTAATGTCTTCATTTTATTTTCAATTGTAATCTTGCAATTTTATTATCTTGTAAGTTTTTCACTAACACTATTCTATTCAGTGATAAACTCATTTATAACGGTAATCTTTAGAAATTTTTATTCATGTTGCATGCATGTATTGGAAACAATAGATTTGACGTTCGTGTGAAGATGGTGGAAGGGGTTGAAAATCTTACCATAAAATGCATGATCGATTTCCTCAAGTTTAGAACACATTCAACAATTGTTGGTAGAATTCAGAGTCATCCAGAAGTTAATTATCATCAACCATGTTTGTTCCCCCATAATTACCATTAAAAGAGTTTCAAATGCAAAATGTTGATCCAATTGACCGAATAAGGTCATAAGATCCCAACTTCTTTAAGCTATTACACCTTTTTCTTGCATCTCCTTCTTCACAGCTTTATAGCCACTTTCAAAAGTTCCATAATTTCCATGTTTATTTGTAATATGTGTTATTGAGATTAATGTAAAACTTTGGCAATAGGATAAACTATTTTTTTGGGCTTTTCTATTGAAAAATTGTTGATAAAGTTTATAAAATTGACTTTAGCTTTCTCGTTGACAAAAAAATTCTCTCTGGATGAACTAAAAAGTTGTTCATGCTTTTACTATTTTATAGATGGATAGATTTTTGTAGTTACTAACTTTACCTCTCAGAAACTTTCAGTTATAGCTTATTTAAATACTTAAATATATCTCAACCAATAAGATTAAACTCAAATCCAACTTTCAAATTTAATTGTTTTCTTTAAAAATGATCCAATTAACATATTAAAACACAGTTTCTTTAGTGATTACATTTTCTATATTTATTTTTATATTTTGTATTAAATATTTAATAATTCATAAAATTTTTTATGTGGTGGTGAAACGTAATACTTTGTTCATCTCCTATTATATATACATAGATTGTTGGTGTTTTTTTTTAAAAAAAAAAAAAATTGGCAATAAAATGAATTTATTTAAAAAAAATTCAATGTATTGAAATGGATTTCAATAGCTTTCAACTAAAGCCACACTTGTTTGTACTTAATGGAGTTCTTAACTTTATCAGTCAGATTCAGGTCATTAAGTGTGTTTAATTTTTAGGTCTGAATCTGAATGATTTAGATTCAGTCAATTAAGTCAATTTTTTTCAATAAGCCTCTTAATGGACCTAAAAAGGTCTGAATGGATCAGATCTATAAGGGAGTCTTAACACCATTCAATCTTATTTAATAAGTTATAAAATAATAATGTATTGTCTCTCTCGGTCGTTGCGTGACTTTTGCTCTCACAACTACAAACTTTGTTCTTCCCTTTTTTCAATCAAACACCAATTTTTTTCTTCTTGAACAGGTAACTTTTCATAATCTTTACAAGTACTTTTTTTATAATAATAATTTTCTTAGGGTGTGTTGATGTTTGTCAATAACACTTGTTGCAATTAAAACAATAACTATGTATACATATTTAAGGTCTCTTATTAGAATTTTGTTTTAGCCAATAATTTTACTGAGACTTCATCACCATGTTTATTGTTGTTGAACTAGTTGGTGACACAAATAATGAAGCTCCTTATAATTCTTCATCTCAATCTTTAGTTTCACTTGAAAAAAAAATATTTGGGGAAGAAAAAAAAAATTATTCCTGAATGAAAATCGATGAGAAGAAAATTACTATTATGGAGTTATTGAATATAAAAATAGTGCACCTACATTTGAAGAAATATGGAAAAATTAGATGGACATAGACGGGAAGATCCATTATATAATACATGTGTTATTATATCTTGTGAAAGAGTTCGATTAAAAAAAAACACATGAATGGGAGGTTCACAAGTTAGACAAATTTAATGGTTATTGGAAAAAATATAAGAACTCTTTAGTTTTTCTAAATACCAATATATGTATATTAGGCGCTGAAAGTGTGACACCTTATTTATCATATTTCGACTAGTATCTATCATACTTATTGAACTTTTTAATATTACATTGTGCCTATAAGATATTTTTTATTCTGATTTTTTTTATGTTATGCTTGATTATTATGATATTTTTTTAAACAAAAAGTTTAGTTTTGTTGAAATGATTTTATTATAAAATTTTATTAATATAATATTTGATTTCATATGCACATTCAGACATTGAAAACAAACAACTAATCATTCTATGTTTAGATTTGGAGACCACATCTTAATATTCAGATGTTTATTCAGATCTAGTCACCTAACTCTTAATGCAAATTCTAATATTCAGACATATATTCAGATGGGGGAGGGGGTTAATCTTAATGAAAACAAATGTGGCATAAGCATTATACTGTAAATAGTCAACATAAAAAACATAATTGACATAATTTGAAATTTAAAATGACCTACATATCTCAATAATTCAAATAACCTAACGAAAATTCAAAATTCAAACTTGTTTTAATTTAAACAACTTATTTTGCTTAAAATTACTGTGGCAACTAGGGGTCGGCATAAAAACCGGAAAACCGAAACACCGAACCGAATTGAATTTTTTCAGAATTTTGGTTTCGATATTTCGGTTTTCGGTTCGGTATTCGGTTTAATTTTTTGTATTTTCGGTATTTCGGTTCGATTTTCGGTACATATTACTTTGGAATTCGGTATTTCGGTTTAAACCGAAATATTATATTATAATTTATAAATTATATTATATTTAATAATTATTAATATTAAATAATTTTTTTAAAAAAAATAAGAAACCTTAAGTTGAAATATCAAAGCCCATTAAGTTGAAATATCAAAGCCCATTAAGTTGAAAAATCAAACAAAAAATTGAAAAAATTGTTAAGTTTAAAATTTTAAAAAGCCCACTAAACAGGCCCATTCAAAAACCGAAATAAAAAACCGAACCGAATTAATAAAAACCGAACTGAATTAACAAAAACCGAACCGGTTCGTTATTCGGTACGCAATTTACAAAAACCGAAAAAAAAAATCGAACCGAACCGAAATACCGAATGCCCACCCCTCCTTTGTTTTAGTTAATGCCTAATGCAATTGAAAACATGTTCATCCTCAATTTCTGCTTTGGTATTTGGTGCTGGATTCATTCATTATTTTTTGATCTTGCAAATTTTCTTCTTTCTTTTTATCCTTTTTGATTTGTGCTTCAGAAACATTTTCCATGATAATGTCTTGTATAAAAAAATTTCTGAAAGTATTTTTATTTGTACGATTATAAAATTTGCAAAATATTGTTGTAAGTATTTTCTTTTTCCATCAGAATAAAACATACATCATATATCATAAAATATGATTTCATTTACAAATAAAATGGCAGAAGAGAGACTAAGTGGAGGCAGGAGGCATGGACAAATGAGTTTAGAGAGCAAATGATCAACTTTTTTTATTTATATTTAGTTTACTATGAAACTCAAAATCATATCAATCGTATGAGTCCATATATTAAGTAATTTCTAATTATTTTAACGAAGAACGGTCTAAACTTTCCTTAACTATGAGTTTTGGTAGAATATCCCTTCATTCACTCGAAACAACAACTTATATCATTCTAAAGATATTTACTAAACTATTTTAGAGCATCACTCATCTATGAATACTTATTTTTTGAAATATGGATAATTTTCTTAGAAAATCACTTAAATACGACTAATTTCTTACAAAGTCACTCAATTTATTTTATAACCTAGAAGTCACTCAACTATACGTTTTAATTTCACATAGAAAGTCATTCAATCAATTTAAATATTTTATAAGGCGCGTGTGTAGAAACACAACAAATTTGAAGGGTCTACATAATCACAAAAGATGCACAAAAATACAATTTTTTTTTTTGCTGTGGTGTGGTGGGGGTGGGGTTAATTAAGGATAGAGGGACTAACTAATTTTGTATGGTTAGCTTAGTTGATTGAGTTAATACGTGAGAATTTTGGGCTAACCCACTAACACACGTTTGTAATTCTCTTCGTTTTCAATACATCTAGCCCAATGTGTCCTTTAATTAAAAAAGATTGAACGTGATTATCTATATGCTGAAAAAAAAATTGAGAAGTAAAATAAGATTTACATGAAGAAGGTGAGGAAGATATTGATGTAAACGGCAAGAGAAGGGCCTTCCAAGAAGGCCCTTCTCTTGCTTTTACATCAATTACTTACTCTTCTTCTTCATCAATCTTGCCGTTATATTAAACAGATTGTTATAACTTTTTTTTTATGAATTTTGTTTTTTGAAATGTATTCAAAATAATCTCATTAAAAAAATATATAATTTTTTGAGCTAAGAGTCTATTATAAACATTCTCTCTATGGTCGATATTAATCATGTGTTTCAAAATATTATCTTAGATATTATTATAAAAATATTACATATTGTTAGAAAGATTTTTGAGTAGTTTAGTTTAAAGTTAAAAAACATTTATGTTAAAAAGTATAGATAATTATTTTTGTTTATTTATATATAGGTTTTGTATTTTTCTTAACCATATTTAATATAGTTGAAGAGAACATAAAATTATCAAATTCACAATTATTGTCAAACAACTTGTTGCTCCATAAAATACATACAAGTGTACGTGGCCGCTCAAGTAATATAGATTCGTAAAGAAACGAGTTATAGTTCCTAAGGAAATTATGATAAAATTATATTAAACGCACAATTCTACAATTAAAATAAAAGTAACCGTTTTAAAAAATGGTGATGATTACTACTACTATGAATTATTAACTACTATTATGGATTATGCAATAAATAAACGTAACTAAGTGTGAACAACTTTAAGATGTTGTTTCAAGTAATTAAAATACAATTTCAGGGTTGCAACATACAATGAATCTCATGTATTATATTCTCGGCTTAGAACTAATTTTAGTTGTCAAGTTACTTGTTTACAAGGTTAACTCAATCACCTACTTTAGTTAACCTCATTATTTAAACTAGAAGAATTCTCTCTTGCAATGACTAGGAAAATAAATGGTGTAGTAAATATTGCAGATAATGACCTCAGGTGTTATAGAGATTACAAGGTATAATGGAGGAATTAGGAGTGCAATCAAATAGTCACAATGCCATCAACGACATTTTGCATCTGTTGCAAAAGTGAAGTGCATATGCAAATAACTCCTAATAGAGTAATGTAGTTGTAACGCAGCCGTTAGCCACTACAATGGCAACAAAGTAATTGTCATAACCCCTGAACATATATAAGCAAATGAAAGTAAACTGACGGTAGAACATTGTGTATGTGACAATGTAAAGATAATATTTTTTTTTGAATATTAAAAATGCCACACTAACAATCTCCCATTAAAATATTTAGACAAGTAAGTATATCAGCTAAAGGAATACTACTATGCATAACCAAAGAGTGTTCTACATTGAACCTTCACTTAGTGAAACAATAACTTTCGCTCCAGATTCGTAGTGGTTGCGAACTTGAACTATAATTGCTTAAAGGGGAATAAAATATCGTTGCTCACACATAATAATCAAGGTGTTGACATGAGTTTTAAAGTCAACACGTTAAGGCCTTTTGCTATCCTGGTTTTATGAGTGCTTTTGATAATAAGCCCAATTCTCATAGGAAGCGACCTACTTCCACACTACATACGTGAAATCAGTCTAGAATGCTCCTATAAGTTTGACACTCCACCCATGCGGGCTGCAAATATTCATTAAGAGTTTTATCAACTCAACCTTCACAAATCACTACAAGAAACAATGAACTCACATCATACAGAGGGAAAAAAATTAGTGCATTTTTTTTATAACAAGTCATCATATGATTAATATTTCCCCTGAACCTGGTTATAGGATCTGTAGTTCTGGGTTGGATTTCCTCATATATGACTCAAGGATTTATAGGCTTGAATCTTATCCCTCGATGTGCTTAAAACATTTTCTCTTATTAAGGCCTTAGTAAGATAATGTGAATGATTATCACAAGACTTGACATAATCAATATCAATGGTACCATTTTTCAAATATAATCCTACATTACTGTCTTTTCTCCTTATAGGTCTGGATTTACCATTGTGATAACGGTTTTGAACTCAACCAATTGCAGTGGTGCTATCACAATATATTAAAATAGGATGAATTGATTTTTCAAAATAACGTATTTGAAACAAAAAACCTCTTAACCAATTCACTTCCTCACTAGCTGAAGCTAAAACAATTAGTTCAACCTCCATGATAGAATTATCAATTAGAGTTTGCTTTTCTAATGTCCAACATATAGCACCACCACCTTATGTAAAGACGTAACCAATGGTAAAACACTAATCAATTGATAAAGTGTTTCAATTTGCATCATAAAAGCCTTCAAGTACAACATGATATGTTTTGTTGAACAAACCACAATATTTTGTTTCAATTAAATATCTCATATAAATCTTGATATAGCATGCCAATGTTTATTATCTGACTTGCTTGTAAATCTTTCAAGTACTCCTACCGTACATGTAATATCAGGTCTCGTGCAATTAGTCACATATCTCAAACTTTCAATTATACTAGCATATTCCTTTCGATTTGTTACATCATTTTCACTTTCAACAGGAAATAAGTGAACACTTGAATCAAAAGGAGTAGCAAAATGCTTGCAATAAAGACAGTTATATTTTTTTTAAAAAAAATTTCAACATAATGTAACTTGTCATGGAAAATTCCTTAACACGTTCTTATTATTTTTATTCCAAGAATAAAATTTGCCTCACAAAGATCTTTCATACAAAATGGCTTCTAAGAAAATTCTTAACTTCATCAATAACATTCATGTTAGAGCCAAAGACTAACAAATTATCAACATATAGGTTAATAATCATATGTGAATTATTTCAAGACTTATGATATATGCACTTATCACAGTTATTTGTTTTATAATCAATTTCAATCATGCATGAATCAAGTTTTTAATGTCATTATTTTGGTGCCTAGTTGAAGATATACTTAGTAAGTTTATATACTTTGGTTTCTTGGTCTACTTCAACAAAACACACTCAGATTAATCCATATAAAATCCTAATTTAGGTCTCTATTTAAAAATTATTTTTACACCTATTTGATGAATTCACAAATAAAAAATTGCAGTAAGCAATTAAAAGTCTTATGGAAGTAATTCTTGTTACCGAAGAAAAAATATCAAAATATTCTAGACCTTGTAGTTGTGTATAACCTTTTTGCCACTAGTCTATCATTATATTTATCAATGGATCCATCCGGTTTTAACTTTTTTTGTAAGACCCATTTGCAACAATTTATTAGCAACCCAGTGGTAAATCAACTAGTTTTCAATTTTTATTAGAAATTAGTGATTCCATTTCATCAGTTGCAGTCTCTTTCAAAAAAATAGAATTATGTGAAGATAAGTTTCTTCAAAGTGAGAGGGTCATTTCCAACATCAAACATATAAAAATCAAGACCAAATTTTTTCCTACTCTAACTCTTTTACTTCTTCATAACTCAAGATCATCTTTTTTAAAAAAAAAATAAAATTAGAATTAGAAGAACTAGGTAATGAAAAAAATATTTTCTTCAATCCTATGACCCTCACTAGTTTTAGAATCAAATAAAAATTCATTTTCATGAAAAATAACATCATCGAATTTTATTATAATGTTATCTTCAAGACTAAAAAATTTATATGTTGTACGTTTGAAGCGTCACAAAGAAAAGCACAAGTGGTAACTTTCTTGTCCAACTTTTTAATGTCAGAATTCATTAGCCTTACAAAGGCTAGACAACCCTAAACTCTTAGATATCTCAAACTTGGTTAGTATCCTTTCCACTGTACAAAAGGTGTCAATATAGACTTTTTCTGAGGCACAAAATTCAGCACATAACAAGCAGTGAAAATAGCTTCACCCCAAAAATTTTTAAATTCATGTGACTCAATAAGAATGACATTGGTCAATTAAACCAAAATTCTATTTTTCCTTTCCGGTACATCATTAGATGAAGGATAATAAGGAGGAGTAGTTTCATGAGTTATTCCCACTAATCTAAAAAAAGAATTAAACTCATTTGATTCATATTAACGACCTCTAGCATTTTTAATTCTTTTTATTTTTCTACCAAACTGATTTTCAACCTCGTGGAGATAACTTTTGAAATTTTCAAAAGCATCACTTTTATTTTTCATCAAGTATGAATATGTAAGTACTTTAGAAAAATAATCAGTAAAAGTGATAAAATATTTATTACCTCCACGAGTTAAAATTCCACTAAATTCACAAATATCTGTATGAATTAATTATAAGTTTTTCGTTTTACTTGAAAATGAGGTCTTTTAGTGATTTTGACTTTACTTCAAGCCTCACAATTTTCAAAATTAATTTAACCATTGAGATTAATCCTAAAATACTCATGATTCCAACATAACGATCATTGATATGACACAACGAGCATGCCAAAAAATGGTAGAAGAAAGCATATAAACCAAAGTAGAGACTTTATTTATTTCAACATTCATTTTGGACATACCATCACATGCATACCCTTTTCTCACAAAAATACTCTTCTTCACTATTACCTATTAATTATATTCAATATTCTATTTAAAGTATGCTCTATTAAGAAGAAAACTACACATCAATTTTTTTCTCAAAGTTAATACCCTTTAAAAGTAAAACACAATTCGACATCTCCCGTACCAAGCACTTGAGTTGTATGTGAATCACCAAACCTGATGATTTTGGGCTCCTCAAAATGAGTATATTTTTTAAACCAATCTTTTTCATATCAGACATGGCGGTTTGGACCAGAATCAACCCACCATCCATCAACATTCTCAACCATGTTTAGATCGATAATCACTGACAAAAGAGGTTCTTTGGTAACGTATGGTGGGTTAGGACCACGTTTCCGGAATCTAAAAAATCAAGCAATAAGTCCACTCTTGCCACAAAAAAAGCATGGTCCTTTATCTTGAACTTGTTGATTTTGTGCTTGGTTATTGTCACCATTATTTTTCTTGGCAGGTCTACCATTATTTTTCTTAAATTTCTTCTTCTTTGGAATCAAAGAAGTATGTTTGTGAGATTCACGAGTAGCGTTATTTGAAGTAATTAGATTACCTTCATTTTGATGTTGCTCTCTCGGTTTGTAAAATCATTACCCGTTGTCTTTTCTTCCATGCGGATTTTCATGATCAAGGTTTCAAGGAAGGTTTCCTTTTGTTTGTGGTACATAGTTTTTTAAAATTCCTTCCAAGAAGGTGGAAGTTTATCTACTATTCCATAAACAATAAGGTTATCTCTAATTTCTACCTCCTCGAGCCTTAGCTCTTCAACAATCATTATAGATTCTTGATATTTGTCTACCACTTATTTGTTGTCTACCATTTGAGAACGAACAAAATCTACTAGCCGTATTTTTTTCATGCTAGCCTCTTCTATATCATACTTACTTTGCAATGTTTTTTAAATTTTGTTTGCAGTAGAGTAAGTTCAATCATAATAATCATAAAAATTATCAGATAGACAATTAAGAAAAGTTCGATCATAATAATCATAAAAATTATCAGATAGACAATTAAGAATATAATACGGACACTTATAGGAATCATCATCGTAATTTTTCACTTTCTCTAATGAGAAATCGATCATCATCATTCATAGAGATGATGTCTACTTTATTAGGATTCTTCTCAGTTAACATATAAGAAACATAGAGAAGACTTAAGTAGAAAAGTATGTTACCCTTTCATATCTTGAAATAGATACCACTGACCAAAATGTCTTGTTAAGGTCTCTCATCTTGACATCCACGATTTTTTAAGTTGTATTCATTACTGAATCTCCTTAAAATTATTGGTGAAAAATTACAAAGTAATAGAATTATAAGATCACAATTGAAAATGAAATGAATAAATAAAAATCTTTTCGGACTGAGGCTCGGATATCTCGATCTCTTTAAGGAGACTCAAGCCCACTGCAACAAATGTTTTTCACTGATCCAACATAAGTCCTCTTAACTTGTCCCCTCTGTGATACAATAGCCTAATCACAAAATATAACTCAAAAACTCTGGACAAGGGTTGAGTCCAAAGTTCCACAAAAATAACACTTCCCTTTCACTAATAAGAACTCTCTGACCAACTTTTTCCTCTCTATATTTTTCTTGCGTATTCTAAACCAAATGAAAATCATCACTATTTATGCTAAAAAAAGTCTTCCGAACAATTAGTTTAGTAAATAGTGAAGATAATGACCTCAGAAGTTACATAGATAAAAATGTATAATAAAGAAATTATGAGTGACAATCAAGTAGACACTAATGCCATCAATGAAATTTTGCATCTATTGCAAAACTGAAGTGCATATGGCAATAACTCCTAATGGAGTGATGCAGTTGTAATGCAGCAGTTAGACACTCCAATGGCAACAAAGTAATTGCCATAACTCCAAACATATAATAACAAATGAAAGTCAACCAACGACAGAAGGTTATGTATGTGGCAATGCAAAGATAATGACTTTTTTAGAATATTAAAAATGCCACACTAATAATAAGTGATATATAAAAATACATTTTAATTCTATTTGCGATATTCTCTAATCGAAAACCATCACTATGAACTACGTGATGATACAACATCTCGCAGACACTGCAAGAGTTGTCCTATACCTTGTCGGGATATAGGACTCCTCAACTAACTGGATCCAATAAACTATGCTTAAAAGCAAAAAGAAATCATCTAAAAAGTATGATCTTTTACCCATGTTCGCATACATGACATATGCGAATTTTGATTTGTCTGAACTCATTCCCATATATGTGCTCAATACTACTCCCAATAATACATATAACTCGTGCTCATATGTTTAAAACTATTGCTCTTCTTATGATTTGATATAATTTCTTAAACTACCATCTTTAAAGAGACAACTACTTGTAAAATAACTTTGTACTCATAACTCATTTATAAATCAAAGTTTATCTTTATCAATGTAAAAGCTGATATATTTGCGAATACTTAGTTCTCTTATACTCCTTCTCAATTCATACTTGAAAATCTTTCTTAAAAGTATATCAAAATAATATTGTGATATAATCGTTGATGACTCGTCATACTGCATAAACATTGATGATATATCTATATACCACCATACTGCTTAAACATTGATGGTATTACTCGATTATCACACTAATCATGTTTTTAAATAATATTTGTCAAAATTAGTTTAAAACTAAAGGATTGACTTTTAAAAACTTCTCAAACTTTATAACTCAATTCATAGGGTTGATGTAAAATTATAGACATTAATGACTCAACTCACAAATCTTCATAGAAATACAAATGTTTTATATAATATATAATTATTATTTAGACTGGTTTTTAGAGTCGCCGAAAAACTATTATTTCAAAATATAAAAAGACTAAATCAATTACAAAAGATAAAAAGGGGTTCGGGGTTCATATTAATATTCTAGCAAGGTTTTTAAAGCACCTAGAATATCCAGTAACATGCGATTATCCACTAGTTAACCATGGCTAATGTTTTATAAGATAAGCATGCTTGACTAAGTAAAAGTAAAATATTTACTTGATTTAAATTTTTTAATTCAAAGTGTTATCTTTTGGGGAGTTGAATCTTTGAAACCTGTAACACCCAGAAGTTTTTTCAAACTAAGACTCAAACCGTTCATCGTAGTAAGTGAGATTTTACCAAGAAATTTAAAATTTCTTAAGTATTAAATTCATTTCACTAGATTTAGCACTTTGTGTTCCAAAAAGAATTAAATCGGAAATACCAAAATTTGAAATTTTGCAAGTTAAGCTAAGTATGAGATTTGGGTAAACTCCAAACGTTCATAACTCTTAGACATGATTATTTAGGTGTGCTACAAGATACCATAGGAAAGAAAGTTGAATTATATTTTAAAGTCACTGAGTTTGTTAAGTTTCAAATTTTGATGAGTGAAATATGAGCTTTTGAAGTTTGGTTGTCCAGTTAAGGAAAGTTAGCCGAAAATAGTGAAGGGTATTTTGGTACTTTCCCTACCAATCAGATTTAATTTGTTTTTAGTAATATTTCTAGGGGTATAATTCTTTTAGTTTCAGTTTTATAATACTAATATACATCTAGGGTTTTAGTTGAGAGTTCAAGAAGAGAAGAGAAGAGAAAAAAAAGAGAAAAGAGGAGAACAAAGGATAGGATGAAGGCGTTCGTCAACGTTCTTGAGTTTAGTTGAGAATTTTCGCCATGGGTTTAATCCCTAAGAGGAATGTAAACTTCCATAGTGTTTGGTTAGTTCACCCATATGCAAAATATATTATTTTAAGCGTAATTTTATTCTCAAAAAGTTGAAGAATTTCTGTTCTTAATAGGTGTTCTTGAGGTTCAGTGTAGATCTTGTCTTGTTGGCATTTTGATGCTTTTTTGAGATGAAAGTAATTGTTTGGAGTGATTTTTGAGTGAATTAATATTTAATTAGGTTGGATAATTTAATCTAAGTAAAATTTGAGAAAAGAAATCAATTAAAAGTGATTTAGGGTCAGAAAATGAGAGGTAAAATTCGTCGAAAGCATGCTTGGGCGGATGCTAGCGCAGCGCATCCCAGATGCACCCAGGGATCTGGGGTGGCGCTCCTGCAGTGCGCCCAAAGTCACTACGTTAGGGTCTGGCGCCCCGCGCTTGGAACACTCCAGGGTCACATGCCCCCACTCCTAATCAGTTGGTTGTCCCGTTTGAGCTCATTTAAAGTGTATCTTCACTCCTTTTGATTCTAAAAACTTTAAACTACTTCTAACCACTTGGAAATCATACATAACATGAGTCATAACGTTTAAATTATAATTAAAATTCTCGATTAAGTTAATATTAAGTTCTGAGAAATCTTCTAAACCTCTTGAGGGAGTCCCTTCGCGTCATTTTGAGGATTCTTCTACAACTTCTAGTAACTTGTTTCGAGAATCAAGTAAGTGAGCATGAGTGTAAGGTGAATGTGTTCATGACTCTACAATATCAGCTACATCTTCCATGTCACGACCCAAAGTACACCCTAAAAGAAAAGGCATCCTTCAAGTCAAAATACGACGTACATGACCTCTCGGAGGTTTTGTACAAGCCCTTAGACATAATTCATTGCGTATATAAAAAAAATGTGAATTAAAACTTTTCTTTCAAAACATAATGCGGAGTCATTTCATAAAACTTCTAACATATGTCTAAAAAGTCATCTAAGACATTATGAGTAAAATAGTCTTGATCATAACCCATAAAAGTCTAACATAGAAAAGAACATAAAATACATTATAGTGGTTGTATGCTCAGATGCTATGAGGTCTCACCAATCTTCACTTCATGAAAGCCTTGCAAACTCTACCGTTCAAAGCAATTCAATCTCCTCAAGACTCTATATTAGATTAAAATGTAGGCAAAATATGCGTTAGTACGAAATGTACCTAGTAAATAAACTATCATACCAAACATAAGATATCTCAAAGGGTTAGTCAATAATAGACATAATCATAAGAGATAAATACACAAGCATAACATGAATATCATAAGCATAATAAAGCATCATAAAGATTATATGTAATACCTCAAAAATGACTTAGGTGAAGCTAGAGACTAAAATGGTTGTAAAGAGGGTCTAAGATCCTAAATTGGTCTATAATGTGGTATTGAGGTAGTGTCTAAGAGATTAGGTGCATTGGAAGTCAAACATCAATGGATGACTAAGACGTTCGACGACTAAGTCACCTATGTGCCTCATATATAGTTATGTTATTATATGTGTGTTTATGAGTTAATGAGACCCTTATTGGAGTTATTATGGTGTTTATAGTTAGTCTGTCAAGTTTCATGGAGTTTGAAGGTCAAACATCCAAGAATGTCCATAACATTCGAAAGGATTGCCTTGAAACGACCTTGTGTGTCTTGACATGTTTCGTCGAGTGTTACATGTTAATCTTGGATGAAATTTATGTGAGAGGTCCTAAGATCGTATACAAACATATTCGAGTTGAAAAATTCGGTGTGAAACTCCCCAAGGACCAACCAAGGGTCCTTGAGGAAGGACCCTTTCCTTGAGCCAAGACTATCAAAGACATCCCCAAACGACGAAGGCAGTAGACGACTCGTGGACCAGTCGACGCCCCGTCGGTGGGTGTCGTGGGTTGAAAATTAGGCTTGGGATAAGGACATAAACGGATCAGCCTCAGTCCCAAACCACGGACCAACAGAACGGTCCGTTGGTGGCCATCCGTCGATGGTGCTGTCAACCTGCGTAATTACTGTTAAATCTAGGGGTGAAACGGTAAATTCACCCCACATCCAAATAGCAGAAAGGGAGGTTACTTAGGATTCTTTTGGGTATTTTAAATATGTTTATAAACCTTTAACACTTCGAAAAATTCATTATTCAAAAATCAAAACCCAAATATCTTTAGAAATTCTCTAAAATCCCATTGGAGCCAAAACTCAAGGAAGGGCTTGGATTGGAGATTTGAGTGGTGATTATTCATATAATAAGAGTATCAGACTTATTTAGGTGTGATTTTTGACCCTTAAAACTCTATTCATCAAGGAACCAAACTTCCAAAGAGTTCTCTAAAAGTTTTCAAAGATGAATTGTCCAATTTCATGATCTATCCATGGGTTCTTGCATTAAAGGATTTAAAGCATTGAATATTGATTCAATTGTTGTTAATTATATGATTTTAACTCAATTAACCTATAAACCCATGCAATTGATGAACCCTACATTTTGACTACTTTATGGGTTAAGTGATATTATTTTAATGCTTATGAATTCTAGTATAGTTTTCTATGGGCTATTGATTGAGGTAATAATTGTATTGAATTGATATATAGTTTGTATTATATTTATGAATCTATACTTAATTCACCTATTTTCATTGAATATCATAGTTAATGTATTGAATTATTGGTTATGGTCATGGGTAAGGGCTTTATGTTATTGAATTGGATGATTTATACATGGATTGAAGTGGAGTGAATGTGTTGGTGGTAATATGCCCTAATTATATTTATTTTATGATAATTAGACTTCAAATATGTTGTGATTTGTATAGTCCACTTATTGTGGCGGTGCTATGCGTTTTACTTGCAATTTATGTGGACTTGTCGACGTTACTTTATATATTATGAGGATCATGTCCTTGTCAGAACTACTTAAGTACTATAATAATTTGTGTAGTTGAATTATGTGAAGTATTAACATATCTATCTACATGTGAAGTAATGTGAAAGTATGTGTTCTCCTATGTATGTCAGGAGATCACGTTAGACTATGACCATGTGTTCATGTGTGTAGTCTTAGAGTTGATTCATGATTGTTCCTAATTGACTACATGAGTTGTGATGTTTATATTGATGATGATATATTAATGTATAGGGTTCCATAAATATGATAAGGGTCATTCCTAAGTGCTTCAAAGAATGATGTGCTATATGGAATAAAGTAAAGAATGTTGTGTCTTATTTTGGTAGACTTGTGTGCTATACTTGATACGTGTAGGAATGATATATGAATATGATATGTCTTGTCTAGGTAGTCATAGTGAACCCTTTTCATGTATGAATGAATGATATAATAGACCTTAAATGATGTTAAGAAGGTCATGTACGTGGAACCTTAAACCTAGTGGTAAGGTTATGTTATGAATTTGAAGTCGAGAGTCGTATTGGTATCCTTCATGTAAAGGATGATGGACTTAGGGTTTATTACATGGAACAACATCATATCATTCTTAGGAAAGTCATGATGAGCTATCTATGTAACCATTGTAAGGTATCCCTACTGGACCTCTTTGGTAGGGTGAATGTGATTGGGTTATGAACTAGATATGGAACCCCTTTGTATGAACCTTTAATGTCAATTACTCTATGAGAACAAAGGCTAGAACCGAGTGATTATGTCTTGGTAAGTATCTCTACTTGAGAAGGAGGCTAGATTACAATATATATCTACTTGAGAATGAGACCAGAGTGCATAAAAGTCCTTCATATTCCTTAACCATGTGCCTACATGGGATATGTCCTAGTTCTACCCTTGGCAAGTAAAACACTCTCATCGGAGTAGGCTAGAACTCTGGATTCCATGTTAAGCTATCATGGTCTATGTCGGTTATTTCCTATTCTCATCATATGGGATACGTATTAGCATTAGATAAATTTTGTGAGGCTTAGGTGGTGGTATGGGACGCTATCTAGACATTGCACAATAGGCTTTGAAGATGTTAGTTAGATTCCCTTAGTCTTGTTAAATGAATATGTACTTATCTAGAGTAGTTAAGGGTTTGATAGTTAAGGTGTGAAGGGGGAATAAGAATGGTCACTTAGTATATTTCCTAGATAAGTCTTAAGAATGACCCTAGATAGGGGAGATGGTTGATTATGTATACATGATCTAAGCCTGAGGTAGTGTTAAGGATTATTTAGGTAATCATGAATATGTCAATCATGGACGTTTTCTTCTTAACTTACTTATGTTAGTCTTTTGATACCCTTTGGAAGGAGAATGCCATATCATTTATATGTTGTTGTATTAAGAGTGATTCTATATTAGGTAGTCTATAGGATATCTTAAGTGTGTGTGTAATGGATTGTATGGGCGTTTGCTTCACAACTCACTCAAGTGAGACTTAGAATCACCTTTGGTAGAAGAATCTCATGATATGTTTGGTGTGTCTTGATCTCATTATAAGTTGATCTCATTATATGTTTGGTGTCTTTTAAGTGGGATCCTTACAATATCCCCCATGTAGAAAACATTCGTCCTCAAATGAAACATTCTTAAACACCTCTTAAAGGAACAATTATACAGTAGCAACCCATTGTACATGCATTAGACCTAAATGCACATACTCAAATCAAGGAAACAATTCACTTCCAAGTTAGACTTAGCTACACATAACCATATAGAGACCTTATGAAAAAGGCTCCTTATCCCCCACTTAGGAATGTGCTACACATGTCTTTCTAACATCAATTCCTCATCATTACAAAACATCACAATCAAAAGACAATTCATAATCATATGAAATTCTGAAAATTTTCATAAATCATTAAAGACACATATACCGAGAGGGACATAACGAGATCATTCTTGATCACCCTTGGATCTGAGAGCATAGAACCTATTCCTCTTTGGAGGACTATATTCCACTTAATTAGTAGCAACTTGGTTTCCTTCTATCACATTAGCTTTTGCCTTAGTACAATCTTTCATCATATGACCACTCTCACCACACCCATAACAACCATCTTTACCGACCAAGCGCATACCCGCATGTTCTTACCACACCTAGGGAAAGTAGGTCGAGAGTACTCATTGCTCTTATCATACCTAGAAGTACTAGAGTAGCCATGTCCGGAAGACTTTTGTCGATTCTTAGAACGACCATGTCCATCGGACCCTTCATTTTACATCCTACTTCTCTTTGTCTCCTTATTAAGCTTGGATTCATCTATTTGTTGATAAAACACCATTAGTTGGGAGATATCCATATCATCTACAAGCATTGTCATCAGGCACTCTTCTTCCACTAGTTCAGACACCCCCGTCATGAACCTATTCGTCAAGTCTCTAGGGTTTTCTTCCAAGCTTGGAGCATACTTAGACAATTGAGTGAACTTAAAAATATACTCATTAACACTCAACTTTCCTTGTTTGAGGTTTATGAATTCCCCCAACTTAGCCCCCCTCATTTCCCTTGGAAAGAGCCTATCAAGGAAAGCCGACTTAAAACTATCCCACTCTCTGGGAACCGACCTTACCAGCATAAAATCTTTCCATTTCTCATACCACACTTCAGTTACGTCTTTTAATTGGTAAGACGCTAGCTCCGCTTTCTCCCTACAAGTCAATCTCATAATAACAAAAGTCCTATAAACCTCATCTATGAACCCATTTAGATCTTCCTCCACCTTGGATCCACTAAATTCCAGATGGCTCATCCTCAACAACTCCCTAATTCTATAAGCACACATTCCCCCTATTGGGTTAACCACCATCTCCCTATTGGCTTTAGCCGTCAATGATTGAGCCAACAAGTTCATATAAGTCCTAAATTCCTTTAGAGTCACATTTACCACTTGAGAAGCATAAGGAACTTGAGGAGGGACGTGATTCCCTTTGGGAGGAACCTCTTTATCCTCATGGCCACCTTCTTCCCTTCTAGCATTAGCCCTAGTGTTAGCCATAACCTAGAAAAACTCATAGGCAAACATTAGAAGAAGGCTTACTTAAACAAAAATCTCTGGCACGACTTAACGAATGAAGAAGTGAAACTTTCCTAAGCATCCGTAGCCTCCTACTCATAGATGTGTCGCGACTCATCTCAATGAATAAAACTCTAATAGACGTGGTTTTGAGACATCCTAAGAACATTTCATAACCTTATGCTATGATACAAAGTTTTTCATCACCCAAAGTACACCATGGAAGAAACGACATCATTCAAGTCAGAACACAGCGTACTTTACCTCTCGGAGGTCTTGTACAAGCCCTCAGACATCATTCATTGCATATATATGAAAAGTAGTGCAGAATTAAAACCTTTCCTTTTTAAAATATAATGCGGAATCATTTCATTAAACTTCTAACATATGTCTACTAAACCATCTATGACATCATGAGTACAATAGTCTTGGGTCACAACCCATAAAATCCTAATATCGAAAAGAACATAAAAGACATCATAGTGGTTGTACCTTCATATGCTATGAGGACTCACCAATATTCACTTCTTGAAACCCTTGGAAACTCTACAATTCGAAGCAACTCAATATGCTCAAGACCCTATATTAGATTAGAATGTAGGTAAAATATGTGTTAGTATGAAATGTACCAAGTATGAAAACTATTGTACCGAACATAAGAGATCTCAAAGGATTAGCCAATAATAGAAATAATCATAAGAGATAAAGACATAAGCATAACATGAATATCATAAGCATAATAAAGCATCATAAATCATATAAGAGTTCATACTTAACTCATTGTCCTTCTTACTCAACTACTTCACAATCCACCTCTAAATATGCTTATGCAAGGCTAAGGTAGCATACCATACTACTACCAAAGCTAAGTACCTCATTTTGATCATTCTTGATCATAATCCACTTTCATTATTAAGATCTCAACTTCATCATAACATATGAGCACTATGCCCATCGTCCACCTAAAATCACACTTGTGCAATGCATGTGAAGCATCATATTCTACCTCAAACACTAAGCATGTTTTGAATTCACACTAACACCTTTCTTTTGGGTTTAGCAGTATCTAGTAGACCTATTTCATATCGACAATGAACTATCATCTTAAGTCAATCATATCATGAAAAGCAACTATAGTAACTATTTAATATAAGCATGCATATCAAAAAGGTCATGTCATAGGTAGCTTCAAGTCATACTTGTGCCATGTATGGATAGCATCACATACTACTATTCACACTAAGTATTCTCTATACAACCTAATCCAAGCTAACTAAGGAAGGAAACACCTATCCTTACCATCATGCAACCAATCATCTAGATGCAAGCTAATCATAGGGGAGCATGAACCCTTAAACCTAAGCTATCATGAGAAACTAATCCCAAGAAAATTAATGTAATTTACCTTGCATGCAAGACAAGCTATCATGAAATGCACCTAGCATGCAAGTCAAGCTAACATTAGGAGAGTATAGTCCTTTCCCATAAAGATGTCCTGAAATGGTTTAGGCCTAACCAAGTCAAGCTATCATGAGGGCAATGTAGTCATGATACTTCAAGCTAATCTTAGGAGGGCTACACTATTCAATCCCAAGCTACCATCACCATTCCCAATCTATAATGAGAACAACCAATCCCAAGATATCATGATCAAGAATCCTAGCAACACATGAACAAGCTAAACATGACAGAGATTTCTTCATCTATCTCAAGATATCATGAGATTAAACACCTCAAGCTATCATGATACCTACCTTCTCAAGCTAACACATCTTGGTCTTATCTTACCAAGTAAACTAAGCATGAAGTGACTTATTCAATGAAAGTTCAAGCTATTCTAATTCATCATGTATATTCATCTTAGGTTAATGTGAGAGAACTTGCTTCTCTTATAATGTTCATGTCTAAGTGTAGAAGAGAAAGAAAACATCATCACAATCCCTTCATAGTGACTTCACCCACAAAGCCCTAGCATCAATGGCATACAAGTATTACAATTGATTAATTAACTTAATTCATCATGATCCGTGTTCATTTACAAGTTAATTCATTCAATTTAATCCTTAGAAGGTAAGTCTAAGTATACGTGCTCACATAGGTTCAATTCCAACTTTACAAGTCAAGACCATCCTATATCAATTAGACTAGTTCAATTCATATCTAGCTGATTCAGTCATGATCAATTAGCATATGATACAATAGAATTAATAAGGTTAACATAAAACCTTCATCTTGCCTCTAATGGCCTAAAATCACCTTGATCACCTTCAATATCAAATACTACAATTCACCATGAAAATCTCATGAAAACATCACAAAATTATCATATGAACATAATTGAATGCTACCACTAGATTGGGATCACAATCAAGCCTTATCCACAATGCAATCTTAACCCTCTCTAGATTGAGATTCTTTGGATTCACACTTGAAGAAAACTAGGGAGACTCTATGACTGGAAGAATCCATGGATGAATAAACTTCACATACCTTAGATTAGAGCCTTAAATCCAACTTTAAACCTTGGTGAATTTCATCTTAAAAGCTGCCTCCAATTTCTCTTATTCTTTAATGGTGTTCTTGAGAGAGTTTTAGAGAGGGGAAGGTTTTGATCTAGGAATAAAAGGTCTAAAAGGGTCTCTTATTGTTTAAATACTCATAAAATATCTAAGACCACCTAATCTACTCGAACATCCATTTATTTGGAGGTGGGGTGAATTTCTCATTCACCCTTTTATTAGACAGCGCGTTGCAAGGAATTGTAGACTCCATCGACGACCTTAAGTCGACGAACTATCATTTGAACAACAGCTCCATCTTGCAGGTCCGTCGTTTGCGATAGAGACTCTGCAAAATGGGGTATTTAGCTCCAATTCTAAGTATGGGTGTGATGCCTCCCATCGACGAGGCGTCGTCTTGTTGACGGTATGTCAATGCGTAGCGTGTTTTGACATTGCCTAGGTAGTGCACTTGTCCACCTTTTTGGTCGTCCTCAAGGACCCTTCGGGTGTTCCTGGGGATTTGTTACTGGACTTGTTCACCCCAAATACGTTTGTCTAGATGTTAGGAACCTTTTTTTTATCAATTTGATCCACTAACCCTGCATAAAACCTCATGAAACATACTAAGGTATGCAAGCACGTCTCATGGCTAAATTTCGAACGTCTTGAATATTCTTGGATGTTTGACCTCTAAACCCTTCCAAACTTCACATGTTGCCTGTAAACACTAAAATTAATCATTTAATACCTTCAAAGATCATGACACACATGTTAGGCTCTATTTGGAATTAATTCACTTTGGGTCCTTACACACTATTTCATGTACTAAAACTCTTGAATTCATAATTCACATTCAACAGAGAGTTAAGAGTAGTGTTCAAGAAAAACCTTTAAGTTCAATTTTGATTTCTTTGAGATCCATCATTGATTTGAACTATGTTTTGAGGAAGTAAACAAGAGAATGAGAATATTCATGTATATGAGTTCATGTAGTTATATAGACCTTTGAGTCGAGTTGTTTCATGCCAATAATTCAATATGAACTTCGTAAGTTGAACATCTTTTAATGATGGGGTATCTTCAAGTTATAAACCATTAATGTTGATTTCCTAGTCCATCTTTGAGATTAATTCTTAATCAGGTGACTATTACATGTTACCCATGAAGTCCTTGAGTTAAATTGTTCATGCGCATGATTCCACATGAACCTTATAAGTCAAACAATCTTGAGATGAGAAGTACCTTTGAGATCTCGAGTTGAGTAGTTCATGCTCATAATTCCGCATGAACCCTCCAAGTTGAAAATCATGAAATCATCCATAAACATGAGATCATTAACCTTGAATCCATACTTCAATTCAAGGAAGTTAAAACTCAAGTCTAAAGTTCAAAAGTAAGTTACAGTAAAGTTCGTAAAGGTTTTGAAGAGTCTTATTTAAACATTTTTAACTTTGTTTTTAAGACTCAAGTTTCATGATAAGTAAAGAGTAAGTTGAAGTTATTTTATTCATAGGTACAAGGGGACAATGTATTCCCAAAGAGACTTAAAATATTTTAACATTTAACTAGTAAGGAACTCTGATTTCCAAGGAGCCTTAGGGCAAATTTTCATAAAAGGAACTATAGCTTTCTAAAAGAAGCAAACAAGGAAACTAAGATTTCCAAGATAGACTTTGAGCTAAGTAATTTTGAGCACTAATCTCAAAACACATAATTAGTATGTTTTTAAAACATAAGAGTCCGTCTATTTTTGGGAGCAGTGTTGAGCACCGATATGGTAGAGACTTCACATAACTCATAGCCCCCATATATTATGTAGCCACCATGGTTAGAAAAGGTTCATACATTTTAGATGAACCATTTTCAAAATATACTAGTGGAACTACTAGGTAGTTCAGGTCTTATACCGTTGGCCGCGTATAGGATGCGTTAGCAGCCTGAGGTGGATCATCGTATCATCACTATAGCTCTTAAGTGATGGTTGTCGATTAGAGAAATTCCCACAAAAGTTATTGTATTTTTATATACAACAATTAATTGTATTTTCATATACATTTCAGAGTTATATTATATCATTGTTATATTCACAGAGTTGAATCATGTTTTTTAACAATTTTTCTTTATATTGCACTTGTTTTAAACTTCTTTTTATTGAAATGAGTTTAGATAAGTATAAAGAGTTCAGTATTTCGATTTAAGTACATTAATTTGAGTATCTTGAGTTAATTTCTTCATTGAGTCGAGAATCATATCTTTGAAGTTTAGTATCTAATCCTTAAGTTGGGTATCTTATTCTTAAGTTGAGTTGAGTTGAGTGAGTTTGAAAAGAGGTATTGTTTCTTTTTTATTCAAGTTTCAAGCTTATATTATACTTAAGAATTCCCCTTACATGCTCGTACATTTGATATGCTTAAACTTACTTCTCAAATAAGAAGTAAAGCGGTCGTGTCAAGTAAATAACCCAAGTAGTGAGGTTGGGATCGTTCCCACGAGGAAAATAGTCTAGACTTAACTTCAACCTGTTATTACTATTGTTTGGTCAATGACTTCCTTGGAAAGTAAAAAACAATAAAAGGGGGGTTTCTAATTCTAAATGAATGAAAATAACTAACGCAATTGAAAGAGACACTTAACAGCTTTGAATGTTGGATTTTAATCAATTAATCAAAGTAACTAGGGTTTTACGTGTTTCCCACAGGTTCATAACTTGATAATTATAACTATAACAATTCTTTCCTAGTATCTTGCATGCAAAGTGATAAGTTATGTATTTCTAAATCCTTGGTCCGGCATCTAGAAAATCTCACTCCGCACCTTGGTCCGGCTACGTGTGTTTCTTTCCTAACCCTTATATTTACCTCATATTAAGCATCGTATTCAATATTTGACTAAGTTATTACCTCGTACCAATCAATACTAGCCTATTATATAGTATATACTAAATCTATGTTGATAATTATTTTCCTATTATCTATCTTCTTGGTCCGGCGAGTAGCATTAAGGCGAGTTTTAACGTTGGCCATCCGTTAAAAAGACTTCTAAGCGGAAGAATTATTAATACATGCAAGACACCATTCTAGAATTGTTATTTTAGTTAGGTTTTATCTCATTATTTGCCTATGATTCCCACAACCCTAGTTATGGAGTTTAGTTACTCATAGTCATAATCACAATATTCAAATATATTAAATAAGAATTCATGTACTTACTTCAATGAGAAAGAGTAAAATCCGAAAGTTTTTTGATTAATCACCAAAAATCACCAACAATCAATGATAATCAAAAGTCTAACAATACAATGTTTTCTAATACGGAGTCTAACAATGATCCAGAGTCTAACCTCAAAAACGAGGTTTTTTCGAACTATTTATAGAAAATAAAAACCTAATTAAACAAGAACTCTATTTGCTGGAAATCTGCCAAAACGCGGCTGGGTCGACGGACCTCACGACGGATCGTCGTGGTCACGACGGACCGTCATGGACTCCGTCGTTCCATACTTATGCAATTTCTTCTGCTGCTCTGCTTCATTACCCTCGACGGCAAGTATGACGGACCGTCATAGGCACAATGGCCCGTCGAGGGTCTTCGTTCCAAAACACTTCAGCTCTTGGAATATGGGTACTAGGATTACTTCTCTGAACTTCATGATGAACCTACAGGACGGACCATCATAAACACAACGGACCGTCACAAGCTTTGTAATCCCACACTTGGTCAGACTTCCCCATCTTCCTTCAGCACCTGCACTACCCTGCCACCTACGGACCTTCATAAGCACGACGGACCGTCATAAGCACCTAGGTGGTCTCTTCTGCATTTCTTCGCTCAAAATCTCCGCATTCAGCTTTGGACAGATTTCCTGCAAAATAAAAAGAAACTTATATAAAAATTAGCACAAAAAGGATTTTGGACACACTAAACTTAAGGAAAAGGTATTAATAATACCGTGAAACCACGGTATATCAACACCGTCAACTTAAATTCGTTGTTTGTCCTCAAGCGACGCACTATGACTCAATACAAAATCATTGTACAATAGTATCCATGTTTTATTATTTGCAATCATTTGGCTGTCAATCCCGATTAATCTTATCAAATCTATGCATGCTATCACTATTAGGCTTGAATTTGTGGGATCGGAACATGACACAGACTCACCATGCATTAACACCTATCCTATTCAATTTCTCACCGAGGTGCTAACAATTCCGGTATTGCAACTAGTGTCCTCACTTTAAAACAAAATCCTCATTTTTCACACAATGATTTCGGTTTGAGTATAAGGATTACTTTTCAACACTTGCTCTCAGAACAAAGTCACACTCATTCATACCTATTGCCATAAGCTTGCCCTTATTTTCACTACCTTAAGTTCGCTATACAACCCTTAGGATCACGATAGGACTTTTTTAGCTAGTAACAGAGGCTCAGGGTCAGGTAGGGTATATTTAGGTATACTTTAGTGACTTTTTGCCCTCCTTGACATATCGGCTAAACCTTCAACTTTCTATCATTTTATCTCGCCCAGTTTCTCATATTCTTTGACCTTGCTATTTTCTCTTCTTTCTTCATTTGTGTAAGTGACTCTCTTCTATTCTTGCTTGTATTTTTTGTATATTTTTCTTTTTCTTTAGTTTTCTTTCAACTAATTCTTGAGTCACTTTACTTTTGTTCTTTCTCTCTCTTTGTTCTTTCAACCCCACTTTCTAGAGCATTCCTCATAATAGCCACCCTCAACTCATGGCTTTGCCATGAGTCAAGGTACACAATACCCAAAGTTGGGTCAGGGCCATAACGAAGGTTGTTTGTTGCATTAGCCACCCTCAACTTATGCTTTGGCATAAGCTAAGGTGCACACATTGTTCCCAGAAAAGATCAGTTGGGGTGAAAAAGAAAGGTCTAATTTAATCTCAAATAATTTGGATCAAAGAAAGATAAATTTCATTTGGTTTCTTTTATTTAGGCTAGAAATGGGCTATATTGAATAAGGGCCTATGATCCTTTCCTAATTGTCTATTACAGCTCACTTTTAGCAGGACTAACCAGGTAAGTTCTAGCTCAGTACCAATAGTGGACTATTCAAATTTTCCTCACACTCACTTGACATCTAATAACTATACCAGATTATCAGACACCTAGTTCGAATCTTAGACTTAGGGTAATGCAATGGTGTACCTCTATGTCATGCTTAGGGCCACACAATCATCACTTATTATGCCTAGTCATGCATCATCTTCCAGTTTATCAGGATATCATTTTAGCCATCATGCTCCAGAATTAAACTATGTACAAAAGATATAAACATGCCGGTTCAACAGAAAAAGTAATCAGTCTTTTGGGGAAAAAGAACACAGGCAAGAAAACCCCAAAAGAGGATAGTGAATTGGGCTACTCAAACTTCACCCTAACACTCACTTTCCATTTACCCCACCCCCAACAAAAAAACATGCAATTGTCCCCAATGCATAAAAATTTAAATACTAGAGTGGTAGGTGAAGCAAACCTGTGGCGCAAAGCGCCGTCGATCAGCAAGATGGTGGGTCCGGTTCCCCGGAACCCACGTCCTCTGCAATCTGGACACCCTCACTGGTGTCCTCAGCAACAACCGCACCATCAGTAGTGCCTCCTGCTATCTCCACAGTGCGGGAGCTAGACGCCCCAGCCGCTAACTTTGATGCTCTCATATGGTGCGCCTCTTCCTCAGCAAGTGAGGCTCTCCTCGCAGCCTCCATCTCTCGGCGCTCCTTCTTCCGTGCTCGCACCTGGTCCTCTGCTTGACCCCTACGCCTCTTGGCATTCTCTCGAGGGAGAGGTGGTGGAATCTCTGAGGTGGCGAATAGGGCCTCTAGCACTGTGTCCTCAGCAGGCTCGACAGAAGGGGCCTGAGACTCCGGCACCCTAGCCTCTAAGATCGTGTCGATATCTGCACGAAGACTGTCAACTGCAGCCTGAAGAGTCGACACATCCACCAGAGTGGCTGGTCGGGCTAACACCCGCAACTCAAAGACGTCCAAGCGCTGGTTAACCTCAGCGATCTTCCGCTCTGTATACTGTACCATTTTTTCTCTCGGCGCTCTTCTGACTCAGTAATAGACTTCTGCATCCACGGCTGGATATGATACAGAAGTGTAGCCATCTGCGCCTCTAATTTTTTGAACCTAGAAAGCGGGACCAGTGCCAGTAGAGGGGTTGTACGAGTGGAGCTCGGGGCATTGCTACTACCCGGGATAGACTCGACCGGGGTAGTATCCGTGGACGCCGCCTGTGTAGCCGTGCGGGCCTGGGCTACCGTATAAGCAATATCATCAGTAGGTGGGGGAAGCTCTGGACGGGGCCCTCTGCGTGGAGCCAACTCATTGGCCTCGTCTCTGATGAGGCCAACATCAACAGTGCCCTGCGGGGTCTTGAGCTGATCTACGTGCCATATAGGCACACCTACGGACCTACAGAGAGCAAAGATCATGAACGGGAAAGTGTAAGTAGTAGTGACCTTGAATTCCCTCTCGTGCATGACTGCCTGTAGAAGCCACGCGAAGTCCACCTCGAACCCGGCTATCATCGCCGCCATCAACACTGCTCGATCCCATGTAACGATCGTTAGGTAGTGGAGCCTGATTAATTTTAGGTTTTCCTATTTATTCTCTATTTTAGGTTTTCCTATTTATTCTTTATTTTAGGTTTTCCTATTTATTCTCTATTTTAGGTTTTCCTATTTATTCTCTGTAACCAAAAAAACTCTGATTTATTAATATAAATATACCTCAGCGCCGTGGAAGTTTACTCACGGGGTGTTACCATGAAATATTAGGTTTTATCTCTCTCTCTCTAAATCTCTCATCTCTTTCTCTTGAAAGTTCTTGTGTTCTTCTTTAATCTAGTGTGTGTGCGTGAATTCGATCCTAACAACTTGTATCAGAGCTAAGGAGATTCAACACGATCACAAAAGATGGATAGTTCGAAGCTTGGAATCGAGAAGTTTGATGGATCCAATTTCAGTTTCTGGAAGATGCAGATCGAAGATTATCTGTACCAGAAAGATCTTCATGAACCGTTGACCGGGGTGAAGCCGAAATCCATGACAAAGGAGAAGTGGAAACTCAAGGATCGCCAGTCTCTAGGGTTGATCCGGTTGACTTTGTCAAGAAACGTGGCGTTCAACATCGTGAAGGAGAAGACTACGTCCGGTCTGTTGAAGGCACTGTCAAACATGTATGAAAAACCATCGGCTATGAACAAGGTATATTTGATGCGTAGATTGTTAAATTTACAGATGTCTGAGAATGGATCTGTTTTTGATCATATAAACGAGTTTAATATGATTGTGAGTCAACTCAATTCTGTGGATATTAATTTCGAGGATGAAAATAAGGCGTTGATTTTGATGTCATCTCTGCCGAGTCTTGGGATACTGTTGTTGCTGCGATTAGCAGTTCCCGTGGATCTGAGAAACTGAATTTGATGAAATCCGTGATGTTGTTCTTAGCGAAAGTATTCACAAATGAGAAGTGGGAGATTCATCGGGCAGTGCTCTCAGCGTTGATCGAAGGGGGAGAAGAAAGAAGAAAGGCCAAAATCAGCATGGTCGATGAAAATCAAAGAATCGAGGAAAATCCTTGAACAGATCAAACATGACTTGTTGGAACTGTGGAGAAAAAGGGCACTTTCGGACAAATTGTACAAAGCCAAAGAAGAAATAGAATCAGAAATTTGGAGATGACAATGATTCTGTAAATTTAGCAGAGGACATTGGGGATGCTCTAATCCTTGGTGTGAACAACCCGGTTGAATCATGAATTTTTGATTCAGGTGCATCTTTCCATTCGTCTCCAAGCAAGGAGTTGTTCCAAAATTTCAAATCTGGAAATTTTGGAAAAGTATATCTTGCTGACAATAAAGCCTTAGAGAATAAAGAAAAGGGGGATGTTTGCATGAAGACCACCTCGGGAAACCAGTGGATATTGGAGGATGTCAGATATATTCCTGGGATCAAGGAAAATCTGATCTCTGTTGGTCAGTTGGATAGCACGGGATATGCAGCAGAGTTTGGGAAAGGTTTGTGGAAGATCGTGAAAGGTGCTATGGTAGTAGCTCGTGGCACCAAATCTGGAACCTTGTACACCACTGCAGGGTGTATAAACATGGTCGTTGTTGCTGAAGGTGCTTCCGGTTCATGTCTATGGCACAACAAACTTGGACACATGAGTACTAAAGGAATGAAGATGCTGGTTGCAAAAGGAGCATTAGAGACTCTGAAGTCTGTTGATATGGATCTTTGCGAGAGCTGTGTTATGGGCACATAGAAAAGAGTAGGCTTTACAAAGACTCCTAGAGAGCCAAAGAAAGTGCGGTTGGAAATGGTCCATACAGATGTTTGGGGACCATCTCCAGTATCATCACTTGGAGGATCCAGATTCTATGTTACCTTCATTGATGATTTCAGCAGGAAGGTATGGGTTTACTTCTTGAAGCATAAGTCAGATGTGTTTGCAACTTTCAAGAAGTGGAAAGCTGAAGTTGAGAATCAGACCGGTTTGAAAGTCAAATGCCTAAGGTCTGACAATGGAGGAGAGTATGACAAAGTAGAGTTCAAGGTATTCTGTGCAGCTGAGGGAATCAGATTGATGAGAACAGTTCCTGCTAAGGCCAGGCAGAATGGGATTGTTGAGAGGATGAATAGAACATTGAATGAGCGTGCAAGGAGTATGAGGATACAATGTGGGCTGCCCAAAATACTTTGGGCGGATGCTGTGAGTACAGCTGCATACTTGATCAACAGGGGACCATCGGTTCCTTTAGGGTGAGGACAGGAAAATAACTCAAGCACTCACACCTGAGGACTTTTGGTTGCACTTCTTATGTTCATGTTGATCCTGAAAAGAGAGACAAGCTTGATGCTAAGGCTGTGAAGTGTTACTTCATAGGCTATGGTTCTGATTTGTTTGGTTACAGGTTTTGGGATGAAAAGAACAGAAAGGTCCTGAGACATTGTGACGTGACATTTGATGAGTCTGTCCTGTACAAGGACAGAGAGCACAAGGTTCGAGAGATTACAAAGCAAGTGGGAGTTGAGGTTGAGTTGGAGAAGAGTAACCCCAGAGATGTCGAAGCAAATACTCAACCAACTCCTACTGAAGAATCTGAAGTGGAGCAAGTTACACCTGATCAAGTGTTAAGGAGATCATCCAGATCCATTAAGGCACCAGATATGTATTCACCTTCATTACACTATCTATTGCTGACTGATGAGGGGGAACTAGAGTCTTTTGATGAGGCCCTACAGGTGGAGGATTCGATCAAGTGGGAGCAAGCCATGAATGATAAGATGAGGTCACTTGAGAAGAACGACACATGGGTGTTGAGTGAGTTACCTTCAGGGAAGAGAGCTTTGCTGAACAAGTGGGTGTTCAGAATCAAAACTGAACCAGATGGCAAAAGAAGATTCAAGGATCGTTTAGTGGTTAAAGGATATTCACAAAGGAAAGGTATTGATTATTCTGAAATATTCTCTCCTGTTGTGAAGTCAACCTCTATTAGGATTCTTTTGAGTGTTGTTGTATCGGAGAATTTGCATCTAGAGCAAATGGATGTAAAGACAGCATTTTTACATGGAGATCTGGACAAAGAGATCTATATGCAGCAACCGGAAGGATTTGTGGTTCCAGGCAAGGAACACATGGAGTGCAAGCTCACCAGGAGCTTGTATGGACTAAAGCAAGCACCAAGGCAGTGGTACAAGAAGTTTGACTCCTTCATGACCAAGAGTGGATTCTGCAAAGCTGAAAAGGATCCTTGTTGTTACTTCAAGAAATACACTGATTCATATGTCTTTCCACTCTTGTATGTGGATGATATGTTGATTGCAGGATCTAGTATGAGGGAGATTAACAATCTGAAGACAAGGTTGTCTGCAGCATTTGAGATGAAAGATTTGGGTCCAGCAAAATAGATTTCGGGGATGAAGATTTCCCGGGATAGATCTGCTGGCACTTTAAATCTATCTCAGGAGTTGTACATTGAGAAGGTGTTGAGCAGATTCAGGGTTAATGATGCTAAACCCAGGACTACTCCATTGGCAAATTACTTTAAATTGTCAATGGAGCAGTCACCCAAGACTGCCGAGGAGCGTGATCACATGAAACTTATTCAATATGCTTCAGCAGTTGGTAGTTTGATGTATGATATGGTCTGCACTAGACCTTATATAGCACATGCAGTGGGAGTTTTTAGCAGGTACATGGCGAACCCTGGGAAAGAGTATTGGGAAGTTGTGAAGTGGCTTCTGAAATATCTGAGAGGTACATCCAGTACTTCACTTTGTTTTGGCAAAGGCAAGGTGACTCTACAGGGCTTTGTGGATGCTGATCTTGGTGGGGATGTTGACTCGAGCAAGAGTACATCCGGGTACATTTACACCATAGGTGGAACAGCAGTGAGTTGGATGTCCAGACTTCAGAAGTGTGTTTCTCTTTCATCTACTGAAGCTGAGTATGTGGCAATAACTGAAGCTGGGAAAGAGATGATATGGCTGGCAGATTATCTTGAGGAATTGGGCAAGAAGCAGAGCGAGAAGATTCTTTACTCAGATATCCAGAGTGCCATACAGTTGGTGAAAAATCCAATCTATCATTCGAAGACAAAACACATCAGAAGGCGATACCATTTCACTCGCAGGGCAGTGGAGGATGGTGATATGTGCTTGGAGAAGATAGAGGGTGCAAAGAACCTGGCAGACATGTTGACGAAATATGTTGATGTTGGGAAACTGAGGTTATTTAAAACCTTGGTTGTTCTTCTGTAGTTGTTGCTACAGATGTTGCAGTGCGGTAAAGATGTTGATGATGAAGAGATTTTTTTTGAGAATGTATTTTTTGGATGACTGAGTCAGTCTCCAAGTGGGAAAATTGTTAGGTAGTGGAGCCTGATTAATTTTAGGTTTTCCTATTTATTCTCTATTTTAGGTTTTCCTATTTATTCTCTATTTTAGGTTTTCCTATTTATTCTCTGTAAGCAAAAATACTCTGATTTATTAATATAAATATACCTCACCGCCGTGGAAGTTTACTCACGGGGTGTTACCACGAAATATTGGGTTTTCTCTTTCTCTCTCTAGATCTCTCATCTCTTTCTCTTGAAAGTTCTTGTGTTCTCCATTCATCTAGTGTGTGTGCGTGAATTCGATCCTAACAACGATATTATCAGCAGCTGTGGGGGAAAGGCAGTGACAGACAGGAAGCCACAAGAACTTCGCCATGAAAGTGAGGTTGGCCTTCTTGATGGTCCCCTTTGGCTCAATCACCCAATCAGCACCCTCACCATTAACTGACAGGTGCAGGGCCATTCACCTCTTGGTGGTCTCTCTCAATGATGGCTCGCGCAGGAACTGGCCATCTTTAACTATCTGCCAGCGGTAGTCAAACTCGGCAGTGAGGGGGGTCCGAGTAGCATCAACACCCTCACCGTATAGAAAAAGGCGGATGGCAGGTAGGGAAATGTCAACCTATATGCCCCATACTCGGACCTGCTCCAGTGGGGCCAGTTTAGCGGGGGCAGCCCGCCTATCTATCTTCGATCGGAGAGTCGCTACGTAGGATGCGTAGAACTCTCGGACCATTTCTTCACTGTAACGTCCCAACGGACGTGCTGTCTACTCCAAGCAATGCCTGGTGAAGAGATTGTGGATCTCAGGCATCGTCGGGAGACTCCCTGTAAGGACCCGCCGCTCCAAGGTGAGTGTTCGAGTCATCACTCCTTTATCAGTCAGGAACTTGGCATCGGAGTAGATTTGAAATTGCCCGTCAACACACCACCGGTTGGGCTGGTCAGTGGCTGGTGTGGGGGCCTGAGCTGGTGAACCTGATGTGGATTCCGAACTGTCAGCCTCATCAGAAGAGGCCAACGCTACAGCGGTGGTTGGTGCGGGAACCTCAGCAGAGCCGGAGGCTTCCTCGGACCACGATACTCCTAAGCAGTAAGACACTCCTTCTTCATTTGTGGCTGACCCAGAGGGTGTGCCGGTTAGTGTGCGCTCCTCATCAGACTGGGAGACAGTGACTACGCCGGACGCCACCTTTTTGGGTGTGGCTCTGGGAGTACATGCAGCACGAGAAGGGGTGAAAGTTCCTGGGGGCACATACTCGGGGTCACGCTCATCATCCAAGCCAATGACCATGCAGGCAGACGGGGCAACAGACTTCGATCGCCCACGTGCGTAGATTCGGTCTTGCTTGGGTGTCATAGAAGATAGTACCTGTAAAGGATCAATATTAGTATGAGAAGTGGCAAACAAGACAAGCAAAACCACAAAAACAATTAAAATAGTATGTCATTACTATGGTAACAGGGACACACGACGGGCCTGGTGACGGCTCACCGTGACTATGACGGACCGTCATGGGGTCCGTCGTGTTTTACTCAAACTATGTATATACGGAGAACCCTGAAAGAGAGTCTCTGACTAGTATGACTGTATGTGCAAGACGGACCGTCACAGGTACGACGGTCCATCGTAGGACACTTGAAAAAAATATGGAGACCCTTAGGAGAGGGGTCTCTGACCGTCATGACGGTCATGCAGGACGGACCGTCATGGGCATGACGGTCCGTCACATGTGTCCGTTGAAGGACACTTAAAAAATAGAGAGAGACCCTAGAAACGGGGTCTTTGACAACCAGGACGGTTGTGCAGTCCGTCACATGTGTCCGTTGGGACAGGGTGCTAGGTCTTTTGGAACGGACCCTACGACGGTCCGTCGTGGGTACGAAGGTCCATCATTGGGGTCTCGTTCTGTATATATCAGTGACAGAACTTGGGGTACCCCATGCATCCCCGATGAACCCACATCAAACTTGTAGTGTTTTGGACCTACATTTGTCTAACCCAACTACCAAGGAAACTAGCAATGCAAATGCACCTATGTCTAGGGTTGTAAACATGGCAATTTCAAACATTTGTAACCTAGGTTAGACAGAATTTTATAAAAGAAACAACATATGAGTAAGAACTAAGCTAATACTAACTAATAAACAAAAATGCAAGATAAATGAGTAGAAATTAGAGACACATACCTTAGAATTGGAGAAAAACAAATGGACAAGTACTCGGTGGTCAGGCAGACTCCCACAACAGTAGTTCCGACTAGTAGATTAACACTTTTAGGGCTTTGGAGAATTGTGGGGGGGAGCAATGATCGAGGGAGAGAATGTGGAAGTTGAAAAGAGAGGGAAATGGGGGTAATAATGAAGGAATGGGGGTGAAATGAGGGGTTGGGGAGTTTAAATGGTGAAAGTTTATAATAAACTCCAACCTGGTCGGATCGGGTATACCTCATTAATCACACGACGATTCACCGACGATGGTCTGTCGCAGTTGTGACGACCCGTCTTTGGTTCCATCGTGTGTGCCCTAGTTTGAAAATAACAGAGAAATGTACCTGGTACGACGGATGCATACGACGGTCCATCTCAGGCTCAACGGTCCGTCAGTGACTGCTGCAGAGTAATTTTCTGCAGAATTTCCTGGTGATGTGCCTGCAAATTTAAAAACCCATTAGTAAAAAAAATGCTACCATTACTAAAAAGACTATAAGTATTGGGTTGCCTCCCAACAAGCGCCTGATTTAATGTCGCGGTACGACTGGGGACACTTGATTACTCAGCCTTCGTCAAGATGATTTGCCTCTATTACATTATTCCCAGATGTTGTATGCCCAAAATAGAGTTTTATTCGTTCTCTATTAACTTCAAACCGCACTTCCTCCTTGGCTTTTAACTCAACTGTTCCATGAGGGAATACTTGGGTAATCAAGTAAGGGCCAGTCCATTTGGACTTGAGCTTGCTCGGAAGACAAGGTGACCCAGAACTGACTAAAAGCACTAAATCCCCAATCATAAACTCTTGTTTTGCACTTTATTGTTCATTCTCCTTCTTTTTTTTTTCTTTGTGGGATATGGCAGATACCGATTGGGTTCACCACTCTGCCTCATGGTCCTACAAATGTTGAAGGTCGCTTCTTCATTATTCAACCGAAATGTCATATGTCCCTTCTCCATATCAACTAAGGCTCTACCTGTAGCAAGGAATGGCCTTCCAAGAATAATAGGCACTTCAAAATCGACCTCACAATCAAGAATAATAAAATCAGCCGGAAAGATGAATGACTCCACTTTTACTAGCACATCATGGAGTATTCCCTATAGGTTGCTTCACTGTCCGATAAGCCATTAGTAGCCGCATCACAGTGAGTTTTGGATCCCCCAAACCCAACTTCTTGTAAATTGAGAGAGGCATGAGATTTATGCTTGCCCTCAGATCACATGATGCTTTCGCAAAATGTAATGACCCAACTGTACAAGGAATAGTGAACGCACCCGGATCTTCTTTCTTTTGTACGAGGGATCTTGTAGCAATAGCACTACAATGCTGCAGTCTATCATCATCCTCAAAAGTGACCGATCTTTTCTTGGTGATCAGATCTTTCATAAATTTGGCATAACCGGGCATTTGTTCTAGAGCTTCTACCAAAGGGACATTGATAGAAAGCTGCTTCAACATTGTTATGAAATGCTGGTATTTACCATTCTCGATCTTTTTCACTAATCTCTGAGGGAAAGGTGGTGGTGTCCTAGGCATGGGAATTACCTTCATAGGGACTTCTGCATCTTTTCCATTACTTTCCTCTACTTCACCACTACCCATTACCACATTGTCATTATCCTTTCTCATATTTTCCTCAGTAGATAGCATAGGTGGGTAAATGGTTTGCTTACCACCCCGAGTAGTGATTGTCATACAATGCGCATCATTCTTTGGATTTTGGACAGTGTTGCTAGGAAGAGTGCCCGGTTGCCGTGTGTTCACTGTCGCAGATCATTGGGCCATTTGCAACTCGATCTGCTTAATCGAAATTGCATGTGTATCAACTTTTTGCCCAATACTAGCTAAATCACACTTCAACTCTTTAATGTGCTCATCACTAGCACCAAACCTCCTCATCATTTTGTGCAAAATATCCTCAACTCGCTCCACACTATCTCCACCATCCCTAGGAGTAACTTCACGATTTTGAGGAGGGACATAGGGCCCATTCATGTCGTTTCAATTAGCATAGTTACCCCTGTTAAAGTTGTTGTCGCGATTGTAGTTTCCATCTCAGACATAATGACCATCACGGTTGTAGTTACCGTAGTTCCGACCTTGGTTCCCTTGACCTTGGCACCAGTTATCCTGATTTGATCCTCGGGCGCTTGGTCGAAAACCCCCCATCTGCTCATTTACTGCATAAGTGTCCTCCGCATAATAGCATTCATCATTAGGAGGTGGTGGTTTAGCCAAGTAGTTGACTGCATTTATCTTTTCTGCACCCCCAGTGACATGTTTTAGTACCAACCCAAGCTCGGTACTCATCTGAGCCATTTCTTCACGAATCTCATCTGTGGCTGGATTGTGAGTGGACTGCACTGTGAAGGTGTTTCTCCTTGTATCAGACTTCCTAGTACTCCAAGCTTTGTTATTCCGAGAGATTTTCTCTAATTTTTCAGCGATCTCAGCATAAGGACACTCCCCATAAGATCCACCTGCTATAGTGTCCAACACCGCTTTATTGTTATCATCATGTCCCCGATAGAAGTATTCCTTCAGTGACTCATCATCTATATGGTGATTTGGATCACTTCTCAAGAATGAGTTGAATTTATCCCAAGAACTACTAACTGACTCTCCTGGTAGTGCCACAAAGTTATTCACTCTGTCTTTGTGGTTTAGTTTCTTGGAGACCGGATTGTAGCGTGCTAAGAAGACATCCCTTAGTTGGTTCCAAGTGAAGATTGAGTTGTATGGGAGCTCAGTGAACCACATAGCAGCCTATCCTGTCAGTGAGAGAGGAAACACTCTGAGACCTATTACATCTAAATCCAAATCAGGCCTCCCTACACAACTTTTAAAAACTGCCCTTACCTTAGCTATATGGGCATGTGGATCCTGAGAAGGTAGCCCTGAAAACAAACCTCTGGAAGTGAGCATTTGCATCAGGCTACTAGTTACCACAAAGGTGTGGCCTGTGGGTAGAGAAGGCAAGACAAGTGGCCCATCCGAGTCTGCTATGTCATCATAACCTCTGTAGTATGCTTGGGGCCGTGGAACGGGATTTTGTCCCCTCTGTTGGTGTTCACCCGGAGCATCGAGTAACATCTGACCATGAACATCAACCGGAGGTGGGATGTTCTGGTTTGGATCATCATCATTTGTTCCCAAATTTCGATTCATATTGCGCAGTGTACGCTCTAACTCGTGATCGTAGGGAAACAAGGGTTCTCTTCCTCTCCGTGTATTTGGCATACAAGGAGGATAGTTCTGAAAAAAAAATCAAAAACAATAAAACAAAGTAAAATCAAGAAAATATCAACTAAACTATAGTAATAAGTTCAAGTTAATCTAAAAGCTACTTTCCCCGGCATCGGCGCCAAAATTTAATACGCTCAAACTTACTTCTCAAATAAGAAGTAAAGCGGTCGTGTCAAGTAAATAACCCAACTAGTGAGGTTGGGATCGTTCCCACGAGGAAAATAGTCTAGACTTAACTTCAACCAGTTATTACTATTTTTTGGTCAATGACTTCCTTGGAAAGTAAAAAACAATAAAAGGGGGGTTTCTAATTCTAAATGAATGAAAATAACTAACGCAATTGAAAGAGACACTTAATAGCTTTGAATGTTGGATTTTAATCAATTAATCAAAGTAACTAGGGTTTACGTGTTCCCCACAGGTTCATAACTTGATAATACTAACTATAACAATTCTTTCCTAGTATCTTGCA
Source organism: Solanum peruvianum (assembly GCA_027705065.1). Lineage (NCBI taxonomy): Eukaryota > Viridiplantae > Streptophyta > Magnoliopsida > Solanales > Solanaceae > Solanum > Solanum peruvianum. The sequence goes on from JAKWJD010001763.1 coordinate 15,089,713, forward strand.
TGCAAAGTGATAAGTTATGTATTTCTAAATCCTTGGTCCAGCATCTACAAAATCTCACTCCGCACCTTGGTCCGGCTACATGTGTTGCCTTCCTAACCCTTATCTTTACCTCATATTAAGCATCGTATTCGATATTTGACTAAGTTATTACCTCGTACCAATCAATACTAGCCTATTAGATAGTATATACTAAATCTATGTTGATAATTCTTTTCCTATTATCTACCTCCTTGGTCCGGCAAGTAGCATTAAGGCGAGTTGTAATGTTGTCCATCCGTTAAAAAGACTTCTAAGCGGAAGAATGATTAATACATGCAGGACACCATTCTAGAATTGTTATTTTAGTTAGGTTTTATCTCATTATTTGCCTATGGTTCCCACAACCCTAGTTATGGAGTTTAGTTACTCATAGTCATATTCACAATATTCAAATATATTAAATAAGAATTCATGTACTTACTTCAATGAGAAAGAGTAAAATCCGAAAGTTTACTTGATTAATCACCAAAAATCACCAACAATGAATGATAATCAACAGTCTAACAATACAATGTTTTCTAATAGGAGTCTAACAATGATCCCCAGTCTAACAATGATCTAGAGTCTAACCTCAAAAACGAGGTTTTTTTCGAACTATTTATAGAAAATAAAAACCTAATTAAACAAGGACTCTATTTGCTGGAAATCTTCAAAAACGCGGCTGGGTCGACGGACCTCGCGACGGATCGTCGTGGTCACAACGGACCGTCATGGACTCCGTCGTCCTATACTTATGCAATTTCTTCTACTGCTCTTCTTCATTACCCTCGACGGCAAGTATGACGGACCGTCATAGGCACAACGGTCCGTCGAGGGTCTTCGTTCCAAAACACTTCAACTCTTGGAATATGGGTACTGGGATTACTTCTCTAAACTTCATGACGAACCTGCAGGACGGACCGTCATAGACACGACTGACCGTCACAAGCTTCGTAACCCCACACTTGGTCAGACTTCCCCATCTTCCTTCAGCAGCTGCACTACGCTGCCACCTACGGACCGTCACAAGCACAAAGGACCGTCATAAGCTCCGTAGGTGGTCTCTTCTGCATTTCTTCTCTCAAAATCTCCGCATTCAACTTTGGACAGATTTTCTGCAAAATAAAAAGAAACTTATATAAAAATTAGCACAAAAAGGCTTTTGGACTCACTAAACTTAAGGAAAAAGTATTAATAATACCGTGAAACCACGGTATATCAACATCCCACTGATTCAATTGACCTGCATCTTCTCATGATGCAGACACAGGCATTTAGGATCATCAACAGGAGCTTCGTTGATATATCCGAGAGTTAGAGTTAGCTATGGTGAGTATCCTTGCATTCAGAGGATTTCATTTATTTTTTAGTTTAGTTAGGAGGTCGTGGGTCTTGTCCCGTCTTCCATATTATCAGTTAGAGGCATCATAGATAGTCAACTTACTTAAGAAGCCTGTATTATTCATTTATTTTGTTAAATGATTTAATGATTTAAGTTGTCTATTTTATGGCGAGTTTAATATATTATTTTATTCAGAGTTACACTTTAAAGTTAAGGCTCTGTATTAGAGTATTGATGCTTTTCTTCAGTTTTAAGCTTTTGCATGCTTAAGTTATTTTTCCGCTTGTAGTCATCCAGGATGAAGGTTCGCTTGGGGACCAAAAACGGTCTTCAAGTGTCGGCCACATCCAAATTGTAGACTCTGGTCATGAAAAAACCTTTAAATTAAGGGAAATTTTTCAAAACAATAATATTTTGACATTTAATAGGATCCCTTAGCAATACTTTCAATATTTATTAAAAATGACAATATTTTAGTATGTTATGGATTGATTTATTCTTTTTCTTTATTTAATTTAACATAATATAATTAAGAAATAACAAACTAGAGAAAATCAAGGGGGGAAATATTTTAAATTAAATTAAGTTGATGAAAATCTTTATTATTTTCCTTGCAAAAGATTATGAGACCTAAAATAGGTGATCTCTTCCTTCTCCCTAAAGATATTATTTGTCCTTATCTTTCAAAACTAGTTTATTCTTATGAAACTTATGATAATACCTTAGAGTTTTATCGACTAAAAATTTTAATTTTTTAAAATTAACAAATTTGAACACCTATAGTTTTATATGTTATTTTACATACTTTTCTCACAGTGTATTTATTTTATTTACCAGATTTTGTACCATTTCTTAAATTGTATTCATTCTAATATGTATGTTATTTATATTTGTATTCAGTCTAGTTTTCATGTTATATTTTTGTATGTCATTTGACATACTTTTCTCACAGTATATTTATTTCATTTACCAAAATTTTGTATCATTTCATTAATTGTATGCATTCCAATATGTATGTAATTTTTGTATTCATTCTAGTTTTCATGTTGTATTTTTTTATTAATTCGTATTCATTCTAATAGGTATGTCAAATGAATTTGTAGTTCATTATGGTGGGATGGGTTTCTTTGGTACTTGGAATGAGAACTGTTTGGAGGGTGGGCTGCTAGGATTTTAAGGCAACAATGGGCTGCTTGAAAAAAAAAAATTTGCCCATTTTATTGCAGTTATTGCCAACCAGAGTTTAAGAGATAGCCAAATTGACTTAATTAGTGAATTCAGCTAAAAAACAAGTAAGAAAAATTAATATAAATAACTAACGAGCTTCTGAAGCAAAACAAGATAAAATAATTAACCTAATGATATATTAATTATCTCAAAATATGGCCTATAATTAATCCAAACTAATTAACAAAATATCCAATTAAAAAAAATACTTTTTAGACGATTTTCAAATATTCATAAAATATACTAATTATAAAAATAATTGTGTCACCATATATATTAATTAAAATTATAAAAAATGACTAAACTATTTAAAATAACTAAAAACATATATTTTTGAACTTTATAAAGTCAATCATTTCAAATTGATTGGAATTTAAGAAACTCGATGATTAATTTATATTGTTGAGGGCCAAAATTAGGTGTCAACAATGAAAAGTTAGTACTCAGAACTCAACGATACTTCTCATCTAAAAAATACTCAATCAATAGGGTTCTTGCTGAAACATAAACATGAACGAATCAACTCAAAAATCTTAATGCATAACATATAGCAAATCAATAATAAGGAATAGAATTTAAAAAAGAATTAGAACTCAAGAACTAAAAATCAACTCATCTCAAGAATACTCAAATCTAGGGAAGATTCCAAAATTACTCTTTTACTGATTCGAAAGTAGATGTAGCATGTGAGGACAAACTATTCCAACACTATGATATATAGTCTTACATACTTGGAAGAACAAGGTTCGTAAAGAATCTTGAAGAAAAACTTGATTAGTTATTTCTTAAACTAATTATTTCTTATAGTGGTTTGTTTCGCAGGAAAAAATTGTGAAACTTATAATTTGTTTTCATGGTTTTAGTAGTTGAAAAATTAGACTTAATTGCAGATAGCAAGTGGTTATGTGGAAAGAAGCATTAGAATCTGGAAATCCGAGAAAGGAATATGTGAAGCACACCAAATGGAGATAAATTGGTTGTGATGGTCCTTCGTTACAACAACCTTGAATCATTACTATATAACAAATTAGTGTATTTACTGCTTTCGTTGATTTACTAAGTTTACCAAGTCAACGTGTTTGTTCCTCCAATAGTTGTGTAATATGGATCAATTTAACGAGAAAGTGGTGCAAATGCACATAATGGTGTTGAGAAGCTTTTAGGAACTACTACAACTATTGGAGGATGTGTATGGAGGCTTATCTTCAAGGTCAAGACTTGTGGAAATTGGTAGTTGTTTCACATGAAGAAATTTTAGCAGATACTGTTGAACCATGTAGGAAATGGAAGATCAAGTGCATGAAGGCTCTATTTTCTTTAAAGACATCGATTAGCAAAAAGTTCATTGATCATGTCTGTGATGTTGATTCTCCACAGCAAGTCTAGGAAACTCTTGAAAGGTTATTTTTCCAAGAAGAATACAACAAGATTACAATTCTTGGAAAATGACTTGGCAATGACGACACAAGGAACCATGTCAATTTCAAAATACTTCTTCTGAGTGAAGAATATTTGTGCTGAAATTTATGAACTAGTGCAACCAAAAAGATTACTGTAGCCCGTTTAAGGAGATTTCTCATTTGTGGTTTAAAAAAGGACTATACTCCTTTAGTAACCTCATTTCAAGGGTGGGCACAACAGCCATCAGTTGAAGAACTGGAAAATCTGTTGTCTAATCAAGAAGCTTTGGCTAAATAAATGGCCAAAGTTTGAACTCTGAACATGGAGTTGTTCTTTTTTCAAAAGGAAAGTTAAATGAGGATGATCCAGAGAAAGGTACTAATCGGAGGAAGGTTTCTGGCATTACTTCACAAGGATACAAATCAATCTGGTGCCATAGGTGTTGGAATCTCGGGCATATTTGAAGATATTTTCGTGTTAAGATCTCCAAAGCAAATATTACTTGTGAAGATGAAAAAGATGATGAGCGTAAATGAGAGCATTGCTTTACTATTAAAGATGTAGAAATAAAAGATAAAGTGGTGTTTGAATCGGAACCAATTAAATCTCATATCAATTATCTTGATTTCAAGAATGAGTGGATCGTTGATTCTGGTTGTACACACCATGTAACTGGTGATGATTCATTATTTTCAGAGCTGCGACAACACAAGGGAGAAAGATTTATTGTAACAACTGATAACTCGACTTCTCGATAATGAAGAAAGGAGTGGTTGAAATTGGTATTGATGATACAAACATCAAGATAAATGATGACTATCATGTTCTAGGTTTGAAAAAGAATCTAGTTTTAGTTTCTCAAATTACTGATTCTGGAAAATATGTTTTGTTTGGTCCAGATGATGTGAAAGTACTTGATAGCATGAAAAATATTGAAGTGGATGTTCTGTTTGTTGGTAAGAAGAAAGACTCTTTATTTGTCATGTCAGTTTGAGAGGCACATGTAAAAAGAACAAGTCAAATAGATAATGCAGCGATATGGCACACTCGGTTGACGCATTAAGGTTATCAAATGTTGCAAAAGATCTCTTCCAATAAACTCTTGGATGGCATGCCCCCTCTAAAATTGCACTAGAAAAAGTGATTTGTCAAGGCTGCTAGTATGGGAAATCACATCGTCTTCCTTCCAAAAGCTCATCTAATCGTAAATCAACTCCATTTAAACTAGTGCACACAGACTTGATGGGACCAACAGGAACAACAAGTTGTACCGACTACCAATATGCGATGATATTGGTAGATGACTTCTCTAGTTTTACTTGGGTATATTTTTTGAGGGACAAAAATGAAGCACTCTCCAAGTTCATTGAATTAAGCGACATCGCAGAAAAGGAGTTTGCGCAAAAAATAAAGTGTTTAAGGAGTGACAATGGTTATGAATTCATGTCAACGAAGTTCTTTCAGTTTTGTGAAGAAAATGGCATTAAAAGACAAATGACGTGTCCCAATACTCCTCAACAAAACGGGGTCGCAGAATGAAAGTTGGCACATCTCTCTTCAGTAAGTATTTCATGGCTACACGATAAGAGTCTACCTCGCGAGCTATGGGCAAAAGCATTTCAATATTCATGTAAAGTCATAAATTGTTTACCTCCTTGTCCTGGTAAGGAAAAGACTCATTTTGAATTCTACATGATCAAAAACCAAATGTTAGTTACTTTCAAGACTTTGGTTCTATTTGTTATGTTCATGTTCCTAAATCAAATAGAATCAAGCTTGATCCGAAATCACAGAAATGTATGTTTGTTGGTTATGATTCATACAGGAAAGGGTGGAGGTGCATGGATCCAGAAACCAAAAATTTTATTATTTCTAAAGATGTTGTGTTTGATGAAGTGTCATCTTGGTGTACAACCCCAAATTCCATTTTGGAGAATGTCACACTTGATGATTACAAAAATGAGTCATTGTTTTTTGAAAATAATGCTCAAGGAATAGATGAATCCCCTAATCAAGCTAGGCAACCCTCGTCTTTGTAAAATGGACAGGAAATGGTTAGAAGATTTTGAGGGATAAAAGGCAACCAAATCATTTCAAAGATTATCAAGTAAAGCTGAACCACTGTACTCTAACTTCATGTTTCTTTACTGGAGCATTTGATGAAGAACCTACATGCTACGAGGAAGCTAAGGGCTGTCAGAAATGGGAAATAGCAATGCAAGAAGACATTTATGTCTTGAGGAAGAGAATGATACATGGGAGGTTGTACCAACGCTAGAAAGCAACAAACCAGTCACTTGTAAATGGGTCTATCTATTGAAAAGAAATCAGATGACACAATAAAAAGATGCAAAGCTCTTCTCATAGCTCGTGGATTTTCTCAAAGTTATGGGAAGGGCTATGAAGAGACCTTTAGTCTTGTAGCGAAAATGGTATATGTGAGAACAATTTTCTCACATGCTACTTTTAGAAATTGGAAGCTATGGCAACTTGATGTAAAGAATACATTTCTTTATGGAGAGTTGGATTGTGAAGTTCTAATGGAGCAACCTCAAGGGTTCATATCTAAGCAATTCCTCAACCATGTTTGTCGATTGAAGAAAGCGTTATATGTCCTCAAACAAACTCCACATGCTTGGTATGGAAAAATTGCACAATATTTTAATTTTTTGTGGATTTAAAGTTTCTGATTCAGATTCTAGTTTTTTGGTAAAATTAGAATCACAAATCCATTTGTTGGTTTTATTATACGCGATGATATGATATTTACCGGAAGTGATGAAGAAGAAATATTTCTATCTAAGGATGATCTGTCAATTCGATTTGAGATGAAGAACATAGGTGAGGTTGAATGTTTTCTTGGTTTGGAAGTTGAGAAAATCAGCAAAGGGTACTTCATATGTCAAAGAAGTTATGCTAAGAATTTTTCGAAGCATTTAGCAGGCAACTCGAACGGAGATAAATCTTAAGATGGAGAAAGATGAAGGTAAGTTGTTGAAGGATACTAGATCGTTTCGACAACTTGTTCGTAATTTAATTTTTTTAACTATCACAAGGCCAAAAATTACATATTCTATTAATTTTGTCTCTCAATTTATGCAGGATCCAAGAACTCCTCATTTAGAGGCAGCAAAAAGGATTTTACGTTACATAAAAGGTTCGGTTGATTAAGGTCTTATGTATGGGAAAGGGATTGATTTTGAGTTGCAAGGATTTACATATGCAGATTGGGCATGTGATACAGCTCGTCGTCGTTCAACTGCAGGGCATTGTTTCAACCTTGGATCTATGGTTGTTTCTTGGTGTAGCAAAAAGCAATCCATTCTTGCTTTGTCTAGTACAGAAGTGGAATATATAGCAGCGACAATGGCAGCTCAAGAATGCATTTGGATAAAATGTTTGATGGGAGATACTTTTGGAAAAGTGGACTGCACTATGAAAATTCAATGTGATAATGAGAGTGCCAACAAACTTGGTTCAAATCCAATTTTCCATGGGGGAAGAAAACACATAGAAGATTGTCACCATTTTATTCGAGAGGAAGCATTTAATCAAGAAATTGAGTTGAAAGGAGTTCATACTAGTGCACAAGTAGCAGATATCTTTGCAAAGGCTTTAGAAAAGCCTGATTTTGGAAAGTTTAGAGTTTCTCTTGGGACCATTGATAGTAAATATGCACTAAGAGGGAGTGTAAAAAATTAGTGTATTTACTGCTTTCGTTGTTTACATTGTTTACCAAGTCAACGTGTTTGTTCTTATATTTTGGGGAAGGCTAGAGTCAATAACAAAGTATATCAGTACTTTGATATGTCTGCACCTTTTACGAGTCAAGTTATACTACTTTTAGGAGTTAGTTATAGCTTTAGAGTTCATGTTATAAATTTCTCTTTTCTGTTGTATTTTCATGTAAGCTTTCAGTGAAAAGGTTTAGTTATTCTCCTGTTTGTATGCCTCTTTTGATCATTTCAATAAGAATTTTTCTGTTCAACTCTTTGTTTTGTACTAGCAATGGGTAGCAAAGATAATGACATTATTTTATGGGATGTGGTGGGTGAGACTGGCATGTTTTGTCTTCGGGGACATCGTGATCAGGTTCCTACTATCTTCAAACCAGCCATAACGTACTTTCATTTCTAACTCATGTTTTACTTTTGAATTTCTAATTTTGTTCTATTGCCATCTATGTTGCAGGTTATTAATATTGTATTCTTAGGTTCTGGCAAAACATTGGAGACGACGTCTAAGGACAAGTTTTTGAGGGTATGGGATCTTGATACTCAACATTGGGGCATGCAAATTATAAGTGGACATCATACCAAAATATGGTCCATAGATATTGACCTTGAGGAAAGATATCTGGTCCGCAGTTACTTCAAAGAATTCATTGGCTACCTTAGCATTGTCTTTGAACAATAATGTATTCGAATTTCATGCCATAGAAAGTAGCTCAACCACTAAATTGAGTACTATTGCGATTGAGGTGCATCGCGATGATGTCAAAAGTCTCACTCTCAGCTCAGATAATACTCTTTTGATGTCGACTAGTCATAATGCATTTATTGATCTTAGAAGTTGTACTTGTGTAGGAGTAGTGGAAGCCCATGGTGGTGGTGTTCAGTCAATTGCTCTAATTCTAGATGGGACATGTTTTGTCACTTGCAGTGTGGATCACGACGTTAAATTCAACTAGTGAAAAAGGCTGGTGAAGTTCATAATCTTACTTTCTCTATCTAACAGTGTAATCTTAACAGTGTAGTACTGTTATAAAAGGCTGGTGAAGTTCGTAATCTTACTTTCTCTATCTAACAGTGTAATCTTAGAAGTGTAGTACTGTTATCTGCGCTTCGGTTCCAAATTAGTTGCTCAACAGCTACAATGGTGGTCTTATACTTGGTAAAAAGGGGCTATGAACAAAACAAATAGTACTCCCTCCGTTTAAAAAAGGATGACATCATTTGACTTAGAACGAAGTTTAAGAAAAGTAGAATACTTTTTAATCTTGTGCTTCAAGATTAAAATTATGACAAATGTACCAAAATGCCCTTTAATCTTGTGGTCTTAAACATGGCACGTGGAAAGTTAAAGTGTTGCCAAAAAAGGAAAGGGGTCATTCTTTTTTAAACAAACTAAAAAGAAAATATGGACATTCTTTTTTAAACGAAGGGAATAGCATAGAGTAATTGGTTGTTGTACTGTGGTTCTCATCTAAATAGGCATCTATCTAACAAAAATATGTTAAATCTTGCAAACACACTCTTGTTTTTTGACATGCACTACTTTCTGCTTGAAAAAAAGAACCCATATTCCTGCCAGTAAATAATGACGGGCTCTATTTATCGACATACACGGGTATAAGCATTTAACTGCATCTTGTACAAGGAGCTTGTTAAAGAATGACAAAAGTCCTACATTGGTGGTTAATGAGATAGGTTGACTCCGCATTAGGCTTGAAAAATTCTCCTCCCTTTGAGCTAGTTTTTCAGGTGTGAGTTAGGTCTAATACCTAATTTCACAGAGCTTAAAAATGAATTATGATGTTCTAATCGTAGCTGTGAGCCCTGATGGTAAAAATGTTGTTGTTTCTTTGTCGGACAACACAATAAATGTTGTTTTTCTTCATCGTATTCGAGTGAATTCTCTATTTTCTATCGGATCTTATTTAGACCTAATACTTATGATGTCTATATATTTTCAGGTCTTCTATATGGATTCACTCAAGTTCTTTATTTTTCTCTACGGTCATAAACTTCTTGTATTCTGTATGGATACTTCTTCAGATGGGGATCTGCTTGTAAGTGGCTCCACGGACAAAAATGTGAAAATTTGGGTTCTAGTTTTTGGGATATTCATAAGTCACTTTTTGTGCAGGTGCCTTGATTAATCATTAACCATTATAACTAGGTAAAATTATGCAACTAACAAATGCTTATATTCTATTTTTATGACAGTTTTATGGGAGTTAAAATTGTGAGCAACACCCATTGGGGAAAGTTCGTCTAGTGAACTACTGACATCCTCACAAGTTTGAGTTGCTTTTAACCCTTAAAGGTCACAATGCTGCAGTTTGGTGTCCTGCGATTAGCTATTGTGGGGATTTTCTTAAAACAGGTTCCGTACGGCGTTGGGATCATACTGATGATGAATCTCTTTTTATTGAGTTATTATATTCTGCATCAGTTTCAGACAAAACGAATAATTTTCTAAGTTACTATTTGGAATTGCATGAAGTGAAAGAAAAGGGATTGGAAGAGATGTTTGAATTAGATATCGACAATGTATTTTAGAATAAGTATGTTTTGCAGAAGCCGAACATATACAAAGTGATGGAATCACAACTGCTATATCTAAAGGTAGCTAATAAATAGTAAATACCAACCAATATTTTCACTCCAAAAGAGTTCAAGTAAAATACTACAAGAGAGAAAGAAGATCAAATGTCTTAGAAGATGAGAAGGCATGTGAGAGGTGTATTAAAAATGAATTAGGAGCTACCTATTTATGGAAGTGAATTCGTCATATTGAAGTTATTCACGACATTAAAATGTCAAGGTTCACCTTGTGAAACAATTTTATGGAACTACAAAAGGGACCTCAATAACCAACAAAAACATTTGTTGGTAAATTGGTTGGAAAATTGAGTTACCAACCAAATGCAAACTTATATTAATCCGTTCCTAAAAGGCTCGTCGGTTTAATATTACCAATCGATTTTAATTTGTTGTTATTCACCAAGTAATTTTTGGTTTCCAACCGGTGTCCGGTACCCACATTGGAGTCCGACTAAATTTGAATTCAATTTCTATTGGTAAATTCATCTACCATTTTTTGGTTTGCATCCGGTGTCCGGTACCAACATTGGAGTCCGACTAAATCTGAATTCACGCCAGAAAATCCCACATTGGGGACGGTGTCCAGTACGCACATTGGAGCCTAACTAAATCCAAATTCAAGCCAGAAAGTTCTACATTGGGGGTAAAGCGATCCCTAACAAAGGCGACTTCGTACCCAAAGGGAAATGGAACCAGAGACCTCTTGGTCAAGAATGAAGGAGTACTTACCTCTACCCTGTTACCCTTGTTGGTAATGTAATAAAAAAATAATTAAGTATTAGTATTTGAGCCTTAATTTATTACTTCCTTTAAGTTAATAATGAGCTATAAGGAAAAATAATATAAAAATTATTATTTAATCCTAGTGAATAATTTTAGATTAGATCAAGTTAAAAACCTAATATAACACAAACACATGATAAAGTTTAGTATTTGACAAACACTATCACATCAAAATATATCAACACATAATAGGATGCAACATCATTATAGCTATAACATGTCACTAACCATTTTGTATCCATAGCAATAACACCCAACTATTGTGTCAAGAACAATTTGTTTAATCTATTAATTTTGAACTCACAATTCATTCCTTATTATATAGAATTATATATACATTCACAAAATCATATAAATAATCAATGAAAAATATATACTCCCACCGTTTAAAAAAGATTGACCTAGTTTGACTTAAAACGGAGTTTAAGTAAAGAAAGAAGACTTTTTAATCTTGTGGTTCTAATTTAAAGTTATGTCAAATATATCAAAATACCGTTTAATATTGTGGTCTTAAACATGTCACGTGGAAAGTTAAAGTTAAAGTGTTGTCAAAAAAGGAAAGGGGTCATTCTTTTTTAAACAGACTAAAAAGGAAATAAGGTCATTTTTTTAGACGGAGGAAGTATTATTTAAATCTAAGATGGAACAAATAAATGAACTACAAAAATACGACTAAACTATTTAAAATACTAATACTCATGTAAACAACTATCATTATGTGAAATTTATTAATAACTACTACAATAAAAAATAAAAAAAATTATCCTTCTATGGCCTCGAAACCATCACCAATTAGGTGATCTATCTTTCATTCAGGATGTGCGAAGAAATCTGTTACACCCAAGTGTGTGATGTCAACTGGATTTTCTGAGACAAAATTCTCTTCAGTATTTTTCTCTTTCTTGTTCAGTGATTCTTGATAAAACTCAATCAATTGTTTAGTAGTACGATATTTACGTGAATAATGGTTTCTTCCACCACATAAAAAACACCTGGCCTAGTTGTTTCACGCTTCACATCCTTTCGTTTTTCTTTTGATGATGATTATTTATTTGACAAATGATTAACACCAAGAAAAGAATTTCACACTTTATAATAATCACGTCCACGACCACGACGACGGCTATGCTCACGACTTTTCCACGTCTAGCATGATGAGCGTACACCTCTTTCACTTCGAAAGTGATTCAGATCCAATAGACTGATTCTCATTATTTTTCATCAATAAATCATTACTTTGCTCAACCACAAGAAGAGAGGAATTAGTTTAGAATATTTTTTAAAACCTTTTTCTCGATATTGTTGCTACAGGAGCACATTCCATACATGAAAAGTGGATAATATTTTTTCCATCATATCAGTCTCACTAACCTTTTCTCCATATAATTTTAGCAGAGAAGTGATTCTGAACTTTAAAGAATTACATTCATGTTTAGATTAAAAGTCTTGTAGCCTTAGATGCATCCAATCATATTGTGTCTCTAGATGTATGACCATCTTCAAGTGGTCATATCTTTCTTTTAGGCTATTCCACAAAATAAGTGGATCCTTAACTGTGAGAAAAAATCAATTTTTAAAATATCGTCAAGATGATGATGCAAGAATATCATTGCACATGTAGAGTTCTGCTTTGATTCTTTATTTTCTTCTTTTATGGTGACTCCTAGACCCATAAATAAAGGTAGATTTCAGCATTCAACATCCATGAGAGGTCGTTCATGTCCGAACTATGAAGGGCATGAACTAGTTTCGTCAGACTAGCCATTAAAAATAAAATCAAGAGAATAAATAATATCTTATTAATTCTTCAAACTTAATCTTCACTTTATTAGAAGGTATAGTCTCATGATGATTTTATAATGAAGATGATCCCTCTCTTTATAGGAAAAATCTAACTTGGTCCCCCAAATAGGATTCTTAATCATAACCTAAAAGGACACAACATAATAGACATTCACTATAATACAAATACTTAAGAACAATATATGGGTGTGTGTGCGCGCGCATTATATCTTAATGGGATCACAACTAACCTCCAAAAATGATAGAGCAATTAGAAGAAATAAATCTAAAATTTACTCCCCATATTAAATCTTAAATTTATTCATGTAATGGTAAATCGTAAATTTACTCAAGTAAAAAAGTACATGACATGGTAAACTTGGAGTTTAGTAGTAGAAATAATTTCATCATTTAGAATGAAGGAATTTGTCCCTCTGGAAGATGTGAATATTAAATATTCAAAATATATTTACGAACTAAAAAAATCTTTAAAAGATTTGTTTGTTGCTTATTCTCATAAAAAAATTATCATATCAACTAATGATTGAGAAAAAATATCTAAATTATGTAAATCGTGAAAGGTGAATATGAATCCTTTCACGTGTCATGGGATATGATAAATAGATGCATCAATAAGATAATTATGTATGTGCTTTATTGTCAACATGTAGTTCGACATACGTAAAATTATTTGTGCAAAATATATAATAGAGTTAAGAGCACAACTTTCAAATCATGTAACAAAGGGAATTCATCTTGATAATATTGATAAATATTAAAACTGATGTGTTAGTAAATGTCTCAAATAAACTGCCAATCCTTACTTGTGAGAACAACGCTTCAATATCATAAATATAGTATATTGTGTACAAAAGAATGTATATGTATGTGACTAATAAATTATGATAACTTTTTCCCTGTATTGATTCATGATAAAGGAACAAATATTTTTCATCTAATAATTTTGATGTGTGATATATGATTAACGGATATACAAGGATAAGTGCACAAATATGAATTTTCTTAAGTAAATTTAGATATATATAATAATTTTCCTAACATAACGGGGGAGGTAATAAGAAGTTAAGAAATATGTTATGAATTATCATTAATATGATCATCACTCAAAAAAAATCAAGCCAAATGCTAAGAGCATTTGTTGACTCAAAATTGATTTCATATTTAGTTGTAGGTGTTTTTACTGAATCTTCTTGAATGGCAAAGTCTACGATATGCATGATAGACTAATTAATTCTAAATAAAGTGTCCCTTAAAAAAAATTAGGAGCAAATGATCAAAATATTTTTAATGAGGAGGTAATGTGCTCCTAAAGAGCCTAAAACATATCACTTCGTGGACCCTCATTAAAGAGGTAGGTAACTGAAAATAATGAGGTCATGAGATCTAAGGCATTGTGAATCAATACAAAATGATATCTCATTAACAATATCTATATTACAAAAGTGTGAAATATTATAAAAGATTATAAGGATCTAAATTCTATGATTTATTAGAGCATGCTGACGTATAAATATTCATCAAGTGAAAAGTGAAATGATGTAACTTGGTAAGCTTAAAGTTTATTTGACTAGTCTAGAAACTAGAAGATGCCATAAATTTAATTTTGTCATTGGACAAAATTGTTATGAAAATTCATGAAGAATTCAAAACATAAACCATGTGCAAGTTTTTGAAAATAAATTGTGTTTTTCACCCTATGTTCGATATCCATATTGGAATCGACCAAATCTGAAATTGAGCTGAAAATATCATATTTGAGTTAATATGCTTCATAACAAAGGTGGCTTTGTACCCAGTGGGATGAAGTGATGAGATCTTAATACTTTATGTGATTATGTCATATTCTGAACCGGCACAAAATGATTATATCTTCAACAATACTTTTAATACAAAAGTACTGTAAGAATTTTTCGATATATTAAAGCATAGTAACTTAGGAATTTATCAAGTAAAAACTGAAATGATATATATTAATAAGATTAAAACTTATTTGACGTGCAATCTAGTCACTAGAAAATGTCACATTTACAAACTTGTTATTTACATTTACAAAACGCATTAAGGATTCAAAATATAAAGTAATGCAAGCTTTTACCGAACTCGTTATAATTCTCATATCAATTATATCAATCAATAGTCTTTCATATTGTTATTCAAGTTGATGAGTTGAATTGAATATCTTTAAGAGTTCTGAAAAGGCGATAGATTATTTGCTTAAAGAACTTGCAGTAAGGAACTTGATGAATTATTTTGTCCACAATGAAGGATTCATAAAATGAGATTGAACGAATCACTCACCAAAACTTTTCTACACGCATGAGATCCCAAGAATGGTGTTAGCAACCTGAAACATATTTGTTCAAATAATAATATGGTTGATTTATTCGTCAAGTCTTTACTAACTATAACTTTCAAGAAAATGGTCTAAAATCTTGAAACACAAAAAATCAAGTCTTTGGATTATTCTCATTAGGGAAGTTGATATTCAATGTACTTTTTTGAGAAAATTTAATAAAATTATCAAATAAGTCTAGATTTTTGTTTTGGTAACACTGACATAGATAAATAGGATTAACAAAAAAGTAGGCTCAATTAGAGTAATTAAAAACATTGGATTGTATATATATTAATATTTCAAAAAAAAACAAATTGAAAAGTTTCCCCTCTTTTTAAATTTCAAAATATAAATCCCTTTACCTTTAGACTCTCTCTCTCTCTCTCTCTCTCTCCTCTACTCTCTCTCTCTTCTCTCTCTCTCCTCTACTCTCTCTCTCTCTGTTCAGGTATATATCTTCCTCTCCTCTCCTCTCCCTCTTCCACTTCCTCCTCCCTCGTCTCCCCCTCACTCGTGTCCCCCTCCCCGCCCCTCCTCCTCCTCCTTCTCCTCCTCCCCTCTTCCTTCTTCTTCTTCTTTTATTATTCTCTTTCCAAATTTCTTCCTCCCTAGTTTTTTTCTTTCTTTCTTTTTCTCTTCCACCATTTACTTCTTCTTCTTCTTTATAACCTTTGTTGTAACCTTTATTGTCACTATTAATATCGTTAAAGTTTATCACTTTTATAAAAAAAAATTGTATTTTTTTGTTGTTTGTCTTGTTTGATAAATCATTTTGCTTTGATTTTGAAATTATTTTCATTTTAGTTGAAGTCATTGAAAAAATATTTAGAAAATCAAGCAATTTTTTAAGTTGTTGCATCAACCGTTGAATTTGAAACATATGTCTCATATTTTGTAACAGATAATTTATTTGATCCAATATGTTACTACTTTATTACAATAAATAAGTCATTTATTATAACATATGATTAATTTGTTCCAATAGATAAGTGTTATATTCTAGTGTTTTGATGATCCTCACAAATGAGGGGACCTGGTACCTGGCAGAGTGCTCTAGTCCAGATACAGATGGGGTACAATCGTAAAAGTTGTCATGTCATGTGGTAGGTGAAAAGTGTAGTGTCCTACACCAATAATAAGAGCGGACGAGATTGTGTGTTTTAGTATCTTCACAAATGCAAGGACCTGGTTCCATGCAGAGTTTCCTCCATCAAATACATAACTGGTTACAATTGTAAAGCTGTCACGTCAGAGGTTGGTGAGGCGTCAGTCTACTTCAACAATCATAATTGAGGAGGGTGTTTGTCCAACGGATAATAACTCTTTATGTTTAATATTTTTACCGTTACAAACATGTCACGACCCAAACCGAGCCGCGACTGGCACCCACACTTACCCTCCTATGTGAGCGAACCAACCAAATCTAAACTCTAACATTTCAATATAATATCAACAGAAAGTAATGCGGAAGACTTAAACTCATAAATAAAAACCAATTCATTAACTTCTAAAATTCAACATCTATTATTCCCCAAAATCTGGAAGTCATCACCACAAGAACATCTATGATCAAATTACTAAACTAAGAGTACTCTAAGAAGCTAAACAAGTAAAAGCTAGTCCATGCTGGAACTTCAAGGCATCAAGACATGAGGAAGAAGATCCAGTCCAAGCTAGAAACATTAGCTCACCCTGAAGATCCGGTGTGACGAAGACTGGCTAGAATTTCGTTTGAGTTGAAGACGTCGGCACGTTTGCTGCACTCCACATATAACAAAGAAAGAACATACAAGTAGGGGTCAGTACAAAACACGGGTACTGAGTAGATATCATCGGCCAACTCAAAATAGAAAACAGTATATATCAGATAATATCATAAATCAACTACAATACTCCACATGTAGCAGCAACAAATACTATAATCATTGATAAATATCGTCAAGTTCACACATGAGGACTCAAGCCCCAATATCATACTCATTTGGGAATTAGGTTCATTAGATTGAGTAAATTAACATCTTTCAAGATTCATTATCTTTATTTCTCTTGTGTCGGTACGTGACACTCCGCTCCCTCATTATCTTTATTCCTCTTGTGTCGGTACGTGACACTCCGATCCCCTACTACTATGTGTCGGAACGTGACACTCCGATCCCCTAAATCTACGTGTCGGTTCATGACACCCGATCCCCTAAATCTACGTGTCGGTTTGTGACACCCGATCCCCTAAATCTACGTGTCGGTTCGTGACACCCGATCCCTTAATTCTATGTGTCGGAACGTGACACTCCGATCCCCTAATCTCATTCTATCAATTCATCAAGCCTTCTCTTATACCAAGGCATCATTATTCTCATTACTTTAGTTCATCAAGCCTTCTCTTATACCAAGGCATCATCATTAACAAAGAGATTAGGGTTTTTCAAGATTTATGATTCAATAGCTTCATCATGCTTATTTTATCACCATTATATAATCACATTCATGCAAGCATACAATTAAGCATATAGAAGATGAGATAATATTACCAACACATATCATTCACTATTAAGAGTCTACTACGAATAGCATAAAAACCATAACCTACCTCCACCGAAGATTAGTGATCAAGCAAGCAATTTCCCAAAGATTTGTTCTTCTTCTCCTTCGATCCTCTCTCTCTCTCTCTGTTCTTTCTATTTTTCTTATTCCAACTCTCTTTCTTTTAACCTAATTAGCATATAATTAAGTATAAAAGATGGCAATAATAACCCACTAATTAACTCAAGGTTACCTCTTTTAACCCCCAAGTAATTAGACTTATTAACATTAACCCACTAACTTTATAATTAAAGCAGGAATAGTCAAAAACGTCCCTTAAAACATTTAAAGAAATCCGACCCAGCCAGGGATTACGCAGCCTGTGACGGCCCGTCGTGCCTGCGACGGTCCGTCCTGCTGCTCCGTCACAGAGTTCAGAGACTCAATTTCCTTGAAGAGTCTGTGACTGTCCGTCGTGCCCACAACGGTCTGTCCTGCCATTCCGTTACGAAGTTCAGAGAGTCGATTTCAGTACCCAAATTTCAGAATCTCTAAGTGTTTTGAAACGAGACCCCCTCGACGGTCCGTCGTGCCCATGACAGTCCGTCGTGGGGTCCGTCGTCTCAGCCAGTTTTCCAGAAATAAAATCTGCTGCTCAAAATGACTAAACAAGTCATTACAATAGATACCAATTTACCCATCGTTCATCTTCGAACGATCACAAGAAGGAAAACAAGGGCGAGAAGGAGTACCTGAATCTGTAAACAGGTGTGGGTATCTTTCTCGCATATCAGCCTCCTTCTCCCAAGTGGACTCTTCAACTGGTCGATTCTTCCATTGAACCTTGATGGATGCAATCTCCCTCGACCTCAACTTGCAGACTTCTCTATCTAAAATAGCAACAGGTTCCTCCTCATAAGACAAATTTTTTATCAAGCAGAACTGAATCCCAACGAATGATGTAGTTTCCATCCCCATGGTATCTTTTCAACATAGTCACATGAAATACCGGATGCACTCCGGACAGCCATGGAGGCAAGGCTAACTCATAAGCCACCTCCCCTACTCGCTTAAGTACTTCAAAGGGGCCAATATACCTTGGGCTTAGTTTACCTCTATTACCAAACCGCATCACCCCTTTCATGGGCGAAACCTTCAGCAAGACTTGTTCACCCTCCATGAACTCCAAGTCTCTAACCTTTCGATCTGCATATTCCTTTTGCCTACTTTGCGCCGCTAAAAGCTTTTCTTGAATAGATTTCACTTTATCTAACGATTCCCTCAGAAGGTCAGTGTCCCAAGGTCTAACCTCAAATGCATCAAACCACCCAATGGGAGACCTACATCTCCTACCATACAATGCTTCAAATGGGGCCATACCAATGCTTGAGTGATGGCTATTGTTGTAGGAGAACTCTGCTAAGGGTAAGAAGCTATCCCAATGACCACCAAATTCTATCACACATGCACGAAGCATATCCTCCAACACTTGAATCGTTCGCTCAGACTGACCATCGGTCTGAGGGTGAAATGCGGTACTTAGATCCAACCTAGTACCAAACTCCGCATGCAATGTTCTCCAAAACTTAGAAGTAAACTGCGTACCTCTATCTGATATGATGGAGAGTGGAACCCCACGCAATCGAACCACTTCTGAGATGTAAAGTTTGGCTAACTTCTCTGCATTGTAAGTCACCTTGACCGGAATGAAATGTGCAGACTTAGTTAACCTATCAACAATCACCCAAATGGAGTCATACTTACCCATTGTCTTTGGAAGACCAACCACAAAGTCCATTGCAATTCTTTCCCACTTCCATTCCGGAATGGGCATTCTCTGAAGTGTTCCTCCGGGCCTCTGGTGTTCATACTTTACTTGCTGACAATTTGGACATTTGGCGACAAACTCCACAATGTCACGCTTCATTCTACTCCACCAAAATTGTTGCTTTAGGTCACGGTACATCTTGGTTGCACCAGGATGTATAGAATACCTTGAACTATGAGCCTCTGTCAGAATAGTGTTGATCAAATCATCGACGCGGGGTACACATACCCTTCCCTTAATACTCAAAACACCTTCCTCATCGATTGTTGCTTCTTTAGCCTCTCCTTGCAACATTTTATCTCGGATCCGGATCAATTTCTCATCATTAAACTGCTTTCCCTTAATCTTGTCAAGGAAGGAAGATCTTGCCTCCACACAAGCCAAAAATCCTCCCTTCTCATTTACTTCTAACCTCATAAGGTCATTAGCCAGAATCTGAACCTCTCTAGCCAATGGGCGTCTACAAACTTGCAAGTGAGCTAGACTTCCCATGCTTCCCACCTTTCTACTTAAAGCATCTGCCACAACATTCGCTTTTCCCGGATGATACAAGATAGTGATATCGTAGTCCTTCAGTAGTTCCATCCATCTCCTCTGTCTCAAATTCAAATCTTTTTGAGTAAAAACATATTGTAGGCTACGATGATCCGTATAGACCTCACACTTAACCCCATATAAATAGTGCCTCCATTGCTTTAATGCAATACTACCGCGGCCAATTCCAAATCATGAGTTGGATAGTTACGTTCATGCACTTTTAATTGTCTTGAAGCATAAGCAATCACATTCTTCTCTTGCATTAGCACTGCACCCAAACCAGAATAGGATGCATCACAATAAACAATGAAATTCTTACCTTCTACTGGCAAGGTAAGAATTGGTGCAGTAGTCAACAAGGTCTTTAGCTTCTGAAAGCTTTCCTCACACTCGTCCAACCATACAAATGGAACATTCTGCTTAGTCAAGCTTGTCAATTGGGAAGCAATAGAAGAGAACCCCTTGACAAATCGGCGGTAGTAGCTAGCTAAACCAACAAAGCTCCTTATTTCTGACACATTAGTAGGTCTTACCCAATTCTTCACTGCTTCAATCTTAGATAGATCCACCATCACTCCATCCTTAAAACCACGTGCCCCAAGAAGGACACTGCATCTAGCCAAAACTCACACTTAGAGAACTTGGCGTAAAGCTTTTTCTCCCTCAACATTTCCAATACAATTCTCAAGTGCTCCTCATGTTCTTCCTTACTCTTTGAGTATACCAATATGTCATCAATGAATACGATGATAAAGAGATCCAAATATGGCTTAAAAATCCCATTCATCAAGCTCATGAAAGCAGCAGGGGCGTTCGTAAGCCCAAAAGACATTACTAAGAACTCATAATGCCCATATCTGGTCCGAAAAGCAGTCTTGGGCACATCCGTTGCCCGTATTTTCAATTGATGATAATCATATCTCAAATCAATCTTAGAGAAGACACAAGCACCTTGTAACTGATCGAACAAGTCATCAATGCGAGGAAGAGGATACTTGTTCTTAATAGTTACCTTATTCAGTTGTCCATAGTCTATGCACATCCAAAAACTCCCATCCTTCTTCTTCACAAATAACACCGGAGCACCCCAAGGAGATGCTCTTGGTCTAATGAAGCCTTTGCTCAACAACTCTTGAAGTTGAGCCTTTAACTCTCTTAATTCCGCGGGAGCCATTCTATAAGGGGGTATAGAAATGGGGCGAGTACCCGGTTTAAGATCAATGCAGAAGTCAATATCCCTATCCGGTGGCATACCAGGAAGATCTGCAGGGAACACATCCAGAAACTCACGGACTATCGAAACCGACTCAATTGGAGGTACTTGGGTAGTGTCATCCCTGAGATGTGCCAAGAAAGCTAAACACCCTTACTAACCATTCTCTTAGCACGAAGAAAGGAGATGATACGCACCGGAGTGGAAGTGTAGTCACCCTCCCACACTAACGGATCTGTCCCAGGCTTGGCTAACGTCACAGTTTTAGCATTACAATCCAAGATTGCAAAATTTGTAGAAAGCCAAGTCATACCAGAATAGAATTCATCGAGTCAACCATTTCTAAAATAACCAAGTCTACATGAGTATTGCTCCCTACAAAATTCACCAAACAAGACCTATATACCTTTTCAACTATCACAGACTCACCCACCGGAGTAGAAACACGAATAGGCATGTCAAGCAATTCACAATGTAAATTAAGACCATTAGCAAATGAGGAAGATACATAAGAAAATGTGGATCCAGGATCAAACAATACAGAAGCCATGCAATCACAAACCAAAAGATTACCTGTGATGACAGCATCAGATGTCTCCGCTTCAGACCGCCCAGGGAAAGCATAACAATGGGCCCTATCACCTGTCTGCCCGTTGCCCCTACCATGTTGTGATGTAGTGGCTCCAGTTTGCCCATCACCCCGGCCGTTTTGGTGACCACCATTACCTCTACCACCACGTCCTCCAGAATAACGGCCTCTACCATGACTACCTCTACCCCTAGCTATTGGGGGTCTATAACTCTGTTTTGGACAATTCCTCCTAATATGTCCAGTCTCCCCACATCCATAACACTCTCTAGAGTCAAGCATAGGTCTCTCAGAGAAGTGTTGACCGGTCTGAGGTGGACCCCCAACTACAGTTTGTAGTGAAGACTGAATTGGTCGGACTGAGTAACCTCCGGAACCCTGTCCTCTAGAGTAAGAACCATTAAACTCACCTCCCTTTCGAAACCTTTTTGATGTCTACGCCATGGTAAATTCATCTGGCTTTACCCCTTCCACTTCTATCACGAAGTCTACCACTTCTTGAAAGGATTTTGCCGCAGCCGCTACCTATAAGGCTAAAATCTGCAACTCTGACCTCAACCCCTTCACAAAACGGCGAATTCCTTCTTGTGGACTGAAACAAAGTTGGGTGGCATACCTGGATAATGCATGAAACTTAGCCTCATATGCAGTAACCGACATTCTGCCTTGCTCTAGGCTCAAGAACTCATCTCTTTTCCTATCCCTCAAAGTCC
Source organism: Solanum peruvianum (assembly GCA_027705065.1). NCBI lineage: Eukaryota > Viridiplantae > Streptophyta > Magnoliopsida > Solanales > Solanaceae > Solanum > Solanum peruvianum. The sequence continues at coordinate 15,112,351 of JAKWJD010001763.1, forward strand.
GGGGGATATACTTCTCCATAAACAAGCTAGAGAATGAGGCCCAAGTCATAGGTGGTGCCTCTGTTGGTTGACACTCAACATATGACCGCCACCACATTTTGGCGTTTCCTTGGAACTGATAAGTCACAAACTCAACACCAAACCGTTCTACTATACCCATCTTGTGTAGTAGCTCATGACAGTCAACTAGAAAATCGTAGGCATCCTCAGATTCAGCACCCTTGAAGACTGGAGGTTTCAATTTCAAGAACTTACTGAAAAGTTCATGCTGATCATTTGTCATTATAGGCCCTGTAGTCAGACGAGGAAATGTGCCTATTTCTAATAAGGCATCCATGCGGGGAGCCAGAACAGCGGCCTGTCGTACTTCCGGAACCTGAGGTGCTAGTGCAGAAAACACTGGAGGTGTCTGGCCTTAATCAGATAACCCGCTAAGATAAGCAAGAACCTGATTGATCATCTCTGGGGTAGGTTGGGGTGGCAATTCCTCATTCTGCACTTGCTCATTCTCCCCTTCCTCACCCTCTCTTACCACTTCCTCAGTTGGTGGAGGAGTCACCGCTCTAGTACCAGATGGGCTAGGTGTTTTTCCTCTTCCTCTAGAGGACATCCTCTTACGACCTCTTCCACGGCCTCTTGCCACTGTTCCTCTCCGAGCTACAGCCCCAGTGGCTGGCTCAGACGCTTCCTGTCTTGCCGGTGTTGGTGTTGGTGCAGTCGTTGCTCTAGTTCTAACCATCTGCGAAATAGAGTGAAGATGTTCAGATACCAATTGGATCCAAGTAATAGCACGAAAGAAAGAAAGAAAGAATGGAATTTTCCTAAAGTCTTATAGCCTCTCAAAGAAAAGTAAAGGCGTCCCCCTACCGTTACTTAAGACTCTACTAGACTCGTTCTTGTGTGATGAGACCAACGAACCTAATGCTCTGATACCAAGTTGTCACGACCCAAACCGAGCCGCGACTGGCACCCTCACTTACCCTCCTATGTGAGCGAACCAACCAAATCTAAACTCTAACATTTTAATATAATATCAACAGAAAGTAATGCGGAAGACTTAAACTCATAAATAAAAACCAATTCATTAACTTCTAAAATTCAACATCTATTATTCCCCAAAATCTGGAAGTCATCACCACAAGAACATATATGATCAAATTACTAAACTAAGAGTATTATAAGAAGCTAAACAAGTAAAAGCTAGTCCATGCCGGAACTTCAAGGCATCAAGACATGAGGAAGAAGATCCAGTCTAAGCTAGAAGCATTAGCTCACCCTAAAGATCCGGTGTGACGAAGACTGGCAAGAATTTCGTTTGAGTTGAAGACGATGGCACGTTTGCTGCACTCCACATATAACAAAGAAAGAACATACAAGTAGGGGTCAGTACAAAACACGGGTACTGAGAAGATATCATCGGCCAACTCAAAATAGAAAACAGTATATATCAGATAATATCATAAATCAACTACAATACTCCACATGTAGCAGCAACAAATACTATAATCATTGATAAATACCGTCAAGTTCACACATGAGGACTCAAGCCCCAATATCATACTCATTTGGGAATTAGGTTCATTAGATTGAGTAAATTAACATCTTTCAAGATTCATTATCTTTATTTCTCTTGTGTCGGTACGTGACACTCCGCTCCCTCATTATCTTTATTCCTCTTGTGTCGGTACGTGACACTCCGATCCCCTACTACTATGTGTCGGAACGTGACACTCCGATTCCCTAAATCTACGTGTCGGTTCGTGACACCCGATCCCCTAAATCTACGTGTCGGTACGTGACACCCGATCACCTAAATCTACATGTCGGTTTGTGACACCCGATCCCTTAATTCTATGTGTCGGAACGTGACACACCGATCCCCTAATCTCATTCTATCAATTCATCAAGCCTTCTCTTATACCAAGGCATCATTATTCTCATTACTTTAGTTCATCAAGCCTTCTCTTATACCAAGGCATCATCATTAAAAAAGATTAGGGTTTTTCAAGATTTATGATTCAATAGCTTCATCATGCTTATTTTATCACCATTATATAATCACATTCATGCAAGCATACAATTAAGCATATAGAAGATGAGATAATATTACCAACACATATCATTCGCTATTAAGAGTCTACTATGAATAGCATAAAAACCATAACCTACCTCCACCGAAGATTAGTGATCAAGCAAGCAATTTCCCAAAGATTTGTTCTTCTTCTCGTTCGATCCTCTCTCTCTCTCTCGCTCTCTCTCTCTCTCTCTCTCTGTTCTTTCTATTTTTCTTATTCCAACCCTCTTTCTTTTACCCTAATTAGCATATAATTAAGTATAAAATATGGCAATAATAACCCACTAATTAACTCAAGGTTACCTCTTTTAACCCCCAAGTAATTAGACTTATTAACATTAACCCACTAACTTTATAATTAAAGCAGGAATAGTCAAAAACGTCCCTTAAAACATTTAAAGAAATCCGACCCAACCTGGGATTACGCAGCCTGTGATGGCCCGTCGTGCCTGCGACGGTCCGTCCTGCTGCTCCGTCACAGAGTTCAGAGACTCAATTTCCTTGAAGAGTCTGTGACGGTCCGTCGTGCCCACGACGGTCCGTCGTGCCCACGACGGTCCGTCGTGCCCACGACGGTCCGTCCTGCCATTCCGTTACGAAGTTCAGAGAGTCGATTTGAGTACCCAAATTTCAGAATCTCTAAGTGTTTTGAAACGAGACCCCCTCGACGGTCCGTCGTGCCCATCACGGTCCGTCGTGGGGTCCGTCGTCTAAGCCAGTTTTCCAGAAATAAAATCTGCTGCTCAAAACGACTAAACAGGTCGTTACAAAACACCATAGTATATTCATTCATCCAAAAAGGGAATTCATTCAGCAAGCTTTTTCAAGAACTCACAAAGAAGTTTGTAAGGGACTTGGTCCCCACAAGCAAGGGACCTGGTCCCCAAAAGACTGCGACGTGAAAAGGTGAAAAGACAGCTGTCAAAAAAGTTGTCACCTCTGATGTGGTAGGTGCACAGCTTTTACAACAGCAGGGCTTCAGACAAAGGGATGGGTTCAACGAACTTATGGTGAATTATATTATCTCTTTTCAACGAACACAAATTCAAGACTTGGCATACTAAACTTGGATTTTCTCTCAAAATTCATAAGCTTGAAAAGTAAAGGTCATCTTTAAGGCAGAACACTGCTCATCAACAAGAAACCAGATGAAGTGCTAAAGAGTCTTGTTGTATTTAGAGCTTATTGACTTATGTTCTTACATTGTAAATCTGTTTCTAATTTATAAAGGATTCAAATTTTTTGTTTGGGTTCGTAAAAGTCTAAATCAGTTAAGGTTAACTGATTTAGTGGGCAATTTTGTTTTGTTGATTAGTCAAATTCTAAGTCATCTAGAGTTAGGTGGTTTAGTGGGCGGTATGGTATCCACTTAGCAAAGTCTAAGTTATCTTGGGGTAATACCTTAGTGGGCGGTGTTGTATCCGCTTAGGATCTTCAAGTAATAAGTAGATTACTTGATCATGAGATTAATAACTTTTTCTCACATTGGTTGTAACCGGGTTTCACCTTTGCTTGAGAAGATTAGTGAAGACGGTTGAAAATCCTATGAAACAGGTCGTGGTTTTACTCCCTTGATGAAGGAGGTTTCCACGTAAACTGCCTGTGTTGTATTGTTCATATTGTTTAATCTTTTGCACTACTTTTTGTTGTGTCAAAGGAACTGGTCCGTTGACTGATAGTGGACGCACCCATTTACAACAAGTGACATCAGAGCAGGTGCTCTCTAGCTTGTTAAAACCAAGAGAGATTCCTGTAGAAAGATGGTTTCTCCACTCAACAAAAATCAAGAAGCATCAAAGAAGGAGTTGAAGAAAGAGAAGTCTCTGGCTATCAAGATGATATTTGGTGAAACTTTTGATGAAGATAAGGACATGACATGCCTCACAAGAAGGTATCAAATATGGGAAAGGACAAATAGAGGCATACAAAAGGAAGAAAACTCAAACAGAGTTGTAATGCAAACCACCTTTGCCACAAGTGCGGAAAGCCAGGCATTTCATCAGAGATTGCCCTATGATAAAGGTTGAAGTCAAAACTTATCAAAGACCTGGAGGAGAGAAAGGAAGAAAAAGGGACCCGGACCCCGATAAAAAAGCAAGAAAACTTACAATTGTCTAAACCATGAAGAAAGCTTTTGATGTATGGGGAGACTCCTCAAGTGAGTCAGATGAATCAGAATGTCTTGTAGATGTGCCCATGCTTGCTGTCAAAGGCGATGAAGATGTGTTTGATGCCACATTTTCTTTGATGGAAAAATCTGATGATGAGGAAGATAAAGAAAAGGTAACCCTTTTCAAATTGAAACAAAACTTGCATGTTTACTGTGTTAAGAAGTTGAGAATTCTAGCTACTGTTTTGATTGACTTTATCATTGAGTCAACAACTGAAAAAGAGTTGATGAACAATAGCCTAGATATTCTTCATGAAGAAAAGGTAGCTTGGTTGACCAAATGTCTGTTGCGGAAGAAAATGTAATAGTTCTAGAAACTGAAGATCTAGAACTCAAGAAGAGATTGAAGATGTTGAGTGAGAAATCTGGCAAAGGAAAAGGAGAGGCTAGTAGTATGAAAATGGAGCTAGAAGCTAGTCTGAACACTGCTGAAACAAAACTTGCTATGGCTTTGGAGAGAAATAATCAGTTGGAAAGGGACCTGGTCCGCGTCAAAGAAGAACTGGACAATCTCTCAAATGGTCCTTATCTTCAAAATTTTTTGCAAATCTTACCAGTCAAGCAAAATGATAGAAAGGGGTTAGGAAATTCAAGCAAAAGTGTTTCTTACAATATCCATGGCAAAGATGTGCTCATGTCTAATAGTTTGTCGTGTCTCCATTGTGATTGTGGTGGTCACTTGAAGAAGAATTATCTATCTTGGAAAAACACCCAGGATAACCTCCCAAAATATTCTAAATAGAGGAACATGAATATAAAGGGATTTGGTCAACAGAACAACAAAAAGAAGAAAGGAACTAGTCGACATAGGAGCAATCAGAAGACAGGACCTGGTCAACAGAAGAATTGGCAGAAGAAGGGACCTGGTCAACAGAAAAAGGGATCTGGTCTTGCTTCTGTTCCTAAGTTGAAAAATATAAATCTGCCTCACTGGAAAAAGAATTCTCTTATCACTCCTTTATCTGCTTACTGGGATATCCAACTGAAGTGGGTTCCCAAGGCTAACACGTGATATGACATCCTTGTGAGAGGAATTGGCAACAACCAGTGTCGATTCATGAATGGAGGCTGCTCAAAGCACTGGATTTCCTCTCTCTCAAGGCACTTCTAAGTGGAGATGCCTCATTTGGTGATGGCAAGAAAAGGTAAGTTCTTTTTGAAGGCATGTTTTGGAAATCTATGGAATACACTATTGAAGGTTTGTGTTATGTCAATGGCTGAAGTACAATCTTTCAAGTATTTCATAGATGTGTGATGAATGAAAATAAAGTCAAGTTCTTGTAGAAAGAAATGTCTGGTCACAAACTTGCTCTCTCGGGCAATGATTTTAATAAAAAAGAGATGTAAGAACATGTATATTGCTGATCTGATTACTGCTCATTGAGACAGCCTCACTTGCTTTAGTGCATAAAGTGAGAATGTAAAGGTATGACACAAGAGATGTGTCTCATGTGTGTGATGCTTTGCTACACAAACGTGTGTCAAGGGACCTGGTCCCATTTTGCATAATAAATGATATTTGTAGATGAAAAAGGTTGTGACGATAATGTTAAGGAGAAGCTAATAAGACCATCCTTCTAATAAAATATGCAGGCTTTTAATCTTTCAAGATTCCTCGGGCTGAAGTGATGAATCTGGCATGTTTTGTGACAAAAATTATAATATTTAGTAGTGTTATCTCAATGATGTTGAAAGAGTATGTGTGGGATACTCTTACTCCAGCAAATCTTATCCGGTGTATAAAATGTGTGAATTGAAAAAGATGTTCATGCGGTTTTGGATGAGTCTAGAAGAATTGAGAAGTTGCAAAAGAAAGAAAACTAGAAAACTATGAGTTAGAAGGGCTTCTTTAGAATCAGAAGATGGTAGTGAGCTTGCTAAAGAACATTCTCTTCATGAAGCCAACAATCTCAAAGAAGCTGATGCAGATGATGAACCTGATGAGGGACCCAGTCCTCTAGAAAGCGTTGAACAAAGATAATGCAGTTCAAACTGATAAAGTGAATTTTAAAGGTGAGAATGAAGAAGCTTATCAAGCTTAGTTTGAAAGATGCAAAGTATGACAGTCAGTTCCCAAACAAGCTGATCGGATTGTCCAAGTTACTCCTCAATAATGGCTTCAAGAGAGGTAACATTTTCAAAAAAAAAAAACCTCTCTTTAAATTCACTATGAAAGGAATTGTTGATTATTCATGTACTTATTAATGATGTCATCTTTGAGACAATATTTGAGGTGTTATGTGAAGAGTTTATTTTACTCATTTATAGTGAGTGTTAAAATGAGCATAATGGAAGAATCAAATCTCTTCTTGGAACTATAGATCAAGAAAACCTCAAAAGGTACCTTTGGTTGTCAAGAAAAGTATATTTGTGAGCTGCTCAATTGGCTTAATGTACTTGAAGTCAAGACAATGAGAAAGAAGGATGATGTCATCTTGAAGTTTTGTAAAGTGGAAGATCAAGTGTTTTATATATTCACTAAAGCCCTAAGCTAGGACAATTTGTATACTCGTATGGGAATATAACTATAGGGAAGAAGTTGACACAATGTTCATTGTAATTGCCGTCTGATCAAAGATGGGGACCTGGTACCACTTCAGAGATGCTGAAGTAGCTAAAAAAAGTTTCATGTTATGACTGCCTAAAATAATTCTACTCTCATAGCCACTAACTTGAAGATAGATATTGATGAACCTGGTTCAGGGATTCCATTCTTGTATAATGGAATCACATTTGAAAGCTGCTCAGAGAATCCTAACACATTCAAAGAAGACAGGCACCTGGTTTTATTCCGTCCATCAAGAGACTTTTTGACTTGGAGAAACAAGGTGATGTTGATCATGATGGTTATCTTGTTGATAGAAAGAGTACCTCATGAATGGATTATAGGTTGATCTCTCACTCATGGGGAACTAAAAGGCAAGATTCAGCTACTCTTTCAACAACTGCGGCAAAATATGTAGAGCAGATGAAAAGTGATCAACTCTTGTAGATCAAGAAACATCCTAAAGCTCTTAGACGACATGGCTGAGATAATCAAGTTGAAGTTGGTAATGATTAAACTCTCTTGAACGAATCCTGCCTAAAGCAATCAAACCTCTCATGACTATGCAAAGGGAGTAGGTATCCTTGTTTTTCAGTTATATATGTTTTAGCAAGTTCAGTTTCATACCTTTTGTAGGCATACACACATGACAAAGAGCTTATGGAAAAGAGAGGTCTAAAAAGATCTAGGCAATCACATTCAACCTATAGAGAGGGACCTGGTCCGTTCTCGATTGTTAGCACTCTTAACATTGCATTTTGAATTATGCATGAGAACTGTTGCAATTGCCAGATGTCTGATCGTTGTGACATCTTTTGAATACCAAGATGACACTTGCTTCTAAATCCCTTGTACTTCATATGTCTTTTCATATCCCCATAAAACTCAACTTCCCTTCCGAAATTCAGAAATACTCATCCAAAAAGGGAATTCATTCAGCAAGCTTTTTCAAGAACTCACAAAGAAGTTTGTAAGGGACTTGGTCCCCGCAAGCAAGGGACCTGGTCCCCAAAAGACTGCGATGTGAAAAGGTGAAAAGACAGCTGTCAAAAAAGTTGTCACCTCTGATGTGGTAGGTGCACAACTTTTACAACAGCAGGCCTTCAGCCAAAGGGATGGGTACAACAAACTTATGGTGAATTATATTATCTCTTTTCAGCAAACGCAAATTCAAGACTTGGCATACTAAACTTGGATTTTCTCTCAAAATTCATAAGCTTGAAAAGTAAAGGTCATCTATAAGGAAGAACACTGCTCATCAACAAGGAACCAGATAAAGTGCTAAAGAGTCGTGTTGTATTTAGAGCTTAGTGTCTTACGTTCTTACATTGTAAATCTGTTTCTAATTTATAAAGGATTCAAATATTTGGTTCGGGTTTATAAAAGTCTAAATCAGTTAAGGTTAACTGATTTAGTGGGCAATATTATTTGTTGCTTAGTCAAATTCTAACTCATCTAATGTTATGTGGTTTAGTGGTGGTATGTAGGCCTGGGCATAATATGGTTCAAACCAAAAAAACCGACCGAACCGAATTATTTTTAATTTTGGTTTCGGTTTTTCGGTTATTTCGGTCGATTTCGGTTTTGAATTTTAATATTTCGGTATTTCGATTCAGTTTTCGGTTTTTAGATTTAAAAATTCGGTTAATCGAAAAACCGAAATTATATATATATATATATATAATATATATATATATATATATATATAATATATACACATAATTGTTATTTGTTGTTACCCCATAACCCATTCCTAAATCCTAATCCTCTCAAGCCCAACTACATATATTTCTATTACTCAGCCCAAGCCCAATTATTCAAATTCTTAAATTCTAACCCAAATACCCAATACCCAAGCCCCAAGCCAATTTCCCTAAATGATTAATCCCTAAATTAACAATGACGTCTGAAAGTAAAACCTTGTTCTTTGAAACTTGAAAGTGAAACCTTTCTTCTTTGAAACACCATTCACCAAACACTTCAAGTCTACTGCCACCGACTTCCGACCCACCGTCGACCATCGTCAACTCCTCCGTTCGTCACGCTGCCAGTCGCCACTCGCCACGCCGCCAGCCACCACGCAGGCCAGCCGCCGCAGCAGCCAGCAGCACTGCCAGTCGTCGTCGTCGATCGCCGCCCGCCGGCTCTCCAAGTAATAGGTAGATTACTTGATCATGAGATTAATAAATTTTTCTCACATTGGTGGTAACCGAGTTCCATTTTTCTTGAGAGATTAGTGAAGACGGTTGAAAATCTTGTGCAACAGGTCGTGGTTTTACTCTCTTGAGCAAGGAGGTTTCCACGTAAACTGTCTGTGTTGTATTCTTCATATTGTTTAATCTTCTGCATTGTTTTTGTTGTGTCAAAGGGCCTTGTCCGTTGACTGATAGTGGACGCAGCCATTCCAACAATAAGTCATTTGTTGCGACAAATGTCTTATCTGTTGCAACAAGACAAGTCATCCTTGATTCATTAATTAAATAATTGTCACCTATATTAAATTAAAATAACTCGGGTCATTACAATTAAATTTTGAAGTCTTTTTGTTACCCTTAATTCTTTGTCCTTGCTCTCATTCCCTCACAAGGTTTTGTTCGATTGAGTTTTTCTTGTAAGGTTTGATGAGGCATCCAAAATGCATATTATCATAAATGTGTATTCTTTTCCTTCACTAGAATTTTTTCACAAGGTTTTTTTCTACAAGATTTTAATTAGACACATAATCTATTAAATAGTCCGTCAACAAGGATTGATAAACATACTTATATTATAGTAAATGTCTATTATGTGTTTTCCTTTGAAGAAAAGTTAGGAATCTTGCTTTTGGACTAAGTCTATTTTCTCCTAATAAATAGAAGAATCTTCTTCATCTTAATTGATTTATAAATATACTTTAATCTTCAAATATCCTTCGAGAGAAACAAGAAGTCATCATTCTTCTCTCTACTTTCTCCTCCTTCTTTTTTACAGTTTCATAACAAAAAAAAATTCAAAAATATCAAAAACATAGTGAAAAAATGATCAAATATGAATATTCTTTATTTTATTTTTGCTTTATCTTAATTATATTCTTAAAATTGTTAAACAAATTTTTAAAAAATATATATATATTTAGAAATCTTTAGAAAATAATGAAGACGAGAGGATTAAAAATTTGCACAATTACCAAATCAGAGAATAATTGTGTTGTAACTAAAGGATATAGAAAAGATCATATGATTGAAAGATTGATGTTTTTATTAAATAATTAATAATTAATAATTATTACTTTTGATTTTATATTTCGTGAAGCACGGGACGAAAAATTACTAGTCTTTAAGAGATACCTTAAAATTTAAAAAAAAAATATATAATATATATATATATATATATATATAATATATATATATATATATATATATATATATAAGAACAATTGCTTGTTAGATATGCCACATCAACTGCCTAAAGATTCTATGCTCAATGACTCTTGAAAGTTTATAACTCTTGCAAGGCCCCCCTATAGTTGAAACACTAGGACCGAAAAATTTCGCTTTAGTAAAGGAAAGATCGGCTAAATTAAATAAGTTCTTTCATGAACACGCACAAAGCGAAGTGGGATCAAGTTTCCTAGTGTTTAATAAACAAACACTTGGAATACTTTGACTGTGTTATTTAATAATACAATAATAAAAACTAACAAGTTTTGTGTAATGCAGAGTTCTCCATACTTAGTGATACACAATCCTGTGTTAGACTAACACATTACCCATTTTCAGTAAGCATTTTTAAGTGTGATACTTCATCCATCTCAGGCTACAATCTGGTATCATAAAACAAGACTGCCAACCAGCACTGAGGTTAAGGGAACTGTTAAGTTATCATCGAGTTCACTGCTTAGAGGATGGGATTCAACCAGCGCTGCAGCCAGAGAGATAAACAAGAACCCTAAGACCGTCTTGGAGTTCACCTGAATATACCCGAACAAGGAGAAATAGTGCAAGAATCTGTAGTAAAACCATATAGACCAGTAAGAAATATGCAGTATTTAAGCAACATGATAACAATGAAAGCTTTCAATTACCCAATGGATGCTAAAAGACCGGCAGCTGCCATTGCAATACTACCAGCAAATGATTTGTTTTTATTATATGGGAGTTTCTGTTTTCCGAACCTCCTGCCAACAATGTCAGCAATACCTGGAGCACGAAAAAAGTAACTTTTCACTATTTCTTAGAACATCGTCAGTCAATCAGGGAGGTCAAGTAACTATGAAAGACAGAAATTAAATCGTCTCAGCATAGCATACCATCACCAGCACAAAGGTTGCAAATTAGTCCAATTGAAATAGGAGAATATCTCCAATATATAGCACAAGCACAAGTGATTGAAAGGGCATAGTACAATGGTCCCTTGAGAAGCTCCCTAATGGAAGAGGCACGCCAAACAGTGTAAGTTGCCATTAAATTGCTTAACAAAGAATAAGAGGTGATTGAAGGACAATAAGAAGTAATCCTTAGCTTAATCAGGACTACAAAAAAAAGGAATGGGTTGGCCCGGCAATTATGCTTACCAATTTCGGCACAGCTGCCTGTTTTCAGAAACTTTTGTCCCGCATCATTTTGTTATGATATAGGAGAAATTGTAGGACTTATAAGAATAAATAGTGTTAACATGTTCAAATGTTCACAGATGTTGGCAGCATCATATTACACACAGATTGCAGCTTTAGTAAAATTAACAAATAGCCTGTTGCCAACTTGCCATTAGAGGAATGACGATATGGATGCACATAAATAAATATGGTTCGCAACCTCCTCCTCGAGGGAACCAGTTTTTGGTTGTGACTTCTCGGTATTTTCGGTGACAGCTAAGTTCTATAACAAGAGATGGTTTAATGAAATTTTCGAAGTAAATTAAAATATTCTTCTGATTACTAAACCTGTGGTCTCCAAATCGGCTCATAGACTTGACAGTTGCATCATCTTTCCATATTCCTAATCCCAAAAGAAACATTTTTATTATATTAAGACCAGGGATAAAAGCTGCTAGAATGGCTCCTTGTTGACCAGAACTGGAAAAAACAAAAACACTGACTCACTCAGCAGGAAAATTAGGAATTGAATGAATGAAAGGCTTCATGGTTAGGTTGAAAAGCATTACCTGAACATTGGCCAGCAGAGCATGAAGACTAGCCCAATGCTAATATGAACAAGCTTTCTGTTCGTTTTCTGTGTAATATAAAAATTGTAGATTCAGAAAATACAGTACAAAGGTCATACCAGGACAAAATTAAGCAAAAAAGGTTAGGATATCACTTCTAAAAGATGAGTAAATCCAGCTATATGCTTAAGGTGTGCTAAGGTCATAAATTTAGTTATAACTTATGGCATCCTCTTCAATGGATTTGATAAACTTATCTTGTTTAAGTATATAATAATTACAGATTACAGCTAAATACTAAAATCATACAACCTTGGAATAAATTTCTCGATTTTCAGTCTAATTTCTGAATTACGTAGGGAACAATACGTGAAAATGGTCCACACCCAATAATATGGCATCTATATAGCAGTAAATGCACTCAAGAGTAGCAGTGTAAATGCCCTCATGAAAATTCAGGATATTTTGCCAAAAAAGGTAAGGATATCAGTTCCATGAACGACACATAGATAAACTCTAACAAAGTTGAATACCATTATGATGTTGAAAAATGTCAAGGAAACAAAATGATAGCACCAGTTAGCATCATAAGCAATTTAAAATGCTGGTCTAGAGTTTTGTTTAGCAAACTTCTATCACCCACTAGTTACAACATTAATTGTGAGAAACATGAAAAATCACACGCATTTGCGGACTTGAGGAACTTGGCATGACATATTAAGCCATTGAATTTCTTTGTCCAGTAGGTGATCACTCTCATGCCAGAGGCCAAAAGTTGAAGAGGAATGGAAGACTCTGACTTCAACAACAACATATCTGGCATAACCCCACAAGTGGGGTCAATGTATGCAGACGTTACCCCTATTTCGTGGAGGTGGAGAGATTGTTTTTGAAATACCCTCAGCTCGAGCAACACATAACAAAGCAGTTTGAAAAGGTAAATATAGAAGTAAGGAGGACATATGAAATGCTAGGCAAAACATGACATAACATTCAGAAAACAAGGAAGAGTTAACAACAACCAAATAATTCAATAACACACAAGAAACAACAATATTAATCAAGGACTTGATAGATTAATATTCAACTAAGAGGTGTTTTTCCATAGAAATACAACAGAAAAGCAAAAAAGGTTCTTCAGCAAAGCAGAAATTCACAGGAAATTGCTCTAACAGTCTAACTTAGAAGAGGCGAGACAATATATTTGGAGCTGTTTTGGACCACGAGACTGCCATTTTTCCTTTAGTGATACTTGCCTTCTATATAAAGTCATAATACATAAATATGCCCTTTGACTTGGCTTTCAAATGACAAGTACTTGAACAAAAATAGACATACATATCATACATGACATCTAGACGTTATTTTTTGTCCTAGGTGGTGTATCGAGCCATGTGTTCAAGTTTAAATGTCTATTTGGTACACACTCAAAATTGAAACATATAAATATAAAATGAATCTAAGTTAAAAGAACAAGTTTATGTATTATGTCTTATATAAAACTTGAAACGTATTTTTCAAAATTTACCTCTGTGCACCATTACATTAGAGGAGAATAATGCCTAAAAAAGATCTAGCATCTAAGATGTGAGCAAGAAAATAAGTTGCCTTTGTTGCTTAGTGGTGGCTTAAATGGTAAGATGGTATTTTAAATTTAATCATAAACTGGTGTTTTTACAACTAAATAGTAAAGATTGGTCCTACTAAATAGTAGAGAGAAACAAAACAAAAATCATAGTAAAGAAAGATAAAAGACCTGATCGAAAACCCCTCTCTTGGCTGTTTCTTCCCAAAATCGAAGTATGGAAAGGGCAATACCACCGGATAATGCAGTGGCGATTAAATCTCCGATGAGCAGATTTTCTGAAAACATTGCAAAATGTACAACCACTTTAGTCCTGTGTAATCTTCTGGTTTTAAGCTTCTGGAATCCCAAATTGAACCCTTTCTTGGTGGAGAAGAGACGATAGGGATCTGAGTTTGACTTTAACAGAGAAAGAGGTAACACAGAAGAAGCAAAGAGAGCCATATACTGTTAGTTCAGTATTTCACCATTTTTCAATGCTCCCATTAGCCATCTCTATCTCTACTCACCTCACACCTACGCATATTTATGTCCTATTGCTAAATAATTAATGCTCCCTCCATTTAAAAATAAATAAATTAATTTAAAAAATATTTTTAGTTTAATTTGATACGAAATTTTTAAAAAAAAAAATTAAATTTTATAGGGGTAAATTAAAATTATGTTAGATGTATAAAATTATCATTTAATTTTGTGACTTAAACATGTCACATCAAAAACTAAAATTAAAATGTTAAAAAAAAATTATTTTAAAAATAAACTAAATGAGTATGGAGTTGTAGATAGTAGTATACACACCAAATCAAATCAATATTTATAACAAGGCCAATAATCATTCCACAAGTACAAATGCTATATCAATTTATTTCACTATAACTAATCATAATGTAATTTTAACTATTTCCATTACTTCCTTGCAGTAGATAAATTATTATCTTTTGAATTGGGGATTTTGTAAGAGCTGAATTTAATTTTTTAAAATTTTTTATATTTAATGGGAAATTTTATCTTTTTATATCACAAACACTTCAATAGTATACCAAGTCATCTTAATGTTCCTAGCTGCACTTGCTAACAAACAAATAAAGAAAAGAGTATTTAAATTCGGATTATGGGTAAGTAAATTGTGTAAATTATTGAGATGACACTATGGATCTATGCATTTGAGTTATATATATATATATATATATATATATATATATATATATATATATATATATATAAAAAAAAATAGAAAAGGAGGTGGATAAAAAAATAACGAATAACTAAAATAGATGAAGGAAAATGGAACTAAAGAGAAGATAGATGAGAAATTAACATGTTTCTTTTATAAAAAAAAAAAAAAAAAAAAAAAAAAAGATAACAAGGCTGCTAATGATAAAAATTTTAGACTATTAATATTAAAAGTGATGAGCTGCTAATGATAAAAATATGGATAGATTATTTATATACACAATTTTACTTATTTTATTCTCTAGTTTTTCATACCCTTTTAAATTATTTCATAAATCCCACATTTCTCTCAATTTTTTAAAATTTCACATACATAAGATCAATCAGCCAAAACTCACGTTTATTACTCCCTTTTTCGCTCCTATTTTCTCTTCCTAAATTTACACCATATTCTCAATAGTTACAACTTTCAACTTAATTTGATTTTCAAAAGAATTTTCTCTGACATTCAATTTCAAACTTGTGAATAGGTAGGATTTTTATCTTCTCCATTGTTGTCTTCTTCCTTTTTTTTTTCTTGATTTTTTCTAATATATATTGGTTAGACCCCTTTATTTAGTATTGGATTACTCAACTAAATCATTCTAATACTAATATGAGATCTTGGAATTCATCTCATCATGCTCCAAAATTTCGTTGCTGATAGACTTGTTATGGCAATGCATTGACAATGTTTTTATTGTGCATCCAATGGACTACCACAAATACAACAACAATCTGATACATTATCGATATATTGAGAAGAAAAAAGAGAAGCAAATTTGATCGTTTGTTTTTTTTTTCAATTTTTTCTTATTCATCTTTTTTATATATATGCAGATTCAGATTTTTTATGTATCTAATTTTTATTTTAGTAAATTAATGTATATGCTTTCTTTTCAACATTATGATACACTACAATTTGAGCATGTTGAATATATCTTATTGAAATTGTATAATCTTTCATGTATCAATTGTTGTTATGTATCTAGTGTTTAGTTTTTGTTCAGTACTATGTGCATGTATACATTATTCAATAAATATACTTGGTAAATAAATTCTATTATTCTATAGACGAAGCATCGTGTATCAAAATAACTGATAGATGTAATTTTGGATCTTACTAGTAGATTTATATATATTATACTAATTTTATTCATTATTTGAGGAGTGTTGTAAGTTTCTGAAATTATTGATCTAAAAGTAATGTTCAAATGTAGTGGATATTTTTGTATCATGTGTGGAGTTACTGTAATTATGTGAAGTTATTGATTCAAAAAATAATGTTAATTATTGTATCATTCAAAATTTGCACTGTTGGAGTGTGTATCAAAACACAAACTTTACTAAAGTATATCAAATATACACATAACATACATTGCAAGTTACTAAATTTAACTGTAATTCATTATTCATATAATTTGTAAGTGATGGACAATTCTCGTATCATGTTCAACTAGTGAGCATTTCGTATGATTAACCTGACATGTTTCTCATGATGATATTTAGTTTTTATAGCTACTTTTGTTGAGTTCCTTGTTCACGAAATCAACATCTATTCAAATGATTTCCGTGCTGATTATCTTCACACAAGATATGAAGCATTATTATGGAGATATAATACTGAACAGACCAAGTTGCGTTATTTTAGCGATAAAGATGATCCTCAAAGCTCAAGGGTCACGTTACTCCACCGCAACAAATTGATTTGGTTAATGTTGAAT
Organism: Solanum peruvianum; assembly: GCA_027705065.1. Classification (NCBI taxonomy): domain Eukaryota; kingdom Viridiplantae; phylum Streptophyta; class Magnoliopsida; order Solanales; family Solanaceae; genus Solanum; species Solanum peruvianum. Next base: position 15,128,803 of record JAKWJD010001763.1, read on the forward strand.
AGTGATTACGTATCATTGAATAGACACCCTGTGATGTTTTTTTTTTTTTGTTTAAGACAATCTTACTTAAGTTTTAGAGTGTTACTCTAAAATTGTTTCATATTATGTTTGAATTTAAATATATTTGTTTTTAATTATATCATGTAAATTTCTATATTTTGTGTTTTGATTAAAGTGATCTTGATAGAGAACACATCATTTGATACTTAAAACATTTACATTATATAATTAGATGTCATAAAGAGAAGTATCATATTCATAACTCTTTTGATTCAATTGTCATTGTAAAGAAATCATTAGTTATGACATAATGTATATGATACGATAGATATAAGTCACAACAATCTATATATAGTAAACTTATGTACCGTATACTCATACACTCTTTATTAGAATGTGATACATTCAAATTTGATCTTTTTAAACACAACAAGTCACAAATTATTTTTCAGATTCACCATTGACACATAAAATGAAAAAAAGTAATGTATCATTTACATTTTTCTTAATTACTACAATTGCTTTATACATCTTAATTGATATATATTAACAATGTCTATCAAATTCACAGTATTAATTTGATACATTTTATACAAAACAGTCATTTACATACGTTAGTTATATAAATGTATTTGACACAACTCAATTATCAATCTCTTTGTTACATTTATCAGATACAATCAGATTCAAAATAATGATCATACCATAACTCACGAAATTACTATACACATTCTTTGTTTACTACTAATGTATCATAACTTACATATTCATATCAAGAGTTTCAATATTTTTTCTGATCAACCTTCGATACACATAATTTCTTCAGATGTAGAAACAACGTACTGTATCAGATTTCCAAGTGAGGTACCCAACCTCATGTTTCTTTACTTCGATGTACGAACTTACTCACTTATCATTCCTAATAATCAATAAAGAATAATTACTTTATACCATGTATCAGATCTCAAATTTTTTTTAATGCATCAATATTCAATTCTGTCGCAATGGCTGAAATTAAGTTGATGAATGAAATATTTTCACAAACGGTGATTTCTTCACTTTTGTATCATTCATAAATAACCTCGTTATTCCAGATTTCTGAATGCCTCAGCAAATTGAAATATTCATTATGTATTTTTTGAAATTATCAACTACTGAATGAACTACTACTACAACAATCATCATCTAATACGTGTAATCTTGATTACAATCTCGAATGACATTGTCACTAATACATACACTCTATTAGCCATAGTTGCACTCAATTATTGAACTACATATATTACCTTCTCATCTGACATTTAAACGTCGTCGTCATCTTTCTTGAAGAAAATAAAACTAATTTGGATATTAATCTATTGTTGCTATTAAACTTAATTAAACAAAGAACAGGGGGAAGAGATTTAAATTTTCAATTTTCAATTCTTTCGAATATGGTGTGATTATAATTGATAATTATGTGAAACTGAAAAGCGTCAATCATGGGATCTGAATTTAATTTTCAATTTCTCCCTTTATTACGTTTAACAGACGTAGTTGGTATATCAACAATGATGTATCCTCTCAATTTGTTATGTATCTGGATAACCTCAAAAACATGGGATTTAGGCAATTAGAAAAAGAGTAGGGAAAGGAGGTAATTTCATTATTACACTATGTGATTCTTAAAATTTATACAAAGATATTGACTATTAATATTTAAAAGTAATAGGCTGCTAACGATAAAAATGTTGACTATTAATATCGAAAAAGATTTTTCACAATAAGTAATATTTATGCAATAACACGAGAAGTACTTAATTAGGGGAGAAAATTTTCAAACCAAACACTAGAGGCAAGGTGTATGCATTGACAAAAATGGTAGTACTACTTCTTCCGTTTTTAATTTTTATAGTTTTCTTTTCAGAGTTAAACTATAAACATTTTGATTTTTTATCCAACAATTTTATGCCATTAGACAGGACATCTAGTGGTCTTATTAATAATAAGATAAAAACCTCAACGTGAATAAGTACAAGAAAGGTGGGCTAGGCCTTACCATACCAATCCTAATGAGGTTATAACAGACCTCCATTAATTAACAAGCATGAAGAAAATAAGAGCTAGAAAAAACCAAGTTTTTTTATGATCATCACAAAGTTTATTATATGCTCTATGATGATAAGACAAATGAAGATACTTAAATATTGCAACAATATCTACGTCGCGAAGAAGGTTGAGTTTTCAATTGCAAACTTCTTTTTATATATGTATGAACTAAAAAGATATTTTGCCCATCTAGATTAACCTGAAGTATTTTCCTATAATCTTCTTCTTCATATCCGCCCAATAACACTTGATAGTTCATCACTTGTTCTTAGACTTATTGGATCTTGTCGAAGTTGTTGAAACTGTCATATGATTCTGTTTTGTCAGTCGCATAGGTAGGTGCCTTGGAACAAATTCCTCAGTCACCTTACCATGCTAACTATTTTGTCTTCCATGTGTCTTTTTTTGTTGTTGTTGTTGCTGCTTCCACTTCTTTGTTGCCTAGGTGAAGGATCCCCATCCCTATCCACTTTATTAAAACATATATCTAACATATTATCTTCCTCATCTTCTTCAAAGAATTCCTCTCCCAAATCATCATCCTCTTCAAAGAATTCCTCTCGCAAATCAATATATTGGCTAATTCCTGATGCTGAGGCTCCTGACTCATTCTTCTTTGCGATCACATTTTTAGGCACAAATATTGAAGCCTCTGGGATTAATTTTCTATTCAAAGGATGAGGTGAAACTTGTTCTTCTTCATCAACCAAATCAGCCCACCTAGAAACACTTATTTCTCCTTGTTTTCCTTAGAGATAATCAAATCATTTGTCAATTTAGCACGAGAGAGAGAGAGAGAGAGAGAGAGAGAGAGAGATGGCATACCTTTCTCCATACAACACTCTAGTTGAATTTTTCTAGTATATATATATATATATATATATATATATATATATATATATATATATATATTATATATAATATATATATATAATATATATATATCTATATATCTATCTATTTATCTCTCTCTCTCTCTCTCTCTCTCTCTATATATATATATATATATATATATATATATATAGATATGTGTATATATATATATATATATTGTGTATAGTATATATTAGATATATATATTTGTCATATATATACATATATATATTATACATATATATATATCATAGATACATATAGATATATATATATATCCCACACACATATATCTATATATATATATATATTATATATATCTATATATTTATACATACATACATATATAATATATCATACATATACATATACTAATATATATATATATATCTATATATAATATATATATATATTATATATATATACATATATGTATATATATATATATATATATATATATATGTATATATATATGTATATCTCTATATATATATATATATATATATATATATATATATATATCTATATATATAACCTTTTTCCATTCCCTAGATACTCACTCAATTTTTGATAAATGTCTCTTAACAGTGCTTTCCATTCACTAAGGATATGAACTGTTTGACTCTCGTGGTCATTTCATTCTTTTGCATTTCTTTATTGTTTTTCTCTTCCCCGTATCTTTAGTATTGTATTTGTGACTAGCTAAGGTGGACAAGTGCTTTTCGAGGTGGTCGGGAGAGTTTTGGATGGTTTTCCCCTATTGGAGTTCTTATGTTGAAAGAGTTGATTTTGGTCAATATTTTTATTAATGGGCTGAAATGAATTTTTGTCAGTGTCATTAGATCTAGAGCATTGTATTTTTGTGTAGTAGGACCTTTGGTTTGAGAATTTGTCAGTGTCATTAGATCTAGAGCATTGTATTTTTGTGTAGTAGGACCTTTGGTTTGAGAATTTGTCAGTGTCATTAGATCTAGAGCATTGTATTTTTGTGTAGTAGGACCTTTGGTTTGAGAATTGTAGTGTCACGACCCGAGAGCACCCCCTAGTCGTAACATGACGTATTTGATCTCGAAGAGATCTTATACAAACTCTTAGCATTTATTACATAAAATCATAGAAAAATAGGGAAAATTAAAAACGTTCTTTAAAACATAACTCGAAAAGTATTTCATAAAAGCGGAAGTCTTTCTAACATCATTTGTCTCAAACCATCTATAAATGACATGAATTAAAGCCTGGGGACGCAGCCCACATGAAATATAAAACATAAAATTAAATGACATAAAGGAGCATAAGGGTTCTTCCTCGAAGCTACGAGGACTCACCAATTTTTTCACTTGTCTAGGATCCTTGAAACTCTAACGTTCAATGCAAACTCAAGCCTCCAACCCTATATTTGGTTAGAATATAGGCAATATGTGTTAGTACAAAGGTACAAAGTATGAAAGGTAAATAACATCATAAGAACATCTCAAATGATTATTCAACATAAGACATAATAATAAGAGACAATACATAATCATAACATAAACATTATACCCATAGCATAGTCTCCAATATAATCATCATATAAACATAGTCAATATAAGACATAGTTAGTAAGCATAAGAAACACATTAAGTTCATGCATAGCTTTTACTTGGGTTCTCATAGTAACATCCTTTAACCTTAGGTCTTTTCATACTACAATAGGACTACTCCAAAATCCACCTATAAGTATGCTTTTGCAATGCAAGGATAGAATCCCATACTACCGTCTGAGATAAGTACCACTCTTTAGTCATTCTTGGTCATGGTCCACTCTCATATTCAAAACTAAGGTCTTGTTGTCATTTTAACTATTATATATGTATATGGTCAACTCTTAAGTTCCTCTAGGCCATGTGGATGGTAAACTACTAAGTAACCTCAAGGCACACTTGTGCAATAAATGAAAGGCATACCATACTACCTTCACCCTAAGCATGTCATTGAAGTCATATTATTCATATTCACCCTACCTTGAGCTCATTATTAACTTAACTCCCAAACTAAAGGACCTCTCATTCTTAGTCAATTACAACTAGGAAAGGCAAATCTAGTCCAATCCTATCTGAAGGCTTCCCGTTGGTGACCCTAAGTCATACCTTGTGCAATGCACTCATAGCATATCATACTAAATGCTAGGCATTACTTCCATGTCCTCTTACTAACACTTCTTAGTTTGGAACCACCTTCCTCTCTTTAACTTTAGAACCCTATAAAGCACTCTGTATTAAGAACATCTTAGTTCATTATTAAGTTGAACTCTAACAGATACTTCATTAAATATGTCTAAGCTCCTTATTCTCATGGACCCTATGATATACTTCTTTAAGTATGTCTAAGTCCATCTATACTCATGAACACTATGAGATACCACTTTTGGTATGTCTAAGCTCACCTACACTCATGAACACTATGAGATACCACTTTTGGTATGTCTAATTTCATATATACTCATGAACACTATGAGTTACTTCATTAAGTAAGTCGTAGTTAATTATGCTTTGAACACTATGAGATGTTTCTCAAGCATGTCTGAGTTCATAGGACATGGAGACATCTACTAGGAAACCTTGACTCATCTATGTGAAGGATCCCGTCTCATCAGACCAAATTACGGAAAACCCACACTCTAATATGTTAGTGTTCCTCCTTAAACTTGGATAGTCCTCACATCTACTAAGTGTGGTTCACCTATCTTCTTGGAGTACGGACCCTATCTTGTTTGACACTCCTTCTCATTGGCATATCCACTTGGAGTCAAGCATATACTCCAAGGTTTACTTGTTAAACCTTGCTTAACACTTTTCTCTGTCATGGAAGGATGTCCTTGACAATCCATCAAGCTAAAGTAGTTCTATAAATTTTATTCATTCAAATCCTAAATCTACAACCAACACAACCTAAGATCACAATCTTCACTTCATCCTATCCTCATTTATATGAATATTACAATACTTTAAAGTAGTAGGCTTCTTCTTAAGCGATTCTAATCACAATCTTCATTACTAGGTGAATTTATACATAATTCATATTTAAGGTTCAATTCAAGATTTACAAGTCAAGATCAATCTAATAAACAAGTTCTAGTTCAATTCATATTTTCATGACCCTAAATTTGATCAATTACTACTCAAGACCTTGATTTAGGAAGGTTTCTCATGAACCTTCAATTTCACCATTAATGGCTTAAACCCACCATGATAACCTTCATCAACTTAGATTAGGGTTCATAAAGAAATTCACATGAAAAACATCATATAAACATAAAAATAATGATATCCACTTGGAATCACAATCAAACTCTACCCACAATGTAATCAGAACCCTAACTAGTTTGGGGTATTTTGGATTCACAATAGAGGGATAACTATGGGGGATACATGGGTGGAATAACTCATGGATGAAGGATCTTCACATACACTTGATCAATTCCCTACATCAAGCTTTAATTCCCAAGATAATTTGACCTGGTTTGATGTCTCCCTTCTTCTCTTCTTCTTCTTGTATTCTAAAGAAATGATTTTGGAGACAGTTTTGGGTCTTTAGATGAGTTAGTTAGAATGGTTAATTTAGGGTTTATTTAGGCTTATATAGTTTTCTATATAACCTATTAACAAACCCATATTAACCCCTCATTAACTACTAACCCAAACCCTAAATCTTAACTAAAAACTAAAATTTGGAAAACTGGTAGCACTCATGACTTGGCCATCTGCGGATAGTAGATTGATCTACTCTCTGTGGTTTGGTGTCGTGGTTTGAAGATGGGAGTCTAAATGTTGCAGGCATCCAAAAAAATAGGTATGGAATCACTTTCTTGACCTACAGGTCGTCAATCAAACTATTGGCCGTCAATGGCCATAGGTCACCTCAAAAGTTGTTTTTGTGAGCTGTTTAGGGGATAGTTTTAGGTGTATTGTTCCCAAACGATTCCATGGTTTAAATTAGGGTATTGTTATATTAAAAGGATTATTAACTAACTACAACCCCCATAATACCTTAATCAATCAACAAACCAAACTCCAAAACACCAACTAAAAATAACACTCCACAAGCTGGCAGCACCTACGATTGCCCATCTATGGATCGTGGATGGGTCTACGAGCCGATTTGTGCTTCCATAGATTTAGTATGGGGCTCATAATTGAAGGAAAAAATCCCTAGACTAAGTCCTCATCCACTCCCATGACCTAAGGGGCGTGGATTAATCTACTAAACATAGATAGCAACCACAGTTCACCAAATTTGACAGCTTTGGGGACTATTTTTGGTGTCCCCTTCAAGGACCCCTTGGGTTGGGGGGTCATATACAAATTTTTAGGCCCTAATAATGTACCTCTAGGTTTAGGAACCCTTTATTCTCAATTTAACCTTCATACCACGCTCCAAAACTCAACTACAACACACTAGTCCAACTAGACTAGTTTTTGGTCGTCATGGTCGTTTTTTGACATTTAGGCACTAACACTTCCTAACTAAGTTAATTGCATTAGATTAGGTCTACAAACTTAATTTTAAACATTTTTATGTTATTAGACATCATGTAGGTCTCTAGCTTAGGTCATACAATTTTGGATGTGTTTCAATACTCCTCCCTTGGGTACATTCGTCCCCAAATGACACCTTAAACCTTCATTGGGAAACACTCATACTCAGGAATAATAGCCCATCGTGTATGAATTATTTATAAATGCAACACACCCAACCAAGAAAACTTTAATTTCAATCTAGACATGCCTAGTGCAACTAAAAATGCAAGTAAGAAACATATTTCTCATTTCCAAGAAGAATCTAACATAACCTAGATACGTCATGCTCAATATAGACTCATTAGCTCTAAAATGCACATTGACTCAAGATGCTACAACAAGAGGCAACACAATTCAAATACATCAATTCTAGCAAGGCCTACACACCTTAATAAACATCATCATAACAAGGACAACATCAAGTCCATCACACCAAGTCATAAAAATAAGGAATCTGGAATCTTTCTAAGATAACAAAAGAAACACATACCAGAAAGAGACACAAGGAAATCACTCTTGATCATCCTTGGATCAGTGAGCATAGAACTGATTCCTCTTAGGAGGATCATCAACCACACCACTAGGAGCAACTTTCTTATCCCCCTCCCCCCTCCCTTAGTCTTAAGAACCAGGAAATCTCTCTTCTTGTGCCCATTTTCCCATACCCATAGCAATCATACGTGCTGGCAAGACACTTATCATAATGAGTATTCCCTCACTTGGAGCAAGTAGACTTAGTAAATAGAGACTCACTACCCTTCTATTTATCAAACTTAGAGGTTTTCGGAAGAATCTTAGCCGGAACATCTTGGTTTAGTTTTAGGCCAATCTTTCCCCTCTGACTCAACATGAAAAGACTTAATCACCTTCAAACCTAGACCTCTTTTTTTCCCTAGACCTCTCTTTCTTGAGTTTTGACTCCTCTATTTGTTGGCACCATAAGACGTGATATATCCACGTCATCAACAAGCATTTCCATACGACATTCTTCTTCTATCGGATACTCCCGTCATAAACCTATTCATCAAATCTCTAGGATTGGCTACTAAGCTTGGAGCATATTTAGACAAAAGGGTGAATTTGAAAGAGTACTCCTTAACACTGATACTACCTTACTAGATATTGATGAATTCTCCCAATTTTGCATCGCTCAACTCTCGGAGGAGGGGGGGGGAACCTATCTAGAAATTTTGACTTAAAAGCTTTCCACTCTATAGGACCCCACTCTTAATGGTCTACTATCTTTCCACTACTCATACCAAATTTTGGCAACACCTTTCAATTGATAGGATTCAAGCTCCGCCTTCTCAATGGAAGACTCTCCCATGATTACAGGAACTTTATGAACCTCATCTATGAAAACATTTAGATCTTCCTCAACCTTGGAGCCATAGAACTCCAGGGGGATAATTTTCAAGAACTCTCTCACCCTAGAAGCACTTATTCTTCATATAGGGTTGGCCGGAACCACCACATCTCTAGGTTGTGTCGTCAAGGCTTGAGCCTATAGTTGCATGGAAGCCCTAAGCTCACAAAGAGTAGCATTACCAATTGGAGGGTCATTTGGAACTTGAAGAGTTACTTGGTGTTGATCTTGAGAAGGATCTTGGTTTGGAACTTGGGGAGAAATCTCTTACTCCTTTTCACCCTACTTACCTTTCCTAGAATCATCTCTAGTATTTGTTATTACCTGAAAAATGAAAGGCAAACATTTGGAGAAATACCTACTAGAGCTTAAACTTGGATAGCACAACTACGAGAATGAAGAAGTGAGATTGTTCCTAAACATCCAATAGCCTCCTATTCATGAAATGTGTCGCAACTCACACCCATGAATAAAACTATACTTAGATGTGGTTTGAGACATCCTAAATTTTCCCAAAAACCTTACGCTCCGATATCATGTTTGTCACGACCCGAGAGTACCCCCTAGTCATAACATGGCGTATTCGATCTCAAAAAGATCTTCTCTAAACCCTTAGAATTAATCGCTTAAAATCATAGAAAAATAGGGAGAATTAAAGCTCTTTCAATCATGGGAGAACTCACGACTTGGCCATCTATGGACAGTAGATCAATCTACTGTCCTTGGTATTGCCTCGTTGTTTGAAGATAGGAGTCTCAATATTGGAGGCCTCTAAAACAAACTAAGTAGACTAACGTCCTTGACCTACGAAGCCGTCAATCAAACTATTGGCCGTCAATGGTCATCCATAGGTCACCTCAAAAGCTGTTTTTGTGAACTGTTTGGGGGACTGTTTTGGGGGTCTTGTTCCTAAATTATTACATGGTCTAAGTTAGGGCTTTTTTAGCTCAAAAGTGTTATTATCTAACTAAATAAACAACCCCATAATATCTTAATCGATCAACCAACTAAAATCCAAGTCTTAGCACTGAGCGGAGTAGGGTTTCAGTTTACCCTCATAGTCCCAGAACTACATGCCCATTTGGGTTTATTTGTACCCTCCGGTGGGCATCAGATTTAGTACATGCCTTTATACCCTTACAAAGGTATGTTGTGTCCTGTTAATGGAGGGGGGGTATAAAACGAATAATCATGCCTTTATGCACCTGGTAAGATATATTGGGTCCTCTCGATGAGGCGTATACCTCAGACTCCATGTTTAGCTCATATGGTTTTATATCGGTTAATAGTAGCTCCCACACTCAGATTTCAGTGCACTTGAATAAGTCTTTAGTTATATTTCAGCATTAATTCTTAGTATTTCATGTTCAGAATTAGTACTTGGTCATTGCATTTAGATAAACTTTTAGTATATTTCAGCATGTACGTTCAGTTCATATTATGTTATTGCTCAGTATGCTTTGTTTAGTTATGTACTTTATTCAACTATACTCTATATCCTGCATTCTTAGTACATTCCAAGCAGTGACGTAGACTTTGCTCTACATTTTTTCACACTGTAGGTTCAAGTACTCAGCATCCAAATTATGCGTAGATCGCTTCCCGGTCCACAGTCAACAACTCTAGTGGAGAGTCTTCATACTTTGAGGCACATTTTTTCTTTCATTTGAGTTTCAATTTTGCTAGGGTTAGCTGGAGACATGTCCAATCAACTCTAGTTAGTAAAGACTTTTTCAGACATAGTATTAGATTCAACTTTAGTTTTTGAGTGATTGTTCAGTATCATTAAACTCTTATTTAATATTTATATATTCACACCAGTTTTAGGTATTCCTTAGTATTAGTTATCTCATGATTTAGTTTACGCATTATTTCATCTTTACATAGATTCATTAAGTTTGCTTATGATATTCCAAATCAAGGTTATCTTGCGGTCACTTGTGATCCTAAGTCCTGTGTTTATGCCCTGGGGTAGTTAGGGTGTGACACCATGCAGCCTCACTATCTCTTTCACTTAAATGCTAGCCAAATATTGCTTAGTGAGTCTGTCAACCACTATCCAAATAAAGTCAAACTTTCCGAAGGTCTTGGAAAAGACCAACCACGAAATCTGTAGCTATACTTTCCCACTTCCATTCCTGAATAGGAAAAAAAAACTTGTAGGCCTTTGGTGCTCATACTTTACCTGCTGACAATTTCGGCACTTAGCCACAAGCTTAACTATGTTTTTCTTCGTGCTAGGCCACCAATAAAGTCGTTTAAAATTTTGATATATCTTGTTCATACCCAGATGAGTGGAATACCGCGAAGCATGGGATTTTTGTCAACATCTTTTGAATCAAGTTTTCTGCTCAGGAACACAAATTCTTCTCTTAAAATTGAGAACACCAACCACATCAAGAGTCGCATCTTGTGACTTGACAGACATTGTATCATTTCTGAGCTCATTCACACCCTCATCCTCAAACTATTTGGTGTTGATCTCCTCAAAAGAAGTAGGCCTAACTTCAATTTTGCCTAACACTCCACCTTTTTCTGAGATGCCTAACTACATAAAATTATACTCCAATTTTTTAATCTCCTTGGTCGCTTGGACACACCCAAGCAAGATAGACTACCATTCTCACCGCCTTTTGGCTTAATGCGTCTGCCACCACGTTTGACTTACCCGGATGATACTGAATGGTAACATAATAATCCTGGAGTAATTCCATCTACCTTTGTTGTCTCAAATTTAGGTCCTTCTCAGTGAATACATGTTGTAGAGTATGATGGTCAGTAAACACCTCACACTTGACACCATAAAGATAATGTCGCTAGATCTTGAGGGTAAACAATATCACTGGCAACTCCAAGTCATGTGTTGGGTAGTTCCTCTCATGCACTTTCAGCTGCCACGATGCATAGTCTATAACATTTTTATCCTGTATCAACAGAGCAGCAAAACTCGAATGTGAAGCATCATAATAAATAATGAAATCTTTACCTTCCACTAGTAGTCCCATAATAGGTGTTGTGATTAGATGGGTTTAAGCTTTTGGACGCTCTCTTCACACTTTTCGGTCTACTCGAAAGTCACCTCCTTCTTAGTCAGTCTTTTCAAATGTATGGCGATAGAAGCAAATTCTTTCACAAACCTACGATAGTAGCTAGAGAGACTCGCGAAATCCTAACTTCAGTCACAAAGCTAGGATGGACTTAATTCTTGATTATTGAGATCTCTTGGGGATCCACCATTACCCCTTTTTTGAAACCACGTGCCCTAAAAAGGCAAATGAAGCCAACCATAACTCACACTTAAAAAAATTTAAATATAACTTTTGTTTTTCATGGACACCCAAAACAACAAAGATGGTCGGCATTCTCTTCCTTACTCTTTGAATAAACCAAAATGTCATCAATAAAAACAATAACAAAAGAACCCAGCAATGGATTGAACACGCCATTCATCAAACTCATGAAGGTTGTAGGCGCATTATAACCCAAACGACATCACTAAGAACTCATGGTGCCCATAACGGGTCTTGAATGTTGTTTTGAGTACATGCTCATGCCTAATCCTTAATTGATGGTAACTATATCTTAGGTCAATCTTAGAGAAAACTAATGCACCCTGTAATTGGTCAAAGAGATCATCTATCTGAGGTAAGATATATTCATTTCAAATGGTGACCCTACTCAATTGACAATATTCTATGCATATCCTCATACTACCATATTTCTTCATAAAAAAATAAGACATGAGAACCCCACGGGAAACACCAGGATGGATAAAACCTTTTTCAAGAAGCTCTTAGATTTGAACATTGATCTCCTTTAATTCTGGCGGAGCCATGCGATAAGGAGGAATAGAGATAAGGTGTTTGCCTAATTCCTCATCAATGTAGAAATCTATATCTCTATCAGGAGGCATACCAGGAAAATCCATAGGAAACACTGCTTTGAACTCAAAATCTATGGGAAAAGACTCAATAGAGGGAGACTCAACATCACGAATGATATGACCTTAGCTTACTTAGGCTTGTAGACTCCTTCCCACTCTAAATTTTCCCTACCCAGGATCTCTAAAGTCACAAACTTAGAATTACAATTAAGCACAAAATAATAAGGAGACAAATAAGTATGCCTAAGATTATATCTAAGTCAGTCATATCCAGAATCACCAGTCAGCCCAACTCTGAACACCCATAAACTAAACAGGACAAGCAGACATAGATGGGTGACTATCACAGACTCTCCCACTAGTGTAAAAACATGGCTCGGGGCATCAAGTACATCACAAAAAACATAGAATCCCAAGTCAAACTTAACTTACACATATGAATAGGTATAACCCGGAACAAACAAAATAATAGTCATCCGATCATAGATAAGAATAGTATATGTGATCATTGTATCATACACCTTAGCGCCTGTCTTACCCGGAAAGGAATAAAACTAATACCTATTATATTGAGGGGCGACCACTTTGTCTGGCGACACTGCCCCTCTACCTACATTAACATTTCCCCAGCCTCTACTGCCTCGCTGATTTCCTCCTCACCCACCTTGTGGACATCTGCTACCATTACTACCACTACCCACTGGTACCATTGCTCTAGTCTGCTCCTGCATGGGGTCAGATATGTGTTCATGGAGAAAATCTCTCCTCATATACTATGTTCTCCACAATTGTAAAAACAACAGTCAAAAGACGGTCTGCAGCCAGATACAAATGTGACTCCTTGACCATCTTGAATAAGGTTCTGTTGTGGAGTTCCCGAGTAACCAACTGTAGAAGCGAGCATGGCTGACTGTAATGGTCAGGCTGCAAGTTTTGGACAACCTGAACATATGGAGTAGGAACCATGAAAGTTACTTTGCTCTTGTTCTTCTTAGCCAAAGCCTTGGCTGGCCCATCACGTCGAACTCCTTCCACTTTCTTCACAAAGTCTGTCACCTCATCAAAAATTTTACCAATAGAGGTTATGCGAATGGATAATACTTGTAATTTGAGGTTCAATCCCTTGACAAATAAATGAATCCTTTTCTCCTCTGTAGTCACCAACTAGGTAGCATATTTGGAAAAGGCATGAAACTTCTCTTCATACGTAGCTACACTCATACCACCCTGATCCAAGGCCATGAACTCATTGTTCTTGTGATCCCTTAAAGTCCCGGGCACTTACTTCTTGAGAAATCGAGCATGGAACTACGTTAAAATGATATGGGGAAAGACTGAGGATTTGCATTCCACAAAGTCCATTCACCAATCCTTAGCTCCACTTTAAAGTTGGTAGGTCACAAACTCTAGTCCATATTAATGTACAATGCCTAATTTGTGAAGCTTCTTATAGCTATCCAAAATGAACTCATAAGCATCATCACTCTCAAGACCATGGAACATAGGCGACTTCACCTATAACAATTTAGTTAACATTTCATACTATATAATAGTCATCACATGTCCTATTAGGGGACATGAAAAGGCATCAGTGCCTCATGCTCCAACTAACTTGGTAACGAAAACATCAATGAGGCAGTTGGCTAAAGGTTGAGTCGTTTGCACTATGGGAAAGACTTCATGGCTGGCCAACCCCTTCAGAAAGGTCATGATCTGTTGAGCTAATAGTGTGCTAAGTGAGGAATCTCGATATTCTCAGCATGTGCATCCTCATCTGGTCCAACCTTCTTATCATCATCGATTTCCACATTCTCTTCAACCTTTTCTTGGAAAATGGGAGGGGCTTCTTTCCTAAGAACATTCTCAGCTCAGGCTCTACCACTTGAGGGCTCCTTTCTCAACCCTTTCCTCATCCTCTCCATCAACCCCTACCTCGACCACGACCTCTTTATATAGTTTCCTCAACTGGCTTATTGATGGGGGTTACGGGCCTGACGTCATTGCATCGGGTATTAACCATCTATGGAATGAAGAGAAAAAGATATTAGAAACCAAATTATATCAATAAATACCAATATAAATCAAGACATAACACTGAAGGAGAACAAGATAGAGAGATTTCCTTCAGTCCTATAGTATCTCGAAGAAAAGTATATATGTCTCTTTATCAATCCGCAACACTTTACTAGACTCATTTTGGTACAATGATATCAACGAACCTAGGGCTCTAATACCAAATTTTTCACAACCTTGACCATCGTGATTGACACCCACACTAACCCTCCAGTGGGAGAACCATTACTACAACCCGACTTAGCAACTTAAGGGGACAAAAAAATTTAAAGATATGGAAACAAGTCTAGATGACTGATAAATAATATGGATTTCCCTTAAACTCCAAAGGACTAAACCAACAACCAACACAAACATTGCAGAAGTTCAATCCGTAGAAATGAAAGTCATTGTACCAAAACAATTCTAACCAATAAGTCTAATGAAAAATAGGGTACAACCCCATAAACTAAACATAAACAAGTCTAACATATAGTCAAAGTCCCAAAGGAATGGACTATAAAAAATAAAGGATCCATGGCAGCCTTAAATAACTCGCTCACCCTTGAATTCAGTCTTAGTCAATAATCCCCTAACTGAGATATGTTAATAGCCGCCTAAAGATCCTCTGTACTCAACAAAGAAAGAATAATTGTAGTATCAGTACACACACCACGGTGAACTGAAAAGATCACGTGGCTACTCTTATAAGCACAATATACAAAAGCAATTACAACGCAACAAGCACACATGTACAAAATGCATGTTTCAGCTAACACTTTAGGAATAACATACAATTTCCTAATTCAATGACTAGATATGACATTTTCATCACAAGTGGTCCTCTCATGGAACCCATACCAAAACTGTTTGGGTATCATAACGTGAAACTCCACCCTATATACATGTGTTGGAACGTGACAACAGGTCCACTAGATGTGTCTGAACGTGACACCTGATCCAACATATGTGTCAGAATGTGACACACGATCTAGTCAACACAACCATATTCACAATCACACCCAAATGAACAATACTCATTTTCATAAAATTAAATAATAAGTTCATGGCACATAGTTGTTCATAGATAATCATTCTGTTGGAATGATGCACATTTCCCTATTATCATACATGAAAGCATGCAATATAGTAATTAACAGACATATATCACAAAATAGGTAATAGAACCATCGTGTACCTCGAAATCAAGTCTGAATACTCCTAAGACACATGAGCCTTCCCTTTCTTAAATTCTTCAGCTCATTCTTGATAAAAAAAATAATCAATTAATAAAAGGATCACTAAACAAGGTCTAATTTACTCGGACAATAACAAACTTATTAAATCAAGACCAAACCCATGATCCTAATGTTCAACGACGACTTTACCAACTATTAACTTCCGACCAAGACCCTCCCCCAATAATATTTACACAAGATTCTAACCTTTAAGGATCGAAATACAAATTAGGGGATTAATTTACTTACCTTTAGCACTAAAAGTCGTGGAAGTTTGTCAAGAAACTGCCATGGGTCGCCCCTTAGCTCTTAAGAACGATGATTTGTATAAAATAACGAAATTGGGGGGTTTTCCTAACTTAAGTTCAAGACAGGCACACCACGGTGGACCCCATCCAACCATAGTGGCCCCGCCTTAGCGGGATTAATCCCGCCTCAGTGGCTTGCACGGAGATAGAACCTCATAATTGAGTTCCAAATTTTTATTTCAAAATACATCTTTAAACCGGGATATTCGAAAACTACAGTTTCACGCTACGATCCGTTTCAAGAGTTTTACTCGCCCGAATTTGATTCCATAAAGCCGTACAGACTCCTTAATGTCTTGGCTATTCACTAATGTGATCAAATTCATAATTAAATTCCCTATTCACTATAAGATTTCCCTAGACCTTGCCTGACTCAGATTTCGTCCAAATTTGGCTTAGGTTAGATATTTTCAAGTTACTACTCATAAGTTTTCTGGCCCAAATTCCTTCATCATTACCATAACGACGGGAGTATGTTGTTACAGTGTATTCCTATAGGATACCAATATGGTATAAATGTATCAATGGAGTATCTCATAGGATAAATTCATATTAGTGATGCTAACAACATGCTGACATCATGCACACAATAAGAAAACAAAAGGTGAGGTAAACGGATAAATATTTTGGGCCATGAGTCCATTAAGGATACATAGTTGAATTGGATCCAATTTGAGTGAATAATTTCTCAATTGGATCTATTTTGTATAATTTTCCTTTAATCCAAATCACACTAATACTATCACCTCAATCCAGTAGGCGAATCAATGTCAGTTAAAGGAATATTTCAATATCAAAAGACATGGCCTAGATAATCATAATGTCATGTGGAAAATACAAAGAAAATCATCATAGAATACATTGCCTTAAAAATAGTAGTAATGTCGTACAATAACAAAAAAAAGATTCCTAAATGAAAAGAGGTATGATAAAGTCTTAAAATAACACTGATACTAGTGGTTCCACCGTAACAAACATGTAGGTACAATGTTTCGGGTGGTTCGAGCGATACAATGAGATATATCATATTGTCACACCCTAGTTGGAACTGGTCAAACAATAATTTACGACTTATGACTTGCTTCTTTGCATTTAAAAAATTAGGCTTTATTTTTGTCATTGAGATTATGATGTTCTAAATCTAAATAAGCATTTTAATATTAAAATGTGAATCAAGATCTAGATGTATATTAAGATCTAGATGGCTCGATAATTTCTACATCTAAGCATTAAATGATAAGATTGTTTTGTTTTCAACATTTTAATATGCATATGAAATCAACTACTACATTAAAAAAATATTATAAAGTTCTATTTGTAATATTTACATTTTTCCGACTTCTCTGGCCTGTATTGTTCCATCGACCATAGGTTATTCACCTTAGTGACATGATGCAATTATGAGTACGACCGGGAGAGGACGACATTCAATCCTCTAGATTTTCAAGGGCCGCCTGGAGCGAACTAGACTTCACACGACGTGTGGTGCTCTTCCAGCCGCTGGACCCTAGTTTCAATAAAATGAATGACCTTAAATAAAGTTTTAATCAAACACCTCAAGTATGTGGACTTGATGATCAAATAATCTCAATAAAATTAATGGTTTAAGACCAAATTCTAATAAGATACCTCAAATATGTGTACATAATTATTTTTTTTATATTATACCTTATACCTTATTGGGCCTTGAAGAAAATGGTTGAGCTGGTTCAAAATTGTGGATTGCTCTTTTTTAATAACTAGGCGGATATGTGACAGAGTCTTATCTACTTTTGTTTGGAAAATGACTTAGGGCTGAGGTCTATTTCTCTACTTTAACATGAATTTCTAGAGTTCATTTTAATTAGGTATTTTTGGCGAGATCGAAGTCTAAAGGGAAAAAGTTGACCAAAAATTTTCAAAGGGCAACAAAAATAAATTTAAAACCATAAGGGTAAAATTTAAACTTTAATGTAGATCATGTCTAAATTAAGTAGTAAGGTGCAAGTCCCTATGCGCCTTACAAGACGCAAGCTGACAAAGACTTACAAATCGCAGGTATCTATGCACCTTGTAAGGTGCATCAGGTCTTGCGCCTTTCTCAAATAGTCATAATAATAATAAGGAAGCACTATGAGTGCCACAATTGATGGACTTCCACTGAGAGTAATTACTTCTTGTACCATACCATACTAAAAAGAAGAAAGTGATAAGTAATTGCAAGAAATATTCGCTTAATAAACTTCTTTGTATTTGTGTCTGTGTTGATTGAGAAACTAAAGGTAGTACTGATGATGATATACAAAGATTTTGCCCGTAGTAATTTTTACGTCAGATCCCAGAACGTATGATTTTCTTTTTTTTCCTGGTAATATGCTTTACATTGATCAATATCAAATTGAGATACTATTTTTTTATAATATTTCATCATATTTTTTCCTGTATTAAATAAAGGAAAAGAGAAAACATTCAATAATGATTACAAAATAATATTTGAAGGCAAAGCAAAAATATACATATCTTCTTAAGCATAATCAAATATACTATAGTTTTAACCAACTTATAGTACATAGCTTATAGTAAAAGTAATAAATTGATTACTTATTGTTGAAACAACATAATAGTCAAGAATTATAGGCTACAAGTCTACAACTATAACAAAGTGATTTACTTTATTTTATTTTTACTTTTAATAGCTTTCTTATTATTGGAAACAAATGAGAATGTCGTTTTCATTGAGAAAAAATGAGAAATTTTTTTTTAATGACCTCGAATGTCATTTTTAAAAATATTCAGAAAATTATTGTTTCATCCCTCCCGATAGTTGCATTGGGTCTTTTTTGGTTAGTATATGAAGTTTTTGAATTTAATTGAGAAGTAATATTGGATTTTTTAGAATTTTACAGATTTAAAGTTGTTAAAATGATTTTTTGATAACAACTAAAGCTACAACTCTCGAAATGAAATTTCATCTGTTTTATTAGCTTTGAAATGCAGAAATTGATCTAGGAGTGTTGTTATTTTCACTCTCAAAGTTTTTATGTGGAATCGAGCCTTGAGTTGAAAGTGTATGTGTAGTTAGGCTATGAGTTCGACTTTAGTCAATATTTAGAGTTCGGACGCTCGGATTGAATTTCCAACTGTTCCATTAGATTTGGAAGATGTTTAAGCCCTTGGTCAGGTGGTAATTGAATTTTCCATAGTTTATAGGGAAGTTTGATATGTTTTGAGTAAAATCTAGTTTCTTGATATTTTAATGGGATTCGGGTCAATGAGACCTCAAATCTAAATTTCGATGATTCAATTAAGTTTGCAATGTTAAGTTTAGTAGGATAACATTTTGATTTGTGTGCTTCGGGTTCCGCATGAATCCCAAAGATCCATTCGATGATTTTGTTGAGTCTTTATATTTTCTAATGTTGCTGTGTGATCAATTTGTCTATCACGATTGCGGGGACATCTGTCGTGACCGTGAAGTGTTTTATTTATTATTTGTTGTGATCATATTAGTTATATCATTATCACATAGTGTTAAGCCCTCAGACATCGCAATCGTGTGGCCTGTGCTGCTATCATAATGATTTGACCAGTATTTACTCATCGTAATCGCAAGCTTTAGGGATGTGATCGCAAAGAGTAAATGTGACCTGAATAGTGTTATTTTTTAAACTCTGTGTTTCATATCTATTTAACTATTTTTGATTATTGGAAGCTAGGTAGAGGCAATTCTAATGTGATGTTTTGAGATTCTTCAATTGCGCAACGATTGTTACTCCACCTCTTCATTTCCTACTAAATATTTCACGACTTTGCTAATTAAGCACTGGTTTTTAATTCAATCTTTGGGGTTTTATTAGAATGTGATATTTATGAAATGGTGATTTAAGTTTGGTTTCAACTCATTTTTATGTGGTTTTCACTAATGAGTTCCAAAATATTTAGGCAACATGATTTGAGATAAATTCTTAGATTTAACTCTAGTTCTTGAAATGATTTTTTGCATTGATTTGGACCCAACTTCCAAAATAAATATATGAGTGTTATTTTTCTTGAATGCTTATTGTGTTATGTTAATTCAGAGACACAGGGCAAAATGTTTTCTAAAATCTAGGTTTAACCTCATTTCACCGTTTTTGAGTTTTGAGAGCCTTAGGGTGGCGACTGGAACCAGGTTTTCAAGGGAAATATTTTGGGGAACGATTCTTAACTCTATATCTTCAATAACCCATTATAATTATTGGATTGACGAGTTTAAATCAATATTTTTTATTATTAATCGGGAGTTGTTCATGAACTTGAGTTTTGAAGTAAAATTGTGTTTATGAATTGATTCCAAGTCCTTTTTCGAAATGATTATCCCTATTGATTTCCTAAATACTTGAGTAGTGTTTTCAAGTAATAAATTTGAGTGTCAAACCTTAATTTGAGAATTGGGTTTCTGTTGATTAACTTACCTTTCAAGAGGATTGATGTAGGTATTTTTTTCCGAAAATTTATTGTTAATTCTTGTATGTTCATAGATTGTGTGAATTTGGAAGTGATTTGGAAAAGGAAGACTCAACTATTAGAGTGACTATTGATTGATTTAAGGCAAATGACTTCATAAACCTTGTATTCTAGTTGAAATTCGTATGTTTCCTTTGTTTCTTGTGCTTTGAGAGTAATGAAAGTGATATGAAGGGTTATGAGGGAATGTATTCGTCGACCAGTAACTCAGGATTAGGTCGCTCAATAGATAATAGTGCAGAAATAAAAGTGTGGACAATAATTAGCAAAATTTATATCAGGCACAAGAGTTTTATGTGGAAACACCCTTCCTCAAGGTCGGTGAATACCACGACCTGTCCTCACAACTTTTCAACCCAAACTTCATTTCACTCAAACGAAGCAACGATTCATATTATAACTTCTTGCAGCCTAGGAATTTACTTATGAATCCCTTACCCTTCAATGTAGTAACTCTACCACAATAAAAGCAACTAAGTAGATACCACACTGCCCACTAAGCTACCTAACTCTAGATGACTTAGAATTTCACTAAGAACATACAACATACCCACTAAACCAGTTATCCTTAATTGACTTAGAATTTTAGATGAATAGAACAAAAATCTAATTCCTTTATAACATAGGAATTCGTATATAATTTAAGAAAATAAGATACACAACTCTAAATACAAATAGACGCTTCAACACTCCATCTGGTCCCTTGTTGATATGAGTAGTGTTCTTCCTTGAATATGACCTTCTTTTTTGAAGATTATATATTTTCAGATAAAATCCAAGTTTTATTCGTCAAATCTTGAGTTTGTGTTTTGTGTTAAGGGATTATATAAAAATGAACACAATTTTTTTGGGACCGACCATTGGATGATAAACTCCTTATTTAGAAAAATGTGAACCTACCACATCAGAGGTGCCAACTTTTCTAACAGTTGTCTTGTTGTCCTTTCACATATGCAATCCTGCAGGATCAGGTTTCTCGCAAACTAGTCTTAGTAAGTTCTTAAGAAGACGTGCTGACATTCTTTTCTTTTGAATTAATGAATTATTTTGTTGTTTGTCATGTTGACTAAGTCAACGATAAAGAGTTATTGACCGTTGGACAAATAACTTCGTCCATTCTGATTGGTGTAGTACGTTCACACCACACCAACCTTTGACGCGACAACTTTATAATTGTACTCCATTATAGATCTTGATGATAGCACACTACCAAAGACCAGGTCCATGCATTTTTAAAGATTATCAAAAACCCAAAATATATCATTTCCCGCTTTTTGATGATAACACACAAATATTCCTCACACTAAGTTTAATCATTCATTTCACTGTCATCAGTTCCCAATAACAAGGATCTAGTTCCTTGTTATATCCCTTAGTTTGTTAAATCATCAAAATTTTATATCAGCTCCGAACTAACATTATTCCCCCCTTTTTGATGATCCCTAATCAATAAGAACTGTTTGAGTAACTAGAATTTCATCATCCCTGAATTTTTTCAAATCATCAAAACATCAAAATATCATTTTCTCCCTTTTGATGATGACAAACTTGTTTAAATTATTCCCCCTATTGGCATGACCATGTCCTCTTCAAGTAGATAGCATTTATTCCCCCTATCGACATAATCATGTCGTCTTCAAAGTAGCTAACATCATTGATCTCATACCTTACCAATTTTCCCCCGTTTCACATCATAAAAACGGTTAAAACAGTAAACCAAATTGACAAAGATGCAATTCAAGAAAATTCATGGTCACTTGGTCAACACAGATTATGAGTAAAAACGTATAAAGTGATGATACAAGTCAATAGAAATAGGACTTTTTTCATTCATAAATAAAAGATCAGCAATCAAAGCATTGCACAAATTATTATGAATGAGAAGTAGAACAATGCCCACTCAGTTTTGATAGAAAAAGAAGAATGAGGAAAGATTTAAAAAACTTAGGATGAGAATGGATGAATTAGAGTTAAGGGATTGAAATAATCAAATTAGTAAAGTATATCCCTTAGCATGCAGAAGCCTCTCTTGAAGTTCACATTCTTTACTGCCCAGCCTTCATGTTGAACCTTATGGGCTTCCAATATTTTTGTCGACCTGGTTCCTCTAATAATACTCAGAAGCTGAGCCTTTAAGCAAAACCATTTCAGCATCCCTATTAGCAAGAGAAACTATCATAGCTTCCAACACTAGCCTGATTTTCTCAATAACAAAAAGATTGGTAAAATCTAACCTACTCAAGGCCTCCAAGATGAATAGATCAAAAACTGAGGAATCTTTTCATTTTTTTATTCTTTATTTTTATCATTATTTTTTATAAGTTCAAACACCCTCATATTCAACAAATTTTGAGTTCTCAAAATATCAACCCTTTCTCTTTTGAACATCATTTTTTCCACCTTTATTTTGCTCGGTGGGCCTGGTCCCTCTTCATACTTAAAAACGTCTTCATCAGATAATTATCCAATAAGAACAAAGGGTTTAACCATTTGAAGTGTTTTTGACAAAGGAGAAAATAGGGTTTTAAAACTTTCAGCTTTTCGGAAAGGAATTTGAAAAGAAATATAGTGTATGAAGGAAGTGAAATGTGGTATCATGTGTAACAAAGTTTCATTTTGTTATTCAAGAGATGTGACAACGGTCAGATACCTTAATGACAGAAATGTGAGAATTTCAATGGTTCTTATTCAAATTTAAACTACAACGTTAAGAGTGTTAACCTTCGAGAAAGGATTGAGTCCCTCTTTTTAGTTTGAATGTGATTGCCTAGATCTATCCTGACCTCCTTTTTCCTTTAGCCCTTTTTCCATGTGTGTATTGCTACAAAAGGTATGAAACTAAACTTGTCAAAACATACATAACCGAAAAACAAGGATACCTGCTCCCTTTGCATAGTCATGAGAGAGTTGATTGATTTATGTTGGATTCATTCAAAAATGTTTCAACATTCCCAACATTAGTTTTATCATCTCAACCAAATCTTCAAAGAGCATCAAGATGCTGCTTGATCCACAAGATTTGGACACATCAAGTTGTACTTGTCATATTCTCTACCTCAGTTATTGAAAGAGCAACTGAATCGTGCCTTTTATTCCCGGTGGGTGAGAGATCAACCCATAATATTAGCCACTTCTAAGATACTCTTTCCATTAACTCGATACCCAACATAATCAATATCACATGTTCCTCCAAAATAAAAAGTCTCCTGATGGACAGAATAGGACCGCCTCCCCTACTTCTTCAATTGTCTAAAGATTTTCTCAGCAACCTTCAAATGTGATTCTTTAATACAAGAATGGTATCTCTGAACTAGGCGCATCTGCATCCAATTTCAAGTTAGTGCCCATGAGAGTATGAATTGTCTAGGCATTTATAACATGAGACATTTTCAACGGCTTCTCTAAATGGGTACCACGTCCCTGTCTTTGATCAGACATCAATTTCCCTGAACACTATGATATTTTCTTCCAGTAGATAAGTTCCTATGAGAGAATACAAATGGTCCTTGCTCAGGGCTTTGGTGAGTATGTTAGCCACTTGATATTCCACTTTGCAAAACTTCATGATGACATTACCCCTCCATAACATTATTTGGACATCAAGTATGTTAAGCAATTTGAGCAGCTCATAAATGTACTTCTCTTAACACTCGAGTGTACCTTTTGAGGTTTTCCTGATCTACATCTCCAAGAAGATATTTAATTCGTCCATTATGTTCACTTCAAAACTCACTACGCATGAGTGCAATTATATCTTCACATAACACCTCAAAGTTTGTTTCAAAGATAAAATCATTAATATGTACTTAAATAATGAGTAATTCATTTCCTTGCGATTTCAAAAAAGATGGTTTTGTGAATTTTACCTCTTTTTAAGCATTGCTTGAAGAGGAATTTGGACAACTTATTAGCTTGTTGGGGAACCGAGTTTCATACTTTGCTTCTTTCAAACTGAGCTTAATCATCTTCTTCATTCTTACCTTTCTAATTCACATTATCAGTTGAAATGCACCATATTTGTTCAACACTATATAATGGAACGAGTCCCTTATCAGGTTCATCATCTACATTAGGTTTCTTGAGATTGCTGGATTAATGAAAAGGATGTTCTTCCGCAAGCTTAATATTTTGACCGTCTATGTGAATATGAAACAACCCTTCCATCTAAGAATCTTATTTCTTTTGCAACTTCTCAACTCTTCAAATACATCAAAAATCACATGACCACCTTTTTATACTCAAAATAAGTCTTGCTGGAGGACGAGTATACCATAATTATTCTTTTATCAAAATTGAGATAAAACTTCTCAATATTATCCTTTTGGTCACAGAACATGTAGTATTCACCACTTCAGCCAAAAGTTCTTTGAAAGAATAAAAGTCTGCTCATTCCACCTGAAGGATGATTTGATCTACTTTTCTTTTACATCGATGTCACAACCTTTGTCATCTGCAAATTTCATTTTGTTCAGACTAGGGACTAGGTCCCTTGACACAGGTTTGTGCAGCAGAATAACACTCACATGAGCAAGTCTCTATTGTCATACCTTAGCATTATCACCTTGTACATTAAGGTAAGTGAGATTGTCACCACGAACGGTATTCATATCATCAATATACATGTTCTCGCATCTTTCTTCTATCAAGATCATCACCAGAGAAAGCAAGTTTATGACAACATATTTTCTGATAGTATTACAACTTCATTTCACTCATCACAGATCTGTGAGACACGTAAAGATTATATTTCAACTATTGACAATAGTACAAAACTTCAAAAGAGTGTTCCACAAACTTTCAAGTCCTACATACACCAGGAATGTACCATTTCTTACCATAGGCAGATGAGACACCTCCACTTTGAAGTGCCTTGAGATAGAAAGTTTTATAGTTTAATCAGTAATGTATTTTGAGCATCCACTATTTATAAACCAACACTAACTTATGCTCCCTTCTCTCACTTGCATAGCAAATCACTTGTTAGCCTTGGGAACCCATTTGGGACGGAGTTCCAGTAAGTAGATAACTAGGTGATAAGAAAATCTTTTATCCTCTGAGGCATACTGGTTTTCTTTAACTTAGGACCATGAGCAGGTTCAGGTCCATTCTTCCATCTATTCTGTTATTGGTAATAGTTTGACGAGCTTCCACCATAATTTTTCAACACAGGACAATCTCTCTTACGATCTCTGTAACGACCTGTTTAGTCGTTTTGAGCAGCAGATTTTTTTCTGGAAAAACTGGCCAAAACTACGGGCACTGCGACGGACCGTCACAGGCACGACGGCCCGTCGAGGGTGCAGCGTGTCAGCATACTTGGAATTCTGAAATTGGGTACTGAAAATCGACTCTCTGTAAATTGTGACGGACCTGCAGGACGTGCCGTCACATCCACGACGAACCGGCGTGAGTTTCCGTTGCAAAACACTTCAACTTTTGAGAATTTGTACAAGAAACGAGTTTCTGACCGTCATGACGGAGGTGCAGGACGGACCGTCACAGGGGTGACGGGCCGTCACAGTTCACCTGAAATTTGGGGAGGCTGCGACGACCGGTGTGACGGACCGTCGCAGGCACGACGGCCCGTCACAGGTCACGCAGATCCCAGTCAGAATAGGATTTCTCCACACGTTTTAAGGGTCGTTTTTTACTGTTCTTTCCTTAATTATAAAGATTGAGGGTTAAAATTAATAAGTCTAATTACTCAGGGGTTTATTGTCCTCTTTTATTCTTAATTATAGGATAATTAGGGTAAAGAAAAGAGGGTTGGAATAAAGAAAACAAAAGAGAAAAGACAGATTGAGAGAGAGAGAGTCGAACAAGGGAAGAGGATATCAAAGCTTTGGAATTCTTGCTTGATCACTAGTCTTCGGTGGAGGTAGGTTATGGTTTTCATGCTACTTGTAGTAAACTCTTAATCGTGAATGATATGTGTTGATAGTATTATAAACCCTACTATATGCTTAAAGTGTATGCTTGCATGATTATGATTATGTGATTTTGATAAAACAAAGCATGATGAAGCTATTGAATCCCAAATCTTGAAAGAAACTTTAATCTATGATTTAATGATGATGCCTTGGTATAAAAGAAGGCTTGATGAATTAAAGTAAGGGGATTGATGATGCCTTGGTATAGAGAAGGCTTGATGAATGGATAGAATGATGTTAGTGGATCGGAGTGTCACGTTCCGACACATAGTATTAGTGGATCGGAGTGTCACGTTCCGACACATAGTATTAGTGGGACGGGTGTCACGAACCGACACGTAGATATAGGGGATTGGAGTGTCACGTACCGACACATATAGGGGATCGGAGTGTCACGTTCCGACACATATAGGGGAGCGGAGTGTCACGTACTGACACATATAGGGGATCGGGTGTCACGAACCGACACGTAGAATTAGGGGATCGGAGTGTCACGTACCGACACATAGTGGTAGGGGATCGGAGTGTCACGTACCGACACAAGAGGAAGAAAGATAATGAATCTTGAAAGATGATAATATACTCAACATAATGAACTTATTTCCCAAATGAGTGTGGTATTGAGGCTTGAGTCCTCATGGACGAACTTGATGGTATTTATTGACGATTATAATACTTGTTGTTGCTACATGTTGAGCTTATAGTTGATTTATAATATTACTTGATATATATTATTTCTATTTTGAGTTGGCCGATGATATCTACTCAGTACTTGTGGTTGTACTGACCCCCTACTTTCATGTTTTCTTCTTTGTATTTGTGTAATGCAGCAAACGTTCCGTCAACTTCAACACAACAGTAATTCGAGCCGGTCTTCACTACCTTCGGAAAATTCAGGGTGAGTTAATGCGTCTAGCTTGGACTGGATCTTCTTCTTCAAGTCTTGATGCCTTGAACTTCCGGCATGGACTAGCTCTTTAGTTATTTTTGTTCTTAGACATTTTAGTTTAGTAATTTGAGGATAGATGTTCTTGTGATGATGACTTCCAGATTTTGGGGGTAATAATAATAGTTTTGAGTTG
This sequence comes from Solanum peruvianum, assembly GCA_027705065.1. Lineage (NCBI taxonomy): Eukaryota > Viridiplantae > Streptophyta > Magnoliopsida > Solanales > Solanaceae > Solanum > Solanum peruvianum. The sequence continues at coordinate 15,156,664 of JAKWJD010001763.1, forward strand.
TTTTATTAATGAGTTTAAGTCTTCCGCATTTCTTTTGTTGATATTGTATTAAAATGTTAAAGGTTAGATTGGTTGGTTCGCTCACATAGGAGGGTAAATGTGGGTGCCAGTCGCGTCCCCGATTTGGGTCGTGACAAACTTGGTATCAGAGCATTAGGTTCGTTGGTCTCATCACACAAGAACAGGTCTAGTAGAGTCTTAAGGAACGGTAGGGGGACGCCTTTACTTTTCTTTGAGAGGCTACAAGACTTTAGGAAAATTCCGTTCTTTCATTCTTTATTTCGTGCTACTACTTGAGTCCAATTGGTATCTAGGTGACCATCTTCACTCTATTTCGCAGATGGTTAGAACTAGAGCAACGACCGCACCAGCAGCAACAACGGAAAGACAAGAAACGACTGAGCCAGCCACTGGGGCTGTGGCTCGAGGAAGAACAGCGGCAAGAGGCCGTGGTAGAGGTCGTGGGAGGACGTCCTCTAGAGGAAGAGGACGAGCACCCAGCCCATCTGATACTAGGGCGGTGACTCCTCCACCGACTGAGGAGGTAGTAAGAGAGGGTGAGGAAGGGGAAACTGAACAAGTGCAAAATGAGGAATTGCCACCCCAACCTACCCCAGAGATGATCAACCAGGTACTTGCTTATCTTAGCGGGTTATCCGATCAGGGTCAGGCTCCTCCAGTGGTTTCTGCACCAACACCTCCGGTTTCAGAGATACGACATGCGGCTACTATGGCTCCCCGCATGGATGCATCATTGGGAATAGGCACATTTCCACGACTGACTACTGGGCCTATTATGACAAATGATCAGCATGAACTTTTCAGTAAGTTCTTGAAATTGAAACCTCCAGTCTTCAAGGGTGCAAAATCTGAAGATGCTTATGATTTTCTGGTTGATTGTCATGAGCTACTACACAAGATGGGGATAGTAGAACGGTTTGGCGTTGAGTTCGTGAGCTATCAGTTCCAAGGGAACGCCAAAATGTGGTGGCGTTCACATGTTGAGTGTCAACCAACAGAGGCACCACCTATGACTTGGGAATCATTCTCTAGCTTGTTTATGGAGAGTATATCCCAAGGACTTTGAGAGATAGGAAAAGGGATGAGTTCTTGAGTCTTGAACAGGGAAGGATGACGGTTAATGCATATGAGGCTAAATTTCGCGCACTATCCAGATACGCCACCCAACTTTGTTTCAGTCCACAAGAACGGATTCGCCGTTTCGTGAAGGGGTTGAGGTCAGAGTTGCGGATTTCAGCCTTACAGGTAGCGGCTACGGCAACATCCTTCCAAGAGGTGGTAGACTTTGTAATAGAGGTGGAAGGAGTGAAGCCAGATGACTTCACCACGACATCGACATCAAAGAGGTTTCGAAGGGGAGGTGAGTTTAATGGTTCTTACTCTAGAGGACCGAACTCCGGAGGTCACTCCGTTCGACCAATACAGTCTTCGCTACAGACTGTGGTTGGGGGTCCGCCTCAGAACGGTCAACACTACTCCGAGAGACCTATGCCTGACTCCAGAGAGTGCTATGGATGTGGGGAGATTGGACATATTAGGAGAAATTGTCCAAAACAGAGTTACAGAGCCCCACTAGCTAGAGGTAGGGGTGGTCATGGTAGGGGCCGTTTTTCTGGAGGACGTGGTGGTCGAGGTAATGGTGGTCACCAAAACGGCAGAGGTGAAGGGCAAACTGGAGCCACTACTACGCAACATGGTAGGGGCAACGGACAGACAAATAATGGGGCCCATTGTTACGCTTTCCCTGGGAGGTCTGAAGCGGAGGCGTCTGATGCTGTTATCACAGGCAATCTTCTGGTTTGTGATTGCATGGCATCTGTATTATTTGACCCTGGCTCCACGTTTTCATATGTATCTTCCTCATTTGCTAACGGTCTAAATTTACATTGTGAATTACTTGACATGCCTATTCGTGTTTCTACTCCGGTGGGTGAGTCTGCGATAGTCGAAAAAGTGTATAGGTCTTGTTTCGTGAATTTTGTGGGGAGCAACACTTATGTAGATTTGGTTATTTTAGAAATGGGTGACTTTGATGTAATTCTGGGTATGACTTGGCTTTCTCCGAATTTGCGATTTTGGATTGTAATGCTAAAACGGTGACGTTAGCCAAGCCTGGGGCAGATCCGTTAGTGTGGGAGGGTGACTACACTCCCAATCCGGTGCGTATCATCTCCTTTCTTCGTGCTAAGAAAATGGTGAGTAAAGGGTGTTTAGCTTTCTTGGCACATCTCAAGGATGACACTACTCAAGTACCTTCGATTGAGTTAGTTTCGGTAGTCCGTGAGTTTTTGGATGTGTTCCCTGCAGATCTTCCTGGCATGCCACCAGATAGGGATATAGACTTCTGCATTGATCTGGAACCGGGTACTCGCCCCATTTCTATACCCCCTTATAGAATGGCTCCCGCGGAGTTAAGAGAGTTAAAGGCCCAACTTCAAGAATTGTTGAGCAAAGGCTTCATTAGACCAAGTGCATCTCCTTGGGGTGCTCCGGTGCTATTTGTGAAGAAGAAGGATGGGAGTTTCCGAATGTGCATAGATTACCGACAGTTGAACAAAGTAACTATTAAGAACAAGTACCCCATTCCTCGCATCGATGACTTGTTCGATCAGTTACAAGGTGCTTATGTCTTCTCTAAAATCGACTTGAGATCCGGTTATCATCAATTGAAAATACGGGCAACGGATGTGCCAAAGACTGCTTTTCGGACTAGGTATGGGCACTATGAATTTGTGGTAATGTCGTTTGGCCTTACTAATGCCCCTGCTGCTTTCATGAGCTTGATGAATGGGATTTTCAAGCCATATTTGGACCTCTTTGTGATCGTGTTTATTGATGATATACTGATATACTCCAAGAGTAAGAAGGAACATGAGGAGCACTTGAGACGGTGTTAGAGTTATTGAGGAAGAAGAAGCTTTATGCGAAATTCTCTAAGTGTGAGTTTTGGCTAGATTCAGTGTCCTTCTTGGGGCACGTAGTTTCTAAGGATGGAGTAATGGTGGATCCATCTAAGATTGAGACGGTGAAGAATTGGGTAAGACCTACAAACGTGTCAGAAATAAGGAGTTTCGTTGGGTTAGCTAGCTACTACCGCCGATTTGTCAAGGGATTCTCTTCTATTGCTTCCCAGTAACGAACTTGACTAAGCAGAATGTTCCATTTGTATGGTCAGATGAATGTGAGGAAAGCTTTCAGAAGCTTAAGACCTTGTTGACTACCGCACCAATTCTTACTTTGCCAGTAGAGGGTAAGAACTTCATTGTCTATTGTGATGCATCCTATACGGGTTTGGGTGCAGTGCTAATGCAAGAGAAGAACGTGATTGCTTATGCTTCAAGACAATTAAAAGTGCATGAACGTAACTATCCAACTCATGACTTGGAATTGGCCGCGGTAGTGTTTGCACTGAAGCAATGGAGGCATTACTTGTATGGGGTTAGGTGTGAAGTCTACACGGACCATCGTAGCCTACAGTATGTATTCACTCAGAAAGACTTGAACTTGAGACAGAGGAGATGGATGGAGCTACTGAAGGACTACGACATCACTATCTTGTATCATCCGGGAAAAGCAAATGTTGTGGCAGATGCTTTGAGTAGAAAGGCCGGAAGCATGGGAAGTCCAGCTCATTTGCAAGCTTCTAGACGCCCATTGGCTAGAGAGGTGCAGGTTCTGGCTAATGACCTTATGAGGTTGGAAATAAATGAGAAGGGAGGATTGTTAGCTTGTGTAGAGGCAAAATCTTCTTTTCTTGATCAGATTAAGGGGAAACAGTTTGATGATGAGAAGCTAAGTCGAATCCGAGATAAAGTGTTGCAAGGAGAGGCTAAAGAGGCAATAATTGATGAGGATGGTGTTTTGAGGATTAAGGGAAGGGTATGTGTACCCCGCATCGAGGATTTGATCACCACTATTCTTACAGAGGCTCATAGTTCCGGATACTATATACATCCTGGTGCAACCAAGATGTATCGCGACCTAAAGCAACACTTCTGGTGGAGTAAGATGAAGCGAGATATTGTTGAGTTTGTTGCCAAATGTCCAAATTGTCAACAAGTAAAGTATGAACAACAAAGGCCCGGAGGAACACTTCAGAGAATGCCCATTCCTGAATGGAAGTGGGAGAGAATCGCAATGGACTTTGTGGTTGGTCTTCCAAAGACCTTGGGTAAGTATGACTCCATTTGGGTGATTGTCGATAGGTTAACTAAGTCTGCTCACTTCATTCCTGTCAAGGTGACCTACAATGCAGAGAAGTTAGCCAAGATCTACATTTCAGAGATCGTTCGGTTGCATGGAGTTCCACACTCCATCATATCAGATAGAGGTACGCAGTTTACTTCTAAGTTTTGGAGGACATTACATGCTGAATTAGGTACTAGGTTGGACCTTAGCACTGCATTTCACCCTCAGACCGATGGTCAGTCTGAGCGAACGATTCAAGTGTTGGAGGATATGCTTCGTGCATGTGTGATAGAGTTTGGTGGCCATTGGGATAGCTTCTTACCCTTGGCAGAGTTTTCATACAATAATAGCTATCACTCCAGTATTGACATGGCTCCATTTGAAGCATTGTATGGGAGGAGGTGTAGGTCTCCCATTGGTTGGTTTGATGCCTTTGAAGTTAGACCTTGGGGGACTGATCTGTTGAGAGATTCTCTGGAGAAGGTGAAAGCTATTCAAGAAAAGCTTCTGGCGGCGCAAAGTAGACAAAAGGAGTATGCAGACCGGAAGGTTAGAGACTTGGAGTTCATGGAAGGTGAACAAGTCTTGTTGAAGGTTTCACCCATGAAAGGGGTGATGCGGTTCGGAAAAAGGGGTAAGTTAAGTCCAAGGTACATTGGACCATTTGAAGTGCTTAAGCGAATAGGGGAGGTGGCTTATGAATTAGCCTTGCCCCCAGGGCTGTCCGGAGTGCATCCGGTATTTCATGTGTCCATGTTGAAAAGATACCATGGAGATGGAAACTACATCATCCGTTGGGATTCAGTTTTGTTGGATGAGAACTTGACTTATGAAGAGGAACCGGTTGCTATATTAGATAGAGAAGTTCGCAAGTTGAGGTCGAGAGAGATTGCATCCATCAAAGTTCAATGGAAGAATCGACCGGTTGAAGAAGCTACTTGGGAGAAGGAGGCAGATATGCAAGAAAAATATCCACATCTGTTTACAGATTCAGGTACTCCTTTTCGCCATTGTTTTTCTTCCTTTGATCGTTCGGGGACGAACGATGGGTAAATTGGTATCTATTGTAACGACCTGTTTAGTCGTTTTGAGCAGCAGATTTTTTTCTGGAAAAACAGGCCAAAACTACGGGCACTGCGATGGACCGTCACAGGCACGACGGCCCGTCGAGGGTGCAGCGTGTCAGCATACTTGGAATTCTGAAATTGGGTACTGAAAATCGACTCTCTGTAAATTGTGACGGACCTGCAGGACGTGCCGTCACATCCACGACGAACCGTCGTGAGTTTCCGTTGCAAAACACTTCAACTTTTGAGAATTTGGTACAAGAAACGAGTTTCTGACCGTCATGACGGAGGTGCAGGACGGACCGTCACAGGGGTGATGGGCCGTCACAGTTCACCTGTAATTTGGGGAGGCTGCGACGACCGGTGTGACGGACCTTCGCAGGCACGACGGCCCGTCACAGGTCACGCAGATCCCAGTCAGAATAGGATTTCTCCACACGTTTTAAGGGTCGTTTTTTACTATTCTTTCCTTAATTATAAAGATTGAGGGTTAAAATTAATAAGTCTAATTACTCAGGGGTTTATTGTCCTCTTTTATTCTTAATTATAGGATAATTAGGGTAAAGAAAAGAGGGTTGGAATAAAGAAAACAAAAGAGAAAAGACAGATTGAGAGAGAGAGAGTCGAACAAGGGAAGAGGATATCAAAGCTTTGGAATTCTTGCTTGATCACTAGTCTTCGGTGGAGGTAGGTTATGGTTTTCATGCTACTTGTAGTAAACTCTTAATAGTGAATGATATGTGTTGATAGTATTATAAACCCTACTATATGCTTAAAGTGTATGCTTGCATGATTATGATTATGTGATTTTGATAAAACAAAGCATGATGAAGCTATTGAATCCCAATCTTGAAAGAAACTTTAATCTATGATATTAATGATGATGCCTTGGTATAAAAGAAGGCTTGATGAATTAAAGTAAGGGGATTGATGATGCCTTGGTATAGAGAAGGCTTGATGAATGGATAGAATGATGTTAGTGGATCGGAGTGTCACGTTCCGACACATAGTATTAGTGGATCGGAGTGTCACGTTCCGACACATAGTATTAGTGGGACGGGTGTCACGAACCGACACGTAGATATAGGGGATCGGAGTGTCACGTACCGACACATATAGGGGATCGGAGTGTCACGTTCCGACACATATAGGGGATCGGAGTGTCACGTACCGACACATATAGGGGATCGGGTGTCACGAACCGACACGTAGAATTAGGGGATCGGAGTGTCACGTACCGACACATAGTGGTAGGGGATCGGAGTGTCACGTACCGACACAAGAGGAAGAAAGATAATGAATCTTGAAAGATGACAATATACTCAACATAATGAACTTATTTCCCAAATGAGTGTGGTATTGAGGCTTGAGTCCTCATGGACGAACTTGATGGTATTTATTGACGATTATAATACTTGTTGTTGTTACATGTTGAGCTTATAGTTGATTTATAATATTACTTGATATATATTATTTCTATTTTGAGTTGGCCGATGATATCTACTCAGTACTTGTGGTTGTACTGACCCCCTACTTTCATGTTTTCTTCTTTGTATTTGTGTAATGCAGCAAACGTTCCGTCAACTTCAACACAACAGTAATTCGAGCCGGTCTTCACTACCTTCGGAAAATTCAGGGTGAGCTAATGCGTCTAGCTTGGACTGGATCTTCTTCTTCAAGTCTTGATGCCTTGAACTTCCGGCATGGACTAGCTCTTTAGTTATTTTTGTTCTTAGACATTTTAGTTTAGTAATTTGAGGATAGATGTTCTTGTGATGATGACTTCCAGATTTTGGGGATAATAATAATAGTTTTGAGTTGTTTTATTAATGAGTTTAAGTCTTCCGCATTTCTTTTGTTGATATTGTATTAAAATGTTAAAGGTTAGATTGGTTGGTTCGCTCACATAGGAGGGTAAATGTGGGTGCCAGTCGCGTCCCCGATTTGGGTCGTGACAATCTCCATCTCGACCAAAATGTACACACAAAAAATCATCAACATCAGAAACATATTTGTTGTAAGGATTGTATGGGGGATTTATCTTTCTGTAGCCCAACCCTCTTTCGTTGTTGTTTTCTTAACCAAGTAGATTTATAAGGATCTTAGAGGAATCGGTCCATTTGAGGGATTTTTCAAGTTCCTCTTTTACACGGACCAAGTCACGCTCCAACGCATGATTTCTGTCTAAAGTCAATTTCATCTTCATTTCAACAGTATAAGATGCTTGCCTCATTTTTTCCGTTAATAACTGTATTTTTTTTACCCCTTTCATCTTTTCTTTCAATTCTAGATTTTAAGCTTCTAGAACAACCATCTAATTTTCAATATAATATATTTGGGCAACTAAAGCAATTTTTCCATCTTGAGTGATGTCTAGGTTAATTGTTCACGAGATCTTTATCAGTTGTCATCTCACTTATAAAATCAAGTAATACAACATCTAGTTTTCTCAATTTACTAGTAGAAAAAATATTCAAATTTTGCTTGAAATTTGATAGAGTTACGTTTTCATCAGCATCTTCTTCATCTGACTTTGCCTTGAAAGTATCATCTGTGTGGTCAAAATCATTTGAATCACTGGAGGAATTTTCCTATGCTGCTAGATCCTTCTTCACTGCCTGGAAAAATATTTTCTTCTACTTATCCTGGGACAAACATGGTCCCCCTATTTGTCTTTTACTTCAACTTATTGCACAAGACAATCTCCCATGGAGTGACCTGGTCAATCTGGCTTGTAACTTATGTCACTAGAGCTTGTAGCACTGTCATGAGTGTTCTATCGAAAAATATTTGTTTTCGAAGAATTTTCAATTTTTTAGAGTCGCCAACAATTTTTGAGAAAAATCAAGAAAAACTAGTGTTTCCATATGACTTAACATATAAAATCATTTTCAAAACATTTAGAGGGGTTCGGGAATTCCTATTAACATCTTAGGAAGGTTTTAGAAGCACCTCGAACGTTCCGCTTATACGGTTTTCTAACAACTAACTTAATTTGGCTAAAATCTGATTGTGATGAAAATATTTCTTAGAGTTATTTGAAAATGAACGAAAAAATCATTTAAGATTGTTTTGAAAGTGAAAAATTATTCATCTAAGTGAATTTTAATTTGTAAAATCTTTTAAGCCGTTTACTTGATTTGATCGAGTCGTTAAAACCAAAATGATTTTTTCACAGGGAGTCGGATTTTCCTAACTTCTAAACTAACGACAAGTAAAACATACAAGTAAATAAAAGCAAGTAAAGAGAGAGAAGGAAAGAGATTTGGGTCTAAATCCGGGTTCTGTTAGCTTGACCGGTTTTGGGACCCACCTGTTTTGGGTTTTTTGACCCATTTTTCTTTGTACTTGTCCTAACTAAACAAAATAATAATAATAAGAGAAATTTTTTAAAATGTCAATATTTTAGCATTTAAGAGGACTCATTAGCAACAATTTCAATATTTAGTAAAAATGTCATTTTAGTTTGTTATGTATCTTATTTATGTTTTTATTATTTATTTTTATTTAAAGAATATAATTATTTAATAACAAAAAGGAGAAAATTAAGGGGGGGAAATATTTCAAAAAAAAGGCAAGCATCCTTAATTTTCTCATCAGTTACATTTTCAAATAAAATTTAAATTTTGTTTTTTTTTCTCCAGATTTTTACCTTTTTAAAATTATATTGATTCAACAATATATTCTATTTATATTTATTATAGTTTTTTATTAGTTTGTATTCATTCCAATAGGTATGCCGAATTTATCTATATAGTCATTTAAGAAATATATTTGTATTTTCATATATTTTTTCCCTATATAGTTATTTTTTTCTTCAAAAATCATGTATGCATTCATTTCAATATGTATTTTATTTGTATTTATATTTATTCTAGTTTTTATTTAGAATTTTGTATAATAAATATATAAAATACAAAAAAAATAGTATGATGAAAAAGTGAATGAAATATAAAATTGAAAAGAAATAATTGAATATTTGGTGTACTAATTCTTAAATAAAATACATAACTAGTTGACCTACCTTTAGAATAAATACAAATTAGAAAAAAATGTCAAATTCAGTTGACATACCTTTATTAGTTTATATTCATTTCAATATGTATGTCAAATAAAATGTAGCTATTTAAGAAATACATTTGTATTTGTATATATTTTTCACTGTGTATTTATTTTTCTTTTCAAAATCTCGTTTCCTTTTCTAAGTCGTATTCATTCCAATATGTCTATTATTTGTATTTGTATTCGAATACAAATAAACTGATAGAAAGTTGTTCTTCTTATAATAAAATACATAACTAGTTGACATATTTGATGAATACAAATTAGGGACAAATACAAGATTTATAAACCATGCAACATGAAATTTTTAATAAATACAAATATTGATAGTATACATAGTGATTTGAATACAAATTAAGAAAGCAAACGAAATCCTAAAAAAGAACTATAAATACAAAACAAACTAATAGAAAATTGTTCGACAACTATCCGATCTTCGTCGTCTTTTTCAAGATCCTCACGAGTAGACAAAGATTCTACATTTGCGTTCTGAATTTGAGGAAGGTTTTGCACACCAATGAGTCTTGTAAATGTTCTTACCCTCTTTCTTCCCTCATTTTAGCAGCGGATCATACATTATACACTATTTGTTAAGTAATAAATAAATTAAGGATGAAAAATCACCAGAAATTGGTTGATTAAGATGAATACCTCTAGTAAGCCTCTTGGATTCAGCCATTGGAGAGTAAATCATAACGAAAATTGAAAAATACAAACAACATTTTTTTAAGATTTAAACAAAAATAAAATTAGAAAAGAAATCTGAAAATAGGATAAAGATTAGAGATACCTTAATCAAAGGGATTTTTGTTGATTCAATTTTGGATTAAAAAAACAACCAAAATATATGGCAAAAAAATATTTGCAACTTGAATGTTGGAGAAAATCAGAAAAGATAACCATGAGAGAGAAAAAAAAAATTAAATGGGAGAGAGAATTAACAATTTGAAAAGATAAATATGAGAGAGAATGATTTTTTTAAAAAAAAAAAGATATATAGAATTAATTGAAAAAGAGAGATAAAATAGGAAGAAAATTAGGACACATAAATTTTTTAAAATAATGACATTTTTGATATTATTACTAATATTTATAAAGTATGGATATTTTTACTAAATATGTTATTTATTTTGACTTGTTTACTAATTTTTCCTAATAATAATGCAAAAATGATGAGGGCTTAGGCCCAAAAAAACAAAATACAAGACTTAGTAAAAAAAATTGAGCTTTTAGCTCAAGTCTTCAACTCCTTGGATTCTTGGATCTTTCTGACTTGGGGAACTGTTCATTGGTTTGGCGGCTACTCAGACTCGATGAGAATGATTTTGAGCTTTTATGGCTCTTCCAAATGCTAGAAGAATGATTGGAGTCCATGAAGTACTCGAATAATTTTACATGCAAAGAACATAAACAAAAGAAGATTAGCTATATAGAGTAGTCGCAAATCTAGCCATAACTCTAACTGGTAGCTAAACTTATAAAAAGATTGATTAACTTGGAAAGAGACATTCTTGCCCACTTTACCGGAAGTAAACATGTCACATATCCATTTTTAAAATTTTTTTTAGGATCAATAACAACCAGATGGGCATAATGGAGATCACGCTTCCACATGAATGTTTGAATCTGATCAAAAATTAATTGCGTGCTCAAACTTAAACAACAAACAATAAGAGAAGCGCTAAAGAAACATAACACAAATTCCCGACCTTGAATAGAAATCGAACAGCTTTTACAAGGCTTAAACTCAAGTTTCAATACTCATTCCCATAAGTAACAAATTGAACATATATATATAAGTCAAATTCGGCAATAGACCAGTCACGATATAAATTCATCACCTAAAATAATATTCTCATGTTCAAAACTAAAGCAAAGGCACCAGATTTCAGCATATATGACAATAAGCATCTTAATGATCCTTAAGTGATAGCAAACTGAAAAAGAAGAAGCCAAAGTAGGCAACCAAATCACTAAAGAACACAAATATAGCACATCATATTGTCAAAATAACCAACAGGTAATGTACTTCAGGTAGACAAAGAAGTAAAAATAATATATAAAAGTTAGCATTTAAATGAAGTAAAATGCAATGAATAATCAATCACTCAATGTGTTACTTTGAAAAATATAAATCATACCATAAAGTAATAGGGTTCACCGTAAAAAATAATGCAAAAATACTCAAAGGCGTGGAGTGGAAAATTAGCAACAATTTTATCCAATCTACGAGGTATAAGCAATCAACTTAGACAGTATCAAAATAATAATCAAATGTTTCCGCATACTGAACCTGGGAACTTAAACAGGGAACAATAGTCACATTAAATGAAGACGCCAAAACCACAGATCTCAAAGAAACCAAGCAAGAAAGAACCCAAAGTAAACTATTGGAGTAGGAGTAGTCAAAACTCACAAATACCAAGAAACGAACAAAGCAAATCGATAAAAAGAAGAATATAAGCTAATCAGGCTGCCATGCTATCATTTTCAAAAAAAAAAAAAAGGCAAAGAAAGCAAATTGTAGGCTAATCCCAACATAAAATCGATACAATACTCGCAAGAAAACAGGTGATGCTATATAAGAAAGAAGCACAACAGAGGTTTTGAAAGAACAGAAAGAGATGAAGCAAACAGAGAACCAGGAAGAAATGAAAGCTCACGTTAATCACAAATTTGATAACAAGTACCTCAAAGATGTTCAAGGAATACATATTACCTAAACTATAGGGATTAGAATATGACTACGCTACATACATTGCCATGACATTCAATTCTGAAAACATGGACCTACAAATAACAACTGAGATTTGAAGGTTGAAAACATCAGAAGGCAGATCCGGCATTCGAAAGTAAATGAGGAAAACAACGACATAGACTCCAAAGATCAAATATGGAATCAATATCACTGGAACCAATATGAAAAAACACTCAACGTTGGAACTAGATCATGATGTAGCATAAGCACAACATATTCAAGCTATACAACACCTCAACCGCAATCTAGATACAAAACAACATAGTGAAAACCTTACAATATTGGAAACGACATATCGAAATAGAAAAGATAAGAGATTATTGTAAAAGAGAAAAAATTACCTTTTTTAGGGAAGAGACAAGGACAAACGAGCTAAGGAGCAATAATCCTTTACCACCAAAACGCGACCCTGACTCTGAACAGCCAAACAAAGAACTGGGTAGAAAATGTAGTTCCCCCACGCTAAAATATGGCAACCTCCACTTTATGGGTAAATTTAATATATGTTTAGAGTATTTTCTGTTTGAACCTTTGGATATCTTTGTGCTAGGTAACAATCAGGAAAAAAATAAAAGAGGAAAAAGATCGCCGCCCCCCTTAAAAAGTGAGTTAACTAGAATATATATATGATTGGAAATTAGGACTTCAATTTTTGAGAGGGAAAAGAGTAGAATCGACTCTCTACCCATTCCCAAATAAAAATCTCCCTTCCAAGGACGAGAAAACGTTGTCCCTCTTCCAAATTTCCGGCTGAAATCTGGGTCAGAGAGTGAAACGAACGACTGGGATACACTAGCTCGTTCTTGCACCCGATGTGGTGTCCATCCACGCGAACCAAGGACGAGCAATGACACTGATGCGAGGACAAATTTGCAGGGGGACTGCCATAGTCGAACAACTGTGAGAAACAGAAAAAGAATAAAGAGACGCTTCACGCGCTTGGGTAGAGTTGTCGTTGGATTCGCGATTCATTAGAGTCGGGTCTCGCTCTCATCCCGGTCACGCGCGACTGAATTTCTAGTTTCGCATTTGGATCTTTCGCAGCAAGGAAGATGAGTGAAAGGAGGGGGTCGGGTCGCTTGGGGTATTGCTGGTGAGGTTAAACTCTTGTGGGTTTTCTTTATGAAAGAATAAAGAGGACGTGGGCCGGGTCAATTGGGAAAGATGGGCTAATTGGAATAAAAAAGGCATGAGATTCTGTGGAATTGTATAATCAGAATGGGTCTGGGAATATGAATTGGAAATGAGGTTTTTGGTATTGGGTAAAAGGTGGGTTGTGGGAAATTAAAGGATTTGGGCTGCGGAAAAATCAAAGTAAAAATTTAAGGAATCTCATAGTGTAATTCAATAATTACATTCTGTCCCGATAAATTTAGTATTTACAAAAAATCCCTTAAATTTGTTGTTCTGTGATACTTTAGACATGGTAAATGATACATGGTAAGTTTAAACTGTTGAGAAAAAAATGGGGAAAAAATGGTACAATTAATGTTGTTACTAAAACAGCTTAATTTAAGGTAACAGATCATTAATCACCATAAAATCAGCACGTAATTGGATATTAATTTCAAATTTTGAAAATCAAAGATTATATCATCTATTTTGAAAACATTTTTATGAACAATCTGTTAAAGAGAAACAATCTTACATAGTGAATAAAAAGACAATACAACAACTTCTCTAATTACAAGACCTAAGGGTATGAATTTTTAAAGCAAGTAAAGGTCTTTGGAAGCTGGAGATGCTTCTGCCTCTGGTGTTTATATGCAGTACAGTTTCCTTGCATAATCAGTCTGCTGAAGATACTCCTTCCCCCTAGAATCTGATCACATTCCTATTCTTTAGGAAATTGTTGTTAAAATTGACAGCAAACCTTATGGGATGTGTTGGTATCTTTTTTATCTTGTACTTCAGTGGCTGCAATTTGAAAATAAAACAGCAAATTATAACGATATTGAAATATAAATACTAAATAAAACAACTAATAACTTACTGATACATGGTTTCAGTTTTCAGAAATTCATACTACATGAAAAACATGTGATACATGTCTACTACATGTATCAGTGAATTAACTAAAACATTATAACATGTGATACATATCTAATACATCTATCAGAAACATCGACTAAACAATATACACACTGATTCTATATGTATCATCATGTACAGTTGATGACGCATTTATTAAACTTAGTGAATGATACATTATAACAATTTTCAAAACATGTATCAGTACATCAACTAAACAACTAATACCTTAATGATACATGATATCAGTTTTCAGAAATTCATACTACATGCAAAACATGTGATACATATCTACTAAATGTATCAGTGCATTGACTAAACACTGTACACACTAATTCTATATGTATCATCAAGCACAGTTGATGACGCATTTACTAAACTTATTGAATGATACATTATAACAATTTTCAAAACTTCATGATACATATAAAATATTATGATACACAACAAATTCATGTATCAATTCACCATCTAAAACACTATACACACTTATTCAAATGTATCAGCAAACACACTTGATTCCTTAAAATTTTTACTAATTTTAACAACAGTTTTTAGTACCAAAATACTAACCCGAGACAATGTAGGCCTAACAACAATGTTTGCTGCTTCTTTTTTTCTTTTTTTTGTTGTATTTTGACAACTTTTGATTTTGATATTTCGCCAGAGTCTTTGTTTAAATCCTTCTAAAGATTCATAGGATCATGCAAAGACTTTTTCCTATTTTCTTTCCAATTTTCATCGTCGAAATCATATATCTTTCTATTAATTAACGGATCCATTACTATGATGTAATAGAACAATTAACAAAAACAAAAAAGAGAAGAATATACGAATTGATGATGGATTAATAATAAAAAGATGCTGGGTTCAAACGATTACAGATTAGGAAGAAATAGACGATGATGGATTAAGAATAAAAAGAAGAAAAGAATGAAATATGCTGGGTTAAGAAGAATGAAGATGATTATGGAAAAAAAAGAACTGAAACTTGATGGAGTAAGAACAAAACGGTAGAAGTTAATGGAGTTGTCCTGCTTCCTGAAATTTTTACTTTTTTAAATTTCAAATTTTTTGAATTTTGAAATTCAAAATTTCAAAATTTGGTCTTTTATTTAAAATTAATTAAATTTAATAATTCAAAATCAAAAAGCTGATTAAATGGTTGAGTGTTTAAATGGATAAAATTTAAAATTCAAAAACTGATTTAAGAGGTTGAGTGTTTTAATGGAGAAAAAATAGGCATTAAAATGGGTAAATGTGTATTATAAGAGAGAGAATGCAATGTATCTAAAAACTTACACCAAAATTAAAAAAAAGAGAATTATGTAATATTTAAAAAAAAGTAGGAAAAATTAGAGATATAAAAATTATAGTTATACAACTATTTAAGTTATTTTTCCAGAAAATCAAAAGGGAGGCCCAAATTTGATCTTTTAGTTAAGAGTATTATCAACTTTAATAAAATTAGATTGTAATTGGACAATTTGATTAAAATTTAAAAATAAGACGAATTAATATGATTAATTGACAGGCTTCTCAAGGTTAACAAAATAAAATTATTAATTTGGTTATGAAATAATTAATTAAAATGAACTATCTTATAGCTGAATAGCTAACCAAATATTTATTTAAAAAAATATATATATTATTATTTATTCTTATTTTATCTTTTTTATTATTATTTTTTATTTTGAAGAATGATAAAAATACGATAATTATAAATAATTATGTAAAACAAATACATTAGCTAAATTATAAGTGTTAAAACTTTATGTAAAATAACTTGCAAGCTAAATTATTATTATTATATTTTTTTATTTTTATTTTTTTTGAAATTTATGAAATCAATTGTTCTAAATTGTTTAAACCAAGAAGCTCGCTATTTAATTCTTATCGGGGAGGTGAAAATTTAGGTGTGAACAACTGTCCCTCATTTTACTTGGGATTGATGCAAGAAATCTGAAGAAAATGAAATTGACCAAGCAAATTTTGACCGACCTCATCTTCATCTTTTAGGAAAGGGATTTTGGTACGGACTCTAAGAATTATGGCCAAACCTTGGAAGCGGGTTTCCTACATATCTCATGATATATGAAAATTCAGGCCACTTGTAGTTCGATGCGCTTGATTTAACGCACGACTTTAAAAGAATTCAAAAGTCACTTCTCGACCGAATTATGAAGGTACAAGAATTCTCGGGAATAGGATTTAAGAATGAATGTTGGAATACAGCCGAGTTTTCAACATTGAGCTCGCCTACATATCCTTAAACCTCAGGAATCAGGCTGTTTGTAGTTTGACTCCATCGGTGGAGGAGAAGTCTATTATGCTAGATAACCTTTGAATCTGGAAGAGTGACAAATAGGTTGAGTATGAAAAAGAGACTTGTAATCTCTTACCAATGAATATGGTGCACTTCACACCCATAATTAAGAACTGACACAGACATAATTTTCAAGGCTCTTGGTGCATTGTCACTTAGATTGGAAGTTTGCTTCCGGTAGATCAAAATTTTCGGATGCAAGACCGAAACTGACAAAACTTAGAGAAAAACCCGCATGCCTTATGATAGGGCTGTGGTTTGATTGTGGTGGAAGTCGCTCCTCTGCTCGCGTCCTAAGAGTTTGACATTTCTCTTTGGACTGCGCCCCAGTTCGTTGCTAAGAAAAAGTTTCACGTTGTGCTGCATCCTTTTTGATGTGGTCCGCACCTGTGGTATGTTTTGGAGAATTCATCCTTTCTGATTCTCTCGACAAAGACTGAGATAAAACTTGTCAGCTATGGTAGTGCATGATTTCTTGCGGGATATGAATATCTTCCCTCTATGCGTGATTTCTTGTGGGGTATGAATAACTTCTCGCGATGTATAAATTTCTGCGAGGCATGAATATCTTCTCACTATGCATAACTTTCTGTGAGGTATGAAATTTTCTCGTGATGCATAAATTTCTGCGAGGTATGAAATCTTTTCGCGATGCATAAATTTCAACGAGGCATGGAATCTTCTCGCGATGCATAAATTTCTGCGAGGTATAAAATCTTCTCTGCGAGGCATGAATATCTTCTCGCGATGCATAATTTCTACGAGGTATGAAATTTTCTTGCGATGCATAAATTTCTGCGAGGTATGAAATCTTCTCGCAATGCATAAATTTCTGCGAGGCATGAAAACTTCCGGCGAGGCATAAATATCTTATTGCGATGCATGAATATTGACTTGCGATGCATGGTCTTCCGCGATGCATGAATATTGATTCGCGATGCATGAATATTGACTCGTGATGCATGATCTTCCACTATGCATGAATATTGACTCGCGATGCATGATCTTCCGCGATGCATGAATATTGACTCGCAATGCATGAATATTGACTCGCAGTGCATGAATCTTCCGCGATGCATGAATCTTCCGCGATGCATGGATATTCACTCGCGACGTATTATCTTTCGCGATGCATGAATATTGACTCGCAATGCATAAATATTAACTCTTGATGTCATCCTTACCAAATGAATATAATGCTTCAATCGAGCAACATAGTGATCTTCTAAGTGCTTTCTGGATAATCATATCGTCCCCAATGATGATATCGATAAAACGACTTCCAGATAGTATATCGTCTTGATCGACAATAAAATAACTGACCCCTCCAGGTAATGCATAATATCATATCCGACATTATGATGCAAATTACGTCCTTTACGAATATTGTAAACTCTTCCTTGAGATTTTCGCTTGATCCACCTACGAATCTCGCTGGACGTTCTTTATAAATTTCATGTTGTTGGAAATTGATTGAAGTAAACAATTTATATTCCCAAGTTTCCGACATAAGCGATATAAAATGATTCCTGCTTCTAAGAAAACTATTGATTTTGAGATAGTTTTCTCCTCCTTTGATTTCTCCATATTCATCCATCGGAAGAATTTGCTGATTTTAGAGCAAGACTATAAACCTGCGTCCACAGAAAAATTGTTAGTTTTAAAAACGAGCTGATGTGTGTCGATTTCTTCAGTTGTCTACTCCTTGTCTTGCTATTTCCGGTTGATCTTCCTAATCTCCCAACTCTTGATAAATAAGACAAAATATTTTATGCCAAAACAAATGAAACATAAAAAAAATCTTTAAAAAGATAAATTTTCGAGAAATAATATCTAAAAAAGGTCACTGTCAAGTCATGTCATATCGTGCTTAACAGACTTCTTTGAGTCTGATGCTCAGAGGTTTATCTAATTATTCGTTGGGGAGTTTTCAAAGTCACTCCGAACTTGTAGATAAATCCATGCTGAAATTTTGAGGCCATCCTCAAAATTTCTGTCCCAGTTTACTGTCTTACTTATCTTTCCACTGTAACTGAGTAGATTGCAGTATTTTTGAGATCTTCTCAAAAATTCTGTCCCAGTTGCTAATCTCAAAACATCTTCAGTCTTGACTTGCTGAGGAAGAATCTTCTTCTCGAGAACTTTTGTCGCTCTAAAAAATTCTGTCCCATTTTCTACTGTAAAGAGGAATAGAAATCTTACGGGAGATATGACCGAACCCTTTTGGCGCCTACGTATCCCGTTGAGGCAAAAATCAGGTCAAACGTAGTTCCTCTCCTCAAAGGTTGAAAAAATAAGAAAAATTACAAAGAACCCGACTGAGGCCGACATAGGCTGCCTACTTATCTCATTCTTGAGAATTCAGGTCGAACGTAGTTCAAATACACGGAAATACTAAAAGAGGTAAATGGGGTGATCGAAGCCGACATAGGCCGCCTACGTATCTCATTTTTGAGAATTCAGGTCAGACGTAGTTCATTACAAAGAGATAAAAATTTAAGCAAAACAAATTCAAGCAAACAGAATGATTAACAGTGAATAACAGAAATGCAAACCGAAGCTTCATACGTAGTATCTCTTCACAGCATCTGAGTTGATAGGTTTCGGCCATGCGGTGCCATCTATCTATGACAAGACCAAATCACTTTCGGATAATACTTTACGAACCATGTAAGGCCCTTGCCAGTTTGGTGCTAATTTTTCCTTTATACTCATCTTGATGAGGAAAAATGCGCTTAAGTACTAATTGACCAATTTCAAAAGTTCTAGCTCTTACTCTCTTGTGGAAAGCGCAAATCATTCTCTGTCGATATAACTAACCATGACAAACGGCAACCATTCTTTTCTCATCAATCAAAGTTAGTTAATCAATATGATTGCTGACCCATTCAGCATTACTTAACTCGATAACCCAATAAAGAATATGGCAACATCTCATGCCAACCTCGGTGATTGTAAATCATCTTCCTCAGAATCTTCTTGATATTCTTATTAGCGGCCTCCACAACTCCATTCATTTGAGGGCGATAAGTAGTTGAGTTTCGGTGAGTAATATTTAATTGCTCACATATATCTCTCATCAATTGACTATTAAGAATCGTACCATTATCAGTAATTATGGATTCTGTTAATCCAAACTTGCATATCAAATTGTTGTGAACAAAATCAGCCACAACTTTCTTGGTTACTGACTTGTAAGAAACTGCTTCCAACCACTTGGTGAAGTAATCAATGGCAACCAAAATAAATCTGTGTCCATTAGAAGAGGATGGCTCTATCGGACCTCTGACATCCATGCCCCAAGATACAAACGGCCAAGTTGAACTCATAGCATTAAGTTCATGAGGCGGAACTCGTATCAAATCGCCGTGCACTTGACATTTGTGGAATTTTTGCACAAACTTGCAACAATCATTCTTCATAGTCATCCAGAAATATCCGGATCATAGGATCTTTCTTGCCAAAGTGATCCCATTCATATGTGTGCCACAAACTCCAGCATGTATATATCCAATAAGCTTCGCAATTTCAACAGCATCAACGCATCTTAGACGACCCAATTCCGGAGTTCTCCTATAACTTCTCCACTTAGAAAGAAATTGAGAGCCATACAACATATCAACTTCTTTTGGTTGGACGTAGCATCTTCAGGATAAGTTCAAGACTCCAAATACTTCTTTATATCAAAATACCAAGGAAAACCGTCTGGTTCTGCTTCAACATGTGAACAATGGACTGGATGTTCTTTCAACTCTATATCCATAAGATCAATATAATTTGTGTCTGGGTGTTTAATCATCGAAGCGCTGGTGGCAAGAGCATCTGCTAATTCATTCTATATTTTGGGAGTATGTCTGAACTCAATCTTATGAAATCTTTTGCACAACTTCTGCACATACTGTACGTAAGGTATAATCTTGGGGTTCTTAACAGCCCATTCTTCTTGAACTTGATGAATCAAAAGATTTGAATCTCCAATATCCAAAAACTCGTAGACATTCATGTCGATGGCCATTTTCAAACCAAGAATACAAGCTTCGTATTCAGCTATGTTGTTCATGAAATTGAATCAAAGCTTAGCTTCCATGGGATAGTGCTGACCAGATTCTGACACTAAGACTTCTCCAATACCTTTACCTTGATGATTTGCCTCTCCATCAAAGAATCAATCTCCAACCTGGATACGCTTCAGAAATATCCTCACCCAAAAATGACACTTCTTCATCGTGAAAATAAGTCTTAAGCGGTTCATACTCTTCATCAACAGAATTTTCTGCAAGATGATCAGCCAAGGCATGTTCCTTTATTTCCTTCTGAGTCACATACACGATATCAAACTCACTCAACAACATTTTCCATTTAGCTAAATTTCCGGTCGGCATCGCCTTCTGAAAGATATACTTCTGTGGGTCCATTTTCGAAATGAGGTAGGTAGTATAAGAAGACAAATAATGTCTCAACTTCTGGGCAAGCCAAGTCAAAGCAAAACACGTTCTCTCCAACATACTGTAACGAGACTCATATGGGGTATACTTCTTGCTTATATAAAAAATGGCTCGCTCCTTCTTCCCTGTTTCGTCATGCTGCCCAAACGCGCATCCAAATGCGCTATCTGAGACGGACAAATATAGCAACAGAGGGCTCCCTTCTCGCGGAGGAACCAATATCGGTGGATTGGACAAATAGTTCTTAATAGCATCAAAAGCAGTCTGACACTCTTCAGTCCACTTTGTCGGAGCGTCTTTCTTCAACAGTTTTAAAGTAGGCTCACACACCACGGTTGATTGAGATATGAATTGATTGATGTAGTCTAACCTCCCTAAGAAAATCATCACCTCCTTCTTAGTCTTTGGCGGAGGTAACTCTTGAATTGTTTTAATCTTGGAAAGATCGAGCTCGATATCCCTTCTACTTACTATAAATACCAACAAATTGCTGGCTGGTACTCCAAAAGCACGTTTAGCGGGATTCAAATTCAAGTTATAGCGACGCAGACGATCAAAGAACTTCTTCAAATGTGTCAAATGGTCCGAACTCTTGCGGGACTTGATTATGACGTCATCCACATACACCTCAATCTCCTTATGAATCATGTCATGAAATATGGTCGTCATAGCCCTCATATAGATAGCACCAGCATTCTTGAGGCCAAATGGAATCACTCTGTAATGATATACATCCCAAGGTGTAATAAAAGCCGTCTTTTTAGCATCTTCCTCATCCATCAGAATATGGTAGTAACCTGCGTAACAATCCACAAATGACTGCATTTCATGCTTAGCACAGTAATCAATCAAAATATGAATATTCGGCAACGGAAAATTATCCTTCGGGCTAGCTTTGATGAGGTCTCTGTAGTCAACACAAATCCTGATTTTCCCATCTTTTTTGGCGACCGGAACAACATTGGCCAACCAAGTTGGATATTGTGTCACTTCCACCAATCGAGACTCTATCTACTTGGTGATCTCTTATCTAATCTTTAAACTCAATTAAGGCTTGAACTTTCGAGCCTTTTGCTTCACCGGATCAAACCCTGGATTAGTCGACAGTTTATCAGATACAACATCGGTACTCAGCCATTGCATGTCACCAACTTCCAAAACGAACACATCAATATATTCAATAACCAAATAAATTAGAACTTCTCTTTGAGTTTGATTTAAGTGAATGATGATCTTAACCTCTTTAAAGCACTCCAGATCCCCTAAATTTACCGTTTCATTTCCTCTAGATTTGGTTTATGTTGATTTTCAAACTGCCGAAATTCCTCGGCGACATACTCTGGTTCCTAACTTTCTTCTTCCTAATCATCAACCTCGTCATTACCAGCCTCATTTTGTTCATTCAGCTCGTGACATGACATGACATTGGCAGGATTAAAACTTACATTATTGAAACTGTAAACAAACAAAGTTAGACAATTAAAGTATAACAAATGAGTAAATAAATAAATTTTATAAACAAAAGAGGCTTTCATTCAAATTGGAAAACGATGAAAACTTTGGCCATGGCATAGGGCAGGTTGCCTTCTTTGAACATCACAATGAAAATTCAAAAAATTCAAATAGTTAAGAAAAATGCAAAATGGTTGGTCTCGGGCCTCTTCCGGACTACCACTGATTTAAATATGCATAAAACGATGCCCTTCTACCAACGAGTTTAGGGGATCAAGATGGGCGTGGAGGTCTAGTTCTGTAGAGTCTCCCCTGTCTCAGCATCGCAGATACCATCTAGCTCGATCTCTTCCGCAATAACTACATCGATTCCTCAAGGAGGTCACAAATTTCTTTCCCAAGGTCTTCATGCTCGGCATACTCCCGTACTGTGAAGGATTGATACAGATGTGGGATCTTCTTAGGCAATGCTTGATCATTTTTCTTCTTCGTCTTAATGTCATCATCTGTGGGGATGTACCCCAAACGATATATAGCTCCCTTGATGAGGACCAGAATAGGCTCAATAATTCCTTGGGAATATCTTCCTCATCCGAAACCTATTCAAAACCATTTTGAAGCATCACAGTGGCTATCATCTTGTACATGGCAGGCATGGGAGTATGTGGGGCCAAGTCTTCACCTATGGCATTTACCAGATCCACCGTGTAGGAATCTGTACCTCGCGATATCTCATCAATGATCGGCGCCTGTCTGCCAGAGTGACTCCCTTCATCATGAATAACCAGCTCTTCATTCTTCCAAACGAGCTTCATCATCTCATGTAGAGTAGAAGGGACAGCTCCAGCCATATGGATGAAAGGCCTTCCCAAAAGAATGTTATAGCTGGTACCGATATCCAATACTTGAAACTGTGCACTAAATTATGTCGGGCCTATTTAAATGATCAGATTCACCGCTCCCAGTGTATCTCTCTGAACCCCTTAAAGGCTCTTACATTGACTTAGTTTTGTTCAAGTTTTCCCAAGTCAAACCTTAACTGCCTCAACGTCGACAACGAGAAGATATTCAGATCAGATTCATTATTTACTAAGACGCGGTTGGCAACCTTTTCGTGGAATACAACATTTATGTGCAACGCCTTGTTGTGTGACCTCCCTTCAAAAGGTAGCTCATCATCACAAAAAGTTGATTCGCTACCCTCGAATAACCTGGTGAATCATAGTGACCATGTTATCGCTTATTGTGCTCGCAGTTACATACTTATCATCGAGAGCCTTCATCAAAGCCTGCCTGTGCGATTAAGAACTAATCAGCAGGGCCCATACGGAGTTCTGGGCTGGAGTCTTCTCCAACTGCTTGACGATAGAGTAATTTTTTGACTGCATTCTTCTGCAGAATTCCTCCGCTTCTCCTTCGCTTATTGGCTTTTTAGCCTGATCCTTCTTTTGACCTCTGAGAGAAAGCTCGTCAGGAGTGTAACATCTTCCGCATCTGGTCATGCCTTGAGCAACAGTAAATTCAATAACGAACTTAGGCTTGATGAGAGTTTTTGATGGCACCAAAGCAACAGCCTTTGCGGATGTCAAAATAACAAACTATTTCTTCTCTTTGATGCTCAAAGAAGCTACAGCCTTTTCCAAATCATCGTGAACGATTGGAGTAATCATTTTCATTCCACACTATTCATCGTCTGTCTCGATCATATTGACATTGTCGCCCCCATGATTCGGCAATGGGTTGGTGTTGACATTTGGTGCCACTGGCTAGAGAGAGACTACCTTTTGGTCAATCAAATCCTGAATTTTGTGCTTGAGGTTGATACAGTCCTTCGTATCATGCCCAATACTGTTGGAATGATAAGCACACCTATGATCTGGACTATAACATTTTGAATTGATATCCACGGGTTCGGGCCCCACTTGGTGCATATATCCGGCCGCGACCAGTCTCGTACAACTTTGTTCGGCTTTCTGCGAGCGCGGTGAAATTCCTCGAAGGTTTCTTCTCGAACCGAGGTCGAGGGGGATCATAACTTCATTGTGGGTGAGAAGACACCTGTTGATAACTTCTGGTATTTGGAGGGGGAGCTTGGCTTCTGGGATATGGGTTTGTTTGGTAGTTTGGCGATGGAACTTGGTAGTTCGGGTGGGGATTTTTATATGGTGGAGCATGGACTTGATACGTAGGAAGGGGTGCTCGGTAGCTCGACTGCACGTTAGCGCAGTTGGGATTAACACCCTGGAAAGGAGATGGAATTTGGTAGGGTGGAGGATGATTTGGGTGAATGGGAGATGGATTTTAGTAATTCGAGGGTGGACTTTGGTATTGTGGAGCTTGGACGTTTGGATAGATGGAGATAGCATTCTAATAAATTGGAGGATATTTGGGATGACTAGCTTGTGTGTAGCAAGCTTGGAGGGAATTTTGAGAAGGTCGAGAACGACCTTGGGAATATGACGAGTTTCTGGGAGTTTTCCTTCCCTCATATGAAATAGCAGCGATTTCCTCTCTTTTGAATTTCAACAACCCTGAAGATCCAGGCGATGCGGCTACACGGGCTATCTTTCCTGATTTTAAATCGTCCTCGATAGTCTCACCAATCTTGACTATCTCGGCAAACTTTGCTCCAACGAGCAACATAATACTATCATAATATTCAGGTTGTTGCACGCGCACGAATACTTTAACGATTTCTTTCTCAGACAGGGGTGGTCTCACCCTTGCCGCTTCTTTTCTCCACCTATAGGCAAACTCCCTATAGCTCTCGGTTGATTTTTTGCTTCATCTTCTCCAAAGAGTATCAGTCTTGAAACACTTCTATGTTGTAAGCAAATCGATCGATAAAATCTTTGGCCAATGCATTCCAGCTGAGCCATTGCCTGGTTTTGATGCGATGCGAACCATTTAAGAGCTTCTCCGCACAAGCTTCGGCTGAAGAACCGCATCAGTAAAGTTTCATCCCTTCCAACTCCCACGAGCTGGTCACTGTAGGCTCGCAAATGAGACATAAGGTTTCCCACTCCTCCGAAGGTGTCAAACTTTGGGAATCTTGAACCCTTCTTGAAGGTCCAAATTTGGATGAATACATAAGTCTTCATAACTAAGCCCGGCGATATCAGGGATGCATTGGAGCTCCTTCATGGCCTTCTTGATCTCTTCTTTTATGTCGACATTTACCTCTTCCTTTGCCCTCCACTTCTTTTTTCCTGTTCCTCATAATGGTCCAGCTCAGAATCGTGCACATCGTGCTCGGCAGGGACAGGAATTTGGAAAGTGGTTCTTTTGGGTAAGGGTGGAGCTACAGAGGGACACTGAGCATTTTGAGCGGTTTGATAATTTTGTGGGTACATGTATGAGGATAGGTATTCTGATTTAAGTGGTGGTGAGTGTTTGGAGATTGAAAGTATTTTAGTTTTTGATTTTGATTTTGATTTTGTGATGGTGGAGCGGTTTGATGGTGGATATTTTGAGGGTGGGGTGGCATTTGGGGGTGGTTGTTTTGAGGAGGAAGTGGAGTTTGATAGGATGCAGAAGCATATTTGGGATTTTGGGTACTCAGATCTATAACCGACGGATTTTGAGCAAGTGTAGATGGATGGATCCATATTTGAAGAAGGGAAGTAGATTGGAGGTCTCCTATCAGTAGCATTAGCAGAAAATCCTGGCGGAGGCAGATCCTGTCTCCTTTGCATTTCTACCCTCATCTCTGCAATCTGTTGCATCAGCTGCAGAATCAACTCATTCTAGTCCGCTACGGTGGGTTGAGCCACCATCATTAAGACTCACTTCTTCATTATTATCCCCCATAACTGTCTTTCCTTTGTCTGAGCTTTGTCTAGGGAAGGAATCTGCGGGACTTTTTGATCTGGTGAAATAGGGATGATCTTCCATCTTTTGATCGACACAGATCAGTTTCAAAGTACCTGAGAAGGGAATCAACTCAAAGGCAAACTTGTCAGTGCAGATTCATGAAGAGACTCCTACCCCTACTAGTACGATCACCAAATTACCGGAACAACATGAAGTCCCCCCTTTACTTACATTTTCAAAATTCATCGTTGTATGTGTTAAAATATCTTTAATATGGAAAATTTTTGTACAAAATGAGGCAAAAACTATTGTTACTTGCAGTAAATGTAAATTGATCATGAAACATGTAACTACGGGTACACAAGGGGGAACTTGAAGACTAAGAACACATTTAAGAAAGTGTAATAAAGAATTTGCTCGCCTAGATGATATAGAAAAACTAATAGAAATGGAACACCCATACAAACGAAAATTCTATGGGAGTTGAAGATTCTAATATGGTTCAACGTGTGTTAAATATGTCTAACCCGGCTAGTCAAAGCACACACCGCCCGTATAGTAAAAAAAAGATCGTAGAGAATTTAGCTAAAATGGTTGTTTGTGGTTTTCCTTTTTCATTCCCTTCACATCCTGATGTTGTTCATTATATTCAAAAATTATATAACCCAGATTATGAAGGTATTCCAAGAAATATAATTAAAAGTGATCTTTTTAAATATCCAAAAGAATATTGTCATTTTCTTTGTTTTTATTTGCTTATTATGATGGTAGATTATCTATTACTTCTTATATGGGAAGTAGTCCTAATGGTAATGATTATTTTATTTACCATGAATGAAACATGCAAAAATGAATATTAGCGTATAAGTATGTTGAAGAAACTAAAAGTCTGTTCTTATATAACAACAAAAGTAAGCTCTATTTTACAATATTATGAAATATGTGATAAAATATGAGTGTCACTTAAGATAATGCTTCTAATAATTTAAAAGCAGATGGTTATTTAAAATGTAGACTTTGTTCAGTTGATAATGATTCTTTTCATATTAAGCATGCCGCACATGTGTATAATTTAATAGTAAAGATGGTATTTCTCAATTTGGAGTTTCTCGTGAGAAATTAGACTTGCTAGTAATTGATTTTTTAAAACTAAAGTAAAAGCTAGAATTACATAATTTAAAAATCGTTGTAAAGAATGTGGACTTGCATATAGAAAAGTTCCAAAAGAAGTATGCACTAGATGAAATTATTTATTTTAAATGCTGGAAGTTTCTTATATTTATCAAGACCCGATACAATTAGTTTTTTAATGCTCATAATGCGGACCCAAATTTAAGAATTGGCTTTGAAGATTGGGAAAATACAAAAGAACTTGTTGAATTTTCAAGTGTTTTTTATAAAACAACAAATGCATGCTCTGGTCAATATTATCCTACAATTTCTTCTATTTTAGTAAGTATTTGTGCTATTTCATATGAATTTGCAAAATATAAAGGAAAAGATCAATTTAAAGATTCACTTGCTTTTATGATTGAAAAATTTTAAAAATTATTTTTCCTTATTCCTCATATCTATTTGACTGCTACTACTTCAACCCAAACTATAAATTAAGAAGTGTTGAAATAATAGTTGAAAAGATTTATGAAAATTTAGAAATTAAAGATGATGAAACTCCTAGTGTTGAAGAATGTAAAAGTAACATTTATACAAAAGTTAGAGATTTATATAATGTATATAAAGTTATGGAAATAAATATTCCAGTAGTTGAACCTCCATCCTCTAAGCTAAAAAGTGATGATACGGCTGTTGGATGAATGAATATCTTGAGCTTGAATCCTCTACTAATAATGATTTTGATTTATATTTCAATGAGGCACGGGAAAAGATTAGGTATGAAGAAGGCCAACTTCAACCTCCAATATTAGTATGGTGAAAGAATTGTGAAAATCAATTTCCGACCCTTGCTAGGATTGTTCGAATGTGCTAGTGATTCAAGCATCATCGGTCGCTTCGGAGCAAGCCTTTAGTGAGGAGATATTTATGATTGGAGATCATCGATATTCGTTAGCAAAGGATAATTTGAAAATATCGGTGTTGTTTCAAGATTGGGTCAATGCCGAAAAGAAGAAATACCGGAGTACCAATATTAAGTAGCCAAATAGAAGACCAAATAGATGAAATATTTGGTGAGAATAGTGATGATGACATGGAAGCAATGGAAGAAGATGACAAATGCAAGTTCCAAAAAATCTTTCTTCACAAATGATACAAAATTTACGAAAAGACTTTTTTTAAAATGCAATTGTTAGTACTATAATTAATATTCAATACCTAGATTATGTACTCTTTATCTCTTTCTAATATTTGTATTGCAAAATTTATTTATATAAATAAATATAGGCTATTCGCCGTGATTTTCTTTTAAAATAGTCTCTTCTATTGAATTCATGTCATTTTAAAAATTTAATTGTTAATTATTTTAATATTAGTTTAAAGTTTAAACATTAATATAAAATGAATTTTTAAGGTTTAAAGTTTAAACTTTAAATTCAATATAAACTTTAAAGTTTAAACTATAAATTCAATATAAACTTTAAAGTTTAAACTTTAAATTCAATTTCAAACTTTAGATTCGATATGAACTTAAAACTTTAAATTCAATTTCGAACTTTAAATTCAGTATAAACTTTAAACTTTAAATTTTACAATTTACTTTAAAGTTTAAAGTTTTAAAATTGATGTTTTTTAATAATAAAATATTATATAATAATTAAATTTAAAAAAATAAAAAAATTACCGGTACCGATTGAACTGGTAAGACCCAGTTTCGGTCTGGTTCAACCCGGTTCATATTCGATTTCTGAGGGACCTGGCGGAAACTTTGGGTTTTTTCGGTAAACACGGTTCCGGTAAGACCCGGTTCTTATAAGAAAATTCGGTTCTGATTGATCCAGTCCTGTCCAATTGTCAACCTTAATGGACACAGATCAGTTCTAGCTACTTGTAGAAAAACCATTCAAAGACAAATTTGTTAGTTTTAGCTTGGGGGCATGTAATGCAAAAATAGCACATAGAAAACATATAAACACATAAAAGTTGTTTTTTTGAGAAAATCTTAGCCCACGAATAATGGGAGAAGAGTTTTAAATAAGTAGAAATTTACTCTTTTTATTTATATGAATAAATATAGGCTATTCGCCATGATTTTCTTTTAAAATAGTCTCTTCTATTAAATTCATGTCATTTTAAGAATTTAATTTTTAATTATTTTAATATTAGTTTAAAGTTTAAACATCAATATAAAATGAATTTTAAGGTTTAAAGTTTAAACTTTAAATTCAATATAAACTTTAAAGTTTTAACTTTAAATTTAATTTCAAACTTTAGATTCAATATGAACTTTAAACTTTAAATTCAATTTCGAACTTTAAATTCAATATAAACTTTAAACTTTAGATTTTACAATTTAATTTAAAGTTTAAAGTTTTAAAATTGAAGTTTTTTAATAATATAATATTATAAAATAATAAAAAATAAAAAATAAAAAAATTACCGGTACCGATTGAACCATTAAGACCCGGTTCTTGTCCGGTCAAACCGGTTCATATCCGGTTACTAAGGGACCTGGCGGAACCTTTGGATTTTTCCGGTAAGACCCGGTTCTGATAAGAAAATTCAGTTCCGATTGATCCGGTCCTGTCCAATTGTCAACCTTAATTAACACAGATCATTTCTAACTACTTGAAGAAAAACAATTTAAAAACAAATTTGTAAGTTTTAGCTTGGGGCATGTAATGCAAAAATAGCACATAAAAAACATATAAACACAGAAAAGTTATTTTTTTGAGAAAATCTTAGCCCAGGAATAATGGGAGATGAGTTTTTGAATAAATTGGAATTTACTCATTTTATTTATATAGATAAATATAGGCTATTCGTCGTGATTTTCTTTTAAAATAGTCTCTTCTATTGAATTCATGTCATTTTAAAAAATTCTGTTAATTAGTTTAATATTAGTTTAAAGTTTAAACATTAATATAAAATGAATTTTAAGGTTTAAAGTTCAAACTTTATATTCAATATAAAATTTAAAATTTAAACTTTAAATTCAATTTCAAACTTTAGATTCAATATGAACTTTGAACTTTAAATTCAATATAAACTTTAAACTTTGAATTTTACAATTTACTTTTAAGTTT
The DNA here is from genome assembly GCA_027705065.1 of Solanum peruvianum. Classification (NCBI taxonomy): domain Eukaryota; kingdom Viridiplantae; phylum Streptophyta; class Magnoliopsida; order Solanales; family Solanaceae; genus Solanum; species Solanum peruvianum. The sequence continues at coordinate 15,187,026 of JAKWJD010001763.1, forward strand.
AAAGTTTTAAAATTGAAGTTTTTTAATAATACAATATTATATAATAATTAAAATTAAAAAAATAAAAAAAATTACCGGCACCGACTGAACCGGTAAGACCCGGTCTGGTCTAACCCATATTATATTCGGTTACTAAGGGACCTGGAGGAACCTTTGGGATTTTTTTGTAAACTCGGTTCCGGTAAGACCCGATTCTGATAAGAAAATTCGATTCCGATTGATCAGGTCCTGTCCAATTGTCAACCTTAATCAACACAGATCAGTTTTAACTACTTGTAGAAAAATAATTCAAAGGAAAATTTATTAGTTTTAGCTTGGGGCATGTAATGCAAAAATAGCACATAGAAAACATTAAACATATATAAGTTATTTTTTTTTTGAGAAAATCTTAGCCCACGAATAATGGGAGATGTGTTTTTGAATAAGTAGGAATTTACTCGTTTTATCTTAGCCCACGAAAAATATCATTGAGATAAGGTCTTCATATTGTATCTTTTGGCATTTGTTGATCTGATCTCCACATTTCCATGTAGAACGAAGGGAAAAGAAAATTTTTAAAAGATAAAGGTCAGGGCCTTGAAAGGTTGCCTACATATCTCCAAAGGAGAATGCAGACTCTACGTAGTTCAAAAACAAAAAGAAATTCTTGTTTTCATTCATTCATCTTTTATGATTACAAAGAAAGTGAAAAATATATAATAAAGCTCCTAAAAGATAGATGGTGCCTTCATCAAGGCTTCTTCTTCTGATTGATGCACTAATCACGAGGTGTAAACTCAACTTGGATTCCTTTTATTGTTGACTAAAAACTCTTTGTCATAGAAAAACCCACAATATCTTCTAATGTTGTGTTATATGGCTTCTTGATAAAGGCAAGGTTTCCAAATTTCAATTCCAACGGGATCAAATGTTTCATCACCCCTTTTGTTAGAGGCCAAGACCCCCTTCAGACAAATTGCATGTAGATATCCAACAACATTCTCTTATAAGACGTGAAGAAGTAATAGTAAACACAATATGCTCTATGATCCGTATGTTGGGCTTCAGTTGGTCATAGGTAAGGAGAGTGTTGTCACCCCAAAAATAGGGGATTTTACAAATGCTAATCAGGTAACAGATCACAACATTCAATTCTACACATTCTTGTATTGTGTTCCCATTTTGATCATGAATAGAAGACATATATTTAATGTACGTCCTCCGATTTAACCTCATAGATGGTTTCCTTGAGGAGTTTAAGGATGTTTTTAGCCTGAAGATACTCGTAATTAAGAGCACACATAATGACTTTTCTTCCACGCTATTTTTTTGTAAATATGCTTCGAGGGTGATTTTCTCGTTGCTTTCTTTCCAACTTCCTTTGAAAGAGTCTTATAGACAATTTCTTCCTCGGGTTCTTCTTCAGCAGCTATGGGTGGAGTGTTCGGTAACATTAGCCTCTTGATTAAAGAAAAAGTATTTTTCACGCAGCCTTTGAAGATTAAAGGTTATATTATCGTCTTTTTTTTGCGTGAAAGTTGTCTCTTTGTTTATGATAGCAAATCTTGTCATATTAGTCGCCAACTCGGCGTCTAATGACGCACTTTTGTCTTGTGCGACCGCGGTGGCATGTTCCACTTCTATTCTCTTATCATTGGTTTCTTGGATCTCTTGTTTGAACCAACACAATTTCATCCTCGAATCCTCCCTAGCTAGATCTATTTTGTCTTTCTTACTTCTTTCCATCTTAGCGATAGGTTTACCTTTCCTGAGATGATAGAGTAATGTTTTAGAATTTAGTAGTAGGAATTTTTTTCGGCTAAGAAACTCAAGACTCAAGAAATTTAGGTCAAATGTTTTATTAGTGACTTGTATTTGGTGTTGTAAAACTTTTCAAAAGAATTTCAATAAGGAGTGGGCTGAAATATCCTTATACAAACCAACAATATCAAATAAACAGTTAAAACACACAAGTGGTTAACGCACGTCCTAAACAAGTAGGGGTCCCTTTTGAGCCAAGCGTAGGCCTAATGTATTTGAAAGATACATGTGTAGAATTGAACCGTTTTGTTACCCCTGAGCAAATTTTGCATATATAAAACAATGTTAAAAAAGTGAAAATAAACAGGTTGAATAGGGAATAAACAGGGAAAGAGTACCTCAAAATCGAAAGGGAAGCCCACACACGGGCGAAATCCACTAAGACGTCCCTGATGGTCCTGCTTTTGATTTGCTTCTCTTGTATTACTTAATTTTAAATAGTGAATTCAAAAGGGTTATATTTTGAGGAATTGAATTGTGAAATCTTCAAACCAATTTGAACAAATAAACACGTAACGAAATCAAGTAGATAGGGAAAGAAAATTTGGGCCCGAGTCTGGAACTGTTCGTCTGGCCAACACTTGGGCCTATATTTCACTTTGAGGCAAAAGACCCATTTAAATAACCTGCACTTGCCTTAGTCTAATATAAATAAAAATGTTTCTCCTTTAGGCTTTATGTCTAATTCTTTCACCTATCCTAAATTCTAGCAATATAATAAATAAATAAATAAAGACGAGCTTTTGGCCCCAAAAAAGACAAAATACGGCTACGGAATTTTAAGAGTGGGTCTTTCTCTCAATCTTTTTAATTTCCCGATTTGTTGTATATTTTTCAACTTCGAGACATATTCGTCGAATTTTATGGGCTGACAGACTCGATTTAGGATTTTGAGCCTTTATGGCTCTCCCGAACTGCAACATGAAGTAAAATAGAGTCCATGAGAACTCATGTAGATTTCACATGCAATGAAAATAAGGGAAAATATTAGCGTTCGAAAATAATAAAGCAATTAAGAATCTTAGGCAAGTTATAGCATCCCTTAAAACAATGTACAACAATTAAAATAATGGAACTCAAAATGACATAAGGATTCAAAAGGCATCAAAGATAGAGGCATGTTAATGACCAAATAATAACTACTTGAACTACTGATTCAACGCCACAAAAATATAATCCAAAAAGAACAAATAATATTCAACCTACTTAATAAATAGATATGCTAGATGATGCTAGCAATTAAAGCAAAATATTCATATATAATAATCACATCATATGAAACATAACATTTTGACCACTTGAAAAACAAGACCCCTATTCTAACTGGCAATACTACAGCAGGAAGAATATGATCACTTTGTGAAGCACAAAGCTCAATTTTAGCTCCAGAAACAAAGATTCACAAAGTATTAAAAGCTAAGAACTCATAAGAAGATGACCATATTTTATTAAAACCTATAGTCAATACTCCTACATGGATAAATCAAATTTCCAATATTTTAGATTGAATATGAGTTAAAAATAGTGATAGACGACACAGTCGCTGCATGGATATGAAACAACAAAGATACAATATATAGACTCCATATTTAACTAGCCTTTAGACTTCGTCTTTAATTTAAGAAGAAAAAACTAGCAAAAAGATGAAATAGAGCTTCTAGCCTGAAGATGATGTCAACGAGAGAATAGAGATCTGATGATATTTAATCAGATAATGGGAATAAAAGAAATGACAAAAACAGACTCAACCCAAAGAACAGATTGACCACCTATTAATAAATACAAAACAACAAGACTCGAAACACCACTAAGATCGAATCAACTAGAGAACGAGATGTATAGTATATTAAGACCACTCATTTTCAACTACAATTAAGAATGATACAATCACATTTCATTTAGACATGAAAGACATATAATACTGAAAAAACAGATAAAATAGGTAGAAACCATCGATATCGATTAAGAAACTATTATGAAGGCAAGAGATGTAACACGCCCATAGTGAACGAAACATAAAAAATGGCATATTTAAGCTACTGGAAATAAAAATAAATTGCCAACAAAGCACACAAGGAAATACGCCACAAATCTCAAGCTAAAGAAAGAGAAAAGAAGACTACCTTTAACGATGCAGAGAATTAGAAAATGAGCTAGATGAGAACGAGTTTTCAACACCAAGACCTGATTCCAAGGATTCCGATGAAGAGTAAAATATCTCCTTCGAAATAGAAAATAGAACTTAAACACTCCAAGATGTTTTGTGGACCTTTGGGTCTATTTTCGCCTCAAAGAAACCTATATATTTCACTGATCTTTTCTTTGTAATGACTCGACAATTTTCGAACCCCCAATACTGAAAAGAAAAAGAATATTTATGAAAGGAGATTTAGAGTTCACGTTTTGGGGGAAAGGTTACAATTTCGGATAAGGACAAGGGAGAAATAGAAATTCAAATTCAACCCAAATTTAAATTTTATTCCCAAGGATGAGGAAAAGTTATTGTTAGTACAATATTTTAACAAAAATACCATGAAATCTGGACGAGGCAGCATCATGGAAGGCCTGGATCGATCGAGTTTCCTTGGAGTTTGACTGGCGTACATCCACACGAACAAGGACAAAAAAATGCGGTTACAGAAGGTGCTTTTTGCTGGAATCGCAGTTGGAACTGTACTAACGTACTACATAAAGAAGATAACGCGTCCTCTACTAGGAGCAGTTGAAATTTCTACTTTCCATGTATTTTGACGTTGTCGTTTGAAATCGTTGTCGCACTTTGTTGCTTCTTCCATGAACTTGCAATCGCGTGTACGGATGAAGCGCGTGTAGGCTCGTTCCAGAGTCGTTCAAGCATCTGTTGTTTATTGTTGTTGTGATTGACGTCGTGTATTGTTGTTGTTGGCGTTGCTTCTGAATTTCTCTATGTTGAAGCAAGAGTTGGGTAAGGAATTGAGTAATAAAAGTGGCTGAGATTAATTGGAGGAAAGAAAAATTGAAATGGGTTGGGTCTACAGAAAATTAAAGAAAAGGGCCCAAAATTGGTCTAAAAAATTGAGTTAGGGAAGGGGTAAAAGAAGGGTTATATTTGCAAACACAGAATAACTAACTGAATTGCAATTATATAGTCATATAGGATTAAACACATAGCCGGATTGAATTTAATTTAGTGAATCCTACTAAACTTTAAATATGATGAATTATAATCAATAATTAACAAACTTCTAAAAAAACAAAGAAATAAAATAATTAAACTACTAAGCTAAATAACTTATAAGTTATAAATATACTCAACACCCAAATTACTCGATTGAAGATTTAATTAAAATAAAACCTTTTTGAGACGATTTTTAAGTATTAATAAAATATACTAATATATACATAATTGTAAAATATACATATTTAAAAATCTTCAAAATTACAAAAAAAATGACAAAATTACTCTCTAAATGAATTGAAAAATCTTTTAAGTTTTATAAAAAATTAATTATTTTAGATCATTTGAAAATTAAGAAGCTCAAAAATAGTTTCTGTCAGAGAGGGTCAAAATTCGGTGTCAGCAGTTAACACATAAGGACCTTCACAAATAATGTTCCACACCTCAACATCCTCAACATTAGGTAGTCTTTTTATTCCAATTCTCCAGTGTCTATGTAACTAACCATCAAAAGAGGGGGTTTGTGGAAGATTAACTTTTATGCATGCTCACTAGTTTTGCCATTTTCTTCAAAAATTTCTCTCTTGGTGTTAACCAGATATAGAGTCCAAGATTTGATATCAATGTTAGAATATATGCACCCACAAGTGATCTGGGGACCAGATCCCTCGACAGAATAATAGTGTAGAAGTAAAAGTGCAGAGACTGAATAGCACAATGTATATCAGGCATAAGAGTTTTACGTGAAACCCCTTGGTCAATGGCGGTGAAAACCATGACCTGTCCTCACAAGCTTTTCAACTCAAACTTCATTTCACTCAAATGGAGCAACAATTCAAATTACAACTTCTTGCAACCTAGGAATTTACCTCTAAATCCCTACCCCTTCAATGTAGTAACTCTACCACAACTAAAGCAACTAGGCAGATACTACACTACCCACTAAGCTACCTAACTCTAGATTTAGAATTTGAATAAGCAGATACAACACTGATCACTAAACCAGTTACCCTTAACTGACTTAGACTTTTAGATGAACAGAACGAAAATCCAATTCCTTTATTACATAGGGATAGACTTACAATTTAAGCACATAAGATACACAACTCTAAATAAAACAAGATGTTTCATCACTCCATCTGTTCTCTTATTAATATGAGCAGCGTTCTTCCTTGAAGTTGATCTTCTCTTTTCAAGCTTATGAATTTGTAGAGAAAATCCATGTTTTGTTTGTCAAATCTTGAGTATGCTTTGTGTTCAAAGATTTATCAAAATGAACACAAATTCTTTGGGACCGACCATGAGCTGAGAGCCTCTCTCTCTAGAAAGACGTGCACATACCACATTTGAGGTAATAACTTTTTTGACAGTTGTTTGTTGTCCTTTAACATAAGCAGTCTTGTAGGAACTAGTCCCTTGTAAATTTTCCTTAGTTAGTTCTGAGAAGACGTGTTGCTCTCTCTCCTTTTGAATGAATAAATTAACTTGTTATTTGTCATGTTGACTAAGTAAACCATAAAGTGTTATTGACTATTGGACAAACAACTTCGTCCATTCTGATTGGTGTAGAACGTTGACGCCTTATCAACATCTAAAACGATAACTTTAAAGATGTATCCCATTATAGATTTAGATGAGAACACTCTGTCAGGGACCAGGTCCCTGCACTTGTAAGGATTATCAAAACACCAATAATATATCAGGTTAAATTGTCTATTTGTTACATTTAAATGATCGAAAAGGGGTTGAAATGACAAAAAAAAATCTATGTGTTGAACATGATGATGTGATTTGCCTTAATGTAACCCTTAATAATTGAATGATCATATGTTTGAAAGCATGATTGTGGACTTGAGTTGTGTAATTAATTGTATCTTCTATGTGGCAAGATTTTATTGTGTGCCTTGATCGTTTGGGCACCGTGATGAGACATGTGATGATTATAAGGTCAGGTTCTTTATCGAAAAATGTTATTAGATCGAGGTCTTTGTCGTTAAGAGTATCATTTGGTTGAGGTAATTACCGGCGAGTGTTTATATGCCAAGTTCATTTCCGACAATGGTTATAAGCCCGATAAGAAATGGTTCAGGCAAGAGATTGATCATTGTGACTTATTGTATTTAATGCGTATGTGTGACTTGCTTGATATCCGATACTGATGTACTTGTTATATGTGACTGAACTACTTGACTTTTAGGTTGAATTACTTGATTCCTTTAATGGTTGAGTTGTGATTATTGAACTGAGAATATTGGGCTTGTGAGTTGTGTATTGTAGAATTGTTATGTTGGGTAATTTCAGAGCAGGTTGTAATTTGAGGAGGTTCAGTTGTAGAGTTTGGGTATTAATTTTATATCTAGTTGTTTTGTTTAGTAGGTTGCTTGTTGGGTACCATGTCATTGGTCTCACCTCTTGCTTCTACACTTGTGCAAGTTTCAAATCCGGGTGTGCGTGATCTCTTTCTCTTTCTTCGATCTCGAGACTTGTCAAAGACTTGGAGAGGTTGTTGTTTTTCATTTCACTGGCCCTCTTTTTCCTTTTTCTTTTACACTTTGTTCTATTTGGAAAATAAAGACCGAGACTTGTATTTTTTTTTTTTTTTTTTTTTGCATTTAGTGGTTTGTACATGTGATAATCAAATTTTGGGGGTTTTTAATAGAAGAAAAATCAGTTTTTGTATTTACAACATTTGATGCAAACATCAGATAACCGGAGTATTGTCGGCAGAGGCGGAGCGAAAATTTTCAATAAGGGGGTTCAAAATCTGTAGAAATAGATAGCCGAAGGGGGTTCGATATCTACTATATATACAGGTAAACTTATTTTAACCATGTATAAATAATATAATTTTCCGTCGAAGGGGGTTCGAATGAACCCCCTTCTATGAAGGTAGCTCCGCACCTGATTGTCGGTCTAGTTGATGTTGTTGTCACGTAGCTAAAAATTTTACGAAGAGTGTCCAAGTATTGCATAAGTATTTTTTTATGAATGGATGCATTGAAAAATTTAAAATTAAATTACGTTATATCAATATTAGTTTTCTTTTACGAATAAATGTTTCAAAATTTTTAAAGTGAAACTGCATAATAGTTAGCTTTAATATTTGTGCTTAATTTAATATGAAGTGAACGAACAATTAAAAAAAGAAGAAGAGGGGGAGTCGAATTAAGCTTAAAATAAAATCATTTTTATGTTTCAAAACATTCACTAATCTGATGACAATAATAATGGCAAGACATGAAAAATGGAAGAAGAATCAAACAAGTTCTTTTGTTCGCTTTTAGCAATTCTATAGAAATAGTTTAGAATTTGTTTATTAACTTTAAATTGAATAATTACATTTAAGTTTTATTTTAAATTTTAATTAAAAGAAACAATAATCAAAATTCATTGAAAATTCAATTGTCTATTACTAAATGTAGATTTCTCATTAAAAATCGATTTGATGAATGACATTTGAATTAGTTAAAAACTAAAAATAATAATAACTATTGATTAGAAAGTAATTTAGCTTAGACACTAAAAAAAGCAAGCTAATAACTAGAGTAACAATAAAATAGGTTATTAACTGATTATAAAATTTAACGGTAGGGATTCAAACCCACGCTAGCGAGCATAAGAGGTGAACTTCACAACACTGGGACACAAAATCTTCTTGTGTTAAGCATGTCCGAAAGTTTATATTCAATCATTTTTAGTAGCATTTTACTTATATATTGTATAATTTAACCTCGGAACATTGTAGCTCCGCCATTATTTGATATTACATATTTGACATTAACTATGAAGATACCACGTTGATCTCTAGTACATTGGTCTCATGAGGTATGTTCTTTTTTTGTGTTAAGAATAATTTAATTCAAGTCATAGTTATTATTTTTTTTTAAAAAAAATCTGTTAGATATATGTATATGTTAAATGGTATAAAATGTGTATATTTTAGATAATATTTTGTCACTTATAAATGTTGTTGTTGATTTAGAAATTGAGAAAATGCATAAGTATCCTCTTAGACTATGATGGAAATCTCAGAGACACACTTTAACTATTCTAAGGCCTTATTATCCCTCTGAATACGCACCTCAATTGTGTGGAGTCACGGAGTGTGCCACGTAAGACAAAAGGTGTATAAAATTACAAAAAATATAATTTCAGAGAATAATAGAATCTTAGTTTAATTAAGATGCGTCTCTGAAATTTTCGTCATAGTCTAGAGAGGGTACTTATGCATCTTCCCTTCGTAAAACGATAAATCATGAGTTTGATTCTTGGAGTGTTTCGAAAGTGCATCTGGTGATACATCAGATAATATGTGCTTTGTTTCATATAGAGATAAGGGTGTATGAATGATATTGTTGTGGTTTATCATAATTTCATATTATGCATGTATTGTCATGTATGAACCAATTTACTAAAAAATACGCTTAAAAATATTGATGAACTAAGAAAATTATTCTTCAATTTGACAAAAGCATACACAATGCAAGAGTTTGAGATATTAATAGAAAATATAGATAAAATAAGTTCAAAATTGCATTCATATTTAATTTAACTTGATTTTAAAAAATGATCCCTGTCACATCACATGCAATGAACCGTTAATCAGTAACACTGCATAATTTATAAATAATGTTATTCAAAATTTAAAAAAATTGTTAGTGATGTCTTTCTGAAATATATACATTAAATAATTGAAACTAAAAAGCAAAAAACACAATGAAGATAGGATAAATACGTCGATAACTAACAAAGTACAATGAAATAATGCGAAGGAAAATAAAATTTTATTGAATTGTATAATGGTTAATCTGATTTTTTTTTAAAAAAATGTATCCAATAGCTTATGTTTTACTCCATAAGACTAACAATGTATTTTAATAAAAAGATGTGTCAACATAATACTTTCATATAATTATGAATGGTGCTAGAAGGTTCACACTCTACACGTATGTGCACTTTGAATGTGTAGTTGGAAAAGATTTAACATGATAAAATTAATTGAAGTCATGATATTGATGTTATTGTATACAGAAACTAATATGGTGGATAATAATTACTGCCCAACTTATTATAATAATACCAACTTTTTCAAAATACTTAAGCAATACAGATTGGACCATTGTCATGAATAAAAAGATGACTTCTTTTTTATGTTTTATTAGCCCTCTTTATGATCTCTTATTGTTCTTGCTTTCATCTTTTGTTATACTTTATTCGTACACTTTTAATTGTTATAATTTCTTCTTTTTTTTATAAATTGAACGATCAAAATTTTATCCAATATTTCATGATGTATATTTGACTTTTCGTATATTTTTTAAATATCTAAATATTTTGTTTAAAATATTAAATTAATGTAATTTAATTTAATTTTAAAAATTAGTTAATTTGACTTTCGAAAATGCAACATGACAAATAAAAATGTACGAAGGGAGTATATTGTGATAATACTCGCTATGTCCATAATTACTTATCCACTTTTTTTTTAATAGTTGTCCCTAATTACTTGTCCATTTTGACAAATCAAGAAAGGACAAAAAAAAAATTACCTATTATAATCTCAAATAATTACTCTGACTTAAATTTTTAATTCATCTATTTCGTAATTAATAGAAGTAAACTAATAATTTTTTAATAAGTATACCAATTTAAAAGTATTAATAATTAAGCACAGATGAAGTATTTTTTAGATTAATTTTACAAGATGCGCACATCATATTTCTCGTAGTGCATGGGACATTACGATCTTAAATTGTTCAAGAAAAAATGCATTAATTATGTCATCATGTTGATTAATATTAATCCACAAAATGCAGCATTTACGAACAGGACTTCTCCTTTTTGCTTATTTTCCCTTTTTTCTGTTTTTTTTTTAAATTTATTTATTTTGATGAATTTTTTTTTTTGTTGTTGTTGAAAGAACATAGGGAGAAAATAAGTAAATGTGATTAAATTAATCTTGGTGATTGAGTTGTTTCCAATTCCTTATAGCTTCCAACACTGCTTGTTTTACCATTTGGGCATCTATGCATTCAATTTCTCCTTCCTTCTGCAATAGTAACAACTTTTTTAGTCATAATATAAGGTAAAAAATATATATATATTTTTTATATTATCACTCAATATAGTTTAACTTCTAGTATTAAAAAGTCACATGTAATCATAATTTTGTATTATTCTCTCTATTTCAATTTATATTTCGTTTTTTATTTAGTTTTAAACAAAATAAAGTACTTCTATTTTTAGTAATAATTTAACTTTTATGTTCTCATTTTATCCTAATGAGATGATTTTATAATTACAGAAATATCTTTGACTAATTTTACATTACAAATTTCAATAATTTTATTATTTATATATTCTAATTCTTTAACTTAATGTCCAATCAAACACATTCAAATAATGGAATGATATGGTTGACATTTGTTCACTCGTGAGTAATTAGGCAATCCTAAGCTAGCTAGTGTCTCGTAAAAATTCCTCTACGTAACTATCTTAATTAGTGATATGATTGTTAAATGTATTTGATTGTATAATCAGGTGAATTTCACACAATTAAACTTCTTTTTAATGTTACTGATTGCATATTTTAAAAAGAAACATGCAATCACCAGTAATTTTAGTAAACGAGTTTAATTAATTTGAGTTTACTAATCGAACAAATGAATTCAAATATTAATTAGAATAAGAAGTATTAGCTTTTGTAATGTATTAATTATCTCAAAATTGAATTGATATGCGTGTATAATACAATCTTGTAATTTTTTGTTTTCTGAATTTTGTTGTAAAAGATGATCACAATGATGATTATTTTTCTCTTCTTGATTATTTTAATTAATAAAGAATATTTTAGATCATTAATTAAATGTTATGTCAGAATAAAATTGATTACTCTATTCCGTTAATACAAAGGAACATCTTATATTATAATTTTTCTTAAAATTAATTTCTCATATGATTATTTAAATAATATTTATTTATTTAGAAAATCAATTTCCTCCGTGAATTCTAATTTTCTTCAATAAACTAGTCGACAAATCAAACTCTTTTCTTTTATATTGAAAATTAAATTAAAGTTTTTGGTGGATAAACGTGAAAGCTTCTTAAAAGAAATATTATCCCAAATATCATCCCGTCTAAGTCTAACGAGAGGAGGTTTTGGGTGCACCAATATAAACATAGCTCAAATATAAGGTTCAAGCTAAATTTAAAATAAAAATAGGCTTAAGTGGATTTGAACACTGATCTAGAGGATGGTAACTCTAATTTCTATCAATTGCACTAGGGAATTTCTATGCTTTTTATAGATGCACTGTTAACTATATCTTTTTATTTTTTCAAAATATAAATACATATGATTTTTTCGGAAGTTACCAGGTGCACGTACACCGCCACCGTGTGGTGTGGGTCTGTCCCCTGCGTCTAACAATTGTTATCCACTAGACTATTCAGAAATCCCCAATAATATTTGTTCATTTTATGAAATCAATGGATAATTTTATATTTTAGTTCCTAAATTGCACTTATCTTTAATTATAGTCATTTTCCTATTATCTTTTTTAAAACATTTTATTTTATTGTTTCTTAAGTATGTAAGGTCAATAGTGAACAACTATTATTGGACATATAGTACTTTCTTCGTTCCATTTTATGTGAGGTAGTATGATTCGACACAAATTTTTTTAAAAAAATTATAGTTTAAAATAAATAATAGAAATTTGTGTGGTTATAAATAATTTTATTAAGGATAAATGGACATTTCAAAATTAAAATCATTACTTAATATAAAATTGTATATTTATTTAAATCTGACTAAAATAAAAAGTAAATCATTGAAAACAAGAATAATTTAAAATTGGGCACTCATCAATTGGTATATGGTGACAATCAATCAAAAAGCCAAGGTGTGTGGTTCAAACAATGAGGTAGTTTTGTAGAAGTCACACGTGAAGTGTTAAACAACAGTTTGGACAAAAAGTATTTGAATACAAGTACTCTTTTCATCTAATTCATCAAATTTTTAGTCCAAAAGAAAAGAAAAGAAAAGTTTCAAAATAATTTTTGTTTTAGAAGATCAGAAAAGAATTCATTATATTTTCTAGTTTTATCCTTGCAATTAAAAGATTATAACTAGTATTCCCTCTATTTTATATAATTTAATGTATATTGACTTTGACACATTTTAATAAATATATATTATATCAAGGGTTTAGTTTAGTATTAAATTTGTTAGTATATGTGCTTTGAAAATTAATATTTGGTTATTAATACTTTGTTTAATTATTTAATGATAATGACATAATATTTTTTTAAAAAAACTATGATTAAACTCTTTCAATTTATTAAAATGGAAAAATAAAAATGCCAATTTGTTTTTAGTATAAATAAAATTAAGTAATATGAAATGAATGGATAACACTTTTTTTTTTAATAGTAACACTTTCCAACAAGAAATAAATAAGAACAACTTCATAAATCGTGTCTTATACACCATAGCATTCTTTTTGTTCATTTTTACTAGTCTATATTGGATTTGGTATATATGTTATTTTTAAGATATAATTATTGATTTATGTATTTTTACCACGATATTCATATGTACATATGATGTTAAATCTTGAGAAATTATTTGAATGATAAATAATTAATTAATATGTTATTATTATTTTAATATATTAAAAGTGACAAATAAAAATAAAAATATAACTATTAATATTGATAAGTAAAACTGAACAAAGGGAATTTTTTTTTTTGATAAAAAATAAAGAAAACATTCTATGTTCCACAAACAAGAAAAAAAGGTATATAAATTTATAAATAAAATGTAGAATATGAAGTAAATTAAATAGAGAAATAGAAAATCTTACATCACTAACAGCTTCAAGTCGAAAACAATCTGAACAAGAAACCCTAGCATCCAACAATTCAAGGCCAAGCTCTTCAAAGACTTCCAATATTGAGACTAGCAAACCAGGGCAATTCTTTTCTGAAAATACGTTTATTATGAACCCCTTCTCTAGGGTTTCTACGATAACCTACACGATAAAGTTATTATAAAGCAATCAAATTATCTTTATCAAAAGTATTTACATGTAATTGATCAGATGGTGTAACCCAGGATAGCTAAATAGTATTGAAAAAAAGACATGTGTCTTAGACCTCAAATTTGAAGGGTCATAGTTAATAGGTTAGAAATTATGGACTATTTTTATAAAATGAAAGAATTATTATTAGAAGAAATTTCACATATTTGAAGTACTATATTTCATTAAAGATAATTTAGAATAAGAATGATTATATTATTAAGTGAAAATGTATATTAGAAGAAATTAAGTATATAAAAGTTATTAATAATTTAAGTTTAAGACCTCTGTTTGATTTTGACTTTAGGCCACTAATTTACTTGAGTCGTGCGCTCGGGATTTGTTTATCTTTTAATCTAACAATACATCAAACCTAAACTCTTTAAGAAATCAGCTTAAGATTTATACACCATTAGTATGAAGATTTTTACACCAATATACAAGTCACTTTTTACCTATTTGCACAAATATATCATTCTTACTTTTAAAATTTTAATTTCTTATTCCAAGCAAATTTCCTAAGGAGAGATATGTTTGGAGCTCGTAAAAATAAATTAATTAATTGTAACATCAAAAAATTGAAATGTAGTTATTTCTCTAAAAAAAATGTAAATAGTATTTTTTAGAAAAATTATTTTTCATGAAAAACGTTTTAGTCTCTACTCTCTAGTAATTACTTGTGTGTGTGGTAAATGGACGAAACAAAAAAATACAAATAAAATGTAGTACAAAAGGATAATAATATAAAGTTGTCCTTTTGGTAGTTTATGTGAGCTAAGGAATAAAGGGTCTCGTGAGTTATTGAAAATAAGTAGTTTATTTGTGGGTCATTCAAATTAATCCTATATCCAAAAATGATGGAAAAATTTCGAACAATAAACAACGAGTTCGTGTAGATGTGAGCGCAATCGTCTACGTAATAAATCTGTAAGGTTTATTTGGTCAAAATAAGCACACATCTTACCGTTCTTCACAACATACTAAGGGAAAAAAGAAAATTTATTTGATTTATAATTTTTACTTGAAAATGTATGGAAGCTTGGACACAAATCACTATGTTTGATTTTATTAGTTAATACTATATAGTTTCGAGAGCCAAATATTTAATAATTGACGACAATTTAAATGTCACACATCTCGTGTATGTTCTTATGGATTTAACGGAATCGAGAAATAAGTAATTTAATTTTTTTTTACGTTTTAAATAATTTATAGTCACACAAATATTTAAAAATTATTTCATATCACAAACTATAAAAGCCTTACTTTATTTCTTAAATATCATACAAAGTGGAATGACGCCACGTAAAATGAGACAACAAAATTAATTGATAAAATAAAAAATGTCTTATTTCATCTTTTGAATATAATAAATTCTATTTTGAGAAATAATTGTAGTTAATAATAAAAATAAATTAATAACTAAATGATAAATATCCATCATTAAAACTTTATAAATAAAAAATAAATATCTATTTTTAGTATAGTTTAAATTAAGTGGATAGGAGTAATAATTTTCTACTTCACTTATATATATGGATTTTTTTTAAGAAATGGTAGATAAAGAAGGGATGTATTTTGTGAAGAATGTTGTTACTATTTCCTCCGTGTCATAATTTATGTTAAATCTATCGAATTTTGAGATTAATCAAACTCAAATTATAAAAGTTTTATCTTCAAATTCATGGTCAAACTAATTATGTTTAACTCTCGAATTTTAAACGTAGTTGTATGAGTATTTTGATCGATTTGGAAGCTCCTATTTGTTACCACTTGTACTTATAACTGCTATATATTTTTTAGCAAAAAAAGAAAGTTCAAATTCATGATTTATATGCCCCAAATAAAAAAAAGTTTCAAAAAGAAGGTAATTAAAAATATATGGATAAGCTATTTAGAAAAAAAAAAGAAAAAGTGAAAATGTATAATTAAGCTATACATACCTCTGGTAAGGCATCTTCATGGTCATGATGATAAGGTTGTGAAGTTGAAACATCTTCATTTAACTTGTCAATCCTTTCCTTTAATTCTTCTATATACTTTGATGCATGGGCAATGATTGATGTCTTATTCACCTGAAAAATTAACCAATATTCTGGTAAATAAATCTACGAATACAAATAACTCAAAATATTTACTTTTTAACCCTGTCTACACACTTTGGAGAAAGGTTGAGCTTAGTACACAAGAACAATAACATAGCAGTGAAATCCTACATCCTACTAGTGGTCACCGAGGAGGGAAAGAATGTATGCAAAATTTACTATTACCTCAGGAAGGTAAAGAGGCATAAAGGTGGAACATAGTAAACAACAATAACATATCTAATGAAATTTCATAAGTGAAGTCTGAAAAAGATAAAATGTATGCAAACTTTATCACTAACTCATGGAGGTGAAGAGGCATAATGATTGATTTTAGTAAATAACAACATATTCAGTAAAACCTCCATAAATGGTATATAAGAAGGATAATGTATATATAGACACAAATCTTATCACTGACTATTGGAGAGTGAAGAGGCATAATGATTGATCTTAGTAAACAACAATATATATATCACTAAAATCTCATAAATGATATATTAGAAGGAATTTGTAAATTTCACCGTTACCTCGTAGAGGTAAAGATGCAGAAAGGTTGATCTTAGTCCATCTTAAAATTCTATCTTGTCTAGAAATCCAATTCAAAATACTAAATAGCAATAAATTGGTTTCATTTAGAAGAAGATGAATAAACACTAACTATTCCAATCAACTAATGAAAAAAGGATTTAATATTTCTTCTTTCATACAAAAATGAATTAGAAAGACAAAGATTTAGTTAATCCCTTTGAATTACTAGAATCAGCATAAATAAATAAATAAATAAATAAAGATAAGAGTAGTTTTACAGAAGGGGAATTAGTAATTGAACCAAGTTGCTCCAATTGTTGATTGAGCAATGTTTTTTTTTGCTCTTTGGATCCCATGATTTTAATTTCTTCTTCTTTATGTTTTTGGATTCAATTTCTTTTTTTCCTTCACACTAATATTTTTTTAATGGCTTTTTAAAGAGAAGATGAGATTTCGAAGACAAATATGATCTGTTTGTTTGTATCCTGCATGAGTACCACAAGGTTCACAGGAGAGTATGACGTACTGATAATTTAATTTAATTCGTCATAGAAAAAATAATAATTGGAAATGACTCAGTTGGCCTTTCCTTATCAACCTTTTACCAATTGCTTTTTTATTTACGAAAATAATCTTTAAATTCCGAATAAATACGTTCTTTTGTGACTTATTTAAAGTATGAAATAAAATATTATGATTATTTAATTAAAATGTGTCAATGCTGATAAAATGTTTTAGCATTGCAAAGATAGTTCACCACATATAGAGGAACAAGTTTGCTATCGAAAAGGATAAACTATTTTTAAGTCAGTTTTTACGTGTCTTATATCATAAGCTCCAAAACCTCATTCAACCATCCCTAAAGGGCGATTTTTCCAATGCTAGGGGTGAAGTTCTTTGTTAATTAATCGGCTAATCCCTTAGAATAATTAAAACTATTAATGTTAATGGTGGAATTATATGTCAAACATTAAGTTCATGAAATTGTGGGGTAACACCTACATGTAGGTGTAATATATATCATCTAGAATTGCTTCTAGTTTGTAAGGTATCGTTACCTAGCATGAAATTATCGTTCTAAAATATCGAATTGTGATAGTTAGAAAGCTCGAGTTCAACAATAATGGGGCAGAATTTTCAATAATTGAGAGAATATTGCAAATTTTGTAAAAATTAATTAGTGTTATAAAATCAAGCTTTGAGAATATAATCATAAAGAGAAGAAGACAAGAGAAATAGATAAAAGAAGATGAATTTTCTTCTTATTCAAGTGTATTACAATGGTGAATGATATCTCTATTTATAGGTAGAGAAATCAACCAAAATGTCACCATATTTAATGTCCAATTAATAGGTACATAGTTATCTACAAAGGTTCATGTCTCCTTGAAAATGTAGAAACATGATAAGAAAAGTTCATGAAGAAAGCAAATGAACAATCTACTATTCAATGGACTCCCCCTTGGATGTCCATATATTATGTGCCTCGTTAAAACCTTACTAGAAAAAACTCAATGGAAAAAAAATTCTAGTGAAGGAAAAAAAGTACACATATCTTTTGATACACATTATTTGTTGCCTCATTAAAAACCTTGCCAGGAAACCCAGTGGGACAAAACCTCGGTCAAGGAAAAAAGAGTGCAACGCGTATAATATTCACCCTGATTAAAACATCAATTAATTTTTTGCGATGATCTCTCCAATGATATATTCTTTTTCAAAAAAATCACATATGGTGTGTCATTATCTCAATCAGACGCACTCTCAGCTTGCTTCATGGAGGATTTTATTTCTGCATAGCAACATTTGCTTCATCGATCGTCAGAATGTTATTGTGCCTCTATATGCAAACAAATAGCGTGTTTGGGATCGTACTTTATGCAGATCAGATAAATATTTTACATCTGCGTAACCAATCAGCTCTGACTTGAATTCTTCAGAATAGAATGAACCCATATCTATGGTCCTTCAATGATATTCAAGTATATACATAACATCATTTCAGTGTTCTTTTGTTGGAGAGGAACCGAATCTTGCTAGTAAATTTACTGCAAAATAGATAAATGGTCGAGTATTGTTAGCAAGATGCATTAGTACCCTGATTGCATTAAGATATGAAGTTTCATCACCAAGAATCTCTTCATCCTTCTCTTGAGATCAAAATGAATCATCATTTATTTCAAGTGATCTCATAATCATTGGGGTACTTAATGGATGTGAACAATCCATTTAAAATCACATCAACAATTTTTTTTTGTGTCTGTGCACTATTTAGGCAAATATTTTATTTATCAAATTATCAATCTGTAGGTCAAGATAAAATTTTGTCTTACCAAGACCTTTTCATAAAAATACAAGGATAATTAGGATCATTGTTTTTGTACCCTTTTCTTCCTTGGTTATTTCAATTCATATAAGGATTCTTGAAGCTTTATTGAAAAAGTTTCCTTCAAACTTTTATATGCTTCAGACACCTCGATTGCTTTAAGGATTTTCATATAACCTTCATTGTCTAGCTAGACATGACAATTATTCATTATATGCATTCAATTCATATGTTGCCAGATCAAAACAAACCTCATTGCATCCACCATAGGAGAAAACATCTCCAATAATGTCAGAATTTTTGCGACAAACCTTTATACCCCAAAGCACAAACCGTATTTGATATCTTACGGTTATACTATCGCATAATAATTTATTTTTACTCCAGTGATATTATACCTTGATTTATGGACTACCAGTCTAAAACATCACTTTTCTAAGTAAAACAAAATATACTTGATTATCATTTATCTATCTCACTCTATGACAGATTTGAATTCAAGATGCTCGTCACAATTTATATCATCGAGCGCTATATTATATCAAAGATATTGTCGACGTTTATTTGATATCGATTCCAACAAGACATAACTTATCGATATCTCTTCATTTCATTATTTTTCAGGTACCTGAACCTTTTCCGAGATTTTATGAAGTGTTATGTCAATGTGCTCTTTTATAGCACTTGTATCATTATTATGACCATATTGATCATTTGCTCTTCTCCTTCTTCAAGGAATTTTATATTTTGAACCAATTGGTCTATTACGTTTGCGTGTATCATATACTTCACATTGGAGCATTTGCAGCTGAATTATATCATAGGGTCAGTACATTCATCAAGCAATTGATTTGCAACATTTTGCAAATGATCCCTTGAACTTTAAGTTCACATATTTATTTAGTGAGGATTTAGATAATTCATAATTAACCTAACACATATTTTTTAGCTGCCAAAATCATCTCCCCCCCTAATGTAAAAAAAATTTAACATTCATCCTAGCCTTATTTGGGAATTCATCTTTGTGCGTGGTGGAACAATTAAAATCATAATCGTACATTCAAACATTTTAGATGAAAATTATTTGGTTCCTAACCCTGAACCAATTTTTAATGGGAAAACCTTGTTGGCTTGATGCATATAACATGTTAAATAAAATTATCTCGTACCAAATCTTATTTAGGAGTTTTGTTCTTATAACCATGATTTAGCTATAATTGGAGGCATATAATTTCTGCTAAATCAATCAGCATTATCAATATAATTTCATAATTTGAAACTGTGCTCTAATTTAAAAGTTCGAGCAAACAACCTTACAAACACCAATTTGTGAGTTGACAATAAAGCACATGTGATCATCGCATAGATACATCTATCATATAGTTGTAAATGATCCACATGACAGGTGAATAAGCTCATATTCACCTTTTTATATGTTCCAAAAACTTCAGGGGATCACAATCCCAACCTTAGCTGGTAGAATGATTATTTTATAAAGAGAACAAGCAACATAAGAGAATTCTTGAAGAATCTTTTATTTCTTCATCATATAAGCCACCTGAATTCTCAATTACATTTGCATCACATTTAAATCAGAATGGTCAACCGATCATGCCAATTGATCTTTATTTTAGTACACTTATAATTTACTTTTGCATGTGATTCCATCAGCATCCCCACGTTTATGTGCAACAAACAAGAGGAAAAAACGGACAATCTTTTATATAATATTTATAGCGTGCTTCGATTGTAGTAATATGAAGATAATAAATCTTTTGATAATTATAGTCTCAATATTTCTTTTCAATTCATCCAAAACTTAAAAGTTTCTTTTGAGACTTACTACAACCCCAATGTTATTCCTCTCAACTCATTAGAGCTTGCAATTAATTTTGTGTACTATCATATATTCCATGACACCATCAATATGGTGAACATCTCCTCAAGGAGAAATTATATTATTATTCTCATGGTCAAAATTATTACGAGCAAGACGTGTTTCTTTCTTTACTTTTGTTGTACCATAGATACACAATCAATGACAAATTTGTATTGTCACACAATAATATTATTTTGGTCATGGCATAACCTTTATAAGCAAGATTACTTCTTCTTTTTTTGCCCTTTTGGTAGTTCATAATAAACATACCATAATATTTATGACATATAAACGCACACGACCATTGACCATTTTGGCCAAATAAAAATTTTATTTATTCCTCTCAAATCTCTTGTAGAGATAGTTGTGACATATATCATTTTTTTTCAAACCTCCCATAGAGGTGAGTTTTGGCATATGTCCAACCCATAATGATTTTATCACATCTTGACCCATTCTTTTGGTCGAGCATTTACGATACCCATCACAAGTCACATTCTCTTTAAGGAATGGACTAATCATTTATATGTACTTCATAATTTTGTATTATAAGCACATTATCATGGATTTAAAATTCATCATATTTCCATGACACACCTCAACATCATTTTGAAAGATCAAGTGTACCATCACTTTATCTTCTTGTCTTTCGATGGAGAATTTATAAACTTGTTAAATTATTGTGTTGACAACATTCACAAGTCCAATGACCTTTCATACTATTTTGATGATAAAATTGCCTTCATTCTGAAGGACTATTTGGAGAACCTATATTGTTCTTCCTTTTATAATTACCACAACGATGAATATTATAATTCCGTTCCTTCACGCCCATATTCATATCATTAATTATTTGTCATCTTTCAGACTAATTCACTACTACCACATTCATATGATTAAATGGAGCAAGTCAACAGACGGATTTCAAAGTTATCACATGTTGCTACCACATTCTTTTCAAGGAATGGAGCAAATTCAATATGATGAATTTCAAGACTTTTCATTAAAAAATATTATTTTTGCCTTAATCATCATTTTGTCACCACTATGGTGCATTGACTCAAACTCAATGTCTTATCCATATAATGCGTTTTAGGCCAAATTCTATGGGACTTGAACCCAATCCTTATCATCATGGTGCATCAAAACTCAAATTGATGTCTTACCCTCTTGGTGCGATAGAACTTAAATCTACCGTCTTACCCTCAAATATTTTTTATTATGACATCCGAACTTAAACCAATTGTCTTACCCTTTTGGTGCGATGGGGCTTAAATCCATCGTCTTATCCTTCAATCAATGTTATATAAGTCAATACCAATAGAACTCAACCATGAGCCTTTAAATGAAATCAAGAATTATAGAAACAAATTTAGTCAAAATAAGATTGGGAGTTTTCTCACCTCTAGCAATTATAAATATTAATAAGTTCCTCATAATTAACACTTAAAAAATCAACATGAAAATTTACTTCTCTATCCTTCAATTCTTTTCAGAAACGAAGAACTGTTAGTATAATCATAAATCAATGTATAAAATTGTTAAAGTAAAACAAAACAATATGTTCTACCTTTTCATATATCACATATATACTAAAATAAATTATTAGTATAAGATGAATTTTTGAAAATATAAATATGTAACAAGAGAAAACATGTTCCTGCTCACAAGTGTTTCAACTACAACACTTTTGCGAAGTGCTACAACTTTTAGAGCATACTCCTGCTGATAACGTGTTATAAAATCAAGTTCTGAGAATATAATCATAAAGAGAAGAAGACAAGAGAAGTATATAAAAGAAGAGAAATTTTCTTCTTATTCAAGTGTATTACAATGGTGAAAATATATTTATTTATAGGTAGAGAAATCAACCAAAAGGTCACCGTGTTTAATGTCCAATTAATAGGTACATAGTATCTACAAAGGTTCATGTCACCTTGAAAATGTAGAAACATGATACGATAAGTTCATGAAGAAAACAAATGGACAATCCACTATTCAATGAATTTATAACAATTAGTGATTTATTGACCCTCAGCTTGTGTAGTGATATAGACCACGAATAAGGATAGAAATAGTGGTTTGAATTCTAAAAAACATTTATCTAAAGAGTAAATAAAAATGATCAATTACTTTTGAAATTAATTTTATTTTACTAGACATCATAGTATTTTTATGGAAACGACATGATTAAGCATGCATAAGAAATTTTAGTACAATGTAATTAGGATAACATGAATATGTGTGTCTTGCATGTTGTTGACCCCTAATTTCTAACCCTCTAGGACATAAATTAATTAATGCACTTTTTAATTTTCAAATAATTTAAAATAATTTTTTTGAAAAACTCAAAAATATTTTGAATTATTTATAAAGTATTTTTCTCATTTTTCATAAATAATTGTATCCTTCTATATTTATATAAAACTTTATATACAAATTTCATTTTTTATAAATCTTTAGAAAACCGTGTCAAAAATAGTTGTCACGCTTCGAATCTATTTCTGAACGTGACCGACACTCGAAAACCATTTATAGTCTTCACGCGAACCCTTGTCCTAGACTCCTAGTTGACCACTAAGCAAAACACTAACTCAACCATAATACACAAGCATCTAAACTGAAGAATTGCTTAAATAGTTCATTAAATCTCAAAGTTAAAAATACTGAGTATTAACATAAAGTCTCAAATAAAACATCTGAAATTGAATACTGAAATACTGGTCAAAACTGTCTATCTTTGACACATCTATTATATAAAGCTAGACCCACGATACCTCAAAACGTTACTACTAACAAACCATAAAAACTGGAGTCCGCCAAATGTAAGGAGGTCTCACCAAAAGCTGACAGGCGGATGATATGATCTCATAAACGGAACGCTTGTTGATGATCCTAAGTACTTAAATCTGTATCATTTTATCGAATGACATTAGTACAATAAATATACGAGTATGTAATATGGTTGAATAATGAAAAAACTGAAGTGAGGACTAAAAACAACTCAACAAAATCAATACATGAATATGAAGTGAAACCATTTAAGCTTTATAATAAGAGATGCAATAAAATCAATATGTGGAGAGTTTCTTTAACCGACAACCATTAGTATGAGCCTATCTATGATACAACGTTTCGCCCACGTTGCAAGGGTCATCCTATACCTTGTTGGTGGTATAGGATGCTACTGTAACAATGGTTCCACAATTACTAAAGCTTATTATAGTTTTCCACTTGGAATATCCTAAATAGTCCACAAATATTCGATGTCCTTAATATATTATGCAAAATTACATTGATTGGTAACATCATCTTATAAATAATATCGAATTAATTTAATATATTTGGATAGACCAATATTGTTATTACTAGTATAATACTCCTTCATGTAAGACATCCTTAATGATATATAGCTATAGTTAGGGATAGAGTAATTTGAATTACCTATCTTTGGTCTATGTCGATAAAAGTTGGACCATACATTAATGTGTCTGTATTAGTTAGTTTCAATAAATATCATGGAGACGCTAGCGTATATATATATATATGCAACCTTACATTAGATCATATTATCTTCAGTAAAGAGATTATGTTTGATAAATTTTCAGCTCATATTCTGAACCTTCACTTATCTCGCCATCAGAGGCAGTATAATAAATTAGAAAAAAGTCATACGAATTAGGCCCCCAAATTTGAATGCTTCGATTTTTTAACAATAATAAATTGTAGTTTTTTTATAGATAAAAAATGTAGAATAAGTACTATTTATAACAAAGACTATTTTTTTCATGTAAAATAAGAGGATTATTAGAAGAAGTTTGGCACGTCAGAAGTAAAAAATTAAATTGATTGATTATATAAGAAAAATAATTATTAAAATAAAATCAATTATAATTTTTTAAAAACAATTTTGCATCTCTAAGAGTTAGAAGAACAAAATTAGTAAAAGAATATATTAATTTATTTTTTAATGTTTAAGGACCCATTCATTTTTGGCCTTAAGACACTAATAGTTCGTTAGAGAGTATAAAAGTAATGTTAAATAACGTATATTAACAATATTTGTCTTAGTTATACTTATATTAATTATGCATAGATTATTTCTTATGCATTGCTTGATTTAGTATATTAAAAATAGTATGCATTGTATATAAATATTTATTTTGCAAAAGTATCTTATGCAATTATAATGAAAAAGATGTAATAGTGTTTTTGTGGGGTAATTGGATATTTAACCATGCTAATGCATGTATTGAATTCATTTGCAGTAATTACTAATACTTAAAAGTTCATCGTAGCAATACACTGTTCGATACATAATAAAACGTATAACTAATATTTGCATTAATTAGTTATACATAACATGAAAAAGTGTACCGAATAAGAAACTACTAATACAAAATATATTATTTTACTAATACACTCTATCAACCCCCCCCCCCCCCTTCCCAAACCAATATGGTGGAGTCATCATTTGTGACTCACTATACAATAAATTTCTTTTTTCTATCGCCTTTCATGTACTTTCAAATAGGCAATATATACTTGTCATGCATTTACTGTTAACGGGAATATAACATTAGCTAGTTTAAAGGTCCAAGTCTCATAAGGAGTTCATTCATTTCAATAATCATTCATTTGAGACCTTTTGTCATTCTTTAACCGTTATTCTAAATGTGTAACGTTAGATCACAAGAATTGTACAAGTGAGGGTGGCAGATAGCTAAACGAAATTGTAACAAGATTGCATAACATATTTAACTAAGCATATCAACTAAATGATTTATAAATTATCATGTGTATATTAATTAGGTTTTTATACTAATAAATTCATCCACAATACTAGAAGCAAATAAAAAAAGGAATCACTTTATCAAGATAGATTTAAATTATGATAAGAATCAGCTACTAATTTGATTTACATGTGACAAATTGGATTTACTTAAAATCTCAATTATCTGACCATGCGTAAGCACAAATACAAATAGTCATGCAAATAATAACAAATGCATGACATGAATTTATCCCTTAAGTTGTTGGGGTGGAGAAGGGTTGATAAAAACCTATCTTTATCACAACATTCCCTCAAAAGTATATTTACATCTACTATAGAACTTCCTATAATTTTTTATATATATGATATAATTTTTCGATGAAGGGTTTTGAATTGATCACCCTCCAATGTACGTGGCTACGTCCCTTCTCGTACAATAATCAATTGAAGTTTAGAATAAACATAATTCATAAATATGTCCTTTAACTTGGCGTTGGTTGGCAACTATAACCCTTAACTTTAGATGTGTGCACAAGTAGATACTTAAACTTGTATAAAATTGAACAAATTGACACATTCGTCCTACACGGCACCCTACATGGAAAATTCGTGTCCTATGTGGCATCCTACGTGTATCATGCCATGTAGGACACGTGTGTCTATTTATTAAATTTATTCAAATTTAAGTATCTAATTGTACAATCAAAAGTTAAGGGTCATAGTTGTCAACTGACACCAAGTTAATTAAGGGTCATATTCACGTATTATACCTTTAGAATATGTATAATACATAAACGTGTCATTTATGCACAAATAAACAACTAAGCTTGTATAAAATTGAACATATATATACACACACACACATGCGTCCTAGAAACATCCTACATGACGGTGTGTTTCCTATGTCGATGTCTACGCGTATTATCTCACATAGGATGTATACATGTGTTGACTTGTTCAATTTTATACAAGTTTAAACATTTATTTATGCAGATCCTGAAAAGCATGGATATCAGTTACCGCCAATATAAAAGATATATTTATGTATTATGCCTTCAGAATGTCTAAGTATTAAGAATACCAATACCCTTGGTTAAACATATATATTAGATAAAAGAAAGTTTGAAGGGACAAAAAGGAAATTTCACTTATATTTTTTTTTGCATGAAAGTTGAAATGATTAAAATGAGAGAAATGGACAAGAAATTACGGCTAAGAAGGGAAAGAGGGTTGTGTCCAAAGATAGAAATCCCCCGTGAGAAGTGTTTGGAGTCATTTGACAGCTAATATATATATATATATATATTATATATATATATATATATATATATTATATATATATATATATATATATATATATATATATATTATATACACTTGCATACTACAACTCATGAATATATAATACAAGATATTCACTTGCATACTACAACTCATGAATATTTTTGACACTTTCTATCTCCACTGCTTCTCTAATTTCAAGGAACTCACGAGATATATTCAATTTTTTCCGGTATCAGATTCATTTGAATTTAATATTTTTAACGAGATAATTTGTTAAAGTGACGTACAATAAAATTATGAATGTCCGTGTCTAGACATCACGTATCTCCAAATATTTTACTTATCAAGAGTACATTTCATTCAATTCAAGTGTTAACTCTAATTTTTATACTTGTCAAAAGCATCATCATTTGTACCTTTATACTGATTCCAATAATGTGGGTGAATCCATTTCCTTAAGGATTTTTTATGTTTCCTTTATTAATTAGGTTCACGGGCGATTTTAGCATCAAATAGAATTGTATATTATACAAAAGTATTATACTCAAAGGTGGCAGATTCGGTCGAATTCAATATATTTAATTGGTTCGAACCCTTAAATAATATATTTATGTTAAAAATTCATTGAATATGTTCATAACTATTACATAGTTATCGCAACTAGGGACGAAATCCCAATTTGAGATGTATTTTACTTGCAGGTCTCTTTCTTCTTAATTTTTTCCCTTTAGTTCTAATCTTATTTTATTTAATTTTTAGGTATCCATGTGTTAGACCCGCAAACTACTTGATCTAACTGTGGGCAGACATGTCAAGGACTTGGGCATTGGTCTTGGCATGAATGATGGCAAAACAGTGCAACACAAGTTCAAGGTGCTTGGGTGTTGGCAAGGCAGCTTGAACGGGCATGGCTTACGTGCGGGCTAAGGGCGTTGGCAAGACAGCATGTTGGCTTGATGAAGCAAGGCTGTGAAGACTTGGCAATGTCAAGGACAAAGGCAGTTCACCCGAAATTGCTGAAATAAAACTAAGTGTGGAAGACAGCTGAAATATTCTAAGTGTTGGAAGCTGGCAGGATTATTCTAAGTGTTGGAATGAAGCCTGAAATATTCTAAGTGTTAGAATATTAGTATTTCGTGTAGATAAGAATGTAATTTGAATTAGATTCTATCTGTTGAAAATATAGCTGTTAGAAAGTTAGTTTTGAACCCTGGGCTGACATGTGTCGGACAGGTGTCGTTTGTAACTGCCGCATGTAACCGCTTGTAACTGCCATTGTGCAGAATTTTTATTTAAGGGTGGAAATTCGTCTAAAGGCAGGGAGAGGGGACACAGAGAGTGTTCTAGCCTTAGACTGATTTGTGAAGCCTTCCTTTGTATTAATATTTGATTAATAAAGGTTGGGACTTGTTCCTGTAAACGCTGCCTGTTTATTGTTTGACATCGCTGCTTAAGTATTTCTATACTTAGTTTATTCTGTGGGTGTA
The DNA here is from genome assembly GCA_027705065.1 of Solanum peruvianum. Taxonomy (NCBI): domain Eukaryota; kingdom Viridiplantae; phylum Streptophyta; class Magnoliopsida; order Solanales; family Solanaceae; genus Solanum; species Solanum peruvianum. Next base: position 15,215,431 of record JAKWJD010001763.1, read on the forward strand.
AGTAGGCTGAAGTATTACAGACGCTGTAAGACTGCCTAGAGTGGTGTGCGAGAAAAATAAATCGACCCTCTTTCAATTGGTATCAGAGCGCGGTTGAACAATGGTGAAGTGTGCAGAACTGTGGGAACTAGCACGAAAAGTTGAATCCTTTGTTGGGTTTACTAAGGACTATCTCAAAACAGTCTCGATGAGGACATCGAGTTCAAGTGGTGCGGGTGGTTTGTTAGACCCGCAAACTACTTGATCTAACTGTGGGCAGACATGTCAAGGACTTGGGCATTGGTCTTGGCATGAATGATGGCAAAACAGTGCAACACAAGTTCAAGGTGCTTGGGTGTTGGCAAGGCAGCTTGAACGGGCATGGCTTACGTGCGGGCTAAGGGCGTTGGCAAGACAACATGTTGGCTTGATGAAGCAAGGCTGTGAAGACTTGGCAATGTCAAGGACAAAGGCAGTTCACCCGAAATTGCTGAAATAAAACTAAGTGTGGAAGACAGCTGAAATATTCTAAGTGTTGGAAGCTGGCAGGATTATTCTAAGTGTTGGAATGAAGCCTGAAATATTCTAAGTGTTAGAATATTAGTATTTCGTGTAGATAAGAATGTAATTTGAATTAGATTCTATCTGTTGGAAATATAGCTGTTAGAAAGTTAGTTTTGAACCCTGGGCTGACATGTGTCGGACAGGTGTCGTTTGTAACTGCCGCATGTAACCGCTTGTAACTGCCATTGTGCAGAATTTTTATTTAAGGGTGGAAATTCGTCTAAAGGCAGGGAGAGGGGACATAGAGAGTGTTCTAGCCTTAGACTGATTTGTGAAGCCTTCCTTTGTATTAATATTTGATTAATAAAGGTTGGGACTTGTTCCTGTAAACGCTGCCTGTTTATTGTTTGACATCGCTGCTTAAGTATTTCTATACTTAGTTTATTCTGTGGGTGTAAGTAGGCTGAAGTATTACAGACGCTGTAAGACTGCCTAGAGTGGTGTGCGAGAAAAATAAATCGACCCTCTTTCACCATGTAATATATAACTTCATTTTCCAATCATAGCATCTAATAAAGTATATATTCACATCTAAAGTGTAAGGGGTAAGGGCGAAGCTTGTAGTCTGTATGATTATACAAATTTGGTCAAATTTAGTATATTTCGATTCATATAGTGTATTTGTGTTAATAAATTCATCATGTTCCTAATTATACATAGTTATCGTGACTAGAGACGAAATCCCATATTGAGATTAAGAAATGTATTTTACTTTGCAAGTCTCTTTCTTCTTACTTTTTCTTCCCTTTTAATTCTAATCTTATTTTATCTAATTTTTTAGATTAGTTATTGAAGGAATATTGATTGTATTGAAGTGTGAAGGGAATAGATGGGAGATATATATATAGGAGATATAGGAAGGAGTACTAATCCTAATAGGACTAGGATTAAGGAGTACTAATCCTAATAGGACTAGGATTAGTACACAGTAAATACTAATTATTTTATACTATTTATTTAATACTATCTGTTATTATCCCCCCTCAAGCTGAGCTGAGCGGAAGCGAACGGAAGCTTGGAACTGAGGTAATCGTGTTGTCGGCTCGGGAGAGGCTTGGTGAGAATATCAGCCGGTTGTTCTTCAGTGGGTACATACTGCACAGTCATGGTGCCGGCCTGAACTTCATCGCGAACAAAGAGACAATCGGTATCAACATGCTTCATTCTGGTGTGTAGGACGGAATTCTTGGCCACACAGATGGTTGATTTGTTGTCACAATAGAGAGCAGGAACAGTGTGAGTGGCGCGGAGTTCGCGAAGAATATATGTGACCCACATGGTCTCAGCAGCAAGAAGAGCAAGGGCGCGGTATTCAGCTTCAGTCGAGGACCGAGAGACCTTGGGTTGTTTTTTTGTACACCAGGAGATCAGGTTCGGCCCCAAAAAAATGAGAAACCCCGATGTAGATTTTCTGTCATTTTTATCATTCGCCCAATCTGAATCTGAGAAACCCCGAAGCTCTAAGTCCCCGGGTCGAATGAGTAAACCACGACCAAGAGTGCCAAAAATGTACCTGAGAATGCGTTTTAGACAATGGTAATCATGTTCACTTGGTTGATGCATGCGCTGAGCAACTCGGTTGACAGCAAACTGGATGTCAGAACGGGTAATGGCCAGATACTGTAGAGCCCCAATGAGGCTGCGGAAGTGGGTGATATCGGCAAAGGGGGTGTCGGCTCCATTCGTAGACGAAGAGACTGCCATCGGTGTTGGTTGACTGGTGCATTTTTCCAGTCCAGCTTTCTGCAACAGATCTCGAGCATATTTTGACTGATGAAGAAACAAGTCGCTGCTTGTCCGAGAAACCTCCATTCCCAGAAAATAATGTAACGGGCCAAGGTCCTTCATTTTAAAGGTAGTATGCATAGCTCGAGTGACATCCTGAATGAGAGCTGCAGTAGAGCCTGTAATAATGATATCATCTACATAGACAAGAAAAATGATTGTACCGTGTGCTGAATGTCGAGTAAACAGACTCGTGTCGTGTAAGCAACACGTGAAGCCGAGTCCCTGGAGGAACGTTTTCAGACGTGTGTACCAAGCACGGGGGGCTTGTTTGAGCCCATACAGAGACTTCTGGAGTTTGCAAACATGTTGAGGGAAGCGGGGATCAACATAGCCCGGTGGTTGCGTCATGTAGATAGTTTCATCAAGCATGCCATGAAGAAAAGCATTGGAAACATCCAACTGATTGATGAGCCAATTGTTGCGCACGACGAGTGACAGTACTAGGCGAATGGTTTCCTGCCGAATAACAGGACTGAATGTCTCGGAGTAATCAAGCCCATACTCCTGATTGTAGCCTTTAGCAACCAAACGAGCCTTGTACCTGGAAATACTGCCATCTGCATTGTGTTTAATTTTGTACACCCATTTACAGCCCACTGGGTGCTGCCCATGGGGCTTAGGTACAAGAACCCAAGTTTTCTGATATGTCAAAGCCTTAAACTCGTCATCCATAGCATGACGCCAATAAGCATTTTTTGAGGCAACAGAGTAGGTTGTTGGTTCACTATCGGGAAGGGGTGTATTTGGTAGTATGGTAGCCTGAAAGATTTTGGGTTTAAGGATACCGACTTTGCCACGGGTTAACATGGGATGAGTATTGGGGGGTGGCACGGGCGGTGGTGATTCGGGGATGGCCGAGAAGGACCCAAAACGGATCGGGCTGGAGATGTTGTGGGTATGGGGTGGTTAGGGTTGGTTGTGAGTGTGGGTGGTGGTTGCGGGTGTATTGTGGGTGACGGTCGAAGGGGTGATGAGGGGTGGTTGGGTAGTGGGTGGAGGTGTGGGGGAAGGTGGTGAGGGACCCTGTGAGTATGTTGGAAAAAGGGGAAGGACGCCAATGAATGATGTATTTGTGGAGGAGGAAATAGACTCGTAGGGAAACTCATTTTCGACAAATTTGACATGATGAGATATATAGACTTTATGAGTTTGTGGCTCAAGACAGCGATAACCCTTGGAGGTAGGATGATAGCCCAAAAAAATACAAGGACGGGATCGGGGTTGTAATTTGTGAGTAATATGAGGGCGTAGCCAAGGGTAGGCAAGACATCCGAAGTTCTTGGTAAAGGAGTTGATAGGGTGATTTGTTGGAGAGGGTGTGACTGGGCATTCTGTTAATGAGGTAGTTTGCGGTGGCTAGAGCTTCTACCCAAAAGGAGACAGGGAGATGAGATTGATGTAGAAGAGTAACCACCGTTTCAATGAGATGGCGATGCTTACGCTCAGCCACCCCATTCTGTTCGGGAGTGTATGGACAGGAGGTTTGATGTATAATTCCTAGGGATTGCAGAAACTGGCCAAAGATGTTATTTACATATTCCTTTCCATTGTCACTTCGAAAAAGTTTAACATGAGAATTGAATTGTGTTTTGACCATTTTTTCAAAAGTGACAAAGGTGGTGTATGCCTGTGATTTGTGTTTTAGTGGGTACAACCAAGTGTATTTTGTAAAATCATCCACAAAACAAATATAATAGCGAAAACCAGCAAATGAAGGAACAACAGTAGGACCCCATAGGTTAGAATGAATAAGTTGAAAAGGTGCAGTTGTACGCTTCTCAGATAAAGTAAAAGGTAATTTATGAGATTTAGCAATTGAACAGGAGTCACAATTGTTTATATGAATGGAAGAAAAACCTAATTGAGACATTAAAGAATTTATTATTTGAGTAGACGGGTGACCCAGACGACTATGCCACAACAGACTGTGGCCATCAGCCGAAAGAGCCACCGGAGCCACAGGAACGCTTTCTGAAACTGGGTGGACAGACGAACTTGTGCCAGGAAGAACGTACAGACCATGCTCACAGGGGCCCTGAAAAATCACCCTCTTAGTAGTATTGTCTAGGATCTGAAAATCATTAGAGGTGAACAAGAGTGAGCAATTATTGTCTTTTGTGAATTGGTGAACTGAAAGGAGATTGGTTTTAATAGAAGGTACGTGGGTAAGGTTACCTAGGTGAAAGATAGCGGTGGGGGTTTTAATGGTACCCGTGCCAGTGTGAGAAATATTAAGGGACTCACCGTTGCCAACAGTAATACCATTGGAGCCATGATATGGATTTGGAGCGTTAAGCTTGGATAGATCGGTAGTAACGTGCATGTTGGCCCCAGTATTCAACAGCCATTCAGAGAAAGGGCCGGCTTGAGATGCATAATTGGCACGGTTATCACTATTTCGGCTCTCCTCATACCGAAACCAGCAACGAACAGTGGTGTATCCTGTTTTCTGACAGATTTGACAAGTTGGACGATCCCGCTCGTAAGTGCCCTGCCCGCCGCTGCCGAAGGATTGCAGGTTGTTGATGCTGCCGTGCTGCTGACCGTCGTACGGCGGACGACTGCCCTGCCGACCGCCGCGCCCGCGGCCTCCACTGTTTCTGCCGTAGCCGCTGCGGCTCCCCTGCCGGCCGCCACCACGCCCCCGCGATAGTTCTGGCTTGCGGTGAGGGCGGTGGCCGGCTCCATAACAGCGGCTTCTCAGAGAAGAAGTTTGCTCTGCAGATCCACGTTGATTTCTTCACTTTTTAGCCACGAGGAGAGAGTAGCCAGGTCAATGGGCATTGGACTGATGCGAACCGCCTGTTTAATGGAGGAGTAAGCTGATGGGAGCCCCCGAATGACGCACATGACGAGATCTTTTTCGGGAATGATTTCGTTCATGGTGTCGAGGGCTGTGATGATGGTGGAGACCTCGTCTAAATACTCCGCCATAGTTTTCGTGCCTTTGGTAATTGTGTGGAGACGATCACGCAATTAAAAAATATGAGAGTGAGAAATTGATGCATAGCGTGTTGCGAGGGCTGTCCATAGGGCTGAAGCAGTTGTGTAGGATCGGACGTGTTTCTGAACCGTGGGAGAGATGACCGCAATCAAACATGATCAGATCTGGCCATCCACGGCTTTCCAGGCGGCATGGGCCGGATTGGTTTTTTCTTATTTGTCTGTGGCGGTGATGACTGCCAGCGGCGGTTCTGTGCTTCCATCGACGTATTTGAGAAGGTAATTGGCCTCAAGGGCTGTAAGAACGGTGATTTTCCATGTAGGGTAATTTATGTCTAATAATTTTTCGGGAATCAGGGCATGAAGATGCCTGAGAAGGAGTTTAACGCCAGAAGGAAGTGAATCAAGAGGATCCACCTCGGTTGTCATGGCTGCCGTCGCCCAAGAGAAGAGAGGGAACGATCGGTGCCCTAAAGAGAGAAAAAAACCTAGAGAAAAGAAGATCTAGGTTTTCTGGCTCTTGATGCCATGAAGGAATATTGATTGTATTGAAGTGTTAAGGGAATACATGGGAGATATATATAGGAGATATAGGAAGGAGTACTAATCCTAATAGGACTAGGATTAAGGAGTACTAATCCTAATAGGACTAGGATTAGTGCACAGTAAATACTAATATTATTTTATACTATTTATTTAATACTATCTGTTATTAGTTATATATCTCAATCCTGGTTGTACCTACAGCTATGTGACACTAATACACATATATAAACTTGGTTGTCGACTTTATGTAACTTTAATTAATATCTTTAATTTGGAGAAGATTAGTACAATTTAGTAAGACAATAAGCAACATCAAATTCATAATCACACATGATATCATATATATGAAGATGGGGTGACTTTATCAATAATTTCTCCACTATCATGCTAGACTTGTAAATTTATGCAGACTTGTATTTATAGTTATTATTAGAATATTTTTTTTGCGAATCAACTATTGACTATGATTTAGAATAATGTATCGAGCTTAATGTCGCTCTCTTTAGCTTTATACTTTTATTCATCAATATATAAAGCTCTCACCATTATATGGTGATAAATTTTTTAAAAGGAATTTTCCATTCGCGGGGCTATAACTCAATCTTTGATTTAGACAACCATAACTTGTTGGGTAATGAGAAAATATGAAGTTTGAGTTTTGATGGATGACAAAGAGTTGTAGTTTTGATGATTAACAAAGAGTCTTGATATGTAACAAATCATTGTTTATCATCATCAAAAAGGGAGAAAATATTGGGAAGTAGGAGAATATATAAAATAGTTTTGATGATTGATAAAGTGAAGGCATGGTATCGTATGTGTACAATTATGAGAAATTGCAGCAAAGAAGAAAAAGTATTGCGGCAAAAAAAGAAAAAGTGCAGAAATAAAGATGGAAAAGAAGGAAACAAATATGGAAAAAAGTTAATATAGACAAATTCTAGTCAAAGAAGGAAAGAAATAAATAAGTAACAATTCAAGTGAAATAAGGAAAGAAGTAAATATAGACAAATTCAAGAAGGAAAAAGATTTGTAATTCCTTTCCTTGTAGAAGTTGAAGACAAATCAAACTCTATAAATAGATCAATAAGTTGAAGGATAAAAGCCTCTTTGCAATAACAAAAATTGAGAGAATCTTTCTAGCAAAATTAGAACGATAGCTATTGCATATTCACGAAATATATCATCTTGAGAGCACTATTTTCTGGAGAAAAAATGCAGGTCTTCGTCACAGCAACGCAAGGACCAGGTCCACGTATCTGTTTCACTCAGAACTATTGAATGTTGAAGTCTGATCAATTAAAGTCTAGGGTTATTAGACTTTGTTGATTTGTTCTACGCGTATTATTGAGTTGTAATAATTCCTAGACTGTGTAACAAGAAGTGGGTTTGAGTTCTTGGGAGTTGGTCTTGAGAGAATTGTAACAAGAAGTGGGTTTGACTTCTTGGGAGAGAGATTGTGAGAATTGTAAACAAGAAGTAGGTTTGACTTCTTGGGTGGTTAAAGTTAAGAAGAGTTGAGAGTCTTTTTAAACAAGAAGCGAGTTTGACTTCTTGTTGAGTGAAGAGTTTTCAATTAAAGTTAATCGAAAAGGGTAGAAGTTTAGAGTTAGATTCATTGATTAACTGAGTTGTAAATCTTGAATTAATATAAAACTTCGGTGTGGTTTTTTCCCTTCCTTGAGTTAGGAAGGTTTCCACGATGAATCTTTATTTTATTGTGTTGCGACAGAATTACAAGAATCTGGTTCTTGTATCAGGGTAAGGTTTCTTCAATTGGTATCAGAACAAGTCTTTTCATTAAAAAACTAACATCTTGAAAAGGATCAATGGACACACCACCTACATCACAAGAAAGAGCTTCTCAAACTCGACCACCGCTTTTAATAGAAAGTATTATGGATGGTGGAAGAATCGCAAGATGGATCACTTACTAGGAGAAAATCCATATCTACGGGGAATCGTGTTAGATTGTCCAACCATACCCATGAAGAATGGAAATGATGGAATCACTCAAGTACCAAAAGATAGGAAAGAGTGGAATGCTGCAGATAAACTTGCAATTCAGATTAATGCAAAAGCAAAAAAGATCTTGATATGCGGAATAGGTCCAGATGAATACAATCGAATATCATCATGTCAAGATGCAAAAGCAATATGGAAAACTTTGCAAACTGCGCATGAAGAAACAACTCAGGTAAAGAAGTCTAAAACTGATAACTTGAATAGACAATACAAACTATTTCGAATGGCAGAAGGTGAAACAATCCAAGCGATGCACACCAGATTTACTGCGATCATTAATGAAATCTACTCACTAGGTGAAATAATTTCCAATGGGATGGCAGTCAGAAAATTTTTGAGTGTTCTTTTAGAATCTTGGGAAAGCAAAGTAGAAGTCATTACTGAAGCACGTGATTTAGATAAGTTAGCTATGGATGAACTCATTGGAAATCTCATGACCTATGAACTCAAGAAAAAACAAGAAAAGGAAATTGGAGGCAAAAGAAAAGAGAATAACCTGGTTCTTACAGGCACAACATCAGAAAATTTTGAGGACGAAAACATTGCATTAATGACCAAAAGGTTCTCAAGAATGTTAAAAAAGGGACAAGTGTTCCATGGAAGGAACTCTACAAAAATCACTAAAAATTCGATAGATCAAGTATGTCATAAATATGGAAGTCCGGATCACTTTGTCAAGTTTTGTCCATTAAAAGCTCTAGAGAAAAAGAGGAATAGTTCGGAGAAAGAAAAGGAAACTCAAGAATCATAAGTACATTCCCAAAAATAGAAGAATGACCAATCAAGAAGCTGATCTTTCAATGAGAAGGGCCTTTGCGCTATGGGGGACTTATCAGAAGAAGAATTTGAGGTTGGAGGGTTCGAAAATCAATCAGTGCTTGCAATAGAACAATCAAATAAATATGATTTTTATGCACTCATTGCTGAAACAGATTCTAAAGATGATGAAGAAGATGACAAACAAATCAAGGTAAGTTATCATCACATTAAAGTAAATATTGAAGTCATATTCTAAAAAGGAACTAGAGTCTCTATTGAGTACTCTTATAGATGCATATCAATGAATCAACTCTGAAAGAGAACAAATGATGAAAAACTATGCATCTTTAAGAAAAGAAAACGACAATCTTGAGGAAAACAATCAATGTCTTCAAAATAAATCAAAAGAACAGATTCAAACCTCAAATATAAGTCACAAAGGCAAAAACTCTGCTAGTGAACTTCAATTAGCTCTGGAAGAAAAAATAAAATCGTTAACCATAAATTGTCAAGCCTTAACATAATGAAATAGGTTGCTGCAAGAAAATCTTGATCATACCAAATTTGATTTGGAACGAAATTTTAGATAGACCAAGTCCTTTAAAATTTTAACTCAGATTCAAGAAAGGCAAACCTCCAGTCGAAGTGGGATAGGTTTTAGAAAACAAAATAATCTTGTAGACACACTATTCATATGTCTAAAAGTTTATGCACTAATTTTGGAAACTTAGGTCATTTAAAGAATCAATATAAAGTTCTATCTGAAGTTTTTCAGAAAAATCTTAAGTTCACCAAAAAGGAAAAGACTGATACGACTCAGAACCTGGTTCCAAATAAAAATGCTCCAGATAAAATGTTTTCTTATTTTCCTTTATGGGCTAGAAGAAATCTTTTTCATCATTTTACTCACATAAAGGGGCCCAAGTTAATCTGGGTTCCCAAGACTAATCTTTGACTAGTGTTTCAGGTGAAGGTGAGAGGGAAAAGGTCAACTTGGTCCATGAATATTGCATGCTCCAAACAGTTGTTAAAGATGGTAAAAATTTTCTCTCGCTCTTTGATTTTCAAGGCGGCAGTTTAATTCTTGAAAAGGACGAGAAAAAAAAGAAAGTGACATGATGTCAAACATCTTTGATGATGCAAATTTAGAGAACATTTCATATGAACCTGGTTCACATCTATCAATCATTGATGCACCTGAAAGATGAATTACTGTACGAACCTATGGTCTAAGAGATAGGGGAATAATAGAGCAATAGGGACAATTAGAGTATGGTACACCTTCAGGGGGAACTTCGTAGTGTAAACCTTGTCCTTGTTGTTAATGGGATGTTTCTGAAAACTGATAGTGGTTGGTTCTCTGTTACTCAACTTGAGATTCCTTTGATCTGGGAGAGTATCATGTAGCAGACATACTCATGAATCCTTTGAATATGAAGAACTTGGGAAAAACCAAACAAAGTCAGGGCCTACCAAAACAAGGTGATACATATCATGATTTTCTTTAATAATTGGCTAGTAAACGAATAATCTTATGCTTGAGTAATTATACAATGAATATCTGCTAACTCAACTTCGTACTATAACAGGTAGACACTCCAGTCGCATCTCAAACAATGTTAGACGGTCTGCGGATATTATCTCTACTCTTTGCTAACACATTAAGTAAATCATGGAGGAACACAAAAAAGGGGAACCTGGTTTCTCTGTAATACTCAGGTATGTACCATCCTTTTTCAATGCATGAATTTTCTGAGTTTGGGTCAAACATAAGCACTAGTGAACCTGGTCGATCATAAAAAAAATTCAGACCTTATAAAAACACCAAGAACCCTCTTTGACAATAAGCATCATTCAATCCCAAACCGTTCTAATGATGAAAACCTTAGTCGTCAAGCCACTCATGCTTTATTTCAGGAGGAACCTTGCTTTACCTCTCACTTCTGAACCAGGTTCACAAACTTCAAATTGACATTTCATCCATTCTAAGTGTATAACCTGTCTATCTCTCAGGGGGAACAATTCTCACAGAAATAAATTGTTGCTTTCTTTAATTATGATAAACACATCTCTTTGTGCATCAAAATGTGGTGAATCTCTTACTTGTATTTGATACTCCTTCAAAATGTAATCAAGAAAAAGGCTATCAAAAAAATCATGGAGGAATGAAAATGTTATTGGGTAGAGTTTAAAAAAAATTAATGATGTACCTCATGTTTCTCTTGATGAAATTTCACATTCTAAGAAAACTGATCAGAACGAAGGAGCTGGTGCACAATGGGCATATTAAAAAAATTATCAATGGCAGTAACATCCCTTTCTTCCTCACTTTAGTAATCATTGTGCAAATCCTTATCCTCAATTTTTTAGACTCTCTAACTCGTTGATGTGCTTATGTCTGTCTCATACTCATGATATCATATGTTTTTTATTTAGGGCTCTAAGGACTTAAACTGATACATATTTGTTTATTCTGTTTGTCATTGAAGATCTTGGTTGTGTGTGAGTTTAAGATGGCTAATATTCTCAGATTAACTTACTATATTGTTAGCAGAAGTGTACTTGAAAGTGTTGCCAAAGTGGCCATGAATTAAAATGATATTGCACTCTTTGAATTTTAATCGCGTTCTTTGGTTATTGATTTTCAATGATGCCAAAAGGAAAAAATTATATAATGTGGATAGACATATGCATAGTATGTCATCATCAAATAGGGGGGAATTGTTGGGGAATGAAAAAACATGAAGTTTGTAGTTTGATGGATGACAAAGAGTTTTAGTTTTGATGATTAAGAAAGAGTCTTGATGTGTAACTAATCATTGTTTATCATCATCAAAAAGGGGGAAAATTTTGGAAAGCAGGAGAACACATAAAGTAGTTTTGATGATTGATAAAGTTAAGGCATGGTGTTGTATGTGTACAATTATGAGAGATTGCAGCAAAGATGAAAAAATGCAGAAATAAAGAAGGAAAAGAAGGAAACAAATATGGAAAGAAGTAAATATAGACAAATTCAAGTCAAAGAAGGAAAAAAATAAAGAAGTTACAATTCAAGTGAAACAAGGAAAGAAGTAAATATAGACAAATTCAAGAAGGAAAATGATTTGTAATTCCTTTTCTTGTAAAAATTGAAAACAAATCAAACTCTATGAAAGGATCAAGAAGTTGAAGGGAAAAAAAGCGTTTTTGCAATAACAAAAACCAAGAGAATTTTTTCAGCAAAGTCAGAACGATACCTATTGCATATTCACGAAATATGTCATTTTTGAGAGCAGTATTTTCTGGAGAAAAAACGCAGGTCTTCAGCACAACAACACAAGGACCAGGTCCACGTATCTGTTCCACTCAGAACTATTGAATGTTGAAGTCTGATCAATTTAAGTCTAGGGTTATTAGACTTTTTTGATTTGTTTTAGGTGTATTATTGAGTTGTAATAATTTCTAGATTGTGTAACAAGAAGTGAGTTTGACTTCTTGGGAGTTGGTCTTGAGAGAATTGTAACAAGAAGTGGGTTTGACTTCTTGGGAGAGAGATTTTGAGAATTGTAAACAAGAAGTGGGTTTGACTTCTTGGGTGATTAAAGTTAAGAAGAGTTGAGAGTCTTTTTAAACAAGAAGCGAGTTTGACTTCTTGTTGAGTGGAGAGTTTTCGATTGTAGTAAATCGAAAAGGGTAGAAGTTTAGAGTTAGATTCATTGATTAACTGAGTTGTAAATTTTGAATTAATATAAAATTTTGGTGTGGTTTTTTCCTTCCTTGAGTTAGGAAGATTTCCACGACAAATCTTTATTTTATGTGTTGCAATAGAATTACAAGAACCTAGTTCTTCTATCAGGGTAAGGTTTCTTCACAACTTCATATATATCCATTGAATTCCAACTTATGAACCACTTGTCTTCGTTAATTTTTAATGAAATAAGATGAGAGTCCAAAAAAACTTATTTTTCGACGTATATATGATCAAACATCACAAATAAAATAACTACATCAGAGAAAACGAGTATAAATTTAACAGTCAAAAACATAAAAAATGATATGTACATAAAGGAGAATAAAATACTAGAATTGAATAGGAATGTAAATATACTGTTTGTTGTATAATCAAGATTATAAGAAGAAGACAAGAGAAGTAGATGTAGGAGAAGACTTTCTTCTTATTCAAGTATATGTAAGTTATATGTGTATATTACAATAGTGAATGAACAAGCCTATTTATAGAGTGAGAAATCACTCCAAAGGTCACCATATTAAGTATCATTATAAATAGATACATTCTTATCCAAAAAGGTTCATGTAACCTAGTGAATATGAATGGTTGTTCATGTACTAACTTTATGGACTCCACTTCTTCAATAGATTTATAACACTCCCCCTTGGATGTACATAGATATTGTGCCTCGTTAAAACCTTACTAGAAAAAAAACATGTGGGAAAAAATTCTAGTGAAGGAAAAAGAGTACACATATCTTTTGATGCGCATTATTTGATGTTTCATTAAGAAACTTTCTAGGAAAACCCAGTGGGATAAAACCTAGACTAAGGAAAAAAGATTACAATGCGTATTTTACTCCCCTGATAAAAACCACGATTGAGATGGTTAAGTTTCCGCATTCCAATTTTGTGAACCATCTTCTCAAGAGTTGAGGCCGGTAAGGATTTGGTAAATAAATCTGCTGGATTATCACTCGAACAAATTTGTCGCACATCAATATCATTATTCTTCTGGAGATCATGTGTGAAGAATAATTTTGGTGAAATATGTTTCGCTCTATCTCCTTTTATAAAGCCTCCTTTTAATTGAGTTATGCATGAAACATTATCTTCAAAGAGTATTGTGGGTATCTTGATGTCACCCTTCAAACCACATCTTTCTTTGATAAAATGTATTACTGATCTTAACCATACACATTCTCTACTTGCTTCATGAATGGCTATTATCTCAGCATGATTTGAAAAAGTAGTGATAATAGACTGCTTCGTAGATCGCCATGATATAGCAGTATCTCCATATGTGAACAGATAGCTTGTTTGTGATCCAGCTTTATGTGGGTAAGATAAATAACCTGCATCTGCATGACCAACAAGATCTGCACTATCTTTGTTAGTATAAAACAAACCCATATCACTAGTTCCCCTTAGATATCGCAATATATGTTTAACTCCATTCCAATGTCTTCGTGTAGGGGAAGAACTATATCTTGCTAACAAATTAATAGAAAATGCTATGTCAGGTCTCGTAGCATTAGCAAGATACATAAGTGCCGCAATTTCACTAAGATAAGGTACTTCTGGACTAAGAGGTTCCTCATTCTCTTCTTGAGGTCGGAATGGATCCTTACTCACTTCAAGTGATCGGACAACCATTGGAGTACTTAATGGATGTGCTTTATCCATGTAAAATCGTTTTAAGATTTTCTCAGTATAGGCAGATTGATGGATGAAGACCCTGTCTACTAAATATTCTATTTATAGTCCAAGATAAATTTTTGTCTTACCAAGGTCTTTCATCTCAAATTCTTTCTTTAGATATTCAATTGCCTTTTGAACCTCTTCTGGAGTTCCAATGAGATTAATGTCATCAACATAAACAGCAAGAATAACAAACCCCAATGTTGTTTTCTTAATAAATATACAAGGACAAATGACATCGTTTATATAACCTTGTTTTATCAAGTACTCACTGAGGCGATTATACCACATGCGCCCTGATTGTTTTAAGCCATATAATGACTTCTGTAATCTGATTGAATACATTTCCCGAGATTTTGAACTACATGCTTCAGGCATTTTAGGTCCTTCCGGAACTTTCATATAAATTTCATTATCAAGTGAACCGTAAAGGTAAGCTGTAACCACATCCATTAGATGAATTTCAAGATTTCATGTACAGCTAAACCGATGAGATATCGAAAAGTTATTGCATCCATAGCAGGTGAATATGTTTCTTCATAGTCGACACCGTGTCGTTGAGAGAATCCTTGTGCAACAAGGCGTGCCTTGTATCTTACAATCTCATTTCTCTCATTTCTTTTTCGTACAAAGACCCATTTATAGCCAATTGGTTTAACATCACTAGGCGTTTGGACTACTGGTCCAAACACCTCCCGCTTAGCAAGTGAATTTAATTCTGATTGAATTGCTTCTTGCCATTTTGGCCAATCACGTCTTTGTCGACATTCTTCGACAGATAGAGGTTCAAGATCCTCATTTCCTTGCATAATGTTAAGTGCAACATCATATGCGAAAACATTATCCACTATGATTTTTGATTGATCTAAACTTATCCCATCACCTGTAAAACTTATTGAGAGTTCTTCTTTTACTTGAGTCTCGGGTTCACTGATCTCTTCAGGAATATCAGGATCAATCACATCTTGAATTTCTTCATGAAATTATTTTGTAGTGTCATTTTTTGTACTTTTTTTCCTCAGATTCTTATCTTTTGAACCCAATGGTCTACCACGCTTCAGGCGTATTTGTGATTCAGAAGCTATGACACTTGTAGATGGTCCTTTTGGGACGTCGATTCGGATAGGCACATTTACTGCAGGAATATGTGACTTTGTTATCCTTTTTGAATCAGTAAATGCGTCTAGCATTTGATTTGCTATGTTTTGCAAATGAATGATCTTTTGGACCTCTTGTTCACTCACAGGGGAGCGTGGATCAAAATGAGATAATTATGAAAATTTCCATGCAATTTCACTTTTAAGTTTATTTTTCTCTCCCCCTAATTGCGAAAAATTTGTTTCATCAAATCGACAATCTAAAAATATTGCAGTGAATAAATCTCCCGTCAATGGCTCAAGGTAGCGAATTATGGAGGGTGAGTCAAACCCAACATATATGCCTAACCTTCTTTGAGGGCCCATCTTGGTGCGCTGAGGTGGTGCTACAGGCACATATACAACACATCCAAAGATTCGAAGATGAGCAATATTTGGTTCATGTCCAAATACCAATTGTGATGGGGAGTATTTATTATAATGAGTCGGTCTGAGACGAACAAGTGATGTTGCATGTAAGATAGCATGACCCTAAACAGTAGTAGGCAACTCACTTTTCATAAGAAGAGTTCTTGCTATCAATTGTAAACGCTTATAAAATGACTCAGCAAGGCCATTTTGAGTATGAATGAGCTACACGATGTTCAACTTTTATCCCTACCAATACGCAATAAGCATCAAAAGCTTGGGATGTGAATTCGCCAGCATTATCAAGGCGAACTTTCTTAATGGGATAATCTTGAAATTGCGCTCTTAATCGTATCATTTGTGCCAATAATTTTGCAAACGCCAGGTTGCGAGATAATAAAGGCACACATGAGACCATCTTGAAGATGCGTCTATTAGGACCATAAAATATCTAAACGATCCACTAGATGGGTGAATAGCTCCACAAATATCCCCATGTATTCGCTCTAAAAATTGATAACCTATATTGGTGATGTCCTACAAATCAATTTGCCTTGACAACAAGCAGCACACGAAAACTTATCATTTGTAAGAATCTTCAGGTTCTTTAATGGATGTCCGTTTGAGTTTTCAATGATTCGTCTCATCAATATTGATACAGGATGACCTATTCGGTCATGCCAAAGCACAAAAGTCTTTAAGTCAGTAAACTTCTGGTTTACGGTAGAGTGTGCTTCAATCGCACTTATTTTTACATAATACAGGCCAGAAGATAAAGTTGATAATTTCTCCAACACATATTTCTGGTCTGAGACAATCTTGGTAATACCAAGGTATTCAACATTCATTTCATTTATTGTCTCAACATGATATCCATTACGGCGAATATCTTTAAAACTTAACAGGTTTCTTGGGGATTTAGAAGAGAACAAAGCATCTTCTATGACAAGTTTTGTCCCCTTAGGCAGAAATATAGTAGCTCTTCCGGAGCCTTCTATTAAGTTTGAATTAACAGAAATTGTGGTAACATTTGATTTTCTTCTAAGCAAGTAGGAGAAGAATTTCTCATCTTTGAATATGGCGTGCGTTGTTCCACTATCAATTATACAAATATCTTCATGATTGATCATTGAGGTATCCATATACTCTTCAAGATAAAAGATATAAAAGAAATAAACATTATAATATTATTACTAAACAAAAATACTACACAACCTTTTAGTTATTTACAAGTCTAGGAAAACATATTCATACTAGTTCATATAAACCACGAAAATGAATATATATATATATATATATATATATATATATCACAGACCCATCACCTATCAGGTGATCTATCTTTCCTTCGGGATTCTCAAAGAAATCTGCTACATCTAGATAAATGGGTTCAATAGTATCTTTCGTGATAAAGTTGGCTTCTGCGTTATTTTTCACCTCCTTTAGTGTAACGACCTATTTAGTCGTTTTGACCAGCAGATTTTATTTCTGGAAAACTGGCTGAGACGACGGATCCCACGACAGACCGTCATGGGCACGACGGACCGTCGAGGGGGTCTCGTTCCAAAACACTTAGAATTCTGAAATTTGAGTACTGAAATCGACTCTCTGAACTTCGTGACAGAATGGCAGGACGGACCGTCGTGGGCACGACGGACCGTCACAGACTCTTCAAGGAAATTGAGTCTCTGAACTGTGTGACGGACCATCCCAGGCACGACGAGCCGTCACAGGTTGCGTAATCCCAGGCTGGGTCGGATTTCTGTAAAGATTTTAAGGGGCGTTTTGGACTATTCCTGTTTTAATTATAAAGTAAGTGGGTTAGTGTTAATAGTTTAATTACTTGGGGGTTAAAAGAGATAACCTTGAATTAATTAGTGGGTTAATTCCTCATCTTTTATACTTAATTATATGCTAATTAGGGTAAAAGAAAGAGGGTTTGAATAAGAAAAATAGAAAGAACAAAGAGAGAGAGAGGATCGAACGAGAAAGAGGAGAAACGAGAAGATGAACAAAGCTTTGGGAAATTGCTTGCTTGATCAAAATTCTTCGGTGGAGGTAGGTTATGGTTTTTATGCTATTCGTAGTAAACTCTTAATAGCGAATGATATGTATTGGTAGTATTGTAAACCCTGCTATATGCTTAATTGTATGCTTGCATGATTGTGATTTATAATTGTGATAAAATAAGCATGATGAAGCTATTGAATCATAAATCTTGAAAAAACCCTAATCTCTTTGTTAATGATGATGCCTTGGTATAAGAGAAGGCTTGATGAACTAAACTAATGAGAATGATGATGCCTTGGTATAAGAGAAGGCTTGATGAACGAATATAATGAGATTAGCGGAGCGGGTGTCACGAACCGAAACGTAGAATTAGGGGATCGGAGTGTCACGTTCCGACACATAGAATTAAGGGATCGGGTGTCACGAACCGACAGGTAGAATTAGGGGATCGGAGTGTCACGTTCCGACACATAGAATTAAGGGATCGGGTGTCACGAACCGACACGTAGAATTAGGGGATCGGAGTGTCACGTTCCGACACATAGAATTAAGGGATCGGGTGTCACGAACCGAACCCGTAGAATTAGGGGATCGGAGTGTCACGTTCCGACACATAGTAGTAAGGGAGCGGAGTGTCACGTACCGACATGAGGAATAAAGATAATGAATCTTGAAAGATATTAATATACTCAATCTAATGAATCTAATTCCCAAATGAGTATGGTATTGAGGCTTGAGTCCTTATGGGTGAACTTGACGGTATTTTTTTATGATTATAGTACTTGTTGTTGCTACATGTTGAGTATTGTAGTTGATTTATGATATTATCTGATATATACAGTTTTCTATTTTGAGTTGGCCGATGATACCTACTCAGTACTTGTGTTTTGTACTGACCCCTACTTTTATGTTTCTTTCTTTGTTATTTGTGGATTGCAGCAAACGTACCGTCGTCTTCAACTCAACTGCAACTCTAGCCAGTCTTCATTACACCAGATTTCAGGTGAGCTAATGCTTTTAGCTTGGACTGGATCTTCTTCTTCAAGTCTTGATGCCTTGAAGTTCCGGCATGGACTAGCTTTTTAGCTTCTTAGAATACTCTTAGTTTAGTAATTTGATTATAGATGTTCTTGTGATGATGACTTCCAGATTTTGGGGGATAATAGATGTTGAGTTTTTAAAAGTTATTTAATTGATTTTGTTAATGAGTTTTAAGTCTTCCGCATTGTATTTTGTTCAATATGTTTGGGTTTAGATTGGTTGGTTCGCTCACTTAGTAGGATAAGTGTGGGTGCCACTCGCGGCTCGGTTTTGGGTCGTGACAAACTTGGTATCAGAGCATTAGGTTCGTTGGTCTCATCACACAAGAACGAGTCTAGTAGAGTCTTAAGGAACGGTAGGGGGACGCCTTTACTTTTCTTTTAGAGGCTATGAGACTTTAGAAAAATTCCATTCTTTCATTCTTTCTTTCGTGCTATTACTTGGATCCAATTGGTATCTAGGTGATACAAATTGGTATCTGACCATCTTCATTCTATTTCGCAGATGGTTAGAACTAGAGCAACGACAGCACCAACACCAACACCGGCAAGACAAGATGCGTCTGAGCAAGCTACTGGGGCTGTAGCTCGGAGAGGAGTAGTGGCAAGAGGCCGTGGTAGAGGTCGTGGGAGGACGTCCTCTAGAGGAAGGGGACAAGCACCTAGCCCATCTGGTACTAGGGCGGTGACTCCTCCACCGACTGAGGAAGTAATAAGAGAAGGTGAGGAAGGGGAAAATGAGCAAGTGCAGAATGAGGAATTACCACCCCAACCTACCCCAGAGATGATTAATCAGGTTCTTGCTTATCTTAGCGGGTTATCTGATCAAGGCCAGACACCTCTAGTGTTTTCTACACCAGCACCTCAGGTTCCGGAGGTACAACATGCAGCCACCGTGGCTCCCCGCATGGATGCCTCATTGGAAATAGGCATGTTTCCTTGTCTGACTACAGGACCTATAATCACAAATGATCAGCATGAACTTTTCAGTAAGTTCTTGAAATTGAAACCTGTAGTCTTCAAGGGTGCTGAATATGAGGATGCCTACAATTTTCTGGTTGAATGTCATGAGCTACTACACAAGATGGGTATAGTAGAAAGGTTTGGTGTTGAGTTTGTGACTTATCAGTTTCAAGGGAACGCCAAAATGTGGTGGCGGACACATGTTGAGTGTCAACCAACAGAGGCACCACCTATGACTTGGGCATCATTCTCTAGCTTGTTTATGGAGAAGTATATCCCCCGGACTTTGAGGGATAGGAAAAGAGATGAGTTCTTGAGCCTAGAGCAAGGTAGGATGTCGGTTACTGCATATGAGGCTAAGTTTCGTGCATTATCCAGGTATGCCACCCAACTTTGTTTCAGTCCACAAGAGCGGATTCGCCGTTTTGTGAAGGGGTTGAGGTCAGAATTGCGGATTTCAGCCCTACAAGTAGCGGCTACGGCAAAATCCTTTCAAGAAGTGGTAGACTTCGTGATAGAGGTGGAAGGAGCGAAGCCAGATGACTTCACCATGGCATCGACATCAAAAAGGTCTCGAAAGGGAGGTGAGTTTAATGGTTCTTACTCTAGAGGACAAGGTTCAGGAGGTTACTCAGTCCGACCAATTCAGTCTTCACTACAGACTGTAGTTAGGGGTCCACCTCAGACCGGTCAACACTTCTCTGAGAGGCCTATGCTTGACTCCAGAGAGTGTTATGGATATGGGGAGACTGGACATATTAGGAGGAATTGTCCAAAACAGAGTTACAGACCTCCCATAGTCAGAGGTAGAGGTGGTCATGGAAGAGGCCGTCATTCTGGAGGACGTGGTGGCCGAGGTAATGGTGGTCACCAAAACGGCCGGGGTGATGGGCAAACTGGAGCCACTACATCACAACATGGTAGGGGCAACGGACAAACAGGTGATAGGGCCCATTGTTACGCTTTCCCTGGGAGATCTGAAGCGGATACATCTGATGCTGTCATCACAGGTAATCTTTCGGTTTGTGATTGCATGGCTTCTGTATTGTTTGATCCTGGATCCACATTTTCTTATGTATCTTCTTCATTTGCTACTGGTCTTAATTTACCTTGTGAATTACTTGACATGCCTATTCGTGTTTCTACTCCGGTGGGTGAGTCTGTGATAGTTGAAAAAGTATATAGGTCTTGTTTGGTGACTTTTGTGAGGAGCAACACTTATGTAGATTTGGTTATCTTAGAAATGGTTGATTTTGATGTAATTCTGGGTATGACTTGGCTTTCTCCGAATTTTGCGATTTTGGATTGTAATGCTAAAACTATGACGCTTGCCAAGCCTGGGACAGATCCGTTAGTGTGGGAGGGCGACTACACTTCCACTCCAGTTCGTTTCATCTCCTTTCTTTGTGCTAAGAGAATGGTTAGTAAGGGGTGTTTAGCTTTCTTGGCACATCTCAGGGATGACACTACCCAAGTACCTTCAATTGAGTCGGTTTCGGTAGTCCGTGAGTTTCTGGACGTGTTCCCTGCAGATCTTCCTGGTATGCCACCGGATAGAGATATTGATTTTTGCATTGATCTGGAACCGGGTACTCGCCCCATTTATTTACCCCCTTATAGAATGGCTCCCGCGGAGTTAAGATAGTTAAAGGCCCAAAAACTTCAAGAGTTGTTGAGCAAAGGCTTCATTAGACCAAGTGCATCTCCTTGGGGTGCTCCGGTGTTATTTGTGAAGAAGAAGGATGGGAGTTTTCGGATGTGCATAGACTACCGGCAGTTGAACAAGGTAACTATTAAGAACAAGTATCCCATTCCTCGCATTGATGACTTGTTCGATCAGTTACAAGGTGCTTGTGTCTTCTCTAAAATTGACTTGAGATCCGGTTATCATCAATTGAAAATACGGGCAACGGATGTGCCAAAGACTGCTTTTCGAACCAGGTATGGGCATTACGAATTTGTAGTGATGTCTTTTGGTCTTACGAATGCCCCTGCTGCTTTCATGAGCTTGATGAATAGGATTTTTAAGCCATATCTGGATCTCTTTGTGATCGTATTTATTGATGATATACTGATATACTCCAAGAGTAAGAAGGAACATGAGGAGCATTTGAGAATTGTGTTGGAAGTATTAAGGGAGAAAAGGCTTTATGCCAAATTCTCCAAGTGTGAGTTTTGGCTAGATTCAGTGTCTTTCTTGGGGCACGTTGTTTCTAAGGATGGAGTGATGGTGGATCCTTCTAAGATTGAGACAGTGAAGAACTGGGTAAGACCTACTAATGTGTCAGAAATAAGGAGCTTTGTTGGTTTAGCTAGCTATTACCGTCGATTTTTCAAGGGATTCTCTTCCATTGCTTCCCAATTGACAAACTTGACTAAGCAGAATGTTCCATTTGTATGGTCGGATGAGTGTGAGGAAAGCTTTTAGAAACTCAAGACCTTGTTGACTACTGCACCAATCCTTACC
The DNA here is from genome assembly GCA_027705065.1 of Solanum peruvianum. Lineage (NCBI taxonomy): Eukaryota > Viridiplantae > Streptophyta > Magnoliopsida > Solanales > Solanaceae > Solanum > Solanum peruvianum. The sequence continues at coordinate 15,237,429 of JAKWJD010001763.1, forward strand.
CTGCCAGTGGAAGGTAAGAATTTCATTGTCTATAGTGATGCATCCTATTCGGGTTTGGTTGCAGTGCTAATGCAAGAGAAGAATGTAATTGCTTATGCTTCGAGGCAATTAAAGGTGCATGAACGTAACTATCCGACCCATGATTTGGAATTGGCCGTGGTAGTATTTGCATTAAAGCAATGGAGGCACTATTTATATGGGGTTAAGTGTGAAGTTTATACGAATCATCGTAGCCTACAATATGTCTTTACTCAGAAAGATTTGAATTTGAGACAGAGGAGATGGATGGAACAACTGAAGGACTACGATATTACTATCTTATATCACCTAGGAAAGGCTAATGTTGTGGCAGACGCCTTAAGTAGAAAAGCAGGGAGCATGGGAAGTTTAGCCCACTTACAAGTCTCTAGACACCCGTTGGCTAGAGAAATCAAAAACTTGGCTAATGACTTTATGAGGCTAGAAGTAAATGATAAGGGAGGATTTTTGGCTTGTGTGGAGGCGAGATCTTCTTTTCTTGACAAGATCGAGGGAAAACAGTTTGATGATGAGAAACTAAGTCGAATCCGAGATAAAGTGTTGCGAGGAGAGGCTAAAGAAGCACAAATTGATGAGGAAGGTGTTTTGAGAATTAAGGGAAGGGTATGCGTACCCCGCGTCGATGATTTGATCAACACTATTCTGACAGAGGCTCATAGTTCAAGGTATTCTATACATCCTGGTGCAATCAAGATGTATCGTGACCTAAAGCAACACTTTTGGTGGAGTAGAATGAAGCGTGATATTGTCGATTTTATTGTCAAATGTCCAAACTGTTAGCAAGTGAAATATGAACACCAGAGGCCTGGAGGGACACTTCAGAGAATGCCCATTCCGGAATGGAAGTGGGAAAGAATTGCAATGGACTTTGTGGTTGGTCTTCCAAAGACAATGGGTAAGTATGACTCTATTTGGGTGATTGTTGATAGGTTAACTAAGTCTGCTCATTTCATTCCGGTCAATGTGACTTACAATGCAGAGAAGTTAGCCAAACTTTACATCTCGAAAGTTGTTCGGTTGCATGGGGTTCCACTCTCCATCATATCAGATAGAGGTACGCAGTTTACTTCTAAGTTTTGGAAAACATTGCATGCGGAATTGGGTACTAGGTTGGATCTAAGTACCGCATTCCATCCTCAGACCGATGGTCAGTCTGAGCGAACGATTCAAGTGTTGGAGGATATGTTTCGTGCATGTGTGATAGAATTTGGTGGCCATTGGGATAGCTTCTTACCTTTGGCAGAGTTTTCATACAATAATAGCTATCACTCCAGTATTGACATGGCTCCATTTGAAGCATTGTATGGGAGGAGGTGTAGGTCTCCCATTGGTTGGTTTGATGCATTTGAGGTTAGACCTTGGGGTACTGACCTTTTGAGGGATTCATTGGAGAAAGTGAAATCTATTCAAGAAAAGCTTTTAGCGACTCAAAGCAGGCAAAAGTAATATGCAGATCGAAAGGTTAGAGACTTGGAGTTCATGGAGGGTGAACAAGTCTTGTTAAAGGTTTTGCCCATGAAAGGGGTGATGCGGTTTGGTAAGCGAGGTAAGCTTAGCCCAAGGTATATTGGTCCCTTTGAAGTACTTAAGCGAGTAGGGGAGGTGGCTTATGAATTAGCCTTGCCTCCAGGGCTGTCCGGAGTGCATCCGGTATTTCATGTGTCCATGTTAAAAAGATACCATGGGGATGGAAACTACATCATTCGTTGGAATTCGGTTCTGCTTGATGAGAATTTGTCTTATGCGGAGGAACCTGTCGCTATTTTAGATAGAGAAGTCAGCAAGTTGAGGTCGAGGGAGATTGCATCCATCAAAGTTCAATGGAAGAATCGACCAGTTGAAGAATCCACTTGGGAGAAGGAGACTGATATGCAAGAAAGATACCCACATCTGTTTACGGATTCAGGTACTCCTTTTCGCCCTTGTTTCTTTTCTTGTGATCGTTCGAGGACGAACGATGGGTAAATTGGTATCTATTGTAACGACCTGTTTAGTCGTTTTGAGCAGCAGATTTTATTTCTGGAAAACTGGCTGAGACGACGGATCCCACGACGGACCATCATGGGCACGACGGACCGTCGAGGGGGTCTCGTTCCAAAACACTTAGAATTCTGAAATTTGAGTACTGAAATCGACTCTCTGAACTTCGTGACGGAATGGCAGGACGGACCGTCGTGGGCACGACGGACCGTCACAGACTCTTCAAGGAAATTGAGTCTCTGAACTGTGTGACGGACCGGCAGGACGGACCGTCGCAGGCACGACGGGCCGTCACAGGTTGCGTAATCCCAGGCTGGGTCGGATTTCTGTAAAGATTTTAAGGGGCGTTTTGGACTATTCCTGTTTTAATTATAAAGTAAGTGGGTTAATGTTAATAGTTTAATTACTTGGGGGTTAAAAGAGATAACCTTGAGTTAATTAGTGGGTTAATTCCTCATCTTTTATACTTAATTATATGCTAATTAGGGTAAAAGAAAGAGGGTTTGAATAAGAAAAATAGAAAGAACAAAGAGAGAGAGAGGATCGAATGAGAAAGAGGAGAAACGAGAAGAAGAACAAAGCTTTGGGAAATTGCTTGCTTGATCAAAATTCTTCGGTGGAGGTAGGTTATGGTTTTTATGCTATTCGTAGTAAACTCTAAATAGCGAATGATATGTATTGGTAGTATTGTAAACCCTGCTATATGCTTAATTGTATGCTTGCATGATTTATAATTGTGATAAAATAAGCATGATGAAGCTATTGAATCATAAATCTTGAAAAAACCCTAATCTCTTTGTTAATGATGATGCCTTGGTATAAGAGAAGGCTTGATGAACTAAACTAATGAGAATGATGATGCCTTGGTATAAGAGAAGGCTTGATGAACGAATATAATGAGATTAGTGGAGCGGGTGTCACGAACCAAAACGTAGAATTAGGGGATCGGAGTGTCACATTCCGACACATAGAATTAAGGGATCGGGTGTCACGAACCGACAGGTAGAATTAGGGGATCGGAGTGTCACGTTCCGACACATAGAATTAAGGGATCGGGTGTCACGAACCGACACGTAGAATTAGGGGATCAGAGTGTCACGTTCCGACACATAGAATTAAGGGATCGGGTGTCACGAACCGACACGTAGAACTAGGGGATCGGAGTGTCACGTTCCGACACATAGTAGTAGGAGAGCGGAGTGTCACGTACCGACACATGAGGAATAAAGATAATGAATCTTGAAAGATGTTAATACACTCAATCTAATGAATCTAATTCCCAAATGAGTATGGTATTGAGGCTTGAGTCCTTATGGGTGAACTTGACGGTATTTATTTATGATTATAGTACTTGTTGTTGCTACATGTTGAGTATTGTAGTTGATTTATGATATTATCTGATATATACTGTTTTCTATTTTGAGTTGGCCGATGATACCTACTCAGTACTTGTGTTTTGTACTGACCCCTACTTGTATGTTTCTTTCTTTGTTATTTGTGGAGTGCAACAAACGTACCGTCGTCTTCAACTCAACCGCAACTCTAGCCAGTCTTCATTACACCGGATTTCAGGGTGAGCTAATGCTTCTAGCTTGGACTGGATCTTCTTCTTCAAGTCTTGATGCCTTGAAGTTCCGGCATGGACTAGCTTTTTAATTATTTTAGCTTCTTAGAATACTCTTAGTTTGGTAATTTGATCATAGATGTTCTTGTGATGATGACTTCCAGATTTTGGGGAATAATAGATGTTGAGTTTTTAGAAGTTATTTAATTGATTTTGTTAATGAGTTTTAAGTCTTCCGCATTGTATTTTGTTCAATATGTTTGGGTTTAGATTGGTTGGTTCGCTCACATAGTAGGATAAGTGTGGGTGCCACTCGCGGCTCGGTTTTGGGTCGTGACATTTAGGGAAGCTTGATATAACTCAACCAGGTGCCTTGGCGTACGACAGGTATGTGACCAATGTCCTTTTCCTCCACATCGATAACATTTGTTGTCTGAATTTTTCTTCTGCACTACGTCATGTTTTTCATTCTTCTTTTTACACTGCTGGTGTTGAAGGTTATTATTTAGTGCAAGACGATCACCATGATTGAGATTTCTTTCTCGACCACGACTGGGGCCACGACCTTTTTCACGCCTAGATTGGTGAAAATTTATTGTATTTACTTCAGAAAATGGCATAGAACCAGTAGGTCGACTTTCATGGGTTTTCATCAGTAAGTCATTATGTTGTTCAGCAACAAGGAGATGTGAAATTAATTTGGAATACTTTTTAAATCTCATTTCTCGGTATTGCTGCTGCAGAAACATACTCGAGGCAGGGAAAGTGGAAAAAAAATTTCAGCATATCATGGTCAGTGATATTTTCTCCACATAATTTTAATCGTGAGATAATTTTAAACATGGAAGAGTTATACTTACTAATAGATTTAAAATCTTGAAGTCTCAAGTGGATCCAGTCATAACGTGCCTGTGGAAGGACAACCAACTTCAGGTGGTCATATCTATCTTTTAAATTGTTCTACAACACTAGAGGATCCTTAATAGTGAAATATTCCATTTTCAAACCCTCATCAAGATGATGAAGGAGAAATATCATCGGCTTAGCACGGTTTTGATTCGATGCTTGATTATTTTCTTGGATGGTGTTTGCTAGACCCATCGCATCAAGATGAATTTCTGCATTGAGTGCCCATGATAGATAGTTTTTTTTCTGATATGTCTGGAGCAAGAAATTTAAGTTTAGAAAGATTAGACATTATTTAAAAAAAAAAGAAATTTTTACCTCCGAGATTTTTAAAGTCTTTACTTGAACTGGCAGAGACTCGTGCTGATAACGTGTTGTAAAATCAAGATTATAAGAAGAAGACAAGAGAAGTAGATGTAGGAGAAGACTTTCTTCTTATTCAAGTATATGTAAGTTTCATATGTATATATTATAATAGTGAATGAACAACCCTATTTAAAGAGTGAAAAATCACTCCAAAGGTCACCATATTAAGTATCATAATAAATAGATACATTCTTATCCAAAAAGGTTCATGTAACCTAGTGAATATGAATGGTTGTTCATGTACTAACTTTATGGACTCCACTTATTCAATAGATTTATAACACTGTTTAATTTATTGAGTAAGAAATTTTATCTTATTTCCTCACTTATCTGTAAAAAAAAAAACATGTACCAACTTGTAACAAAAAAAGTAATATTACTACTAATAATTAATAATTATAATATTTGGGTGCTAACACAATTACTTTAGATCCTTTATCCTTTAGCCAATCTGAGATACTATATTAGATTGTATATATGAACATTTCATTTGAATTATTTAAATAATTCAGTTAAAAAAAAAATACACACATACACACACAAAAAAATAGAATACACTTTTTATTACTTAATTATTTTGCTAATAGAATCATTGACTTTCCAATTTTGCTACACTCCATTGTAATGTGATAAATTAGCTAGGATAATATGCAAACATAAGGAGATTCCAGCAAACATATAGCAATCCATTACTAAGATTTAACTTGCTTATGTCCCATCAATGATCAACTTAACAAATCCTAATTTAGGGTCCACACGCTAATATTTCATAATTCTTCTCTATAAACAAGCACTGTTAATTAATCTATGGTTGATTAGTCATTGTTTTCCAATGCGTGTGTTTTGTACCACTTATTATTATTTTTTTCTTTTTTAACATATGATAACAAACAAGTTGTTTTCTATCTTAATATATAATGCTAACAATTGAATAAAATAAAAAGGATGAGAATTAATTACCTCAGCCCAAATGGAAAAGTAAAAGGAATCTACGTAAATCTCACTAATTTAGAAGTTAATTACTTAGAAACATTCTAGTTTGCAACATTATGTATTTTATCAGATTTTGGTGCCTCCAGTTCTGTCCAGATAAATGTATCCCGAATATATGGATGAGATCTAAGTCGTGTTTGTTCAAGATATATATATATCCAAGTAAATTCACATGTATTTGGATACATAGCAAATCTAGATCGCCTTCATAGCCTATCTTCCATCTCGCTCGCCACTCTCCCATTTATCTGATATGTGAGATACATGTGAACCATTCCTGATACATGCACATGAATATCTTATGTGAATATATTTGGAATACATATGAATCTCGCTCGCCGATATCTTCCTGTTTTAGTGTGTCGCGCGGGTTTGCAGATTCAATCGTTGTTGTTCCCCATCAATAAATGTATTGTTTGTTTCGGAGACACAAGATAACCCTAGAAAGCATTGTTTCTACAAGTCATCTCAAGGCTTCAAACGCCGAAATACCAGTGGATCAATTTGTTTTTATTCAATATAATTATTGAAAGGATAAAGTGGAACAAATGTTTTTCGCAAACAATAATTATCCATAGCGAGAGAGGTTTCTTGTCTTTGTCGCCTACCTCTCTATAGAAATAGAATAGCACGATAGAGTCTGATGATAGCAAAAATACATATATCTAATTATAAAATATGTAAAAAAAAAAAAAATTAGTAATAAGGTATGTAATATTTTAAAAAACAAATATACAAGAGAGTGAAGTGTTGTTTTTCCAAAAAAAGAAAAAGTAATTAAGACCCATCCTGAGAGATATATAGATACTATTGTAGATCATGAATAATATAATTGGGGATTTAAAATTTAACTATTTTGAAATTGTCACCTTTCCACAAAGACAAAACCATAATGTACCCACCTATTCACATGCGTGCATTAATCATTACAACAAAACAATCCACTCCACAAACACATATCCTGCTCCAAAATTGTCTCTTCCCTTAATTCCAATTTCAATATTTCATAGAGTGATAGACTCTCTCTGTTAAGTGATTATTTTAATTCTTGATTTGGTCATTTTCTTTTCAAATAAACCACCTATTATGTACTTTCCTAGCTACCTTTCTTACTATCATAACTAGTCTCAGTAACTTTTATAATTGGGGATGACACTTCATCAAGACCACAAAATTGCTATGATTAACATTTATTACTTCTTATTAATTTTTTTTAAAAAAAATAGCTATTTAGTTGGCGAAAAGGAGTACACCCTATAACAACTTTTAAATTTATTTTTCTTACTTTCCATTTGATACTAAAGATTTTCAATTCTAGCTTGAAATAAGCATGTGTAAGATAACAAGAGTAAAGAAAATTTTAGTACATAGATTTTGTATATCTTTAATTTAAGATCACACAATTCAGTTTTTTAAAAAACTTTCTTAAATTTTATGTCAAATCAAAACTATTTAAATAAACTGAAACGGAGATTAACAACATTGTGGTATTCTATTTATCTTTAATTGATGTTTTTTATCCTTTCTCTTTTACTATGAACGTAGTTAAATTGTTAGTCCCTCTGTCTCATTTTATGTGACACTTTAATTTTTTGAGAGTCAAACAATTTAACTTTGACCGGACATTTGTGTATTGAATTTTCAATTTTTTTGAAATGAAATTTATATATTTGTAAACTATGTAAACAGTATTATTAGTCACAATAATTGATAATTCAAAATGTTAAAAGGATCTATGAAAAAATTACAATAAAAAATACACTTGTTTGAATCTCGAAATGCGAAAAATGTCATATAAAATGAAATAAAGAGAATACTTAATATAGAAATGTGTCATTCTTTTTGCGATTGACTAAAAAGGAAAGTAAATCGCATAAATTGAGACCGAAAAATATCATGCATGTAAAATTTATAATAGAGATGATTATTTTACACTGGAACAATCACATTGAAGAAAATTAACGAGTGTTGTAATTACAATATTTATGAACTTTTTCTTTACCATATTATGTAACAGCTTGAATGATTTAACAAAATGATTGTCATCCACAAACTTATATAATACTAATTCCCTACATCTCAATCCAAAAGCTAAATGTTAAAGATGGTCCCAAACTAAACAAATCGAATCATGCTACTTAACTCATCACGCGTTTTATGTATCCTTTCGATGGCATTATACAGTAGTCCAATCAAAGAGTTCATTGATGTTTTTAAAAGTGAATTTGATTTAGTTTATTTCATTGATGCTTTCCTAGTAACATTATTCGTTTTAAGTTTGCTTATATTATAGATTTCAAATACGAAAAAGGAAAACAATTGTTGTTTATCAGTAAATGTTCATATAATTACTCAATTTATTTGGGACTAAAAGTCGAAAATTTCGGAGAGAGTTGTGTCTCTTACTATAAATTAAAAGTGGAAAAATCAGCCAATGAATCCATAATTTACTCAATCCGTCATATTTGAGTCGATTATTGACCCGCCTATTTTTCAGCCTAATCCATTTCAGTTTATAAAAATATGGGCAGATCTTGTAAAAAAACTAAATTAAAAATATTTTTATTTTTAATTTAATATATTATATATATATCAATAATAAAGAATACGGGCAAACTTTCATAAATATATTATATAAGAAAACATTTACCATCTGTAGCAATAACATTTTTTCACTTGATTACTTTTTAATACCATTTAAAATACATTTATATTTTAATACACATTACAAAGAATAATTTTTTATTCACATATAATAAAAGTTTATTGATAGATAATACATTTATCACACATTTTAATACACTTATAATTAAGTGTGTCAATATCTAATCAAACAAGCATAATATGTTTTTTTAAAAATATTATAATGCATATATATAACATACATAATTCACTTTTAATACATATTGGAAATTTAACATAATATTTCTATTAGGGCCTAAATACCCTTAAAGTATTGAAAATGGTACAAAATTAGCATTCATCCCCTATTTGCTCCAAAATGTCCTTTTCATCCACCTATTTATTCCAAAATACCCTTGTCATCTACCTTTGAGTTCAAAATTGACCACTTATTCAATGATTTTAAATTTAAACTATTTAAATATTTTTTTAAATACTTGATGCTCAACTATTGGTTATAATTTAATTTATTTGCATCATTTATAAACCAACTCACTACCCACTCATTACTAACTTAACCCCACCCAATTAATAATCCAACTATTATATCAAAATCGTTATAAACACTACTAAAACTATGAAATTATAGATTTCTAAAACTGACATCCAAAATTATTCAAGTCCGAATTAAAGCCACAATCAAATTTATGTTGTGCCGCTTATTTAGGAGGACCTTTCAATAGGATTCTCTTTCAAGATTGAATTAGAAATTTATAATTAAATGTAAAGAATTAATATATCCCGAATTAATTCATGCACTTTTTTAAAATATACTTTTATAAATATTTATGATTTATTTTAAAACCTTTAATACATTATTTTGAAAAAAGTTACCTATGAAGTAACATCACATAATTGAGACGTAAGAATAATTAAGATGAACATAGTCAGACTTTTAAATTTGTCGGTAATTTTTATTAGATACTTGAATGTATGATAATTTACTTTTATAGATATTTTCGTCTCAAATTTTTAAAAACACTCAATTGGCAGTAGCTTTTCTGTTGTTGCATTAATAATGTGACATGTTTATTAATTTGGTGGGTTTAATTAGTAATGGGTGGGTAGTGGATTGATTTATAAATTATACTAATAAGTTAAATTATAACAGTAGTTGAGAGCTACGTATTTAAAAAATATTTAAATAGTTTAAATATAAAACCGTTAAATAAGTGGTCAATTTTGAATCAAAAGGTGGATGACAAGGGTATTTTGGACCCAATAGGTAGGTGGGAAGAGTATTTTGGATCCAATAGGTGGATGGAGGTTGATTTTGTACCATTTCCAATACTTTGAGGATATTTTAGGCCCTTTTCCGATAAAAAAAATGGACAGATCTTGTACAAAAACTAAATTAAAAATATTTTTATTTTTAATTTAATATTATATATATATATATCAATAATAAAGAATACGGGCAAACTTTCATAAATATATTATATAAGAAAACATTTACCATTTGTAGCAATAACATTTTTTCACTTGATTACTTTTTAATACCATTTAAAATACATTTATATTTTAATACAAATGACAAAGAATAATTTTTTATTCACATATTATAAAAGTTTATTGATAGATAATACATTTATCACACATTTTAATATATTTATAATTCAGTGTGTCAATATCTAATCAAATAAGCATAATATGTTTTTTAAAAAATATTATAATGCATATATATGACATACATAATTCACTTTTAATACATATTGAAAATTTAACATAATATTTCTATAAGGGTAATAAATTAAAAATAATATCGCTAAAATCAATAATTATTTAGGAGTGATTAAAATTTGGCCCAATTCCTTTCCGCAATAACTTTTAGGAGTGTTAATAACTCATGCATTTATTAGTCAAATACATTTAAACCTATTCAAATTTAACTAACATATTTATTTATCACCTCTACTATATTATATTTTTGGGAAAATTGTATATAATAGCAAATTAATAATCTAAAATAAATGGAGTAGCTAGGGTTTGATTTAATTGTGCTCCATAACAAACATTTGCAAAAAATTGTCAGACACCTCTCTTCCAAATATCTCGCTCGCCACTCTCCTCCGAACTCTCGCTCGCTTCCTCACTTTTTATACAAACACAAGTGTATAAAAATATAAAGTAGAGAAAATTGTACAAATACATATATTTTTGTTCCCTCTGTCTCCCCTTCCATATCTCGCTCGCCACTCTCCCAAATCTCGCTCACCACCCTCGCCTTTCTCACTTATACAAATAGAAGCGAATGTAGAAATTGCGTTTCTGTTTGTATAAAGCGTGAGAAAATTGTATATACACATGCAATTACATATATTTTCGTCCTATATACTTATAATTATACAATAAAAATACTTATCTGCCCAGTTTCTTTTGCCTTTCTCTCTTTCTCATTTTATACAATTTTCAAATTGTATCTATTTTCTCTCTTTCTCGTTTTATACAATTCGATTCAATTGTATATTCCTTGTCAAGTCTCTTTTGTCTTTCTCTCTTTCTCATTTTATACAAATTCAAATTGTATATAATCGTTCTATACACTTATAATACAATTTCTTTTATACACTTCGTTTTTATACATTTCTCTGCCCAAGTGTCTTTCTCTTTCTTGTTTTATACACTTCGTTTTATACAATTCGCTTCAACTGTATATGTATAGCGAATTATACAGTTTTTATGTTTATGGAGAGTAATTATGCAAATTTTGCTATAACATACAAATACGAATTTTTTATTTTCTATACGTGAAAGTTGCCCTATATTTAATATATAGGAATAAAGACATAAGTGGTGATTCGGTGCAAAATATTGCTAATCGAATTGTCCAAGAAGTTGATATCCCGAATTTGTAGACCTTTTTGTTGGTCTTCTTCTTTCTTTTATGTTCGTTGGTTTTCTCTTTGGGCTTCTTATGTAAATGTATTATCGGTAAAAAAATATTCAATATTGTATAAATAGTGTATAACTGTATATGATATATAAATAATATAAATATGTATTAGATATATATCAACATTCATATACAGTGATATACAATATTGATAGATTGCACTAGTCTATCTTTCTTAGCAAGCTACATTTTCTTTTTTCAATTTCAACCATATTAAATCTCCTATAAATAATCTAGGATTTATATGAGCTCCTCTACATGTTCCAAATATTTTGACATATTATTCACTCTGGATAATTTAACTTTATGACATGTTTCAAATATTTTGATATATTATTCGCTCTGGACAATTTAACTTTAAGACATGTTGAATATTATAGTTCGATTTTTGAAAGATTTTTAATTTTAAGGTTTCTTGTTCAGAAATTACTTATTTTTTAATGATACTATAAGAGTATATGTATATTGTTGTGGTATTATTAAGATTTCTTGTTAAGAAATTATTCATTAGTCAATGATACTATAATCGTACATGTATATTGTTGTGATATCATTAGAGTTTCTTGTTCAGAAATTTACTATAAGAGTAAGTGTGGCAGTGGTACCGGAACCGGCAAAACCGGACCGGTAATTACCGGAACCGGTACGGAACCGGTACTGCGTGTACCGATTTAGTTCCGGAACCGGACCGGTCCGGGAAATCGGTAAAATAACTATTGTTCTGTCCCGATCCGGTAGTAAACCGGTACTAGACCGGACCGGACCGGACCGGTATCCGGGACGAACCGAATTTAAAAAAAAAAAAAAATTAATTGAATCTAATTTTTATTATAATTTAAATTTCAAACTTTTAAAGTTATAAATTTAAATTTTCAAACTTTAAATTCAAACTAGTTTGAAAATTTTAAATTCAAATTTTAAAGTTAAAATTAAATTTCAAACTTTTAAAGTATATAAACTTTAAAGTTATAACTTTAAAGTTATAAACTTTAAAGTTTTAATTTAAATTTTCAAAATTTTAAAGTTTCAAATTTAAATTTTCAAACTTTAAATTCAAACTTTTAAAGTTTGAAAATTTAAAATTCAAATTTTAAAGTTATAAAATTTAAATTTCAAACTCTTAAATTTTGAAATTTTTGAATTTAAACTTTAAAGTTATAAAATTTAAAATTGACTATATCAAAAATTAAATTTAATACAACAATATTAAAAAACAAATTAAGGCGAATAGCCTATATTTTTATTAATATATATTTGATATTACAATTACATTTACAAAAATATTAGTTTGAATTAATAGTTGGTGCCACCATATAAATCCCTTCGTAAATCATTCAACATTTCTTTAGTAACATGTTCGGGAATAGGTTGAATAGAAAGATCTTCCATTGCTTCAATCCCGTCGTCACTATAATCCTGCATTACTTCATCAACGTCATCTTGAAATTTGGTCGGTAGTGGTTCACGACCCAAATTTCTTCTCTCGGCATTAATCCAATCTCGAAATAATACCGATATCTCCAAGCTGTCGGCTGCTAGTGAATGCCTATGTTCTCCAAGTTGAAACCTTGTTGCACTAAAGACGCCTTCCGAAGCTATCGACGACGCTTGCATTGCTAATATATCTCGAACCATCGGTACTAGTTTTGGAAATCCTTTGGTGCGCTCTCTCCACCATTTGAGAACATCTTCAGTAGGTTCTGTAATTTAATTAATATATGCATCAAAATCATTTCTATTATCGTGAGAAAGTTCAAGATAATCCTCTAAATAATTATCAATATTATTTTCATCAAATCTAACCCTAGAGCTTTCAGGTTCATTTTCACTTAATAAATTTTTATTAGCATTATATAAATCATACAATTTTCTTGCTTCAATTTCTATGCTATCTTTAACTTGTTGACAGCTAGGAATTTCTTCTAATTCATCATTAATATCTAAGTTAAAATATATTTTTCAACCATTCTTGATGAACCGAAATCTTTATACTTAGGGTGTAACAAACATGTAGTTAAATAAATTTGAGGAATAGGAATATAATATTTTTTAAATTTTATAATCATTTTTTCAATGGTTTGTTGAAATCTTGGTTTATTTTTAAATTTATATAATTTAGAAGAAATCATACAAATATCAGGCAAAACAGTACAAATTGATGGACTATAAAGTACAGAAATTCTTTTTGTAGTTAAGTAAAAAACTTTAAGGAAATCTATAAGTTCATTTATATCACGCCAATCATTATCATCTAGTCTATATGTCATATCAGAATTATGAGCATTCCAAACCATTTGTAAGGGTATTCGATATTCATAAGCGACTACAAGCATTTCATATAAAGTATTCCATCTAGTAGACACTGTTTTTGGAATTTTTCTAGGTGGAAGATTATTTTCAAAACAGCGATTTTGAAAATCTTTACGCCGAGACTTAACTTGACATTTAAATATAAAATGACTTTGTAAAATATCTAAAATAGTTTGAGCAATATAACTACCGGTTTTTTGCATTTGACAACATTTGTAACCTAAAATTCTTTTTTGTATATAAAAATTTTCATCAATCCAATGTGCAGTAACAGTCAAATAATCGTTACCATTTACACTACGACCCATATCAGAAGTAATAGCTATTTTACAAGTATTATAATAAAATAAACAACGAAGATATTGAAAATGTTGTGCATGATAATCAAATACAGCCTTTTTTATTGTATTTCTAGCAAAACTTTAAAATTTGGATTAATATACAATTTGAATATAATGTATAAAACCGGGATTTTCAGCAAAACTAAATGGCAAACCCATAACACATATCATTTTAGCTAGTTCTTCAAGATCTTTTTCTCTACTATATGAAGGTAGTAAACTAGAGCCAGAAACATTAGACGGATTTAATTGTGTTTGTACCATTTTAGAGCCGCCTACTCCTACATTTTCAGGAAGGGGGTACCGTTTTTTTTAGCTTCCACTACCGCTTTAGCATGCAAAAATTCATTTTTACAACAAGACATTAAATGACTACTCAAATGTCCCGTCTCGCCAGATTTGCCCACAGTTTTATGATTTAATATATGTTTACATTTATTACAAATAGCTTGTGTTTTATCTTCATTTTGTGTCATAAATTGCCAAACAACCGATTTTTTAACACGTTCTACCTTAGGCCCAGGATGTACTGGGGGAACTGGGGCAGGACAACGAAAGGGAGCGGGACTAGGAGTAGTAGTAGCCGTAGGTGGCTGAGTTTCATCATCATCATCATCAAAAATAGGCGTATCAGTATAATTATCAATATCATTATCATTATCATTATCACTAGGCAAATCCTCATCAAAATTACCAAAGCGACGTTGTAAATGTTCATGATAAGGATCTAATCCTGAATTACTATCAATATTAAATACCGTATCATCAACATGTGTATAATCATCCGTATTTATTCTTAATATAGTAGATTTTTTAGTTTTTGATTTAGAAGAACTACCGGTTTTTGCATTATCGGAGGATGTAAAGTTACAAACATTTCTTACACGCTCTAATGCACATGTTTTCCCCTTTCCTTTTTGAACAATATTTTTTCCGAAATCCATATTAAAAAATTAAACGTGAGAATAAATATAATAAGAAAAATGTTATGCAATTATGCAAATAATAAATCACAAATAAATAAATAATTATTTAAATATAAATGAAACGTAAAATAAAAGTTAGAACGAATGTACCGAACGTCTACTAAAAAAAAGTAGACGTTTATGACCGCCGATAGCCGAACGTGGAAAGTTGAAAATTGAATTTTGAAGCTCCAAATCAAATTTCCAAAGACCAAGTAAGGCAACACCAAAATTTAAGATATTATATACTATAGAACTAGAGATTAGAGATAGAGAGTAGAGAGTTGAGAGAGTAGTAGATGAATAGATGATATTGTGATTTAAAAGAATGAAATTTAGGGGTATTTATAAGTTAAAAAATGGGTTAAAGTGTAATTTTTAAAACTTTAGGGTATTAAAAAAGTTAGGGGTGGGGTAAGGGCTTTATTGGATGAATTTTTCTTCAACTAGCCGTTAGGGGGGCCCACTAGCCGTTACCCAACGGCTAGTAACGGCTCTATTTTAAAAAAAAATAAATTAAACCGGACCGGACCGGTAATTACCGGAACCGGTAAAAACCGGATATTCCGTAATTCCGTCCCGGAACCGGAAAACCCAAACCCTAACAGGTACTAACCGGTACCGAACCGGACCGGGAACCGGTAGGTACCGGTTCCGCTGCCACTCTTATATAAGAGTGTATGCATATATCATTAAGGTTTCTTGTTCAGAAATTACTCATTAGTCGATATATTAAAAGTATATATATATATAATCAAATAATTTTTCCAAATAAAACAACTAAATATGCCATCAATATAGGGATCTTATCACATTAAAAGTTTCATCAACAGATTTTGTAAACCAAAATTGTACTTTAGGTAGATAATAGCAAAATATTACATGTCCACGAAATTCTCCAAACAATATATTTGCATTTTGCATAAGACTGTTCGAAATCTTAAATAAAATTGATAACCTGAACCAATAAGTAGTTATTAATTTATCAGTAATGAGCTATTGATTTAACAATTTTGACTTTTTTAATCATTAGAGTATTGATTATTAACATTTTGAGTTTTTTTTTTTTTTAAATAGGATAACTGATAAGCCAATAGTAAAATTATATTTATACCATTCGATATATAAAGTCCTTGACAAAAAATTTACAATTTAGTTTCATATTTTTTATTTCCAACTTTCTCAAATTTTTGGTTATTCCACAATGTATTAGTGTTGTTTTTCAGCAAGATACAATCTATAAATCCATGTAAATGGTTTATTTGGTTCGTCGTCGTGTTTCTAAATAATTTTCAATCATTTTTTTGTGTCAAATTTTAATGGGTAAATCAATAACGATCATTAATCAATAAGTCAATATATTAATGATTCTATGCGATTTAACATATCTACAAATCGGTAAACCGATACGCAGCTCATAGGCATACTCCCTCAGTTACCTTCCAACCGTGCTAGTGTCTAGGCTCAATTGAGGGCAGAAGCTCAGTTTGATTGATGAAGCAGAATAAATTGGGCTTGAGCCCAAATCAGATTATAGCAAACATGTATTATGTATTGAATTTTTGACATAAATCAATTTCTTTAAATCAATTAAAAAATTGAATTGTATAAGAAAAATTAAACTAGTTTGCGTCACCAGTTGATTTTAAATTAATTTCAGTTTTTGGTATTCCATTAAGGTGAGTTTCAAATTACAAAAAGGCTGCAAGTTGTATTTGAAATTTCTAGTTTGGAGTTTTCAAATCCTCGTTACTTTTATCAATTTAAATTCGATAAATGAACTCATAAGTTTTTTTTAACACTCACAAAAACTCTGATTTATCAAACCTTTAAGATTTTGTTTTTGCAAAAAAAAAGAAAAAGAAAAGGTTTAGAGAATTTATTAGGCCTATTAATTTGCGGGGAAACTAAGGAAATAACCCATAAAATCAAAATAATTACAAACACATATCCCTTTAGATTCGTATTCCACTAAATAATTACATTATATATCCCCATACTAATTTGAGAAAATGAAGCGGCTAAACAAACTTATACTGTTTAATTACTCATCACAACTATACTTTCTGTAATTACCACTCGGAACTAACATTATACCTTAATTACGTGGAATGGTTTCGAGTTTGTATAATTAGTCAGGTTTGTATATGTATTAAATTCACTAGAATATACAAATACATATATATAATGTACAATTATTTAACGTATATACATATACAATTCACCTCTCTCCCACTCTCTGCCCTCTCACGCTCGCCGCTCGCCTCCCTCTCTCAATCTTGCTTTCCTTATATACAAATGCATATGTATAATATACAGTTATATACATATACAATTCGCCTCTCTACCACTCTCTGCCCTCTCCCTTTCTTTGCTCTCTCCCGCTCGGCTCTCTCCTCCTTCTCCCAATCTCTCTTTCCATATATACAAGTACATATGTATAAAATGCAATTATCTAAACAATATACATATACAATTCACCTTTCTCTCACTCTTTCCCCCCCCTCTCTCCTCTCTCCTCTCTCCTACATATAACATGTAGCGACAAATTGTAATTGCCAAATTATAGCTATGGAGAGTAATTAACTATTATTAAGTGGCTTTATGTGAAAATTTTCTAATAATTTCGCTTAACTGATACTAAATCAGTATCATATATTGTATTGATATCATTAAGGCTGACAATTTTGTCGAATTGATACTAAATCAGTTCTATATACTATATTAATATCACTAAAACTGGTAATTTTGCTGAGTAAATACTAAATCAGTATATATTCTGTATTTGTATCATTACGATTTCTTGTTAAGAGATTACTCATTAGTCGATGGTAATATATATATATATATATATATATATTATATATATATATATATATATATATATATATATATATATATATATATATAGCTTAAGATTGACCGGTATCATGTAAAATATTTACTTTCTTTCATTTGCTTTACTTCCCATTATTATAAATTTACATTGTCTTTGTTATTGTCATGATACATTGCTTGACTATAAGTAATAACAATTGAAAAGAAGAAGAAATAAAGGTGAGGGAAATGTGTTTTGTGTATAGTATGAATTAGAAACCTCTAATTTATTGATTTTAAAGCTAGAAAATGGTCTATAGGAATTGTGGTGGAGTGACAAGTACTCTTTCATCCTTAACTAAAGATCTATTCCATATCTAAAGTTTTGATGATTGAACAAACTTTGGACCTAATCTTTTAACGAGATTGTGAATTTCTTACAGAAAAAACTACATTTGTCCAAAAGACCGCAAAACATGCTATGGTTGGTGCGCCACTCCCATGCCATGGTACAACATGCCCACAGCCAAAGAAGTATGTTTGTGCTCATCCTATAAATATGTGTATCGTCACATATCACGAACAAGCTTTTTCATAGAGATTTCTCCCAAAAAGGAAAAAGCCTCTGGCAATGGAATGTTGCTCAAGAACAAGCTAAAGAACCTGATAGAGTTATCATTGTTCTTAGTTGTTGCTAGGATTTGTATTTCAATGGTTAATCTTGTGAGATCTATTCCTAAGTTATGAATGAAGTATATCAGTTTAGTGGGCAATAGAGCTATTCTTTAGAAGTTACTGGTAGTAGAGTTGCTACATTAAAGGGGAAATGATTAAAGTGTTCTAATTTCTAGGTTACATGAGTTTGTAATCTGAATCTTTGCTCCTTCTATCATTAAATGGAGTTGTGTTGGAAACCATACGAGTACAAGTCGTGGTTTTCTCTTCCCTTGAGCAAAGGGGTTTTCACGTAAAACTGTTGTGTATTTATCTTGTGTTGTTTACTTTCTGCATTTATTTTCCGTTAAGGGACCTAGTCAAGTGACTGTTCGTGGACATATACACAGTACACACCATCAATCACCTTTTGGTATGAAGCCGCCTTTGTTAAGGAGTGCTTTCCCCCCTCAATGTGGGATTTTCTAACACCAATTCAGATTTAGTCAGTCTTCAACGTGGGTACCGGACATGGTTGAAAAACCATAAAAAGAAAAGCCAGAAAATAAGGAAAGAACTGGTATGCTAGTTGCTAAACACCAGATATTACAAGTGTAGATTTTGTTCGTTCAAGGTAGATAGTCACTGAGCTATGAAGAACTTAGATGAAGCATGAATCTCTCTTTATCTACCTATAACAAATCAAAAGAGAATTGCAAGAATCTAGCTTACAAATTGAGCAAAACAACTTATATATTTCATAGTAGGGACATTTGGCCGCGCATTTTGTAACTCAAGCTTTGCTCGATTTTTGAAGTATAGAATATCGTAGACGTTTCTCTCCAACCTTAGACATCAACATATTCAACTTGTCAGTTCAGGAATCAAAAAATCTTTTGTGAAGTAACAACATTTTAACCCTGAAAAGATAGCTTGCATACCTTTGACACTTCTATTTCTTCGGATTCTGCTCAATCTCAGGCATTTCATCAAGCCAAACCAAGTTAACAAATTAACTGTTTGGTTACAATTTTAGTATCTGTCACTCGAGTTCATGAGAATTGGTGAATGACTATCTCCATGTAGAAAATGGTTTCATGAAAACAATTCCATCTATACAATGTCAATTGCTGTGACCAGTATCTGCGCACGACTTTCTTCTCTTTCGTATTATATAGTATCCAACTCCTCCTAAAACAAGTAATAATACAACTCCATCAACCACTCCTACAACAATCGGAATCCATTTCTTCCAATGCGAGTGCTTATCATGACCTTGATCATTTGGTACCTTTACCATATAACTCAGTCTTCCATCTCTTTCGATTTGTTTAACTCCTCTAGCTAGTCCATACATATAGCATTCTCCAGAATTCGCAGGATCATCCTCGAAAGAAAAATGTAATGCTGCAACACATGTACAGTTATCCAAGCACAAATTTGCACATATTTCTTTGGTCACATTGACCTTATAAGGATTGCTTTTTAATACACTCGTAACGCCTTGTAATTCTAGCATTTGGGAATCATTTCTTCCACAAATTCCCTCTGTTACATTTTCAGTGCAATCAGAAAGCAATCCATCTCCTCTTTTTAGTAGTCTAATGCAAGAACACTTCTCTGAAAATGTACAAATACCATAAGGTTTACACGCCAAAGGAAGATCACAACTAGTGTTTAATGCTTGATATGAAGCTTCAAACTTTCCTTTGTCATATGAGTAATAGTAGAATCCCAAATTCCCTGTGCTATTTCCCAATGCTAAAAATCTCAAGGGCTCTGTCTTGTATGATGTTATCCTTCCAATTCTATAGTTTTTGTTGTTGAATATCTCTAGCGCGTTAGAAGTTAACTCAACATACGTGATATTCAGTCCATCTAAGTCCAAAGGTGTATATTCCCAATACGAGTATTTCAATTTTCCAGAGTATAAGTACAATGCAATCTTGTCATACTGAATCTCAAAAGAATATGACAAACTAGAGTTGCTAGGGAAAGACGTTAACCGAGTTCTTGAGCTTAGTCTCTGACCCCAAAGCATAATATTTGTTGGAAAATTGAAACTTTGCCATTTAATCAAGTTCATAGCATCAACTAACACCAAATTACCTGTCCCAAGTAAGTCCAGTCTCTGCAGAAGAAGTCATATTTTAGCATACTAAGCCATGCTATTTTCCACAAGAAAATTCAATATTTTTGTTGCATATAGGCATAATATATATATAATATATATACGTGTTCTTCAACTTGGCTTCAGTTGACATCTATGTCCTCCAACTTTGGGTATGTACAACTAGACACTTAAAGTTGTATAAAATTGAACAAAATAAACACATGCGTCTTACATGACATCCTACATAGCAATTTTGTATCCTACATGGCGCCCTACGTATTATTATGCAACGTATTACGTGTGTTTCTACTTATTCAATTTTATACAAAATAAGTGTCTACTTGTGCACACTCAAAGTTGGAGAACATAGATGTCATCTAAAACCAGTTGAAAGGCATATTTATGAATTATGCCTACTATTTGTATCTAACGATTGACAACTAATTACCTGCACACCTTGTCCTGAAGTTCCAGCTTTCCATCCAACTCTATCATCTAGACCCCCTTTCAACAATAAGTCTCCATACTGAGTTAGCTGAAGTGTACATTTGTCTATTGTGTAGAATTGTGACAAATGACCAGAACTCCAAACCTTTACATCTCCCAGAAAAACATCAAGTGAACATGTGTATTTATCATTACTTGCTTCAACACTGATTGCACCTCTAAAATTTGGACCAATTTGGTTGTGATCAGTTTCCACAAGAAAAGCCCTGCCTATAAATCCTCTGCTATATGATGTTGGTATAGCAAGACTTACCTGATAACCAATGTGAATATCAGTGGTGCAGTAGCCATGAGCCAACCAGCAAATGAGAAAAAAAAGCTCATAAATTTTCATGTGTGGAATGTCACTCACTAGTTTAGGCGCCGCCTTCCAGACTTCTATAAGCGGGCGGTTTTAAGTCCAGAGCTCTAACTGATTACAGAGTGCACGTAGCCGACAAAGTAGGTTAGCAAACTGGCGAATCAATAGGCTTTGCTCCGGCCGTTGTTGTTAGAAAAGTATAAATTAAACATGATGAAAGAAAATAAAAAGTTTGGCATGATTATAATGTTACAATATTAGTAGTGTCTCCCCACTCCTTAAAACAGTGACTTGACTATTAAGTGAGTCTTTTTAAATGTTTTTGTATTCATCTCTCTGTATTGTTCTTATTGAATCAAATAGTACATAAAAGGTACTATTTATTAAGAGACAAAAGGATTACATTGAAGTGTAGTGGTTTTGTGGTTAGCACTTTAGCATTTTACCAATAAATGATACTTAAGAAAGGCAAAAGCTTTTAAAAGGTTGTTGCTATTTTAGACAGTTGAATCAAATAAAGAAGATATTATATCCTATGGTCCCTATGGTGGACTGAATTTAGTGGACAATGGAATATTGTCTTGCTTTCTGAAAATTTAGGGTTACTGGTGTTAGTCGTTGTACTAGTTGTATTACTGTAATTTCTATATTTTACCTGTCATCATTTGTTATTTATTATGTTTCAATTATCACTCTTTTTACAATTTGCAATTTTTCCTTGTTATTCTTTGTATTTGGATTTTCCACACTTAGTTTTTCTATCTCCACGAGATAGTAATAAATTTTTGTACACTCTACCTTCATTAGGTTAATTAATGGTCTGTTAATGAATAAGTGAGCTGTTGAACATGATTGTACATGATTGTTGCTAGAGGATTATAGAAGGTCAATTAGATGTCAAAAAAGTTAATCAATTATTATAGTTGATAATCAACATGAGACACCATTCAGTATATCTGGGGCCTGAGTAGGTAGTAATGGATTGTGAAAGGGACCCATAATTCCCCCCCTTTTGTTTTCTTAAGATTACTTTTTGGTTTTGTGGTTTGGAATGCCCACTTTTTGAGTGTTGTTTTGTTTTGAGTGAGAGATGAATTAGGCTGTGTGGATGACACATGGGGTCAATTCTGAATTATACTTTATGCCCATAATATTTGCTCACGCTTTTGTGGCGTCATACTGACATATTACAACAAGAAAAGGAGGAGGAAATCTCCAATGAGAAAAGTAACTATTAAATTTTATAATCACAATTAAATATCGAATCAACACTTAACATTCTAGCTCATGCAATATCTTACCGTTCTAGCTAGAATATGAGAACACAATATAATAAAATCAAAGTCTCAAAATAAATCAATAAATAGTGGAAGTCTAAATTATTAAAAATTCAAAATTTGGAACTCATCCTACTGAAATATCTAACTAAAATTTCTAAGAGTAGCAATAACTAAATAATAAATAGTTCCAATACCTCGAGAGAAAGACATATAGTCAAAATAACAAGATTTACAGTATCGCTGATGAAAGTAGCTCCCCTTAGATCTGGAAGCAACTCAACAGATGTGAGGTCTCGTAGACATCTCTAGATCACATTCCACATTTAAAGAAAGTGCAGAAATAACGTCAGTACACACACTATGCACTGATAGGCGTCATAGCTTGACTAAATACTCTATCTATGACTCATACATTTGAAAAAGTCTTAGTAAAACCTTTCCCTTATGAAATAAGGGAATGTCATGGAATGTGGAAAATAAGAATAAAATTAAGATATGGAATGACAACTGGATTGAAACCTCATACTCTCTTCGTAAATCAATCAAAGTTCCTCTAAATAAAAATGACTTCAACACATCACTGTCACAACTTATCATTAATAATAACTGGAACTTATCAAAATTATCCTTCGAGATTCCTAAAACAATAAGTGAGGCAATTCAAATACCTACATCCGAACCTCTCCCCAAAGAAGTGATAATTATTCTTGGAACAAAAGCAACGATAGAATATTAGCACCAAAGGGGCTTACGATATTTGTATATCAGAAACTTGTAATCCCACTATCAATAAGAACCTCAATCACCACTGGTATTAAAAACCTTATCTATAAACAAAATAAAAAGTTTCCTTTGGTTGTCAACTTTAGAAAAACTCTTGTCACGACCCAGGGGCACCCCCTAGATGTAACATGGCACACCAGATCCCGAGAGGCCTCCTATAAGCCATTTAGCATTCATAGGCAAGATAGTAGAAAATCGATAAAGATTTAAACCATTTTCAACACAATCAAAGTCTTTATCAAACGAAGCAAAAGTCCAATACACTTGTCTCAAAAACCATCTAATACAATAGAATCATTGGGACACAACCCATACAACAATGTTCAATCCTACATGAAGAAAACATAAGAAAAGTAGTGGTCACATATTTTAATGCTACGAGGACTCACCAATCTTCAACCTTGCCTCTACCATAGATCCTAGGCACGAGGATAAGAGTCAGAAACGTCGTCGGACCCTACATTTGGATAAAAAATGCAGGCCAGTATATGCATTAGTACAAAAATGTACTAAATATGATATCTTGCATAAATATCAACATAAACATAAGAGTTAGACAACATAAGTCATAAAAGCATAATCAATGTACATAATAGATCATTTTCACATAAAAAGAATACTTCTTGAACTAACCTCAAATCATCCTTACCCATCATGGAAGGTAACTCAAGCAACAACCCAAGCTCATAACTTATGATTACATAGTCTAGCTTACCTTTTATAGACATGGGAAATCGCCTCTTGCCTTATTATAAAGGAACATACGTAGTCGCATCTATCCCTTCATAACCTTTGGATCACGGGTACTCGCCTCTAGTCTAACATCATGTGACATAAGTATTCGCCCCTTGTCTTTCTATAAGGATGATGAGTACTCGCCTGTTGTCCAATTCATATCTTAAGAATATGGGTAGTTGCCTCTTGTTCAACTTCAAGGAATAAGGGTAATATACTCTTATTCTATTTTAAAGGATATGGGTGATCACCCCATATTCATCTCATTTAGAGGTAAAAGGTAAGAAATATAATCCTTTTAACCTAGAACAATTTAATGTACATAAATAATCAATTAATGTGGAAACTATCTCTTCCACAAAATTACATCAAGAATCAGCAATTGACAACATTTGCTTTACTCTCAAAACACTATATCTCATATTCATTCTGTATGCTTTACTCTCAAGCAATTCAATATCATAATCATCTCATAAGCATCAATCTCAAAGAAATTTTAATCATAATTCATCAATCCTACAAGGATACATCTAAACCCATAAATCTTCCTTTCATAGAATCAAACCCAATTATGTCAATTCCAACTCTAAAACATGGGTAAAACACGGGACATATAAATTCATCCTAAAAACATGTATTCCTATCAATTCAATTATAAGCAATCTTATTCACTCCATTGGATCAACATCCGTCATGACCCACAACATTAGAAGAAACCCTAACTCAAATTGAGGAATTTCTACTTTTAGATTGGGGAATCTAGGGGACTGCATGGAAGAAAGGATTCCATGAATAAAAAGCCATCACAACTTCATATCAAATCCCACAAATTCTTGAGCAATGGAGACTTGTCCTTAATCCTAGCTTCACCTTTCTTCTTCAACTTCTGGAGAGAGAAATATTTGAAGGGGAAAAACATTGGGTTTATTTTGGTGAATTTCAGAGAATGACTTGAATGAACTAAGTTGAGGTTTAAAACGTTTATATAGGGGGTCCTAAACATAGGCGAAATGACATAGTACTAATATAATTTAATTAGGAAAAGACCCAACTACCCCTAAAACTTTAGCTACCAGCATGACCTACGAGACCCTACTAACGGACCATGGTCAGGATGATGGACCGTCCTGCACAACCTTTGATGGTGGTCAGAAACCTTCTTTTTGCCCAGTGAACTATGGACCCCGACTATGGACCACACTTTGACCTATAGTTCGTAGTCAGGCTGTGGTCATGAGCCTCTACAACCTTGGCAAGGTGGCCAGACCACACTACGATACGTGGTTCTATCCACGGGCCATGGTTGACCTTCTTGGTTGGCACTTGCAACTTCATAAAAATTGTTTCATTTCCCATTTCCGGATACGTGGTGTTACAACTCCCATCATTAGCCTTGTACAATAGAAACATAATAAACTATAGAACTTACTACTCTTCTACAAATAAAGAAGCAAATATAACTCATATTTTTATTAATTGTCCATATGCAAAAAATATATAGAATAAGTATGGCAATGTCATCACTAGAAAAAACATCCAAAATGAAATTCAAAAATTATGCTCAATAAGGCGATACACTTCACTATCTAACTCGCAAATAGTACCCACTCCTAGCCTAGTCCCGATAATTCTCTGGAATATCTGAAAGAATAGGATCAATATGCTCTTTAAAAACCAACACACTAGTAGACTTCCTAGCAGACTACAAAGTATCTCTTTCCAGGCAATAGAGTACCATCATTTAGTTCACTCCCGACCAAAAAACTCCCTTGATTTATGACCCTGTAGCATGACACCGTCCGCCTGAAGGAATGCTTAAACTGAATTTTGATGGTTCTTTTGATAAAAACTCGAAAATGGGTTGAAAGGGTGGAGTAATAAGGGAACAACTAGGTAGTTCGATTATAGGATTTTCTTGTAAAGTAAAAGTCGTTAATGACCATCATGCGAAGCTACTAGCTTTGCTTCAAGTTTGAACCTAGCGCATAAAATAAACATTAATCATTTGCTCATGGAGACCGACT
The DNA here is from genome assembly GCA_027705065.1 of Solanum peruvianum. Classification (NCBI taxonomy): domain Eukaryota; kingdom Viridiplantae; phylum Streptophyta; class Magnoliopsida; order Solanales; family Solanaceae; genus Solanum; species Solanum peruvianum. The sequence goes on from JAKWJD010001763.1 coordinate 15,263,682, forward strand.
TTCAGGTATTAATTTACAACTTGGAAAGTGCTAAACCAACACATTCACACATTTAATCGGATTGTAGGTCAATGCTCCTATTGATGGGAAGATCAACAATGAAGCTTATAATAAGGGAGGCTAACTTAGTAGTAGATATATTTGCGGAATATGTAAAGAAGACTATGCATTCAAATATGTCTATGAACAAATTGTTTGTTTTTGAAACATCTCCTTCCTTTACATCAAAATCTCTTGAAAGAGATGCGAATTAAACTATATCGTTTAGATCTATTCCTTTTTGTAAGGATGAACCGTATATTTAATAAATAATATATATATTATATATATATATATATATATATATATATATATATATATATATATATATATAAAGCTTCTGGAATGTTCAATTTGTATGGCCTGAGTAATGAAAATATTTTCAAACTCGTAAGTCACACTTCATCAAATTCATCACAAATCATTAGCAAATCAATATGGAAATATACAATACAACTCATCATCCTTTTTGACATATCACAATCCAACATCCATAAGGGACCAAGTAATATGGTATCCAACCTACACTTGGAATTATAATGCATTCAATTATAAAAGTGTAAGTATATATGAACCCATATTATCCGTCGACAACTTAATGTTTTGATTCATGATTGCATAAACCCATATTATCCGTCGACAACTTAATGTGTCGATTCACGATCGCATCTGGAAACCTTATCCTGTGGACTTTAGCTCTTCTTTTTTTTGAATTTTGTCTCCAACACACACCTTTTTTTTCCTTCTTTCACAGAGGAGGAAAGAATAATATTTCAAGCGGATAGAGAACTGAATTTCCATTAGATTCATTCCCAGGCTTGCTTTGTTGCAGCAAGATGATCAGTCCGAGAGTGCTGGAGAGAAGAGAAAGTGGTAAAAACTTCTCTTATTCGATCACCGAGAAGTCAGACAACTCTAAAGGAAAAAGGTCTTGATAGGGGTCGTCAGCGTCGAGAAGCGGAGGTGAACAACAAGGACTATATATATCTTGTAGACGATATCCCACCCTTCTTCCAGAAGGAAGGATTCGGGCTTAACCCAACTCGACCCTGCCTTCCTCTTGTAATTGACCCTTCTTTTGTGCTACGCCTATCCATCCGTCACATTGACATCCAACCGGGTGATCTTTTAATAACACTATATCCATCCGTCACATTGACATCCAACCGAGTGATCTTTTAATAACACTATATATTAACTAGTTTATCAAAATTATGAAACTCTAGACATCAATCATCAATCAATTTAAGTCATCAAATCAAAACACTTGTCCAAAATACAAACAACTCAATAAAATCATGAAAATTATATATATCCTGGCCTTTTTTATGCAATTATTGTATCTTTCAGAAATTTCCATCTTTCAAAATCATGTCTCACTTTCGTTTGTGCACACATGCTAATTAATTTTAATCTTGCGCATCTAGTTATAACCTGTTGAGGACCCTAGATATCCACATATTGTATCAGTATGGTACCTAATATATTTCCATACATAACCGCACATCCTTAAGATCACATTGGACTCAATCCACTTATCATCCAAATAGTGAATAAACTCACCTAATTTTATCTTCTTAGAAGATCTAACAAAGTTTTAACATATTAGTTTATCAAACCAGAGATTTCCATGATTTACTCTAGTCCATTCATGGAGTTTTATCCCTACTAACGGTCATTATCCAAAAATGAATGTGATGACACTTGTCTATTCCCACCAAAACAAGTCAATCTAAATCCAAATTAAAATAAAGAGATGTGGAAAATAGTAAAGCAAAAACAAGATGAATGTGGAACACTGATTCATTCTAACAATATAATACTCTAAAACTTGTTTGTCATATATGTACAAACCACTAATGAAAGTTTCTCAAGTAGAACAATGCTTAAAGAAAAATGAGAAGAGGGTCCGGAAAGATGACAATCAACTACCTCTCAAATACTTCAGTGGGCCTCGTATTTCAGGTGAACAAGTAGATCACGCAGCTTTAGGCTCGAAACCTTCACAAGTGTAGAAGAAAGGGATGAGTACCAATAACACAGTACAAAACAAGCAACCTACTAAACAAAGCAACTAGCTAGAAATCAAATACCCCTTACATTCCAATCGAACCTCCTCAAACTACAACCTACATAGAAATTAGTTCAAACCTAGCGATTCTACAATACACGGCTCACAGGCCCAACATTCACATTCAACGTTTGATCTTCACAATCCAAAAATCACATAAGTCAAGCTTAATGACAAGTAGTTCAGTCACACACAACAAGTACAACACTGTCAAGTATCAAGCAAGTCAAACACACAAGCATTAGATACAACAAGACATATTAATCAATCTCTTGCCATAATAATTTTCCATTGGTGAAATATCACTAGCCATAACCATTTTCCATCAGCTTTAAATAACATCACTAGCCATAACCATTTTCATCAGTTTTATATCAATAGTCGGAACCATTCCCCATCGACTTTATATCAAATCAATAGCCATAACTATTTCCCATTGGCCTTATATTATTAGTCAGAACTATTATCCATCGGCTATAATTATATCAAATCACTAGTCAGGATCATTTCTCATCAACTTTATATCATTAGCTGGAACCATTATCCATCAGGTTTATATCACTAGTTGGTTAAGACCTCGACATCATAAATCATCACATTTCTCATAATAGTGCTCAGAATTGATGCATACAAGCAATATCACACCACACAGAAGATACAACAATTGACAAAAGCTTAGTCAACAATCATGCTTTCAAGCATTTCATCAATTAACCAACAAGGGTTACAATAAGGTAATTTACATTATCATATTCAACACATAGAAATTTTCATTTCAACCCCTTTTTACTCATTTATATATACAATTGGACAATTAAGCCCTTCACCTCCTCCTCATTACCCCCAACACATAATCAACGAAGGAAGAATATGAATTCAACTGAAACAAGGTTTAGAAAGCCACTTGACTGCAATTAGCAATAACTCCAATAGTTGAGTCATCCCCTTCTGAATTGCTTCAAAAGCCACACAAACCATGCACAAGCAAATATTCTTAATAAATTTGTGGAAATAACAATATCGACATCAATACTCTTGCAAGGTGGATCAATCAACACAAAATCTAATTCTACAAGTAAGGTTTGAATCTAGAATTTAATACTTGAAAACATTGCTCAAGTGTTAAGAAATTCATTAGGGAAAACCATTTTGAAAAGGAACTTAAAACCAATTCATAAACTCCATTTTAGTTCGAACTTCGGTTCTTGAAAAAAACTTATTATTCACCAACCAAAATACCATATTTTTAGGTTAAAACTTATAATTAATTAATGAAAAATAAAGGTTTACGATCAAGAAAACTTACCCAACTAACCTGGCACCAAAAAGTCTTTCAAAATTTGCCACCAAGGGTTCACCAAGTTCAAAAATGGTGAAATGGGGCTTAAACCCAGAAATGGAAGGCCAAAACCCTTCTATGATGTCGTACAAGGGACTAAGGGTTCACTTAAGTGAACCCCACTAAAAGCACGGGTCTCTTTTAAGCAAACGATTCTTCGATTATTTGAAGATCGCAATCGCGAACAGGTCTTTGGCGATCGCGAAGGTCAAAGGAAGTTGAACCTTCCGAAAGAGAAAAACACCTTGTAAAAGCGAGCTCCTCCTCACGATGGTGAAAGAAACCAAATTTAGGTACAAGAAAAATCAGCCAACTCTTAAAACATCAAAAGGACCATTTGTGCTCAATACTACTTCCAATAATATAACTCGTGCTACGATTTAAAAAAATATTTACTTATACTAAAAGTTTGAGATTATTACTCAAAATGTTCTCTTAAAGGAGATAGTTCTAAAAAACTTCTCATGAAGTCATTTGAAAATTGATGTTTCCGCTCATTTTAAATGTAAAAATATTTACTTTTTGAAACACTTAGTTCCTTTATATTTATTTTAAAAACATGAATTCAAATCTCCTCATCCTCATATTCAAGTACTCAAGTCTTAAAACAAGTTTTTAAAGTTTGTAAAAGACTTCTAAAAAAGACTCGAAAGCCTCTCAAACGTGACTCTTAACATTTTCTTGAATTTGAAATATGAATCAAGAGTTATGATTCATCATATAAAGGATCTTTTGATGATTAGATGTATTTTAGAATAGTTATAATAAGGAAGAGAGTGAATATATTTTGAAAAATAACTCATATGAGACGAACAACAGAAAACGACGGGTAAAGGTGACCCTGGCACACTGAGTGGCCCGAGACACCAGCCCTAAACTATAGAGAACTATTTTTGCTGCACTGCTGGCGCGCATCAGTGGCGTGTCTCCCCAGCCCCTGCCCAAAAAACTCGATGAATGTTCCTAATCGATTTTTGTCTCTAATTCACCTAGAATCAAGTGGTTTCTTCCAAATTTCATTAAACTTATTTACCCAACACAATTTCATGAAAGTCATTCAGACTCAATATACGGAGAAAAAATTACATGGTTGGAGTGTGGGTGAACGAACCCAACACTATGAAAACTGACATACCTTGAAACACAAAACCTCAAGACTATGAAAACTTACATATCAAAGAATGAAGCACAAAACCTCAATAACTCCTCAAAATCTCAAATTATTCAGACTCAATAACGAAATTACGGATGAAAAATCACATGGTTGGAGTGTGGGTGAACGAACCCAAAACTATGAAAACTTACGTACCTTGAAAGGATTTAATCCTTGGAAAAACTCCTCAACGATTGCAAAAATCTTGAATGAACGATTGAACTTCTCTTTTTTTTATCCTCTTGAATTTCTCTCTATTACCCTAAGTGTGTTTTTGAATTGTGAAAACTGATCTAAATAATTTTTGACCCCTAAAATATTACTAGAAATTAGTTAGGCTAGTAGGGTAAGGAAAACAACCAAAATAGCCCTCCTTCGGATGAGTTTCCTAAAACGAATGGGCTGAACTCAAACGAGTATATCTCCATCATTTGAACTTATATTTTAGCAAATTTGGTGACGTTGGCAAGAGGAATCAAAGATCTTTCATTTTATATCTCACAGGCCACTTAACTCATAATGTATTGAAAATTATGGTTGTTTGAAGTTGACCCAAAACTCACTATTTAACACTAACAAATTCTCGATTTAGCCCTTTCCACATAGGTTCTTGCTAAAATTAGTTCTTTCTACGACCGATGTGTTACAATATCTCTCCTTTTAAACCTTCATCCTATAATGAGATTACTTTAAATAGAACAAAGGGTGGCAAAATCTAACATCCAACTCAAATACCCAACATGCAATTTAACACAACATAACATATTAATTTAAAGAGTGTTTCACTCTATTGCAGGTTACACAAAAGAATTTTGGTCAAGCAAAGATAGGGGAAGCTGGAATAGCCTCTGTCAAATCTTTGAAGCAGACACCGATCAAAGAACTTCCATCAGAGTCAAATGGCAAAACCACCTAGAAATTTTATTAAGCTCAACTGTCATGGAAATTGCGTTCAAGGAAGTTGTGGTGGAGGGGGACTAATTGTTTTATTTCAGAAAAGAAGACTATTTTTATATCAGTTTTATATTTTTTTAGAGTCGCCACTTAATTTTTGAGAAAAAGTCAAGAAAAAACTTAGTTTTCGAAAAGATTTAAACAGGAAAACTTTTAGAAAACTTTAAGGGGGTTCAGGGATTCACATTTATATTTTAGGAAGGGGTTTAAGGCACCTAAAATATCCATTAACACGATTTTCCAATAATTAAATTGTTTGGCTAAAACGTCTAACTCATTTTGAGATAAAGAAATACTTAGAGTTGTTTGAAAAGTGAAGTATCAATTTTATTATCTAATTGAGATTTACAAAATTTATTTATTTATTTTTAAGTTTATTTATACTTGGTTGATTTAGATAAGTGATTAAAACGAGGTGGCGTCTTGTAGGGATTTGAAATTTCCTAACTTAAAACTAGTAGTAGATATCGACAAGCAAATAGACGAAAGTAAAAGGAGAGAGTGAGAGAGAGTTGAGTCCATATCCGATTTCTTTCTCCCTGGACTGGTATTTGGACCCATTTCTTTTTGGGGCCTTTGACCCATTTCAATGATACGTGTCCTAATGAGCAAAATAATAATAATAAGACAAGGGCTTAGGACTAGAACAACAAAAATACAAAATTCTAAGGAAATAAACTTGGGCCCTTATGGCCCACTCTCTTCCTCTTCTTCCACTTCAATTCCTTTAATTTAGGGACCTATACGCCTTTTTCGAAACTTATTCTTCTATTTAATAGGCTGACTCGAATAAGGGAATTTGAGCTTTGATTACTTTCACGAAATGCAAGAGGGAGTTCATGGCGAACTCAGATAAATTTAATATAAAAAAAGTAAAGTCACATTAGCGATGGGATCAAAATACAGAGCACACTTTAGTTTATTTTTCTTTATTATTATTTTATTTATTTCATTGTTTACATAATACAGTGAGAAAAAGAAGAAACAAAAAGGGCTACTTCGATTTTCACTCACGAATACTGCAAACCAATTTTCGGAAGATCAAAATAAATCACATGAGTCATTCAAACAAAGATGTTAAGACAAAGAGTATATTTTGATCACTGTAAGCATGTGTTCAAACAATTTATGAGCAAACTCCCTTTTTAGCTTCCATTGGTTTTCGGTCCCAAACAAATTTCTCATATTGATGAATAATCCATTGAATTACTGAGGAACAGACACAAAATGAGCAAGTAAAACCACTAAGGAATAACATCAAAATTAGAAAAATCATCTTTTCACATAGAGAGAGACCAATAGAGGCACAAGTCAATGTCAAACAATCATTTTTATACGCCAAACATTTAGAGAAAAGTGAAGCAGGATATAGAAATTGGAAGACAACTCGTTTGGAACATCAGAAACATGTATTGTATGTTAGAAGAACATTTGTAAAATGAAGCGAAGGACAACTTCTGAGATTCTAACTAACAAAACATTATGCCTAAAAAAAACCAAAATTTCCTAGTTTCAAAACGTTGAACAACTAGCAGATACTTAACAGACTTGAACCAAAGTTGTAATTCTCGTCTAAGGATGACATAGATATAAATACTTACAGTAAATCATTAAACTCGCCAAATGCATTTGTTTAGTCAAGCTACCGGGCAATGGCAATCACAAAAAGAGAATTAATCATGATTTTTGAATGCATCTCATATATATTAGGAGATTGATTACGAATGACAAACATTTTATTTATTTATTTATTTATTTTTAAAATTTGAGCAAATATGGTGTAAAATTGATTTAAATGAGGCACATTGAGCCATAGGACCAACATGATATCAAATAGAATAGTGAAGCCATTTGTGGCATCCAACACACATCATCCAACATACAATAACTAAAATGACATACTACTTCGCAATCAACAATTTTTCAAGATTTTGCTTTCGTTTGGTAAGAAGGTCAGAAGTAGTGAAACAAAAATACAAATTTTGACATTAGCACACAAGGGAATAAGGGCATACAAGCTCAATGACATTCAAAAGAATTTCAAAAGGAGGCAGTGGTATAACCTTGAGGGGAACAACAAACGAAAAGCGAATTTAGGCACGAATAAAAAAAAAAGAAAACAACACTTACTAGTAGACCATGAAATAACTAAAGCGTCATGAATGAGGCATATCAATAAGTCGAAATACCGAAAAACAACACCACAAGCTTCAAATCACTCAAAAATCATTTTGAAATCTAAAAGACGATAGAAAAAAAATACTACAAAAGAGGATCTAATACCTTCTTCTGGTCAGCGAAGAGGGACATGAACGAGTTGGAGAGACAACCTTCACCACACCAAGCTCAACTAGGAACAATCGATTAAAGATACAGACATGAACTTGAAAGCGAAGCACCAAAACTATTATCTCTGCCCTTTCAAAATGTGTTTCATGATTCAAACGTATCCTCCCCTCAATCTTTTGTGTGCTCGACTTGAAAAAATCACAAAAGAAAAAGCTCAATATTTTTTCCTGCCCACCAACAATGACGAAAAAAGAAGTTATATAGAATCAAACTAGGATTCCAAAAGGGGGAAAAATCGGATGAGGAAGAACGATTTTTCATATTTCGAATTCCCAAAGCTTTCACCAAAAAGGGAGAACATCTTTTCTCTGTAAATGAACTTCATTTCAAAAGAGGAAAGAAGGTTGGATGGCGATTTTGTGTCCTTGGAACCGACGTGTCCCAATCTCACGCTACCAAGGACAAAATCACGTGTTGAAAGGTGCTGCTGAAGGTTGTATGAAACGGAAAGATACATTGTTCACGTTTTCTAGGGTGGAACGCGTGCAAGGCTATGCTATTGCTACTGGGGAAAACAAAGAAATACGTAGATGTTGCTTTTGCTGGGAATTTCAGTTGCTGTGCTTGGAGTTTGGGAAAGTTTCTATGAATGTTTACGTTGTTCTAGATTCTCCTTTGTGAAGGGGAAAGTGGGCGGGGTCAAACAGCGAGCAGTGGGCTAGGGCAATTGATTTTGGCTGATTTGAGGATGAGAATAGGAACGGGCCTGCTGGGAAATAAAAAAAATTGGGCTGGGTATATAAAAGAAAGGGTGGGCTGGAAATTGTTTAACTAGGTGTTGGGTTCGAATTACTAAATTGGGTCACTAAAAGGTATGTGCCAAAATTGACCTCTTGACAAAATGAGTTAAAATATTTTGCTAATGATAAGATGAATCAATTAATTAATAAGTTCCTTAATTTTAACGACATAAAATAACTATTTAATTACAAACTATATAATTTAAAGCATAAATATATAAACAAACTAATTAGTAAAAATTTTAAATGAAGTAAAGTCTTTTTGAGGCGATTTTTTAATAAACATAACATATATTAGCCGTATATATGTGTGTGTATATATATATATAGATATATAGATATAGAGATATATATATATATATATATATATAATAGATATATATATATATATATAGATATATATATATATATTATATATATTAACTTCATATAAAAGCTAATTATTTTAAAATCATTTTAAAATTAAGAAACTCGTTAATTAATTCCTATTGTGGAGGGTCATAATTAGGTGTCAAAAATTGTCCCACATTTTACTTGGATTGATGCAAGAAATTCGAGGAAAATGAAGTTGACCAATCCAATTTTAACTGACCACAAATTCATCTTTTGGAAAAAGAAATTTGGTACGGACTTTAGGCCGAACCACGTAAATAGGTGTCCTATATATCTAAGGTTACATGAGAATTCAGGCCATTTGTAGTTCAAAGGCTTGATTTAACGCACGATAACGAAACATGAATGGACCGGAATGTTCGCAAATAAGATTTAAAATGAATTTTGGAATATAGCCGATTTTCAACATTGGGTCCGCCTACATATCCTTAAACTTTAGGAACAGGCTATTTGTAGGTTCTATACGGATGACAAATTACGTCGAGTATGAAAAGGAGGTTTGTAACCTCTTAGCCATGAATGTGGTGCACTTCACACCTATAACTAAGAACTTACGCAGACATAATTTCCAAAGCTCTTGGTGTATTGTCACTCAGATTGAAAACTTGCTTCCGGCAGATACCAAAATTTCTGGATGCGAGACAAAAAGTAAGAAAAACTAAGAAAAACCCACATGCCTTATGATAGGGGTGTGGTTTGATTGTGGTAGAAGTCGCTCCTCTGATTGCGTTCTAAGAATTTGACATTCCTCTTTGGACTATGTCCCAGTTTGATGTTAAGAAAAAGTTCCACGTTGTGATGCATCCTTTATGATGTCGTCCGCACCTGTTTTTTTTTGTTGGGAGAATTCATCTTTTTGGATGCTCTCGACAAAGACTGAGATGAAATCATTAGCATAAAAATGCAATTCAAATGGGAGACAATGTCTTTTATCGGGTTGACATTTAGTTGCTCTCCTTCTTCATTTGACGTTACCTCGATCGATTTGACGTAAAACAAATAAATTTTATGTATTATGTTTGCAATATAATCTTCAATGTACTCTTCATTTGATATCAAAATGAATAAAAACATGTGCCAGTTTTGATGTTTCTCTTGATGTCGTCCTTAATGATTCTCTTGGTGTTTACTCTTGTAAAAAATAAAGGAATGCAGATGATGTTGCTAGGAAAATATTCTCTAGGAATGCACGATTTCTTTCTCTTGCAATATGTGACTTCTTTTTGAAATGCATAAATTCCTTTTTCTTGCTATGCATGACTTCTTCTCTGCGATGCATGACTTTCCGCGAAGCAAGAATTTCTTCTCGCAATGCATGAATATCTTCTTGCGATGCATGAATATCTTCTTGCAATACATGACTTCTTCTCTGCGATGCATGACTATCTTCTCTCAATGCATGAATGTTCTCTCACGATGCATGACTTTTTGCAATGCATGAATATCTTATTGCAATGCATGACTTTTTCTCTGCGATGGGTGAGTTTTCTCTTGCAATGGATGATTTCTTCTTGTGATGCATGAATTTTCACCATACATGAATATCAACTCGCGATGCATGATTTTGTACAATGCGTGAATATCTCTGCGATACATGACTTTCTGTGATGCATGAATATCCACTCACGATGCATTTTTTTCTGCGATACATGAATATCAACTCGCGATGCATGATTTTTCGTGATGCATGAATATCTACTCGTGATGCATGATTTTCTTCGATGCATGAATATCAACTCGTGATGCATTATTTTCTGTGATGCATGAATATCAACTCGCGATGCATGATTCTCCATGATACATGAATATCAACTCGTGATGCATTATTTTTCTCAATGCATGAATATTAACTTGCGATGCATGATTATCTTCCCGCGATGCATGATTATCTTCCCGCGATGCATGATTTTCTTCTAGACATGATTTTCTTCTAGAGGCCATCCTTGGTACCAAATGGATATAGTGCTTTAATTGAGAGACATAGTGATCTTCTGGGTACATTCTGGATAATGACATCGTCGCAATTGATGATACGATAAAATGACCCTCCAGGTAGTATATCATCTCAATCGAAAATACAGATATGATGACCCTCTCGGTAGTAGTACTATCATGTCTGATAATATGATGTAGATGATGTCTTTGACAAAAAATTGTGAACTGTCTTTCTTGAGATCTGCATTTGATTCATCTTTTACCATAGTTGTATTTTCACCATAGACTTCATGTTGTTGGGAATCGGATGAAACAATGTTGTTCATGTTCCCAAGTCTTCGATAAAGCAATATGAATTCCTGCATCCACCAAAAAATTGTTAATTTTGGGGAGCTCTTCGCCCCTTGACTTATCCATATTCATCGATTACAGGAATTCTGCTGATTTCAGAGTAAACCTATAAACCTGCATCCATAGAAAAATCGTTAGTTTTAAAAAAAGACTGATCTTTGTTTATTTCTTCGGTTGTGTGCTCCTTATCCTGCTATCTTCGGTTGATTTTTTCGATATCCCGACTCTTGATAATTAAGATAAAATATTTCATGCCAAAACAAATGATACATAAAGGAAAACATATTTAAGATAAATTGATTTTCAAAAATTAGTATTTAGCAAAAGGTCACTGCCGAATGTCATGTCACATCAAGCTTAACAAACTTTGAGTCTGATGCTTGGAGGTCTATTTGATTATTTGTTAGGGAGTATTCAAAGTCACTCTAGACAGTCGATAAACCCATGTTGAAATTTTGAGGTCATCCTCAAAATTTCTGTCCTAGTTAACTGTCTTGGCTTAACTTTAACTGTCGGTGGGCAAATCATGGAATTTTTGAGATACCCTCGAAAGTCCTGTCCCAGTTGCAGATTCCAAAGTAACTTCAGTCTCAAATTATTGAGGATAAATCTTCTTCTAGAGAATTTTTGAGTCCCTTTCAGACATTATGTCCCAGTTTTTATTGTAAAGAGAAATAGAAATCTTATGGGAGATATGGCCGAACCATTATGGCTCCTACGTATCCTGTTGAGGTAGGAATCAGGCCAAACGTAGTTTCACTTTAAGGTTAATAACATTAAGAAATTTTACGAAGAAATTGACCGAGGCCGACAAGGCCGCCTACGTATCTCACTCTTGAAAATTCAGGTCGAACATAGTTCAAATACAAAGAATATTAAAAAGGGATAAATGGGGTGACCGAGGCCGATATAAGCGACGTACACATCTTATTCTTGAGAGTTCAGGTCAGAAATAGTTCATTTACAAGAGGGATAGAGTTTTTAAATAAAGCAAATACAAGCAAATTGAACGATTAAAGGGAAATGACAAAAATACAAACTGAACTTCACACGTAATATCTCTTGACAACATCTGAGTTGATTGGTTTCGGCCATGCGGTGCCATCCATCTCCGACAGGATCAAAGCACCTCCAGATAATACCTTGCGAACCATGTAAGGTCCTTGTCGATTCAGCACAAATTTCCCTTTGTGCTCATCCTGATGAGAAAAAAATGCGCTTGAGTACCAGCTGATCAATTTCAAAAATTCTAGCTCTGACTCTTTTGTGGAAAGGGCAAATCGTCCTTTGTCGATATAATTGGCCATGACAAACAACAACCACTCTCTTCTCATCGATCAATACTAATTGATCGATATGCTTGCGGACCCATTTGACATTACTTAATTCAGCTTCTTGGATGATTCTCAAAGATGGTATCTCAACTTCAGCAGGTATGACTGCTTCTGTTCCATACACCAACAAATAATAGCTCTGATTGATGTTTTGAAGATCGTCCCGTATCCTAATAGAGCGTATGAAAACATCTCATGCCAACCTTGGTGATTGTCAATCATTTTCCTTAGAATCTTCTTGATGTTCTTATAGGCGGTTTCTACATCTCTATTCATTTGAGGATGATAAACAATTGAGTTTTGATGTGTAATCTTAAATTGCTCACATATATCTCTCATCAATTAACTATTGAGATTCACACCATTATCAATAATGATAGATTCTGGTATTCCAACCCTATATATCAGATTGTTGCGAATAAAATCAGCTACAACTTTCTTGGTCACCGACTTGTACGACGCTACTTCCACCCACTTGGTAAAGTAGTCAATGGCAAGCAAAATAAATTTTTGTCCATTAGAAGTGGCTGGCTCTATCGAACCGATGACATACATGCCCCAAGCTACAAACGGCCAAGGTGAACTCATAACTTTGAGTTCGTGAGGCGGCACTCAGATCAAATCATCGTGCACTTGACTTTTATGACATTTCTGCACAAACTTGCAATAATCATGATCCATAGTCATCCAGTAATAGCTGGCTCGAAGGATCTTTCTAGAAAAAGTGATCCCATTCATGTGCATGCTGCAAAGTCTAGCATGTATTTGTTCGATAAGCTTCGAAGCTTCAACATCATCGATACATCTGAGAAGACTTAAATCTGGAGTCTTCCTACAAAGGACTTCTCCACTAAGAAAGAAGTTGAGGGACAAACGGCGATCAATTTATTCTGGTTAAATGTCGCATTTCCAAAATAAATCCCAGACTCTAAGTACTTCTTGATATCAAAATACCATGGCAAATCGTCTTGTTCTTCTTCTACATGAAAAAAATGGTCCGGATGTTCTTTCATCTCTATATCCAAAGGGTCAATATAATCAGTATGTATGTTTAGTCATTGAAGCGATGGTAGCGAGAGCATCAGCTAACTCATTTTGTGTTTTGGAGTATGTCTGAACTCAATCTTACGAGATCTCTTGCATAATTTCTGTATACAATGCACATAATTTCAGCCATGTTGTTCGTGCAATTAAACAGGAGCTTAGCTGCCATAGGATAGTGCTGACCAGATTCTGACACTAAGACAACTCCAATACCCTTTCCTTGGTGATTCGCCGCTCCATCAAAGAATACCCTCCAACCAGGGTACGCTTCAAAAATATCTTCGCCCACAAATGATACCTCTTCATCAGGAAAATAAGTCTTAAGCGGTTCATACTCTTCGTCGACTAAATTTTTTGCAAGGTGATCAACTACGTCTTGTGCTTTTATCACCTTCCCAATCGCATATACAATATCCAATTCACTCAAAAGCATTCGCCATCTAGCCAACTTTCCGGTCGGCATCGCCTTCTGGAAAATGCACTTCAATGGGTCCATTCTGGAAATGAGATATGTAGTATAAGAAGACAAATAATGCTTCAATTTCTGGGCAATCCAAGTCAAAGCACAATGATATACTGTGGATTCACGGTATTTTTAATGCTTTTAACTTAAGTTTAGTGTGTGTCCAAAAGCTTTTTGTATTGATTTTTATGTAAATTTCTCTTTATTTGCAGGAAATCTGTCCAAAGATGAATGCGGAAGTTTTTGAGCAAGAAATGCAGAAAAGTTACCACCTACGGAGCTTATGACGGTCCGTCGAGCTTGCGATGGTCCGTAGGTGGCAACGTAGTGAAGCTGCTGAAAGAAGATGGGGAAGTCTGACCAAGTGTGGGATTACGGAAGTTCATAACGGACTGTTATAGCCACGACAGTCCGTCCGGCTGGTTTGTCGCAATGATCAGAGAGTAGTCCAGTACCCAATTTCCAAGAAGTTTAAGTGTTATGGAACGGAGACCCTCTACGGATCGTCGTGCTTGGAACGATACGTCATACCTGCCGTTGAGGGTAATGAAGAGAGTAGCAGAAGAATTTTTGAAGTATGGGATGACGGAGGCCATGAAGGCCCGTCATGACCACGACGGTCCGTAACGAGGTCCATCGTGACCACAACGATCCGTCACGAGGTCCGTCAACCCAGCTGCATTTTGACAAATTTTCAGTATTTAGAGTCCTTGTTCTATTAGGTTTTTGTTTTTTATAAATAGTTCGAAAAACCTCGTTTGTGGGGTTAGACTCTTTGTTGGTTAGACTCTTTGTTAGTTAACTCTTTGATATTAGACATTTTGATTCTTACACTTTTTCTGGAATTGATTGTTGGTGATTTTGTTGATTAATGAAGTGAATTTCTGGATTTTATTCTTTCTCAACAAAGTAAGTGCATGAATTCTTATATTAAATATATGAATATTGTGTTTATTACTATAGGTAACTAAACTCCATAACTAGGGTTGTGGGAACCATGGGTGAACAATGAGGTAAAATTTAACTAAAATAACAATTCTAGAATAGTGTCTTGCATATATTGATAATTCTTTCGTTTAGAAGTCTTTTTAACGGATGGCCAACGTTAGAACTCGCCTTAATGCTACTTGACGGACCAAGGAGGTAAATATAGGAAAAGAATTATTACCATAGATTTAGTCTATACTATCTAATAGGCTAGTGTTAATTGGTACGAGGTAATAACTTAGTCAAATATCGAATACACCGCTTAAAATGAGGTAAAGGTAATGGTTAGTATAGCAACACACGTAGCCGGACTAAGGCGCGGAGTGAAATTTTCTAGATGCCGCACCAAGGATTTAGAAATACATAACTTATCACTTTGCATGCAAGATACTAGGAAAGAATTTTTATAGTTAGAATTATCAAGTTAGGAACCTATGGGGAACACTTAAACCCTAGTTACTCTTATTAATTGATTAAACTCCAAGATTTTAATCTGTTAGTTGTTTACTTTGATTTAGTTAGTTATTTTCATTAATTTAGAAATAAAAAAACCCCCTTTTATTGTCTTTTGTTTTCTACGGAAATAATTGACTAAATAATAGTAATAATAGATTAAAGTTAAGTCTGAACTGTTTTCCTCGTGGGACCGATCCCAACCTCATTAGTTGGTTCTTTACTTGATACGACCGCTTTACTTCTTATTTGAGAAGTAAGTTTGAGCGTATCAAAGTTTGGCGCTGCTGCCGGGGAAAGTAATTTTTAGATTAACTTAAACTTATTACTAAAGTTTAGTCAATATTTTCTTATTTTTTTTTGTTTTTGATTCTTGCAGAACTATCTTCCTTGTATGCCAAATACACAGAGAGGAAGAGAACAATTGTTTCCCTACGATCACGAATTAAAGCGTACACTATGCAATATGAATAGAAACTTAGGTATTAACGATGATGATCCATACCAAAACATACTAGCTCCAGTTGATGTTCATTGTCAGTTATTACCCGATGATCCCAGTGAAAATAAACAAAGGGGAAAAAAATACTGCTCCACATCCTCAAGAATACTACAAAGGCTTGATAATATTGTAGACTCTGATGGGAAACTTGTCTTTCTCCCTCTACCACAAGGCTACACCTTTGTGGTTACTAGTAGTCTGATGCAAATGCTCACTGCTAGAGGTTTGTTTTCAGGGCTACCTTCTGAGGACCCACATGCCCATATAGCTAAGGTAAGGGCAGTGTGTAAAAGCTGTGTAGGGAGGCCTGATTTGGATTTGGATGTTATAGGGCGAAGAGTATTTCCTCTCTCACTGACGGGAGAGGTTGCTATTTGGTTCACTAAGCTCCCTTATAACTCAATTTTCACTTGGAACCAACTAAGGGATGTTTTCTTATTACGTTACTACTCGGGCTCCAAGAAACTAAACCACAAAGACAGAGTGAAAAACTTTGTGACACTACCAGGAGAGTCAGTTGGTAGTTCCTGGGATATATTCACTTCATTTTTGAGAAGTGTGCCCAATCACCTCATAGATGATGAGTCACTGAAGGAATACTTCTATTGGGGACAGGATGACAATAATAAAGTGGTACTGGATACTATAGCGGGTGGTTCTTATGGGGAGTGTCCTTATGCCGAGATTGCTGAGAAGTTAGAGAAAATCTCCCAGAATAATAAAGCTTGGAGTAATGAAGTCAGATACTGGGAGAAATACCTTCCTAGTGCAATCCACTCACAACCCAGCCACAGATGAGATTCGTGAAGAGATGAATCAGATGAGAACTGAGCTTGGGTTGGTATTGAAACATGTCACTAGGGGGTGCAGAAAAGATAAACACAGTTAACTACTTGTCTAACCCCCCCACAAAGATGAATGTTATTATGAGAAGG
The DNA here is from genome assembly GCA_027705065.1 of Solanum peruvianum. NCBI lineage: Eukaryota > Viridiplantae > Streptophyta > Magnoliopsida > Solanales > Solanaceae > Solanum > Solanum peruvianum. The sequence goes on from JAKWJD010001763.1 coordinate 15,280,724, forward strand.
ATTACTATGCGGTAAATGAGCAGACGGGGGGATCTGACCGAGTGCCCAAGGCTCAAATCATGAGAATTGGCGCCAAGGTCAATGAAACCAAGGTCGGATCTATGGTAATTATAACCGTGAGGGTCATTATGTCCAAGATGGAAATTACAACCGTGACAACAACTTTAACAGGGGTAACTATGCTAATAGAAATGGACCCTATGTTCCTCCTCAAAATCATGAAGTTACTCCTAGGGATGGTGGAGGTAGTATGGCGCGAGTTGAGGATATGTTGCACAAAATAATGAGGAGGTTCGATGCTACTGATGAGCACACTAAAGAGTTCAGGAGTGATTTAGGGCGTATTGGGCAAAAAGTCAATACACATGCAATATCTATTAAGCAGCTTGAGTTACAATTGGCCCAATTATCTGCGATTGTGAACACACGGAAACCGGGCACTCTTCCTAGCAACATTGTCCAAAATCCAAAAAATGATGGAAATTGTATGGTAATCTCGTGGTGGCAAGCAAACCATTGACCCACCTATGCCGTCTAATGAGAAAAAAATGACAAAAGATAATGATAAAGTGGTAGAGGTTAGTGGTGAAGTAGAAGATAACACTGGAAAAGATGCTGAAGTGCCTAAAAAGGTAACTCCCATGCCTAGACCACCACCCCAATTTCTTCAAAGATTAGTGAAAAAGACCAAGTATGGTAAATATCGGCGTTTTATAACAATGTTGATGCAACTTTCTATCAATGTCCCTTTTGTAGATACTTTAGAACAAATGTCCGGTCATGCCAAGTTTATGAAAGATCTGGTTACAAAGAAAAGATCGGTCACTTTTAAGGATGATGATAGAATGCAACATTGTAATGCTATTGCTACAAGATATCTGGTACAAAATAAAGAAGATCCGGGTGCGTTCACTATTTTTTGTACAATCGTCATATTACATTTTGTGAAAGCATTATGTGAATTGGGGGCAAGCATAAATCTCATGCCCCTCTCGATTTACAAGAAGTTAGGTTATGGTGATCCAAATCCCACTACAATGCGGCTACTGATGGCCGATTGAACAGTAAAAAGGCCTATAAGGATACTCCACGATGTGCTAGTAAAAGTGGAGTCATTCATATTTGCAGCAAATTTTGTTATTCTTGATTGTGAAGTGGATTTTGAAGTGCCCATTATCCTTGGGAGGCCATTCCTTGCTACGGGTAGAGCCTTAGTTGATATGGAAAAAAGGCAGATGAAATTTCAGTTGAACAAAGAAGAAGTGACCTTCAACATTTGTAGGTCCATGAGGCAGAGTGGTGAGCTCAATTGGTATCTGATCTATCCTACAAAGTTAGTGAGTCATCTGAGACATAAATAGAAGAACGTGTAGAAGTATTTGCGGCAGTGATAATGAATTTTGATAACGATTGCATTGAAGAGTATGAGTCATTAGTCGAAGCTCTTGATCAAGGTGATGTTCGGTTTAAACCGAAGAAATATGAGTTAGACATGAAGAATCGCGAGTCTCCACCCGCGAAACCATCTATAGAGGAGGATCCAAAGTTAGAACTAAAAGCTCTCCCACCTCATCTCAGGAATGAATTCTTAGGAAATGGTGACACTTTGCCGGTAATCATTGCATCTGCTCTGAATGAACAACAAGTTGAGAGTTTGGTGAAAGTGCTAGAAAGGTTCAAAAGAGCTATTGGGTGGACTATTGTGGACATTATTGGGATCCATCCTGGTATTTGTTCTCATAAAATCCAACTCATGCCCGATCATAAGCCAAGTATTGAGCACCAGCGATGCTTAAATCCATCTATGCAAGAGGTCGTGAAGAAGGAAATCATTAAATGGTTGGATGCCGAAGTAATCTATCCGATCGCCGATAGTAGTTGGGTATGCCTTGTTCAGTGTGTACCTGATATAACGTGTTTTCACGGTATTATTAATACTTTTTCCTTAAAGTTTAGTGAGTCCAAAAGCCTTTTTGTGCTAATTTTTATATAAGTTTCTCTTTATTTGCAGGAAATCTGTCCAAAGATGAATGCGGAGATTTTGAGCGAAGAAATGCAGAAGAGACCACCTACGGAGCTTGTGACGGTCCGTCGTACTTGTGACGGTTCGTAGATGGCAGCGTAGTGCAGATGCTGAAGGATGATGGGGAAGTCTGACCAGCGTGGGGTTACGGAGTCCATGACAGTCCGTCGTGTCTATGACGGTCCGTCCTGCAGGTTCGTCATGAAGTTCAGAGAAGTAATCCCAGTACCCATATTCCAAGAGTTTAAGTGTTTTGGAACGAAGACCCTCGACGGACCGTTGTTCCTATGACGGTCCGTCATATTTTCCGTCAAGGGTAATGAAGAGAGCAGCAGAACGACGGAGTCCATGACGGTACGTCGTGACCACGGCGATCCGTCGCGAGGTCCGTTGACCCAACCGCGTTTTGACAGATTTCCAACAAATAGAGTCCTTGTTTAATTAGGTTTTTATTTTCTATAAATAGTTCGAAAAACCTCGTTTTTGAGGTTAAACTCTGTGTATTAGTGTTAGACTTTTGATTATCATTAGACTTTTTGAGAGATTCTTGATTACTTTGAGATTCTTGCAAGTGATTGTTGGTGATTTTTGGTGATTTTTACCCTTTCTCATTGAAGTAAGTACATGAATTCTTATATAATATATTTGAATTTTATGATTATGACTATGGGTAACTAAACTCCATAAGTAGGGTTGTGGGAACCATAGGCAAATAATGAGGTAAAACCTAACTAAAATAACAATTCTAGAATAGTGTCTTGCATGTATTAATAATTCTTTCGCTTAGAAGTATTTTTAACGGATGGCCAACGTTAGAACTCGCCTTAATTGCTACTTGCCGGACCAAGGAGGTAGATAATAGGAAAAGAATTATCAACATAGATTTAGTGTATACTATCTAATAGGCTAGTATTGATTGGTACGAGGTAATAACTTAGTCAAATATCGAATACGATGCCTAATATGAGGTAAAGATAAGGGTTAGGATAGCAACACACGTAGCCAGACCAAGGTGCGGAGTGAGATTTTCTAGATTCCGGACCAATGATTTAGAAATACATAACTTATCACTTTGCATGCAAGATACTAGGAAAGAATTGTTATAGTTAGAATTATCAAGTTATGAACCTGTGGGGAACAAGTAAACCCTGGTTACTTTGATTAATTGATTAAACTCCAACATTCAAAGTTGTTAAGTGTCTCTTTCGATTTCGTTAGTTATTTTCATTCATTTTGAAATAGAAACCCCCCTTTTATTGTTTTTGCTTTCCAATGAAGTAATTGACCGAACAATAGTAATAATAGGTTAAAGTTAAGTCTAAACTATTTTCCTTGTGGGAAGGATCCCAACCTCACTAGTTGGGTTATTTACATGACAAGATCACTTTACTTCTCAAATAAGAAGTAAGTTTGAGCTTATCAAATTTTGGTGCCGCTGCCGGGGAAAGTAGCTTTTAGATTAACTTAAACTTATTACTATAGTTTAGTTGATATTTTCTTGATTTTACTTTGTTTTATTGTTTTTGATTCGTGCAGAACCACCCTCCTTGTATGCCAAATACACGGAGAGGAAGAGAACTCTTGTTTCCCTACGATGACGAATTAGAGCGTACACTACGCAACATGAATAGAAACTTGGGAATCAATGATGATGATTCAAACAAGAACATCCCAGCTCCGGTTGATGTTCATGGTTAGTTGTTACCCGATGCTTCGAGTGAACACCAACAGAGGGGACAAAATCTCGCTCCACGGCCCCAAGCATACTACAGATGCTATGACAACATAGCAGACTCTGATGGGCCACTTGTCTTGCCTCCTCTACCACCAGGACACACCTTCGTGGTAACTAGTATCCTGATGCAAATGCTCACTGCCAAAGGTTTGTTTTCAGGACTACCTTCTGAGGATCCACATGCCCATATAGTTAAGGTAAGGGCAATGTGTAAAAGCTGTGTAGGGAGGCCTGACTTGGACTTAGATGTAATTAGGCTCAGAGTGTTTCCTCTCTCACAGACGGGAGAGGCTAGCACACTACTATCCGGTCTCCAAGAAATTAAACCACAAAGACAGAGTGAACAACTTTGTGGCACTACCAGGAGAGTCAGTTAGTAGTTCTTGGGGTAGATTCACCTCGTTCTTGAGAAGTGTCCCAAATCACTATATAGATGATGAGTAAGTGAAGGAATACTTCTATCGGGCACAATATGATAATAATAAAGCGGTGTTGGACACTATAGCATGTTGATCTTATGGGGAGTGTCCTTATGCTGACATTGCTGAAAAATTAGAGAAGATCTCCCGGAACAATAAAGCTTGGAGTACTAGGAAGTCCGATACCGGGAGAAATACCTTCGCAGTACAGTCCACTCACAACCCAACCACAGATGAGATTCGCGAAGAAATGGCTCAGATGAGAACTGAGCTTGGGTTGGTACTAAAACATGTCACTGGGGGGTGCATAAAAGATAAATGCAGTCAACTACTTGTCAAAACCACCATCTAATGATAAATGCTATTATGCGGAGGACTCCTATGCTGTAAATGAGCAGACGGGGGGGTTTTAGACCGAGCGCCCAAGGCTCAATTCAGGATAATTGGCGCCAAGGTCAAGGGAACCAAGGCCGGAACTATGGTAACTATAACCGTGAGGGTCATTATGTCCGAGATGGAAACTACAACCGCGACAACAACTTCAACAGGGGTAACTACAGTAATAGAAATGATAGGAATGGGCCCTATGTCCCTCCTCAAAATCGTGAAGTTACTCCTAGGGATGGTGGATATAGTATGGCGCGGGTTGAGGATATGTTGCACAAAATGATGAGGAGGTTCGATGCTAGTGATGAGCACATTATAGAGTTAAGGGGTGATTTAGCTAGTATTGGGCAAAAAGTTGATACACATGCAATATCGATTAAACAGATCAAATTGCAAATGGCCCAATTATCTGTGACAGTGAACACACGGCAACCGGGCACTCTTCCTAGCAACACTGTCCAAAATCCAAAAAAAATGATGCGCACTGTATGTCAATCACTACTCGGGGTGGGAAACAAACCATTGACCCACCTATGCCGTCTAATGAGGAAAATGTTAGAAAGGATGATGATAAGGTGGTAAAGGGTAGTGTTGAGGAAGAAGAGAGCAATGGAAAAGATGCAGAAGTCCCTATGAAGATAATTCCCATGCCTAGACGACCACCACCCTTCCCTCAGAGATTAGTGAAAAAGACAAAGGATGGTAAATATCGGCATTTTATAACAATGCTGAAGCAGCTCTCTATCAATGTCCCTTTGGTAGAAGCTCTAGAACAAATGCCTGGTTATGCCAAGTTTATGAAAGATTTGGTCACAAAGAAAAGATCGGTCACTTTTGAGGATGATGATAGACTGCAGCATTGTAGTGCTATTGCTACAAGATCCCTCGTACAAAAGAAAGAAGATCCGGGTGCGTTCACTATTCCTTGTGCAGTTGGGTCATTACATTTTGCGAAAGCATTATGTGATCTGGGGGCAAGCATAAATCTCATTCCCCTCTCGATCTACAAGAAGTTGGGTTTGGGGGATCCAATACCCACTGCGATGTGGCTACTGATGGCTGATCGGATAGTGAAAAGGCCTATAGGGATACTCCATGATGTGCTAGTAAAAGTGGAGTCATTCATCTTTCTGGGTGATTTTGTTATTCTTGATTGTGAAGTCGATTTTTAAGTGCCTATTATTCTTGGGAGGCCATTCCTTGCTACAGGTAGAGCCTTACTTGATATGGAAAAGGGACAGATGAAATTTCGGTTGAACAATGAAGAAGCGATCTTCAACATTTGTAGGACCATGAGGCAGAGTGGAGAGCTCCAATCTGTATCTGCCATATCCCACAAATAAAAGATGAAGAAGGAAAATGAACAAGAAATTGCAAAACAAGAGTTTATGGTTGGGGATTTAGTGCTTTTAGACAGTTCTGGGTGGCCTTGTCTTCCGGGCAAGCTCAAGTCCAAATGGACTGGCCCTTACTTGATTACCCAAGTATTCCCTCATGGAGAAGTTGAGTTAAAAGACAAGGAGGGAGTGCGGTTTAAGATGAATAGAGAACGAATAAAAATCTATTTTGGGCATAAAGCATCGGGGAATGAAGTGATAGAGGCATACCATCTTGATGAAGTCTGAGTAATCAAGTGTCCCCAGTCGTGCCGTGACATTAAATTAGGCGCTTGTTGGGAGGCAACCCGATACTTATTGTCTTTTTAGTAGTAGTAGCATTTTTCTACTAATGGGTTTTTAAATTTGCAGGCACATCACCAGGTTATTCTACAGAAAATTACTCTGCAGCAGTCACTGACGGATACAACGACGGACCGTTGCACCTGTGACGGACCGTCGTATGCATCCGTCGTGCCAGGTACGTCTTTCTGTTATTTTCAAACTAGGGCACACACGACGGACCCAACGACGTATCGTCACAACTGAGACGGACCGTCGTCGGGGAGTCGTTGCGTCATTAATGAGGCATACTCGACCCGACCCGGCTGGAGTCTTTTTCAAAATCATACCGTTTAAACTCCCCCAACCCCTTATTTCACCCCTATTCCTTCACGATTCCGCCTATTTCCCTCCCTTTTAAACTTCAAAAATCTCTCCCTCTACCAACCGATCATTGTTCCCCCAAAATCCTCCAAAGCCCTAAAAGTTATCATCTACTAGTCGGAGTTGCTGCTGTGGGTGTCTTCTCGGTCACCAAATAATTTTCCATCTTGTTTTTCTCCAATTCTCAGGTATGTGTCTCTAATTTCTACTCATTTATCTTGCATTTTTGCTCATCAATTAGTTTTAGCCCAGTTTTTATTGATATGTTCATTTCTTTTATATAAAATTCTGTCTAACCTAGGTTAAAAATTTCCGAAATTGTTGTGTTTACAACCCTAAACATAGGTGCTTTTGCAATTACTAGTTTAGTAGGTATTTGGGATAGACAAATGTAGGTCCAAAACACTACAATTTCGATTTTGGTCATCGGGGATGAATGGGGTACCCCCTGTTCTGTCACTGATCTACAGAACGAGACGCCGATGTCGGACCGTCGTACTCACGATGAACCGTCGTAGGGTGCGTTCCAAAAGCCCTAACACTCTACTGCCCATTTTTTAAGTGTCCTCCAACGGACACATGTGACGGACCGTTGCCTCACGACGGTCCGTCCTGCACAACCATTCTGGTTGTCAGAGACCCTGTTCCTGAAGGTCTCTCATTTTTTTCTAAGTGTCCTCCAACGGACACATGTGACAGACCGTCGTCTTCACGACTGTCCGTCCTGCACAACCGTTCTGGTTGTCAGATACCATGTTTCTTAGGGTCTCTCTTAATTTTTTTAAGAGTCCTCAAACGGACGAGTACGACGGACCGTCATGCCCACGACGGTCCGTCCTGCATGACCGTTATGACGGTCAGAGACCCCTCTCCTAAGGGTCTCCATTTTTTTCAAGTGTCCTCTAACGGACACCTACGACGGACTGACGTACCTATGACGGTCCGTCCCGCACATACCGTCATACTTGTCAGAGACTCTCCTTCAGGGTTCTCCATATATACATAGTCTAAGGAAGACACGACGGACCCTATGACGGTCCTTCATAGTCATGACGAGCCGTCACCAGGCCCGTCGTGTGTCACTATTACTATAGAAATGTCATATTATTTTAATACTACAGGTACTATATGCTATGGCACCCAAGCAAGATCGAATCTATGCACGTAGGCGATCGAAGTCTGTCACCGCGTCTGCCCGTATGGTCATTGGCTCTGATGATGAGCATGACCCCGAGTACGTTCCCTTAAGCACTTCCACCCCTTCCCGTGCTTCAGGCGCCACCAGAGTAACACCCACAAAGGTGGCGTCCGTCGTAGTCACTTCCTCCCAGTCTGATGAGGAGCGCACTTTGACCGGCACACCTTCTGGGTCAGCCACCAACGAAGAAGGAGCGTCTGGATCCTTAGGAGTTTCGTGGTCGGAGGAAGCCTCCGGCTCTTCTGAGGTTCCCGCACCCGCCACCGCTGCAGCGTCGGCCTCATCTGATGAGGCTGACACTTCGGACTCCACACCAGGATCACCAGCTCATGCCCTAACCCGGCTACTGACCAGCCCAACCGGTGGTGTGTCGACAGGCAATTTCAAGTCTACTCCGACGCCAAGTTCCTGAACGACAAAGGAGTTATGACTTGAACACTCACATTGGAGCGGCGGGTCCTTACAGAGAGTCTCCCGACGATGCCTGAGATCCACAATCTCTTCACCAGGCATCACCTTGAGTGGACAGCACGTCCGTTGGGATGTTACAGTGGAGAAATGGTCCGAGAGTTCTATGCATCCTACGTAGCGACTCTTCGATCACAGATTGATAGGCGGGCTACCCCCGCCAAACAGGCCCCACTGGAGCAGGTCCGAGTACAGGGCGTTCAGGTCGACATTTCCCTGCCTGCCATCTGCCGGTTTCTATACGGCGAGGGTGTTGATGCTACTCGGACCCCTCTCACTGCCTTGTTTGACTACCGATGGCAGCTTGTTAAAGATGGCCAGTTCCTGCGAGCCATCGCTGAGAGAGACCACCAAGAGGTGGATGGTCCTGCACCTGTCAGTTGATAGAGAGGGTGCCGACTGGGTGACCGAGCCAAAGGTGGCCATCAAGAAGGCCAACCTAACTTTCACGGCGAAGTTCTTGTGGCTGATTGTCCGCCACTGCCTTTCCCCCACAGTCGCTGATAATATCGTTACATGAGATTGAGCAGTATTGATGGCGGCAATGATAGCCGGGTTCGAGGTGGATTTCGCGTGGCTTCTACAGGCAGTCATGCACGAGAGGGCTTTCAAGGTCACAACTACTTACACTTTCCCGTGCTTGATCTTTTCTCTCTGCAGGTCCGCAGGTGTGCCTATATGGCACGTTGATCAGCTCAAGACCCCTATAGGCACTGTAGTTGTCGGCCTCATCAGAGATGAGGCCAATGAGTTGGCGCCACGCAGAGGGCCCTGTCCAGAGCTGCCCCCACTTGCTGACAATCTTGCTGATACGTTAGCCCAGGACCGCACGGCTACGCAGGCGGCGTCCACTGATACTACCTCGGTTGAGTCTATTCTGGGTAGTAGCACTGCCCCGAGCTCATCTCGCACAGCCCCTCTACCCGCGCTAGTCCCGCTTGCTAGTGTCCAAAAATTGGAGGCGCAAATGGCTACACTTCTGCATCATATCCAGCCGTGGATGCAGAGGTCTATTACCGAGGCAGAAGAGCGCCTGGAGCGGAAAATGGTCCAATATACAGAGCGTAAGATCACTGAGGTTCACCTGCGCTTAGACACCTTTGAGTTGCGCGTGCTAGCCCGGCCATCCCCTTCGGTGGATGTGTCGAATCTTCAGGCTGCAGTCGACAGTCTTCGTGCAGATATTGACACGATCTTAGAGGCTATGGTGCCGGAGTCTGAGGCCCCTTCTGTTGAGCCTGCTGAAGACACAGTGTTGGCGGCCCTATTCGCCACCTCAAAGATTCCACCACCTCCCCCTCGAGAGCATGCCAAGAGGCGTAGGGGTCGAGCAGAGGACGAGGTGCGAGCATGGAAGAAGGAGCGCCGTGAGATGGAGGCTGCAAGGAGAGCCACACTTGCTGAGGAGGCGGCACACCAGATGAGAGCATGAGAGTTAGCGGCTAAGGCGTCTAGCTCACGAACTATGGAGATAGCGGGAGGCACTGCTGATAGTGCGGTTGTTGCATAGGACACCACTGAGGGTGTCCAGATTGCAGAGGACGTGGGTTCCGGGGAACCGGACCCACCAGCTTGCTGATCAACGGCGCTTTGCGCCACAGGTTTGCTTCACCTACAACTCTAGTATTTAAGTTTTTTATGCATTGGGGACAATTTCATGTTTTTTGTGTTGGGGTGGGGTAAATGGAAAGTGAGTGCTAGGGTGAAGTCTGAGTAGCCCAATTCACTATCCTCTTTTGGGGTTTTCTTACCTGTGTTGTTTTTTACCAAAAGACTGATTACTTTTTCTGTTGAACCGGCATGTCTATATCTTTTGTACATAGTTTAATTCTGGAGCATGATGGCTAAAATGATATCCTGATAAATTGAAAATGATGCACGACTAGGCATAGTAAATGATAAATGTGTGGCTCTAAGCATGACATAGAGGTACACCATTGCATTACCCTAAGTCTAAAGTTCGAACTAGGTGTCTGATAATCTGGTATAGTGATGAGATGTCAAGTGAGTGTGAGGAAGATTTGAATAGTCCACTATTAGTACTAAGCTAGAACTTGCTTGGTTAGTCCTGCTAAAAGTAAGTTGTAATAGACCATTAGGAAAGGATCATAGGCCCTTATTCAATATAGCCTATTTTTAGCCTAAATAAAAGAGAACCAAATGAAATTTATCCTTCTTTGATCCAAATGATCTGAGCTTAAATTAGTCCTTTCTTTTTCACCCCAACTGATCTTTTCTGGGAACAATGTGTTGGCCTTGGTCCCTCCTTGAACATATGCACCTCAGCTTATGCCAAAAGCATAAGTTGAGGGTGGCTAATGCAGTAAACAACCTTCGTTATGGCCCTGACCCAACTTTGGGTATTGTGTACCTTGACTCATGGCAAAGCCATGAGTTGAGGGTGGCTATTATGAGGAATGCTCTGGAAAGTGGGGTTGAAAGAACAAAGAGAAAGAAAGAACAAAAGTAAAGTGACTCAAGAATTAGTTGAAAGAAAAGTAAAGAAAAAGAAATAAATACAAGAAATACAAGCAAGAAAAGAAGAGAGTCACTTACACAAATGAAGAAAGAAGATAAAATAGCAAGGTGAAAGAATATGAGAAACTGGGCGAGATAAAATGATAGAAAGTGGTAGGTTTAGCCGATATGTCAAGGAGGGCAAAAAGTCACTAATGTATACCTAAATATACCCTACCTGACCCTGAGCCTATGTTACAAGCTAACAAAGTCCTATCGTGATCCTAAGGGTTGTATAGTGAACTTAAGGCAGTGAAAATAAGGGCAAGCTTATGGCAATAGGTATGAATGAGTGTGAATTTGTTCTGAGAGCGAGTATTGAAAAGTAATCCTTACACTCAAACTGAAATCATTGTGTGAAAAATGAGGATTTTGTTTTAAAGTGAGGACACTAGTTGCAATACCGGAATTGTTAGCACCTCGGTGAGAAATTGAAGAGGATAGGTGTTAGTGCATGGTGAGTCTGTGTCATGTTCTGATCCCACATAATTCAAGCCTAATAGTGATAGCATGCATAGATGTGATGAGATTAATCGGGATTGATAGTCAAATGATTGTAAAGGATAAAACATGGATACTATTGTACAAAGATTTTGTATTGAGTCATAGTGCGTCGCTTGAGGACAAACAACGAATTTAAGTTGAGGGTGCCTAAGAAAGGGGGAATGATTGTGATCCCCAATGAGAAAAATGAACTTGGTCCAATCATACCGGTTACTGGATGGAGGGTGTGTATTGATTACCGTAAATTAAATGCATGGACGAAAAAAGACCATTTTCCTATGCCCTTCATGAATTAGATGTTTGATAGACTAGTCGTAAAAGGGTGGTACTATTTTCTTGATGGATATTCTGGGTACAATCAGTTTTTTACTGCACCAGAAGATCAAGAGAAAACCACCTTTACTTGTCCATATGGGACATTTGCGTTCAAAAGAATGCTGTTTGGGTTGTACATTGCACCTTTCACATTTCAGAGATTTATGATGTCGATATTCTCCGACATGGTGGAAGATACTATTGAAGTTTTCATGGATGTTTCTGTGGTTGGTGAATCATATGAGCGGTGCTTCAACCATTTATCTGAGGTCTTTAAGAGATGCGAAGATTGCAATTTAGTACTAAATTGGGAAAAATGCCACTTCATGGTGAAAGAAGGTATTGTTTTGGGCCATCGCATTTCAGAAAAGGGCATAGAGATTGATTGAGCTAAAGTCGAGGTAATAGAGAGACTTCCCCCATCTATCTCTTTAAAAGGTGTGAGAAGCTTTCTTGGGCATGCAGGTTTTTACCAGAGATTCATCAAGGATTTTTCAAAAATTGCACATCCGTTATGCAAACTGCTGGAGAAAGATTGTAAATTTTATTTTGATGAATCCTGTCTTAAAGCATTCGATGAGCTAAAAGAAAAATTGGTGTCTGCACCTATCATTATTTCTCCGGATTGGAACATTCCATTTGAGGTGGTGTGCGATGCTAGTGTGGTTGCTCTTGGTGTGGTATTGGGACAAAGAAGGAACAATCCTTCACCCCATTTACTATGCTAGTAAATCCCTAAATGAAGTCCAAAAGAACTACACAGTGAATGAGAAAGAACTCCTTGCAGTAGTCTTTGCTTTTGAAAAATTTCCCTCCTATTTTCTAGGTACTAGAGGTATAGTGCATAATGACCATTCAACATTGAGATATTTGATGGCAAAGAAGGATGCCAAACCGAGGTTGATTCATTGGATATTACTGCTATAAGAATTTGACTTTGAAGTGAGGGATAGAAAAGGGACCAAAAATTAAGTTGCCGATCACTTGTCCCGTCTAGAAGATGAAGCTATGCGAGAGTTAGGGGATAAGAGTGACATTGATGATACTTTCCCCGATGAACATGTATTGGCTGCCTCACAAGACTTGATTCCATGGTTCACAGATTTCGCGAACTATCTGGATAGTGATATTATTCCATCGGACTTGTCCTTTCATCAATGAAAAAAGTTCATGTACAATGTGAAGAAGTTCTTTTGGGATGAACCATACTTATATAGGAGTTGTGCCGACGGTCTTATTCGGCGTTGTGTGCCAGAATGCGAGATGTTGAGTGTTTTAGAGGCATGCCATTCCTCACCCGTTGGTGGACATCATAGCGGTATCCGAACCGCTCATAAGATAATACAATGTGGTTACTATTGGACAACTCTTCATCAGTATGCTCATGAGTTAGCTAAAGCATGTGATAGATGCCAAAGAGATGGCAGCATTTCAAGAAAGCAAGATCTCCCTCTAAATCCCATTCTTGTGATTGAGTTATTTGATGTTTGGGTTATTGACTTTATGGGTCCTTTAAAGTATATTTTAGTAGCGGTTTATTTTGTATATAAATGGATGGAAGCTATCTCCCTTGCAAATAATGAAGCGAAGAGTGTCACTGTGTTCTTGAAAAAGAATATATTCTCTCGATTTGGTACCCTAAGGGCAATTATTAGTGATGGGGGATCCCACTTTTGCAACAAATTGTTCAAGGGATTATTGGAGAAATATGGGGTTCGCCATAATGTGGCCACTCCTTACCATCCTCAAACTAGTGGGCCAGTTGAAGTGTCAAATAGGGAGATAAAACAGATATTGTCAAAAACAGTGAACGCTAGTAGAACGGATTGGTCAAGGAGGCTTGATGATGCTCTTTGGGCCTACTGGACAACGTATAAGACTCCCATAGGTATGTCCCCATACCAACTTGTATATGGGAAAACTTTTAATCTTCCGTTTGATTTAGAGAATAAAGCCATGTGGGCTATGAAGAAGTTGAAAATGGATTGGAACGAAGCTGCAGAACAACGGTTAACTGGGTTGAATGAACTCGATGAATTTTGCCTGAAAGCTTATGAAAGCTCAGCCCTCTGCAAATAAAAGATGAAGAATTACCATGACCTAAAAATTTAAAAATGAGAGTTTATGGTTGGGGATTTGGTGCTTTTATTCAACTCTAGGTTGCGCTTGTTTCCGGGAAAGCTCAAGTCCAAACGGATTGGGCCTTACTTGGTTACCCAACTATTCCCTTATGGAGCAGTTGAGTTGGAAAACAAGGAGGGTGTGCAATTTAAGGTGAATGGACAACGGATAAAAATCTATTTCGGCATGCTGAATTAGCGAATAAAGTGATCGAGGCATACCATTTTGATGAAGTCTGAGTAATCAAGTGCCGTTAGTCATGCCGCGATGTTAATTCAGGCGCTGGTTGGGAGGCAACCCAATACGTATAGTTTTCTTTCTAATAATGGTAGCATTTACTAATGGATTTTAAATTTGTAGGAACATCACCAGGAAATTCTGCAGAAAATCACTCTGCAGCAGTCACTAACGGATACATCGACGGACCGTCACGCATGCGACAGACCGTCGCATGAATCAGTCGTGCCAGGTATGTCTTTCATTTACTTTCAAAACTAACGCACACGCGGCGGAACTCACGACGGACCGTCGCATCTGCGACGGATCATCGTCGGGACTCGTTGCGTCATTAACCAGCATACCCAACCCGAACCGGCTGGGGTATTTTAAAAATTGTTATCATTTAGAACCCCCCACCCCTTCATTTAAACCATTTCCTTACCTCTTACTCCCATTTCCCTCCCTTTCAAACTTCCAACTTCGTACCTCTCTTCTCTATCAACTGATCTTTTCCCCAAATCCCCAATTCCAAAAATCTTCTTTCTACTGGTCGGAGTCTGCTGCTTTGGTTCTATTCTTTATAACCAAGTGCCTCACTTGCTTGTCTTTCTCCTCTTCTCAGGTATGTATCTCTGATTTCTACCCTTTTACATTGCATTTTTGTTTTTCAATTCGTATTAGCCTATTTCTTTTTTGGTGGGTCTTTATTATTTGATCCAACTTTGTCCGACCTAGGTTGAGAATCCTTGAATTGCCTTGTGAAGACTCAAGAAATAGGTGCTTTAGCATTGCTAGTTAGCTAGGTATTTAGGTTAGAAACATATAGATTAACACTAATTATTCCATGTTAGTTACAAAGGATAAATGTGGCATCCCCAGTTCTGTCACTGAATGACAGAACGAGACCCCGATGACGGACCGTCGTACCCACGATGGATTGTCATAAGGTTTGTTCCAACACCTCTAACACCCCACTTTTCATTTTCTCTAAGTGTCCACCAACGGACACATGCGACGGACCATCTTTCCCACGACGGTCCGTCCTGCACAACCGTTCTGGTTGTCAGAGACCCTATTCGTAAGGGTCTCCAACTTTTTCTAAGTGTCTTCTAACGGACATCTAAGATGGACCGTCACACCCGCGACGGTCCATCCTACACAACCGTTCTGGTTGTCAGAGACTCTATTCCTAAGGGTCTCCAACTTTTTCTAAGTTTCCTCTGACGGACATCTACGACGGACCGTCATACTCTCGACGTTCCGTCCTGCACAACCGTCATGACGGTCAAAGACCCTTGTCCTAAGGGTCTCCATTTTTTCTGAAGTTTCTTCAGACGTACATCTACGACGGACCGTCATACCCTCGACGGTCCGTCCTACACAACCTTCATGACGGTCAGAGACCCCTCTCCTAAGGGTCTCCATACTTTTTCTAAGTGCCCTACGACGGACATCGACGATGGACCGTCATTGTTATGACGGTCCGTCCTGTTTATCTATCACAAATGTCAGAAACTTTCCTTCAGGGCTCTCCACATAAACATAGTTTAAGTAAGACATGACAGACCCTATGACGGTCCGTCGTACGCACGACGAGTTGTCACCTGGTCCGTCGTGTTTCATTGTTACTGTAGAAATGTCATTACAACTTTTCTCTTATATTTATTTTGTGTCGTTTTTGCTTGTCTTGTTTGCTCCTTCCAGTACTAATATTGATTCTTAACAGGTACTATCTCTAGTGGCACCAACGCAATATCGAGTTTATGCACATGGGCATTCAAAGTCTGTCGCCCCATCTGCCCAACTGGTTATAGGCTCTGATGATGAGCATGATCCCGAGTACATGCCCTCAGGCACTGACACTCCATCGCATGCTTCACGTGTAACCAGAGCTACGCACAAAAAGGTGGCGTCCGGCATAGTCACTGCCTCCCAGTCTGATGAGGAGCGCACACTGACAGGCACACCTTTTGGGTCAGCTACACATGAAGAAGGAGCGTATGGATCCTTAGGAGTTTTGTGGTCGGAGGAAGCATCCGGGTCCGCAGAATTCCCTGCACCCGCCACAGCTGCACAATCTGCCTCGTCTGATAAGGCTGACTGTTCTGATTCCACTCCAGGCTCACCGACTGGTGCTCTCACCCCTGTTGCCGACCATCCCAACACGGACCCTTACATTGGAGAGGTGGGTCCTACCGGGAAGTCTCCCCTGCCATGCCAGAGATCTACGATCTCTTCACGAGACACCGACTAGAGTGGACAGCTCATTTTTTAGGATGCTATAGTGAGGAGTTGGTCCGAGAGTTCTATGCCTCTTACGTGGCTACTCTCCAATTACAGATAGATAAGCGGGTTGCCCCGCCAAACAGGATCCACTTGAGCACGTCCGAGTACGTGGAATACAGGTCGACATCTCCCTACCCGCCATCCGCCGTTATCTGTACGGAGAGGATGTTGATGCCAACAGGACCCTTCTCACCGCCGAGTTTGACTATCGGTGGCAAATTGTAAAAGGTGGCCAATTCTTGCGTGATCCATCACCGAGAGAGACCACAAAGAGGTGGATGGCCCTACACTTGTCTATTGATGGAGAGGGTGCTGACTGGGTAACGGAGCCTAAGGGAGCCATCAAGAAGGCTAACTTGACCTTCACGACTAAGTTCTTATGGTTGATTGTGTGCCACTGCCTTTCCCCCACGGCTGGTGATAATATAGTCAAATATGATCACGCAGTTCTGATGGCGGCGATGATAGCCGAGTTTGGGGTGGACTGCACTTGTCTTCTACAGGCGGTCATGAACGAGAGGGCTTTCAACGTCACAACTACTTACCCTTTTCCGTGCATGATATTTTCCTTATGCAGCTCCACAGGTGTGGCCATCTGGAACATTGATCAGCTCAAGACTCCGTTGGGAACTGTTGATATCGGCCTCATTAGGTATGAGGCCTATGAGTTGGCTCCAGGTAGAGGGCCCCGTCCAGAGTTGCTTCCACTTGGTGAAAATTTGGATGATACAGTAGCACATGCTCGATCGGCTACGTAGGCTACTTCTAAAACCACTGACACTACCCCGGTCGAGTCTATCCCGGGTAGTAGCATTGCCCTTAGCTCCTCTCTCTCACCCCCGTTCCCCCCTCTGGTCCCACTTGCTAGGGTCCAGAAACTAGAGGCTCAGATGGCCACACTTATGCATCACATCCAGCCTTGGATGCAGAGGTCTATTGCTGAGGCGGAGGAGCGCTTGGAGCATAAGATGGCCAAACACACAGAGTGGAAGATCACTGAGGTTCATCAGCGCTTAGATGCTTTTGAGTTGCGGGTGCTAGCCCGCCCATCCCCTCAGGTGGACGTGTCGACCCTTAAGGCAGCGGTTGAGAGTCTGCGATCAGATATTGATATGATCCTAGAGGCTAGGGTGCCTGAGTTTGAGGCCCCTTCTGCAGATCCTAATGATGATATAGTGTTGACGGATTTATTCACCAATTCTGAGATTCCACCACCTCCCCCTCGAGAGCATGCCAAGAGGCGTAGGGGTCGAGAGAAGGATGAGGCTAGAGCACGGAAGAAGAAGCGTCGTGAGATAGAGGCTGCAAGGAGAGCCTCGCTTGCTGATGAGGAGGTGCGTCTGATCAGGGTTGTAGAGTCTGCTGCTGGGGCATCTAGCTTCAGAGATGTGGAGGCCGCGGGAGGCACTACTGATAGTGTTGTTGCTGATGATGACACTATTGAGGGTGTCCAGACTACAGAGGTAGTTGGTTTTGGGGAACCGAACCCACTAGCTTGCTGATCGTCGGCGCTTTGCGTCCCAGGTTTGCTTCACCTACCACTCTCGTATTTCAGTTTTTTTTATGAATTGGGGACAATTGCATATATTTTTGTTGGGGGTGGGGTAAATGGAAAGTGAGTGCTAGGGTGAAGTCTGAGTAGCCCAATTCACGATCCTCTTTTGGGGTTTTCTTTCCTGTGTTCTTTTTCCCCAAGAGACTGATTATTTTTATTGTTGAACCGGCATGTCTATATCTTGTATACATAGTATAACTCTGAAGCATGATGGCTAAAACAAAAATGATATCCTGATGTAATGAAAATGATGCATGCCTAGGCATAGTAATTGATAAATGTGTGGCTCTAAGCATGACATAGAGATACACCACTGCATGACCCTAAGTCTAAAGTTCGAACTAGGTCTTTTATAATCTTGTAGAGTAATGAGATTTCAAGTGAGTGTGAGGAAGATTTGAATAGTCCACTATTTGTACTAAGCTAGAACTTGCCTGGTTAGTCCTGCTAAAAGTAAGCTGTAATAGACAATTAGGAAAGGATCATAGGCCCTTGTTCAATATAGCCAATTTTTAGCCTAAAAATAAAAAAAAGCGAATGAAATTAATCCCTCTTTGATACAAATGATTTGAGCTTAAACTAGACCTTTCTTTTTCACCCCAACTGGTCTTTTCTAGGAATAATGTGTTGGCCCTGGTCTCTTCTTGGACATGTGCATATCAGCTTATGCCAAAAGCATAAGTTGAGGGTGGATAATGCAGTAAAAAACCTTTTAATGGACCTGACCCAACTTTGGGTATTGTGTACTTTGACTCATGGCAAAGCCATGAGTTGAGGGTGGCTAGTACGAGGAATTCTCTGGAAAGTGGGGTTGAAAGAACAAAGAGAGAGAA
Organism: Solanum peruvianum; assembly: GCA_027705065.1. NCBI lineage: Eukaryota > Viridiplantae > Streptophyta > Magnoliopsida > Solanales > Solanaceae > Solanum > Solanum peruvianum. The sequence goes on from JAKWJD010001763.1 coordinate 15,299,346, forward strand.
ACAACAAAAGTAAAGTTACTCAACAACCAGTTGAAAGAAAAGTGAAATAAAAAAATAAAAAAATATAGTAAATACAAGCAAGAAAAGAAGAGAGTCACTTACACAAATGAAGAAATGAGGGAAAATAGCAAGGTGAAAGAATATGAGAAGTTGGGCAAAATAAATAATGAAAAGTGGTATGTTTTTAGTCGATATGTCAAGGAGGAAAAAAAGTCACTAAAGTATACCTAAATATACCCTACCTGACCCTGAGCCTATGTTACAAGCTAAGAAAGTCCTATCGTGATCCTAAGAGTTGTATGGAGAACTTAAAGTAGTGAAAATGAGGGCAAGCTTATGGCAATATGTATGAATGAGTTGTGAATTTGTTTTGAGAGTGAATGTTGAAAAGTAATCCTTCTACTCAAATTGAAATCATTGTGTGAAAAATGAGGATGTTGTTTTGAAGTGAGGACACTAGTTACAACACCAGAAATATTAGCACTTCGGTCAGAAATTGAAGAGGATAGGTGTCAGTGCGTGGTGAGTCTGTGTCATGGTCTGATTCCACATAATTCAAGCCTAATAGTGATAACATGCATAAATATGATGAGACTGATCGGGATTGATAGTCAAATGATTGGGAAAGTTAAAATATGGATACTATTGTACAAAGATTTTGTAGTGAGTCATAGTGTGTCGCTTGAGGACAAACAACAAATTTAAGTTGAGGGTGTTTATATACCATGGTTTCACGGTATTTTTAATGCTTTTTCTTTTAAGTTTAGTGTGTATCCAAAAGCCTTTTTGTATTGATTTTTATGTAAGTTTCTCTTTATTGAAGTTACTGAAGGAAGATGAGGAAGTCTCACCAAGTGTGGGATTACGAAAGTTCATGAAGGACCGTCATAGCCACGCCGGTTCGTCCTGCAGGTTCGTCGCAATGATCAGAGAGTAGTCCCAGTACCCAATTTCCAAGAAGTTTAAGTGTTATGTAACGGAGACCCTCGACGGGCCGTTGTGCTTGGAACGGTCCGTCATACCTGCTGTTGAGGGTAATGAGGAGAGCAGCAGAAGAATTTGTGAATTATGGATGGCGGAGGCCATGACGGCCCGTCGTGACCACGACGGTCCGTCACGAGCTCCGTCGACCCAGTCGCATTTTGACAAATTTTCAGTAATTAAAGTCATTATTTAATTAGGTTTTTGTTTTTATAAATAGTTCGAAAAACCTCATTTTTGGGGTTAGACTCTTTTTTAGTAAACTCTTTTATATTAGACTTTTTGATTGTTACACTTTTTTTGGAATTGATTGTTGGTGATTTTGTTGATTAATCAAGTGAATTTCTAGATTTTATTCTTTCTCATCAAAATAAGTGCATGAATGCTTATATTAAATATATGAATATTGTGATTATGACTATGGGTAACTAAACTCCATAACTAGGGTTGTGCGAACCATGGGTGAACAATGAGGTAAAATCTAACTAAAATAACAATTCCAGAATAGTATCTTGCATGTTTTGATAATTCTTTCTTTTAGAAGTCTTTTTAACGGATGACCAACATTAGACTCGCATTAATGCTACTTGCCGGACCAAAGAGGTAGATAATAGGAAAAGAATTATTACCATAGATTTAGTGTATATTATTTAATAGGCTAGTGTTGATTGGTACGAGGTAATAACTTAGTCAAATACAATGCTTAATATGAGGTAAAGGTAAGGATTAGTATAGCAACACACGTAGCCGGACCAAGGTGCGGAGTGAAATTTTCTAGATGCCGGACCAAGGGTTTAGAAATACATAACTTATCACTTTGCATGCAAGATACTAGGAAAGAATTTTTATAGTTAGAATTATCAAGTTAGGAACCTATGGGGAACACTTAAACCCTAGTTACTCTTATTTATTGATTAAACTCCAAGATTTGAATCTGTTAGTTGTTTACTTTAATTTAGTTAGTTATTTTCATTAATTTAAAAATAAAACCCTCCCTTTTATTGTCTTTTGTTTTCTAAGGAAATAATTGGCTAAGTAATAGTAATAATAGATTAAAGTTAAGTCTGAACTATTTTTCTCGTGGGACCGATCCCAACCTCATTAGTTGGGTTCTTTACTTGATACGACCGCTTTACTTCTTATTTGAGAAGTAAATTTGAGCGTATCACACAACATGTTCTTTCCAAAAGAATAAAACGACACATATGGAGTGAACTTCTTGCTTATGTAATAAATAGCTCGCTCTTTCTTTCCTGTCTCGTCATGTTGACCAAGTACGCATCCTGATGCGTTATCAAAGACAGACAACTATAGCAACCACGAACTCCCTTCACGTGGAGGAAACAACACTGGAGGATTAGACAAATAATTCTTGATAACGTCCAAAGCAGTCTGACATTCTTCGGTCCACTTTGCCAAAGCATCCTTCTTCAACAGCTTGAAGATAGACTCACACACCACAGTTGATTGAGTTATGAATCAACTAATGTAGTTCAACTCCCTAAGAAACTCATCACTTCCTTATTTGTCTTCGGAGGATGTAACTCTTGAAATGCCTTGATCTTAGAAGGGTCGAGCTCAATACCTCTTCTGCTAACTATAAATCCCAACAACTTGCCGGCCGACACTCCAAAAGCATATTTAGTGGGATTTAGATTCAAGTTACAACTACGCAAACGATCAAAAAACTTCTTTAAATGCCTGAAGTTGTCCGAACTCTCGCGGGACTAGATTATGACGTCATCTACATACACCTCGACCTCCTTATGAATCATGTCATTTTATATTGTCATCATAGCCCTCATATAAGTTGCACAAACAATTTTTTGACAAAATGACATCACTCTGTAATGATATACACCCCAAGGCATAGTAAAAACTGTCTTTTCTGCTTCTTCTTCGTACATCAAGATCTGATAATAACCTACGTAACAATCCACAAACAACTACATTTCATGCTTAGCACATTTAGCGATCAGAATATGAATATTCAGTACGAAAAATTATCCTTTGGGCTGTCTTTGTTGAGATCTCTATAATCGACACAGATTTCGATCTTCCCATCTTTTTTGGCGACCGAAACAAAATTGGCTAACCAAGTCGGCTATTGCATCACTTCCACTAATCGAGATTCGATTTGTTTGGTGATATCTTCTTTGATTTTAAACTTATCTCGGGCTTGAACTTTTGAGCCTTCTGCTTCTTTGGATTGAATACCGGATTAATCGACAAATTGTGAGACACCACATTGGTACTCATCCCTAGCATGTCGCTGATTTCCCAAACGAACACATCAATGTATTTAGAAAGAAAATGAATCATATCCTTTCTTTGGGCTTCGTTTAGGTGGACACTGATTTTGACCTCTGACACACTCTTGGTCTCCTAGGTTCACAGTCTCAGTTTCTTCCTAATTTGGCTTATGCTAATTTTTGAAATGCCAAAATTCCCCAGTAACATATTTTGGTACCTTATTTTCCTCTTCGTATTTATCACCCTCGTCATCACCTACCTCATTTTTTTCGTTCAGCTCGTGACATGAGATGACATTGGCAGGTTTGAAATTAAAATTACTGAAATCATAAACAAACAAAGTTAGGAAAGTAAAGTATAGCAAAATAATTAAATATATAAGCTTCCAATAAAAGAGGCTTTCATTCAAATTGAAAAACAATGCAAACTTTAGCCATGGCTAAGGGCCATGTTGCTTTTATAAACATCACGGGGGGATTTTTAAAAATTTAAGCAATTAATTAAAAGACAAATGGTGGGTCTCAGACCTCTTCCTGACTACCACCGATTTCCAAAACATGCATAAACAATGTCCTTCTACCAATATGATCGGGGAATCAAGATTGGTGTAAAAGTCCAGTTCTATAGTTTCTCTCCTGGCTCAGCATCGCATATACCAGCTAGCTCAATCTCATCTTCTATGACAGCGTTAGTATTTTGAAAAAGACTCAGGTCCCTTCCCCAAGGATATTATGATCGACATACTCTTGATTGGAAATTATTGGTACAGATGAGGGATCGGCCTAACCAACGCTTGATCACCACTCTTCTTCATCTTTATCTTATGATCTGCGGGGATGTACCCCAAACCATACTTTGCTCCTTTGGCGGGAACCTGAATAGTCTCGACGATTCCTTAGAAATTTCTTCCCAATCCAAAACCTGGCTTGTATCCATTCTGGAGCATCACTCTGGCAACCATCTTGTACACAGAGGACATAGGAGGTTGCAGATCCAAATCATCACCAGTGGCATTAACCAGCTCCACCATGTAGAAATCAGTGCCTTGAGAGACTTCATCTATGATTGGTGCATGCCTATCGGAGTGGCTTCCTTCACCATGAATAATGAATTCCTGCTATTTCTAGACAAACTTCATCAGCTGGTGAAGGGTAAAAGGAACAACCCCATCTATGTGGATGAATGGACTTCCTAATGAAGGTTGTAGCTAGTCTCCATGTTCAGGACCTGAAACTTTCCGTTGAAATCTGTAGGACACATATGAATGACCAAGTTTACCGCTCCCAGTGTGTCTCTCTGCACCTCATCAAAGGCTCTCATATTGACTTGGTTTTATTCAAGATTCCCCATATCAAACCTTAATTGCCTCATAGTCGAAAACGGACAAATATTTAGACCAGACCCATCATTTACCAAGGCACAGTTCATAACCATTTATTGACATATGACAATGACATGCAAAGCCTTTTTGTGCATCCTCCCTTCAAAAGACAAATCTTCATCACATAAGCTAATCCGATGTCCTCGATTAACCTTGTTGATCATAGACGCTATATTATCGTTGTTGGTGCCCACAGCGCATATGTATCATCCAAAGCCTTCATCAAGGCTTGCCTATGTAGTTGAGAACTCATCAACAGGGCCCATACGAAAATTTGGGTCGGGGTTTTCTCTAAATTCTTAACAATAAAATAGTCCTTCGGCCGCATCTTTCTCCAGAATTCTTCAACTTCGCCTTCGCTTATCGGCCTCTTTCCTTGGTATCTCTTTTGCCCTCCATGGGCCAAATCTTCTAGAGTATAACATCTTACAGATCTGGTAATACCCTGAGCTGAAGCAGTTTTGACAAACCTTGGCACAGCGAGAGTTTCTATTGGCACCAAGATAATAGCCTTTGCAGGTATCAGAATCACGAACTCCTTCTCTTTGATGCTCACAAAATCCACGGCCTTTTACAACTCATGATGAACAATCAGAACTATCCCCTTTGTCACTCCCCAATTATTATCCGTATCTATCATATTGTTGTTGGCGCCCCCATGATTTGGCAAAGGATTACTGTTAACGTTAGGCGCAACTATTAGGAGGGAGACCACGTTCTGGTCGATTAGATCCTGGATCTTGTGCTTGAGGTTAATAAAGTCCTCAGTATCCTGTCCAATGCTATTGGAGTGATATGCACACTTCTGATCAGGTCTGTAAAATTGGGAGCTAGTGTCTACTGGGTTTAGCCCCACTAGATGGATGATATACCGTGGTTTCACGGTATTATTAGTACTTTTTCCTTAAGTTTAGTGGTGTCCAAAGGCCTTTTTGTGCTAATTTTTATATATGTTTCTCCTTATTTGCAGGAAATCTGTCCAAAGATGAATCTGAGGTTTTTGAGAGAAGAAATGCAGAAGAGACCACCTACGGAGCTTGTGACGGTCCGTAGGTGGCAGCGTAGTGCAGCTGCTGAAGGAAGATTGGGAAGTCTGACCAAGTGTGGGGCTACGGAGTCCATGACAGTTCGTCGTGTCTATGACGGTCCGTCCTGCAGGTTCGTCATGAAGTTCAGAGAAGTAGTCCCACTAGCCATTTTCAAAGAGTTTAAGTGTTTTGAAACGAAGATCCTCGACGTTCCGTCGTGTTTGTGACGATCCTTCATACTTGCCGTTGAGGGTAATGAAGAGAGCAGCAGAAGAAATTGCACAAGTATGGGATGACGGAGTCCATGACGGTCCATCGTGACCACAACGATTCGTCGCGAGGTTCGTCGACCCAGCTGCGTTTTGTAAGATTTCCAACAAATAGAGTCCTTGTTTAATTAGGTTTTTATTTTCTATAAATAGTTCGAAAAACCTCGTTTTTGGGGTTAGACTCTGTATTATTAGTTAGACACTGTATTATTAGGTTAGACTCGGTATCATTAGTTAGACTCCGGATCATTGTTAGATATTTGAGTATTGGAAGACTCTTGATTATTTTGTACAATCTTGGAGAGATTATTGATTGACTTGAGAATTTTATCATTGATTGTGGGTGATTTTGCTAATTAATCAATTGAACTTTCGGATTTTACTCTTTAGCATTGAAGTAAGTACATGAATTCTTATATCATATATTTGAATATTGTGATTATGACTATGGGTAACTAAAATCCATAACTAGGGTTGTGGGAACCATAGGCAAATAATGAGATAAAACCTAACTAAACTAACAATTCTAGAATAGTGTCTTGCATGTATTAATAATTCTTTCGCTTAGAAGTCTTTTTACTGGATGGCCAACGTTAGAACTCGCCTTAATGCTACTTGCCGGACCAAGGAGGTAGATAATAGGAAATGTATTATCAACATAGATTTAGTGTATACTATCTAATAGGCTAGTATTGATTGGTACGAGGTAATAACTTAGTCAAATATCGAATACAATGCTTAATATGAGGTAAAGATAAGGGTTAGGATAGCAACACACGTAGCTGGACCAAAGTGCGGAGTGAGATTTTCTAGATGCCGGACCAAGGATTTAGAAATACATAACCTATCACTTTTCATGCAAGATACTAGGAAAGAATTGTTATAGTTAGAATTATCAAGTTATGAACCTGCGGGGAACACGTATACCCTAGTTACTTTGATTAATTGATTAAACTCCAACATTCTAAGCTATTAAGTGTCTCTTTTAATTTCGTTAGTTATTTTCATTCATTTTGAAATAGAAACCCCCCTTTTATTGTTTTTGTTTTCCAAGGAAGTAATTGACCGAACAATTGTAATAATAGGTTAAAGTAAAGTCTAAACTATTTTCCTCGTGGGAACGATCCCAACCTTAGTAGTTGGGTCATTTACTTGACACGAGCGCTTTACTTCTTATTTGAGAAGTAAGTTTGAGCGTATCAAATTTTGGCGCCGCTGCCGGGGATTATAGATTTTTGATTAACTTAAACTTATTACTATAGTTTAGTTGAGATTTTCTTGATTTTACTTTGTTTTATTGTTTTTGATTCGTGCAGATTCAACCTCCTTGTATGCCAAATACACGAAGAGGAAGAGAATCCTTGTTTCCCTACGATCAGGAATTAGAGCGTACACTACGCAACATGAATAGAAACTTGGGAATTAATGATGATGATCCAAACCTGAACATCCCAGCTCCGGTTGATGTTCATGGTCAGTTGTTACCCGATGCTCCGGGTGAACACCAACAGAGGGGACAAAATCCCGCTCCACGGCCCCAAGCATACTACAGAGGCTATGACAACATAGCAGACTCTGATGGGCCACTTGTCTTGCCTCCTTTACCACCAGGTCATACTTTTGTGGTAACTAGTAGCCTGATGCAAATGCTCACCGCCAGAGGTTTGTTTTCTGGGCTACCTTATGAGGATCCACATGCCCATATAGCTAAGGTAAGGGCAGTGTGTAAAAGTTGTGTAGGGAGGCATGACTTGGACTTGGATGTAATAGGGGTTAGAGTGTTTCCTCTCTCACTGACGGGAGAGGCTGCTATATGGTTCACTGAGCTCCCTGATAACTCAATTTTCACTTGGAACTAACTAAGGGATGTCTTCTTAGCACGCTACTATCCGGTCTCCAAAAAACTAAACCACAAAGACATAGTGAACAACTTTGTGGCACTACCAGGAGAGTCAGTTAGTAGTTCTTGGGATAGATTCACCTCGTTCTTGAGAAGTGTCCCAAATCACCGTATAGATGATGAGTCACTGAAAGAATACTTCTATCGGGGACAGGATGATAATAATAAAGCGGTGTTGGACACTATAGCAGGTGGATCTAATCGGGAGTGTCCTTATGCTGAGATTGCTGAAAAATTAGAGAAAATCTCCCGAAATAATAAAGCTTGGAGTACTAGGAAGTCAGATACCGAGAGAAACACCTTCGCAGTGCAGTCCACTCACAACCCAGCCACAGATGAGATTCATGAAGAAATGGCTCAGATGAGAACTGAACTTGGGTTGGTACTAAAACATGTCACTGGGGGTACAGAAAAGATAAATGCAGTTAACTACTTGTCGAAACCACCATCTAATGATGAATGCTTTATTATTATTTTTGACCCTACAATGGCAGAACCTAGAAAGCTGCTCTTTTTTCCCTGTCCCGTGGCCCGAGCTCCCCGTCCTAACCAATCCCCCGTTGGATCAAGGACCGCCATGATCCTTACGGGGGGTTTCCGACCGAGCGCCCAAGGCTCAAATCAGGATAATTGGCGCCAAGGTCAAGGGAACCGAGGTCGGATCTATGGTAACTATAACCGTGAGGGTCATTATGTCCGAGATGGAAACTACAACCGCGACAACAACTTCAACAGGGGTAACTATGGTAACAGAAATGATAGGAATGGGCCCTATGTCCCTCCTCAAAATCGTGAAGCTACCCCAGTCGTGCCGCGACATTAAATCAGGCGCTTGTTGGGAGGCAACCCAATACTTATAGTCTTTTTAGTAATGGTAGCATTTTTCTACTAATGGGTTTTAAATTTGTAGGTACATCACCGGGAAATTATGCAGAAAATTACTCTGCAGCAGTCACTGACGGATACAGCGACGGACCGTTGCGCCTGCGACGGACCGTCGCATGAATCCGTCGTGCCAGGTACGTCTTTATGTTATTTTCAAACTAGGGAACACACGATGAAACCTACGACGGATCGTCACAACTAAGACGGACCGTCGTCGTGGAAACGTCGCGTCATTAATGAGGCGTACCTGACCCGACCCGGCTGGACTATTTTTTTTGTACAAAATCTTACCGTTTAAACTCCCCAACCCCTCATTTCACCCCCATTCCTTCACTATTCCTCCTATTTCCCTCCTTTTTTAACTTCCAAAATCTCTCCCTCTTCAACCGATCATTGTTCCCCCAAAATTCTCCAAAGCCCTAAAAGTTATCATCTAGTAGTTGGAGTTGCTGCTGTGGGTGTCTTCTTGATCACCAAGTACCTTTCCATCTTGTTTTTCTCCAATTCTCAGGTATGTGTCTCTAATTTCTACTCATTTATCTTGCATTTTTGTTTATCAATTAGTATTAGCCTAGTTTTTCTTGATATGTTCATTTCTTTTCTATAAAATTCCGTATAACCTAGGTTAAAAATCTTCGAAATTGCCATGTTTTCAACCCTAGACATAGGTGCTTTGGCATTGCTAGTTTACTAGGTATCTGGGTTAGACAAATATAGGTCCGAAACACTATAAATTCGATTTGGGTCATCGGGGATGAATGGGGTACCCCCAGTTCTGTCACTGATCTACAGAACGAGACCCCGATGACGGACCGTCGTACTCACGACTGACCATCGTAAGGTCCGTTCCAAAAGCCCTAACACCCCACTGTCCAATTTTATGCAAGTGTCCTCAAACGGACATATGCAACGGACCATCATACCAATGACGGTCCGTCCTGCACAACCGTTCTAGTTGTAAGAGACCCTATTCCTGAGGGCATCTCACTTTTTCTATGTGTCCTCCAACGGACACATGTTTTGAACCGTTGTCTTTACGACAGTCCGTCCTGCACAATCGTTCTGGTTGTCAGAGACCCTATTCCTGAGGGTCTCTCACTTTTTCTAAGTGTCCTCCAACGGACACATGTTTGAACCGTCGTCTTTACGACGGTCCGTCCTGCACAACCCTTCTCGTTGTCAGAGACCCTATTTCTAAGGGTCTTTCTCCATTTTTCCAAGTGTCCTCCAACGGACACATGTGATGGACCGTCGTCTTTACGACGGTCCGTCCTGCACAACCGTTCTGGTTGTCAAGACCCTGTTTCTAAGGGTCTCTCTCCATTTTTCTAAGTGTCCTCAAACGGACAAGTACGACGGACCGTCATACCCACGACGGTCCGTCCTGCATGACCGTTATGATGGTTAGAGACCCCTATCCTAAGGGTCCCCAATTTTTTTTCAAGTGTCCTCGACGGACACCTACGACGGACCGTCGTACCTGTGACGGTCCGTCCTGCACATACCGTCATACTTGTTAGAGACTCTCCTTCAGGGTTATCCATATATACATAGTCCAAGTAAGACACTACGGACCCCATGACGGTCCGTCATAGTCACGACGAGCCGTCACCTGGCCCGTCGCGTTTCACTGATACTATAGAAATCTCATTTTATTTTAATTTTTTTGTGTGTGGTTTTGCTTGTTTTGTTTGCCACTTCTCGTACTAATATTGATCCTCTACAGGTACTATCTACTATGGCACCAAAACAAGATCGAGTCTATGTACGCGGGCGATCGAAGTCTGTCGCCCCGTCTGCCTGCATGGTCATTGGCTCTGATGATGAGCGTGACCCTGAGTACGTGCCCCCAGGCACTTCCACCCCTTCCCGTGCTGCTAGAGCCACACCCAAAAAGGTGGCGTCCAGCGTTGTCACTGCTTCCCAGTTTGATGAGGAGCGCACATTGACCGGCACACCTTCTGGGTCAGCCACCAATGAAGAAGGAGCATCTGGCTCCTTAGGAGTTTTGTGGTCGGAGGAAGCCTCCGGCTCTACTGAGGTTCCCGCACCCGCCACCGCTGCAGCGTCGGCCTCGTCTGATGAGGCTGACAGTTCAAAATCCACAACCGGTTCACCAGCTCATGCTCTCACCCCGGCTACTGACCAGCCCAACCGGTGGTGTGTCGACGGGCAATTTCAAGTTTACTCCGACGCAAAGTTCCTGAATGACAAAGGAGTTATGACTCGAACACTCACATTAGAGCGGCAAGTCCTTACAGGGAGTCTCCAGACGATGCCTGAGATCCACAATCTCTTCACCAGGCATCGACTGGAGTGGATAGCACGTCCATCGGGACGTTATAGTGGAGAGTTGGTCTGAGAGTTCTATGCATCCTACGTAATGTTTCTCCGATCACAGATTGATAGGCGAGCTGCCCCCGCCAAACAAGCCCCACTTGAGCAGGTCCGAGTACGGGGCATTCAGGTCGATATCTCCCTGCCTGCCATCCGCCTATTTCTGTACGGCGAGCGGGTTGATGCTTATCGGACCCCCCTCACTGCCGAGTTTGACTACCATGGCAGATTGTTAAAGATGGGCAATTCCTATGTGAGCCATCACTGAGAGAGACCACCAAGAGGTGGATGGCCCTGCATTTGTCCGTTGATGGAGAGGGTTCCGACTGGGTGATCGAGCCGAAGGGGGCCATCATGAAGGCCAACCTGACTTTCACGGCAAAGTTTTTGTGGTTGATTGTCCGCCAATGCCTTTCCCCCACAGCCGCCGATAATATCGTTACATGGGATCGAGCAGTATTGATGGCAACGATGATAGATGGGTTCGAGGTGGATTTTGCGTCGCTTCTACAGGCAGTCATGCACGAGGGAGATTTTAAGGTCACAACTACTTACCCTTTCCTGTGCATGATCTTTTCTCTCTGCAGGCCCGCAGGTGTGCCTATATGGCATGTTGATCAGCTCAAGACCCCTCTGGGCACTGTTGATGTCGGCCTCATCAGAGATGAGGACAATGAGTTGGCTCAACGCAGAGGGCCCCTTCCAGAGCTGCCCCCACTTGCTGACAATCTGGCTGATACGGTAGCCCAGGCCCGCACGGCTACGCAGGCGGCGTCCACTTACACTACCCCGGTCGAGTCTATCCCGGGTAGTAGCAATGCCCCGAGCACCTCTCGCACAGCCCCTTTACCCGCTCAGGTCCTGCTTGCTAGGGTCCAAAAATTAGAAGCGCAAATGGCTACACTTCTGCATCATACCTAGCCGTGGATGCAGAGGTCTATTACCGAGGCAGAAGAGCGCTTGGAGCGGAAAATGGTTCAACATACAGAGTGGAAGATCGCTGAGGTTCACCAGCGCTTGGACGCTTTTGAGTAGCGGGTGCTAGCCCGTCTAGCTCCTCTGGTGGATGTGTCGACTCTTCAGGCTGCGGTCAACAGTCTTCGCGAAGATATTGACATAATCTTAGAGGCTAGGGTGCCTGAGTCTGAGGCCCCTTCTGTCGAGCCTGCTGAAGACACAGTGTTGGCAGCCCTATTCGCCACCGCAGAGATTTCACAACCTCCCCCTCGAGAGCATGAGAAGAGGCGTAGGGACAGAGCAAAGGATGAGGCGTGAGCACGGAAGAAGGAGCGGCGTGAGATGGAGGCTGCGAGGAGAGCCTCGCTTGCTGAGGAGGAGGCGCACCAGATGAGAGCAGGAGAGTTAGCGGCTGGGGTGTCTAGCTCCCGAACTATGGAGATAGCGGGAGGCACTGCTGATAGTACTGTTGTTGCTGAGGACACCACTGAGGGTGTCCAGATTACAGAGGAAGTGGGTTTCGGGGAACCGGACCCACCAGCTTGATGATCGTCGGCGCTTTGTGCCACATGTTTGCTTCACCTACCACTCTAGTATTTAAATTTTTTATGCATTGGGGACAATTGCATGTTTTTTTGTTGAGGGTGGGTAAATGGAAAGTGAGTTCTAGGGTGAAGTCTGAGTAGCCCAATTCACTACCCTCTTTTGGGGTTTTCTTGCCTGTGTTCTTTTTCCCCAAAAGACTGATTACTTTTTCTGTTGAACCGGCATATCTATATCTTGTGTACATAATTTAATGCTGGAAGCATGATGGCTAAAATGATATCCTGATAAAATGGAATATGATGCATGACTAGGCATAGAAATTGATACGTGTGTGGCTCTAAGCATGACATAGAGGTACACCACTGCATTACCCTAAGTCTAAAATTCGAACTAGGTGTCTGATAATCTGGTAGAGTGATGAGATGTCAAGTGAGTGTGAGGAGAATTTGAATAATCCACTATTTGTACTGAGCTAGAACTTGCCTGGTTAGTCCTGCTAAAAGTAAGTTGTAATAGACAATTAGGAAAGGATCATTGGCCCTTATTCGATCTAGCCCATTTCTAGCCTAAATAAAAGAGAACCAAATGAAATTTATCCTTCTTTGATCCAATTGGTCTAAGCTTAAATTTGTTCACACCAACTGATCTTTTCTGGGAATAATGTGTTGGCCCTGATCCCTCCTTGGACATGTGCACCTCAGCTTATGCCAAAAGCATAAGTTGAGGGTGGCTAATGCAGTAAACAACCTTCGTTATGGCCCTGACCCAACTTTGGGTATTGGGTACTTTGAATCATGGCAAAGGCATGAGTTGAGGGTAGCTATTATGAAGAAAGCTCTGGAAAGTGGGGTTGAAAGAACAAAGAGAGAGAAAGAACAAAAGTAAAGTGACTCAAAAATTAGTTGAAAGAAAAGTAAAGAAAAAGAAAAATATACAAGAAATACAAGCAAGAAAAGAAGAGGGTCACTTACACAAATTAAGAAATAAGAGAAAATAGCAAGGTGAAAGAATATGAGAAACTAGGCGAGATAAAATGATTGTAAATGATATGTTTAGCCGATATGTCAAGGAGGGAAAAAGTCACTTAAGTATACCTAAATATACCCTACCTGACTCTGAGCCTATGTTACAAGCTAAGAAAGTCCTATCGTAATCCTAAGGGTTGTATAGCGAACTTAAGGCAGTGAAAATAAGGGCAAGCTTATGGCAATATGTATGAATTAGCGTGAATTTATTCTGAGAGCGAGTGTTGAAAAGTAATCCTTATACTCAAACTGAAATCATTGTATGAAAAATGAGGATTTTGTTTTAAAGTTAGGACACTAGTTGCAATACCGGAAATATTAGCACCTCGGTGATAAATTGAAGAGGATAGGTGTTAGTGCATGGTGAGTCTGTGTCATGCTCTTATCCCACATAATTCAAGCCTAATAGTGATAGCATGTATAAATATGATGAGATTAATCGGGATTGATTGCCAAATGATTGCAAAGGATAAAACAAGGATACTATTGTACAAAGATTTTGTATTGAGTCATAGTGCGTCGCTTGAGGACAAACAACGAATTTATGTTGAGGGTGTTGATATACCGTGGTTTCACGGTATTATTAATACTTTTTCCTTAAGTTTAGTGTGTCCAAGAGTCTTTTTTTTGCTAATTTTTATATAAGTTTCTCCTTATTTGTAGGAAATCTGTCCAAAGATGAATGCGGAGGTTTTTGAGCGAAGAAATGCAGAAGAGACCACCTACGGAGCTTGTGACGGTCCGTCATGCTTGTGACGGTCCGTAGGTGGCAGCGTAGTGCAGCTGCTGAAGATAGATGGGGAAGTCTGACCAAGTGTGGGGTTACGGAGTCCATGACGGTCCGTCGTGTCTATGACGGTCCGTCTTGCAGGTTCGTCATGAATTTCAGAGAAGTAGACCCAGTACCCATATTTCAAGAGTTTAAGTGTTTTGAAACGAAGACCCTCGACGGACCGTCGTGTCTGTGACGATCTGTCATACTTGACGTTGAGGGTAATGAAGAGAGCAGCAGAAGAAATTGCACAAGTATGGGACGACGGAGTCCATGACGGTCCGTCGTGACCACGACGATCCGTCGCGAGGTCCGTCGACCCAGCCGCGTTTTGACAGATTTCCAGCAAATAGAGTCCTTGTTTAATTAGGTTTTTATTTTCTACAAATAGTTCAAAAAAACCTCGTTTTTGGGGTTAGACTCTGTATTATTATTAGTTAGACACTATATTATTAGGTTAGACTCGGTATATTTAGTTAGACTCCGGATCATTTATATTTTTGAATATTGGGAGACTCTTGATTATTTTGTAGACTCTTGGAGAGATTATTGATTATCTTGAGAATTTTATCATTAATTGTGGGTGATTTTTACTGATTAATCAATTGAATTTTCGGATTTTACTCTTTCTCATTGAAGTAAGTACATGAATTCTTATATCATATATTTGAATATTGTGATTATGACTATGGGTAACTAAACTCCATAACTAGGGTTGTGGGAACCATAGGCAAATAATGAGATAAAACCTAACTAAAATAACAATTCTAGAATAGTGTCTTGCATGTATTAATAATTCTTTCGCTTAGAAGTCTTTTTACCGGATGGCCAACATTAGAACTCGCCTTAATGCTACTTGCCGGCCCAAGGAGGTAGATAATAGGAAAAGAATTATCAACATAGATTTAGTGTATACTATCTAATAGGCTAGTATTGATTGGTACGAGGTAATAACTTAGTCAAATATCGAATACGATGCTTAATATGAGGTAAAGATAAGGGTTAGGATAGCAACACACGTAGCCGAACTAAGGTGCGGAGTGAGATTTTCTAGATGCCGGACCAAGGATTTAGAAATACATAACTTATCACTTTGCATGCAAGATACTAGGAAAGAATTGTATAGTTAGAATTATCAAGTTATGAACCTGTGGGGAACACGTAAACCCTAGTTACTTTTATTAATTGATTAAACTCCAACATTCGAAGCAATTAAGTGTCTCTTTCAATTTCGTTAGTTATTTTCATTCATTTTGAAATAGAAACCCCCCCTTTTATTATTTTTGTTTTCCAAGGAAGTAATTGACCGAACAATAGTAATAATAGGTTAAAGTTAAGTCTAAACTATTTTCCTCGTGGGAACGATCCCAACCTCACTAGTTTGATTATTTACTTGACACGACCGTTTTACTTCTTATTTGAGAAGTAAGTTTGAGCGTATCAATGGATATAACCAATTGCAGTTAAATGCTCGAACAACTTTATTCGGCTTTCGACAAGCACAGTGAAAATTCTGGCATGTTTCTTCTCAAATCTGGGACGATGGGGATCGTAGTTGGTTGAGGAGGAGGCATCTGACGATAATTTTGGACATTAGGGAAAGGAACTTTATATCCTGGATAGGAGTTTTTTTGGTATACTAGAGCTTGTAATACTGTGGGAGGGGCCTGGTAATTTGACTATGTTGGCATAGTTAGGGGCATCGCTTTGGTAATGAGGAAATTGAGTTTGGTAAGGTGGTGGAAAATTTTTGTAGATGGGGGGTGGAGTTTTATAAAAGAAATGGGGAACATTTTGGTAATTGGAAGGAGGAGTATTTTGATAGTCGGCTTGTGTGTAACAAGCCTGGTATGGACTTTGTAAAGGTCAAGAACGACCTTGGTATGATGATGATCTTCTCGGGGTCTTTTTCCCCTGATAAGAAACAACTGACACATATTCTCTTTTATTTTCTAAGGAATAACGATCAGGGACAATCTCTACATTGTAATAAAATCGCTCAATGAAGTCCTTATCCAAGGCGTTCCAGCTGGTCCACTGTCTGGTCTCGTGAGATATAAACCATTCCAATGCTTCTCCGCTCAAACTTCAGCTACAAAGCCGCATTAGTACATCTTCATCTCTCCAAACTCCTACGAGCTGGTCATAATAGGCCCTCAAATGCTCTAAGGGGTTCCATATTCCTCTAAAAGTGTCAAAATTTTGCATCTTAAACCCTTTTGGGAGGTCCAAATTCGGATGAATGCATAAGTCCTTATAGTTAAACCGACGACGTCGGGAATGCACTAAAGTTCCTTCATTGCTTTTCAGATCTCCTCCTTTATGTCTATCTTTGCAACCTCTTCTTTTGACCTCCACTCTCTTTCTTTATCGTCATAGTGGTCGAGCTCAAGAATGTTCACATCCTGCTCATTGGGGATATAAGTTTGGAAGGTGATTTTTTGGGGTAGAGGTGGAGCTACGGAGGGACTTGGGGATTTTTTAGTAGTTTGGTAATTTTGCGGGAAGGTCTAAGGGTTAGTGTGTTGATTATTGTGGTGGATGGATGTTTGGGGGTTGAATGTATTTTGATTTTGTGGGGGTGGAGCGGTTTGATGATAGGAATTTTGAAAGGGAGGTGGTAATTGAGGAGATGGTGGAGTCTGGTAGGAGGTTGAGGCATACTGAGGATTTTGTGTGGTTAAGTCGATGTTGAGGGATTTTGAGCAGGAGTAGATGGTGGGTTCTAAGCTGGCTCCATGTTTGAAAAGGGAAAGTATAGAGGAGGCCTTCCATCAGTAGCAGCATAAAGAGGAAGACCTGGTTGAGGCAGATCCTGTCTCTTTTGCATTTCCACCCTTATCTCATCAATCTGCAGCATTAGCTGTATAATTAGTTCATTCTGATCGCTATGGTGGGTTGAGTCACCACAACGTCGGTAAGACCGATTTCTTTGTTATTGTCCCCCATTACTGCTTTTCTCTTATTTGAACTTTGGTCGAGAAAGGAATCTGCAGACCCTTTAGATCTGGTGAAGTAGGGATGATTAGCTAGTTTAATCGACACATACCAGTTTGTAAGTACCTGTGGAGAAAAACAACTCAAAGGCAAATTTATTAGTTTGATTTTGGAATGCATAACACAAAATACCACATCGATAGCATGTAAACACACAAAAGTTGCTTTGTTTGAGGACATGCCGACCCACGAGTAAAGGGGAAACTGATTTTGAACAAGCACCAGTTTGCTCGTTTTACTTCGGGATAATTTCAGGAAGGTTAAATCACGTTGAACTAAGGTCTTCTTGATGTATTTATCTGACGTCTATTAATATGCACCTCATATTCCCTTGTAGAGTAAAAAAATTGGGAAATTGAAAATTTTGAAAGATAGGAGTCAGGCCTTGAAAGGCTTCCTACGTATCTCAGAAGAAGAATTCAGGCCCTACGATTACAGGGAAATTGAAAATAAACAACAAAGCATTTAAAGATAAAAGGTGGCTTCATCTCAGCTATTTTTCTTCTTGACATTACATTAGCCACGACCCACGGGGAACAGACTCGACTCGAATTTCCTATGTTGATGAGGTATTCTATGTCGTGGAGGATTGCAAGGCACTTTTCAGTGCTATGATTAACTCAAGGGAATATAACAGCCCAACATCCTTATAGAGAGGGGTAAAGACTCTGTTTTGAACCAATTTTGGGTAGACCTCCAACATTGTATTCTTGAAAGGTGTGAAGGAGCAACAATAGAATTTAGTCTTCTCAGTGGTCGGTGTGTTGATCCTCGGTTCATCACATGCAATGATGATGCCATCACCCTAAATGTTCGCAATACTGTCCATATCGATCAAACGGTGGACCACATTTTTAAACTCTGTGCGCTCCTCTATAGTGTGACCTTTTTGGTTAGGATGACATTCACAGGTTTTGCGGATGTCCCTAATCCCACTTGGAAAGATGCTCTTTCGACGGGCCTCAACATACTCCTAGATTGATAGTGCTCCAAAATGAGGGTGCACAAAATGGCTTCCGTCCCTGTTTGGTATTCTTGTGGATATGCTTCGAGATTGAATTTCCGGTCTCCTTCTTCCTAGCGTCCTTGGTGAGAAGGTTTGTGGGCAATTTCTTCCTCGTAACTTTCTTCAATGTTCACCAACTCGGGGCTCTCAGGAGGAAATAATATGTTATATAGGTGCTTCCCACACTTCCTCCGTATGTTGATCATCTCTTCTTCGGTTGGTTCAGTCTGGATACTCTTTCCTTTATCCCTAGTGGTGATTTTTCCTTTTTTGAGACGATAGAGTAATGTTCAGGATTTGGGGATGAGATCTAGTTTTTGGTTGTGAAACATAAGGCTCGGAAAATTTGATTGGACACTTTGTGATAGTGGCTTGTGTATATTTTTGGAATTTCTGGAAAGGAATGGGTTATAAAAGTCCTCATTCAAAGCAACACATCATATAAGAAGTTAAACACACATATTTTGCGTCCTAATCATGCATGGGGCCCTTTTGTGCCGAGGGTAGGCCTAGCGATCTGAAGGATGTATTGCGTCATTTAAAACATATTGTTACACCCCCCAAAATAAGCTTAACAAATAATTATAGAATTTTTATAGAGCTTTAATCAAAATGGGGATACATTCTGCGGGAAAGGAAATACATTGCAAATACAAATAGAAAACAATCCCGCGCAGGGAAATTAGAAGTTGAAGGTCCCGCACCTGCTTTTGCGTTTTCTACCTCTTTGCGGATGATGTACTTGCTTGTTACCATGTACGGCTCAGCAAACCCAGCTTTGGAAAATAGCGACACGACCCGAAGAGTGTTGATCGCTTATCCAGGGTTGTATCTAGACGCCTCAAACAGGCCCTCGCATTGGTTAACTCTTGTGACATCACAGCTAATGCCCTCTGGCTTTTAAATTCTCTTGATTGGTATTCTTTCTGTCTTAGTCGAAATTCCTATTCCCTTTGGTCTTATTTCTGTTGTAAATTTTATGTTTGGATCTGGAGCCTCATTTGGACATCTTTGATTTCTCAACCTACGCGTGGTGTCAGGTTCACTACACCAAGCAAATCATTCTTCAACCATTTTTTGTACTCATCAACATACACAACTTCATACCTGTTTTCTGCGATACTTCTTTTCATGTTGACCCGCCCAGCCCATTCTTAAAGGATGTTTTTGGTGAAAGATATCTTACACACCTGTTATAATCAATGACGAAGGATCTAGTATCCCATTGGATAGGTGTGATGTATATTATACTGAATTACCGCATCACCCTACTTGGATTGTATGGTCGCATTTCTCTGATGTCGGGAAGGACCAAAAAAGGACGTTCGGCCCACTGAGCCGCTATCTTCTCTGACATAAAGTTTTGGAACATCCACTATATGTATCCTTCTCTCAGGTCATAGAATACTTTCGCCCATGCATCCCTCATGGATTGAATTGGGAACTTGAGGATGCTTAGATAAAACTCGTAGTTGTGAAGGGGACTCGTTTGGGTCGGCTTGGACAACTCCTGTTGTTGGATGCCGTGTTTTTACACAGTTGTTCTATCATCCACCATTGAAGCAAAATGTTGCACCCTTGGAAAAATGGAAATCTATTCTTACACAAACTCAGGGTTTGATAGATGTCAGCCAAAATAATTGGGGGCCAAACTGTAGTGTTTCTTTGCTTCTTCATCGTTACTAATCCCTCTGAAAAGAGCGTCTACAACCATCACAATTTGGGTATCGATCTCATTTCCTTCATCCTGAAGGATCGTTCCTAAGAGGTATGTTGAGAATGTAGTAGTCTGAGTCTCTCTCCAAGTACTATGATTATGGAACTTGTTCGAAAATATTCTAAAATAGTTGTCGTGTCTCCACCGTTCCAAGAATATCATTAATGGTACAGTTTGAGTATCCAACCAGTCTGCGACCACTAACTGTAACATGTTCTTCAGTTTTAGACTAGTCAGCCTATCTGGTAGCAGGATGTGATGATCTGGATGTTTTTTACTCTTGCCACATGTTCCGATGGAATCCAAATAATCTTTTATTTCCTCTATTATTGGCGTTATTTCGACATCCCCAAACCTTGTAGTACATTATCGAAGGTAGGTGGCCCAAGTGAATCGAGATTTCTCTCTTTTAACAATCGTTGAGGTTGTTCCACCACACAGGAAGAATATCAAGTGTCTCGGTGACCATTTTGAAACTTAGAAATTGATTTGACATCTACAAAAATATACAAATATTTAGTTTCCATCCCCCCATGATACAACAATCCGTCAAATATGTAAACATCCTTCAAATAACATATAAGTATGATCGTCCAATCGAGTCGTAAGCTCTTTGGACTTAGGGCGGTCTTTCTAATGAGCCCAACACTCCTTGGGTGTTGGATTATCTTAGGCCAATGCGCTACTTTCGAGATTTTATTTCACTCTATGTTAGTTTGACTAGGAGTGGATTTTATTTATAGTGCAAAGGGTGACCCAAGCGGACTACTTGGGCTAGGACAGTTAAGAATGTTGACTATCAAGTAGCCAATTACATTCGTCAAGGTTCCCCGGGAAAGGATTTGGTTAACGAACGACTGCGAACCCGAATAATCGTTCTTTAAGTGATAAACAAAAATAAATTTCGTTTGACGGAGTTATCATATGTCATGAAATATAACAGTTTAAAGTGCGATAAATAAAACAAGTAAACAGTTAATTTACACACAACCAAACATGTTAGTTGTAAGGTTAGAATCCTTCTAAATCCCCAACGAAGTCGCCATTTCTGTTATTATTTTGGAAAATAAAAATGCTTTTATATCAATTTTAGATTTGTTTTAGAGTCGCCACTTAATTTTTGAGAATAAATCAAGAAAAAAACTTAGTTTTCGAAAAGATTTAAACAGGAAAACTTTTATAAAACTTTAAGGGGGTTCGAGGATTCACATTCATATTTTAGGAAGGTGTTTAAGACACGTAAATATCCGTTAACACAATTTTCTGGAAACTAATTTGTGTGGATAAAATGTCTAACTCATTTGAGATAAAGAATTACTTATAGTTGTTGAAAAAGTGAAGTATCAATGTAATTATCTAATTGAGATATGCAAAATTTATTTATTTTTAAGTTTATTTATACTTGGTTGATATAGGTAACTGATTAAAACAAGGTGGCGTCTTGTGGGGATTTGAAATTTCCTAACTTAAAACTAGTAGCAGAAATCGACAAGCGAATAGACGAAAAGTAAAGAGAGAGAGAGAGAGATAGTTGGATCCAAATCTGGTTTCCGCCTGCACCGGTATTTGGACCCATTTCTTTTTAGGCCTTTGGCCCAATTCTATGGTACCTGTCCTAATGAGTCTATAATAATAATAATAAAATAATAATAATAATAATAATAATAATAATAATAATAATAATAATAATAATAATAATAATAAGACAAGGTCTTAGGCCCAGCACAAAAAAATACAAAATTCTAAGGAAATAAACTTGGGACCTTATGGACCACTCTCTTCCTCTCCTTCCACTTTAATTCCTTTCACTTCGGGTCCTGAACGCCTTTCAGAACTTATTCTTCTAGATAATAGGCTGACTCAAATAAGGGAATTTGAGTTTTGATGACTCTCTCGAAATGCAAGAGGGAGTTCATGGTGAACTCGGATAGAATTCATATACACAAAAAAAGTAAAGTCACATTAGCGATGGGATCAAAATCTAGCGCACGCTTTAATTTATTTTTCTTTATCATTATTTTATATTATTTCATTTTCACATAAAACAGTGAGAAACAGAAGAAAGAAAAAGGGCTACTTCGATTTTCACTCACGAATACTGCCAACCAATTTCTGGAAGATCAAACTAAATCACATGAGATTCAAACAAAGATGTTAAGAACAAGAGTATAATTGAGCACTATAAGCATGTGTTCAAACAACTTATGAGCAAACTCCCTTTTTAGCTTCCAGTGGTTTTCGGTCCCAAACAAATTTCTCATATTGATGAATAATCAATTGAATTATTGAGGAATAGACATAAAATGAGCAAGTGAAACCACTAAGACATAACATCAAAATTTGAAAAATCATCTTGTCACATAGGGAGAGACCAACAGAAGGACAAGTCACTGTCAAACAAACATTTTTATACGCCAAAAATTTAGAGAAAAGCGAAGCAGGACATACAAATTGGAAGACAACTCGTTTGGCACATCATGAAACATGTATTCTATGTTAGAAGAGCATTTGTAAAATGAAGGGAAGGACAACTCTGGGATTCTAACTAACAAAACAATACGCCTAAAAAACATAATAGTTTGAAAACGTTGAACAACTAGCATATACTTAACTGACCTGAACCAAAGCTGTTATTCTCGTATAAATCATTAAATTGGACAAACGCATTTGTTAATCAAGCTATCGAGTAAGGGCGAGCAGAAAAAGGAAATAATCATGATTTGTGAAAGAAGCTCACATATTTTAGGAGATTGATTACGAATGACAAACATTTTATTTATTGATTTATTTATTTTAAATTAGGGCAAATATGGATGTAAACTTGATTTAAATGAGGCACACTGAGTCATAGGACAAACATGATATCAAATAAAATAGAGAAGCTAGTTGTGGCATCCAACACAAGTCATCCAACATACAGTAACTAAAACGACATACTACTTCGAAATCAACAAATTTTCCAAGATTTTGCTTTTGTTTTGTAAGAAGGTCAGAAGTAGTGAAACAAAAAAACAAATTTCGACATTAGAACACAAGGGGAAAAGGGCATACAAGCTAAATGACATTCAAACAAAGAAACTCAAGAGGAGACAATGATATACCCTTGAGGTGAACAACAGAGGAACACCGAATTTAGGCACGAATAAATGAAATAAAAACAACACCTACTGGTAGACCATGAAATAACTAAAGCGTCATGAATGAGGCACATATATATGTTGAAATATGAATAGAAACACAACATGCTTCCAGAGCACTCAAAAATCATTTTGAAATCTAGAAGACGAGAGAAAAAAAATACTATGAAGGAATAGGTGTTACCTTCTTCTAGTCAGCTAACAGGGGACAGGAACGAGTTGGAGAGACAACCGTCACCACACCAAGCTCACCTAGGAATAATAGACTAAAGTCACGGACAGGAACTTGAAAGCAAAGCACTGAAACTATTATCTCCGACCTTTCAAAATATGTTTCATGAGTCGAACATATCTTTCCATCAATATTTTGTGTTCACTACTTAAAAAAATTCAATATTTTTTTCCTGTCTTCCCCCCCCCCCTAAACAGTGACCAAAAAGAAGTTATATAGAATTAAATTAGGGTTCCAAAAGGGGGGAAAGTCAGATGAGAAAGGATGATTTTTCAAAGTCGAATTCTTAAAGCTTTCACAAAAAGGGAGACCATCTTTTCTCTAAAAAATAAACTTCATTCCAGAAGAGGAAATGAGGTTGGACGGCTTTATCAACTTATGTGTCCTTGGCACCGACGTGTCCCAATCTCACGCTACCAAGGTTAAAATCACGTGCTGAAAGGTGCTGCTAAAGGTCGTACGAAATGGAAAAGAGACATTGTTCACGTGTTTTAGGGTGGAACACGTGTGAGGCTGGGCTATAAGACGAAGAAATACGTAGAGGTGGCGTTTGCTGGGAATTTCAGTTGC
Source organism: Solanum peruvianum (assembly GCA_027705065.1). Taxonomy (NCBI): domain Eukaryota; kingdom Viridiplantae; phylum Streptophyta; class Magnoliopsida; order Solanales; family Solanaceae; genus Solanum; species Solanum peruvianum. Next base: position 15,323,339 of record JAKWJD010001763.1, read on the forward strand.
TGCACGTCGAGTTTGGAAAATTTTCTAGGAGTGTTTATGTTGTTCTAGATTCTTCTTTGTCATGGGGAAAGTGGGCCGGGTCAGAACACTAGGATTGGGCTAAGGCAATTGGGTTTGGCTGATTTGAGGATGAGAATACGAATGGCCTGCTAGAAAATATAAAAAAAATGGGCTGGGTATATAAAAAAAAAGTGGGCTGAGAATTGTTTAAGTAGGTGTTGGGTTCAAATAACTAAATTGGGTCACTAAAAGATATGGCCCAAAATTTGACTTCTTAACAAAATGAGTTAAAATATTTTGCTAATGATAAGATGAAAAAATTAATTAATAAGTTTCTTAATTTTAACGACATAAAATAATTATTTTAATTACAAACTAAATAATTTAAAGCATAAATATATAACCAAACTAACTAGTAAAATATTTAAACGAAGTAAAGTCTTTTTGAGACGATTTTCGAATAAACATAAAATATACTAATTGTATATATACAATTATGTAGATATATATATATTGTCTAAAAATTTTAAAAAGTGATAGGATAAAATTAAAACAACTCAACAACATTTTAACTTCATAAAAGCTAATTATTTCAAAATCATTTTAAAATTAAGAAACCTGTTAATTAATTCCTATCGGGGAGGGTCAAAATTAGGTGTTAACACTAATTAGGGACACCCAAGGCAACATGATGCTTGCTTACTCTTTAGGTTTAGGCCAAGCCAACAAGGTACTAGCAACATGGCTGAAGCCTGTCTATTACTATATGGTCTTAAATTGTGAATTAGAAGAGGTTATGATAGGGTTTAGGGAGAAACAGATTCCCTACTCTTAGTTAAATGCATAAATTAGAGAACGCCTTGGAGATAGGATAAACTGATTCAAGAAGCACAACAAATGGTTGAATCTCGTGGAATTATCATCGGTCATTGCTTTAGGGAAGTCAACAAACCTGCTGATATATTAGCATCCAGGAGTTATGTTATTGATGCAATACATGATGTCAACTCTTTCTTTGATATCCCGAGGGAAGTTAGAGGATTAATTAGCACATATAGGTGGGAGTTCCCTTCCTTCAAAATGCAACAAGTTTAATTTTCTAATTCTATTTACGAACCCCTCCTAAATCCTCTTTGAAGAAGTCAAGTTAGTAGAGTAATAGCTAACTTGGACTCCGCCCTTTGTTGGTGTTAACTTGTAAGCGTTATCTAACTCTCTTTTTACCCCAAGATCTTGCATTAAGTTTGGTATACCAAACTTCAAAAAGTATATCTTTCATATCAATGATCATTGGAGGTAAAAAAATTTTCAAAAAAAAAACTTAAAGAGTGTTCTACAAAAAATTATTACCTTGGTCTAGATTTTCTCCGTAAGAAAAGAGATGAGTGTATCTCTTCTTCATATCCTCCTTAACTTCCTAAATAGCTTTCTCCACAAATTGATTTCTCCATTAAACCTTGACTGATGCTACCTCCTTGGTTCTCAACTTGCTAGCCTGACGATCAAGTATTTCAACGGGTACCTCCTCATAAACCTATCTTAACCAATCTTAAATCATCCAATAGGAGATCCACTTTTTGGTTATTTTAGTTGTTCTTTTAACCCTTGTATATGCATCCACCTCCACTGTTTTTCTCACATCAATCTTAGGCTTCCATTTATTTCCCTTTCTAGGTGGTGCATGTCGAATCCATTTCTTTACCTGACACTTATGCCCTACCTGCACACACAGTACTTCAACGAATTTTTTTATTATGAATAAGACACAACTATGATGTGGTAGACAAAACTTGTATGACCCTCCATTTGTTTTATGACAAATGTATAACTAGGTTCCATTTGAAAAAAAAAAAGACACAAACTCCTTTTTCTCTCTCTTCCTTTTGTGACTTTTGTCCCTCCTTCTTTCTTACTACTCCTTACTTTTTAAGTATTTTTTTATTTGATTCTTTTTCAACCATTGTTTCAACTTTTGCACTTCTATATTTTAATCATTTTATTCATCATAAGTACCAAAAATGTCCATAAAACCTATATAAATACATAATTTCTCTTTCAATTTACACACACACACACACACGCACGCACACACACCACACACGCACGCACGCACGCACGCACGCACGCACGCGCGCACGCACGCACGCACGCACGCGCGCACGCGTGCGTGCGCGCACACACACACACCACACACACACACACACACACACACACACACACGCGCGCGTAAAACAAAAATACAAAAAAAATCATAAACTAATTAGATTAGTTAAGAAAAAAAATTAAAAAAATGAAAATAAAAAGTATTTTTAAATAAGAGTAAAACTAAAAAAAGAAAAACATAGACTAATTAGATTAGTAACGAAAAAACATTTTAACAAATAAAAGCAAAAAATATATTGAAATAAGCCTAAAACAAAAAATAAAAAATATAAACTAATTAAATTTGTTAAAAGTTTAAATGAAAACGTTTGATATATTGAAATAAGTGAAAAACAAAAACACAAAGCATAAAGGGCTTAGTAAATGCCTCTTGTCACTTGATAGATGGGTCCCATCCTATTTATTAATTAAATAATGTCTTATACAAGTATGATTTGATATACTTCATACAAAATAAAAATTTTCAGATCCACTGTTTGCAATCTATTAGTATCAAAGAAGTTAGCCCATCACTACTTTGGTTCATTATTGAGCTCCACTATTTGTAAGGCAGCTTTGGCCATATTCACACTGTTTCCTCTGGCCAAATTGACATTATTTGTCCCGACTAGTTCTACCTTGGCAAAGAAATCTTCTTCCTTGGCTATATTTGTGGCATTATGGACTTATTGTTTTTATTTAGTTACTTAGATTTGAGTATTACTCTATTAAAATGTTTGATGTTTCTAATTTGAAGAAGAGGGGAAAGTTGTGTTAATTGCAAGAATGTTATGACTTACTATTTTTTTCAATTTTATCTAATAATAATATTTAATTACTCGTGTGAAATAGGAATCAAATATATGTTGATTTCAGTTCATTTGTGAAATTGTTTTTTAAATAACCCTCATGAGTTATATTTATCAAATTACCCTCTTTTATTAGTTCCATAAAAGAGTAATGTAAAGAATCTAATTTCTTATAGCAATTGTAGTTGCATTCATATTGGATCTTAAAATTGTAAAGTTTAAATCTTTATCTTGTTTATGTAAAAAAAAGATTGTAAAATTTGAATTTAAATTATCAGATATAGAAAAATTAAGAGTTTCGAGATTTAGAAGTTCAATTCCAACAATTCCAATAATACCAAGTACAATACAATCCCAATAACACCAACTTCTTATGAAGCAATAGTTACACAGAAAAACAAAAAATAACATAATTAACAATTGACATAATTAAGATGATAATAGTATATCATCCTATCTCATATATATGTATGTATCTCTCTCTCTCTCTTCTCTCTCTCTCTCTCTCTCTCTCTCTCTCTATATATATATATATATATATATATATATATATATATATATAATATATATATATATAATATATATATATATGTATATATACTAAAAATAGAAAGAATATTAGACAAAGTTATATTACAATTATATCCCTACATTATATTTAAATGCTATAAACTATTTAATAAATTAAATATTAAATAGTAAATTATCATATTAGTACATGACCACATATTCTTTTTATTTATTTCATGTTGGAGTTAAGTTCATGATTTTTTTGTTTTGTTCATCTTTTGACTGAAAATACGAATGATATATTTGCCCTTAACAAAAAGAAGAAGAATCATATAGATCTATATTATAGTCTTTTTTTATATAAACATTTGTATTAATGTGAAGTACATTCATTACATAGATTTTTTATCACCTCTAACTTTTCATTATGTAAATATATGCAACTCCCACTAATTATATTCGTTATGATTTTTATTTCCACCTCTCATCCATTATCAAATGGATTAATGTATCCATTATCAAATTTATTAATGTCATATTCATACTAACTCTAAGCTCTTCAATTATTTTTTATAAATAGTGACATTTGACACAATGTTATACACACTTAAAATGGTTGAAAAAATAAGAAGAGAAAATCTCTACGCTCTCTTCTCTTGTCTCTTTTTATTTGTTCTTTTGAATGTTTTTATAATTAAGAATATATTCTTTTTATTAGGAAGATATGCATGTGTACTTTCTATTGTAAAAACGATGGATACTTTTTAATAAATAACAATATATTTGAAGCGAAAAAATATATCATTTACAATATAAAATTTATATGAAATATTTTGAGATAATCGTGTCACACACCTTTTCCGAACTAGTGAAGTTAAAATACTTACTCAAAAGGAAGAGGTACAAAAACATTAAGTGTCAATTGAATATATTAGCATGAAACCTATGATTACGTATTCTTTGGCAACAAAATAATTGTTCAAAATATTGAATATGTTGACAAAATGGGTAGTACGTAGTGATAGCAATTATGTAACGACTTTATCATATTTATGCAATTGACACTTTGAACTCACTTATGTACTCCCTCGGTCTCATTTTATGTATCACTTTTCGCATTTTGAGATTCAAAAAAGTTTATCTTTCACAGTAAGTTTTTCATAGATCATTTTAACATTTTGAATTATCAATTATTGTGACTTATAATACTCTTTACATAGTTTACAAATATATAAATTTCATTTAAATTTTTTTGAAGATTCCACACACAAATATCAGTTCAAAGTTAAACTATTTAACTCTCAAAAATGAAAAGAGTCACATAAAATGAAATGGAGAAAGTATATATTTTTGTTATTACCTATTTTTTCTTGCACACATAACGTTACATACGAATGATGATCTGGCTTAAGTAAATATATTTTGAGTACTATCGCTGCACTAATAATGCATTTTTCTAATTATACATTTTCTTGAGTAATTGATTAGTACTATTGTAGTACATAACATTGACTATGTCAAATAAAGTGACCTATGTACAATGGTCACAACTCATACTCATTCATTACTTGAACTACTACTAATTAATGAAACTAATGTAAAGTTTTTAGCCCTTAATCTGGACATGACATAAAGAGCTATTTGAACTCATTAAGAAAATGACATCATATGTCAAAGGGGTAGGCACAATGTAAGATATATATACCATGTATTAATTGAGTTTAATATGTCAAAGGGAATAATTTTTTAAGATAAGTAAGCTACTTTTAACTTTGATTAAAAGAAGAAGAATTAAGTAGTAGTCATTTCATGATATTAAGGTGTCTATATATAATAACAAAGTAAATAACAATTAAGAGTATTATACATATCAACATGATACATGTCACTAAGGGTGTACATGACCGAGTTAGTTCAGATTTTTCAAATCTCAAACTAAACATTTGTGTCGGGTTTTCGAATTTATAAATCAAACCAAACCAATAAAACTCGGGGTTTTCAACTTCGAGTTTTTTCGGGATTTTTTGGATTTTCGGGGTTTTTCGATAAAGTATTCATACAAACATAAAATTTACTTGTAGATCAAATATTTCTTTAGTCCTACCAAAATGCAACTATATAAGTTATTTCTCAAGAAAATAATAAAAAATATGACATGATTTATGACACTAAATATCCATCAAAAAATAATAATAAAATCGCATAAAACAAATATTGCAAATAATAAGTCATAATGAAATTGATCATAATTTAAAGTACTAAATATGCTAAAATAAGTTTAGTAATTACTAGTTACATGACTAAATAGTAAAAGAAAGTAAAATTAGATCATGTATTTTAATTATCTAAATCTATGTAAAACTAAAAAACAAATATTCAATATTATTGTCATTCTTAGTGTTGAATTAATTTTCTTTTTGCATTAGTATTAATTTGATTTTTATTTAAACTATATTGTAATTACTGACATGTATAGAGTATAATCTTTATTTGATCATTAAGAGAATTCTAACTTCAAGCATAAATATATTAAAAGATAAAAACTATGAAAAAGTATAAAAGATATTTAAAAATTATATCAAAGCAAGTAGTTTTACATATAAAATAAAATTTTAAAATTATATATATAATGTCGGGTTGGTTTTTTTTTTTTTTAAAAAAAACAACCAACTCAAATATAATCGGGGGTTTTTTTCAACTTTCAATCAAGTCAAACCAAATCACTAGTGGGATTTTTTTCCGGTTTGACTCAATTTGCTAATTGATTCGATTTTCAATTCGATTTTGTACACCCCTACATGTCACTCGTTACATAGACATACAATGGATAATATTTTCAGTTTCATTATTTAAATTTCAATTCTATAAATCAAGTCTTCTTTTTTTTTAACTTTGATCAAGAAGCATTTTCCTTTCCTAAGGATGGACCAATATTTTGATGTAGACACAAAACCAACACTAGGACTCTTAATTAATTAGGTCATGTTCAATTGTCATGATGAAATGGATTGAACATTGTTAGGTTGAATGTTGAAGAGTGGTTTCATCTTTGATGTGATTCAAACAATTTATGTCTTCGTCATATTGTAGTGTTCTTTTATGTTAACAACTTGTTGCCCTGAATAGGGAAGTCAGAAATTATTTCTGATAAAAAGATTGAAAAAGTGTGAAAATATAATGTCATGATTGTGATTAATTAAAACCTGTGACCTAGAGCAAATTTTCAGTCACCTTTACCACCAAAGTAAAAACCTCCTATATATTAAAGAGATTTAATTCGATATATAATATATGTACTAAATACTATATTCACTTTTTAAAAGGATCAGGCACTACATCAACCTTAAGCACCTCTAGTGATCTATTTAAGGAAGAAATAGAAACACAATAACATTGTTGTTCATCTTGTATTTTTAAGATATTTTGAAGAAATTGATAAGAAACAACAAAGTTTAAAGAGTAAATTCAAAATTAGAAAATTAAAACCACTAGAAAAAGTAGAAACAGAAACATATTAGAAATAATGTATAAAATATTTTTCTCAAAGAAGAAAGACGAGCTTACTCAATGAACATTGTCCCCTTAATAATATTATTCTCCTTAAGTACCCGAGTTTAATGTAATATATCCCCAGGATAGAACAATTTTACTCACCAGTATAACAGTACATATGACCACAACATCAACAAAACCACTCAACGGTAATAAAGTACACTTAGAATACTAGATTTAGAAGTAGTAGAAGAAGTCAAGTAAATTAGTTGTTTTAAAATGAGAGGAAGTTGATCTATTTATAGACAACAAAGGGTAATGTGAACATATATTTGTTATGCCTTATTGGAAAAGTTACAATTCTTCCGAAAGGTCACAATCTTTCCTAAAAGTCACAATTTTTCATAAAAGTCACAACTCTTCATAAAAGTCTCAACTATTCATTAAAGTCACAACTCTTTATAAAATTCACAACTCTTCATTTTTCAATTCACGCCTTTTAAAAATCCAACAAAAACTTGCAGGAGCAGTTCTTTGTGCATAGTGGTTTATATATCTATTGATATACTACCATTCAAATGCTTGATATATCATATATACAAGTAACAACATTTTAAGAAAACATTTCTGATCCAAAAGTTTCACATAAATTAGAATAAGAAGAAAACAATATAATGACTCCAAATGTATGATATGTTGAAAATCATATATAAAATATTTGATTACGATAATTGTAGGTAATTTTTATAAAGTTCGAGGGGTGCAAAAAATATTGCTCTTAAAGATATTTCACCTGGTGTATGTATATTCCTAATCCTCAAGATTTAATATGTTATTCTAGTATATAAAGTTAGAAATATAAAAACTAACAAAATTCATTTTTTTTTAAAAACTTATCATAATTATATATCGGAGAAAGACTAGAATATATATAGGTGAATGAAAGATCATGTCATTTGGTTCAAGAAACTCCAACATATGCTTCAACCATAAAGAATGAAACAAATTGTAATAAAGTGTTAATGCTATTTGCCAAAAACTAACGGCAGGAATTGTATTGAAATTATGGCTAATGATCAAGTTTAGACACTCAACCACAAAAAACACATTGTTTTGGATTTTTATTTTTTTTTGAGATGTCATGATATTTTTGTTACCTAGTATTCAGAAGAGAATCATATACTCATCAACTAATTTTTGAGATTTAAGAAGTTCAAACCTTTTGGAGTTTTATAAAAAAACTCAAAGAATTTGAAGAAAATATGAACTTTTGTCTACGTAGAATTTGAGAAAATTGTTGAAGTAAATCTATGTTTAGCCTGGATTTAGAGTAAAACACTAAAAATTTGGAAGGTATTGGCCGCTGAAATACAACAGATTCCCCAGGTTGCACTCTTATCATTTTAATATATGAAACTTAAACCTATGATATGTCAAAACATAATTTCCTACCGACGCGTTCCACATTCACCAAACAAAAATCAAGAATAAGAACATAAAATCAATTAGGTTAAATAACCAACAATGTATCAATTAATTTCTCTCTCGATTTCAATCTGTTTATCTGTTTTTGACTCAACACAAAGTTTAAGAAAGTAAAATTCTTCTCAATCCTTTTAATCTAGTTGTCTTACACATGTCGTGTGAAAAGTTAAAATTAAGAAGTTGTTAAAAAGGGAAGAAAAAGATTCTTCTTGAAAACGGACGAAGTACAAAAAATTAGAGAAACAAATTGAAACACAAAAAGTAACTCAGTTCCTCACATTTCACAGGTTGAAAGATTAAGATGAAATTTGAATTGTTGTTGTGAAAGAAAGAGTAGGTAAACATTTAGATCTACCTACGTTACTCTCATGATTTTTGAATTATCTATAACTTCATATCTATTAAACAATCGTTACCCACAAAATGTCAAAAATTAGTATCAATAATACCAAGGATCCAAAATTAAGCAACGTTTATTAGCAACCATAGAAAAATACAAGGATGTAAATGATCATTATTCTTAGCTCAAAAGTCTTCCACATATGGAAAGATAGGGAGGAAAATAACTTACATCAACAACAATACATAGATTGAAAAAGTGTACCAGAGCATCCAAGCTAGATTTTTATCGATCGGGCCGGACAACCATGGAGGACATATGTGAGTAGTGACGACTAGTCATTGAATTGGACCTTGGCAAAACAAACATACCTGAAAATCGAACAATTGAATTAAGGATCCATAATATGTCTCCCAAAACATATGCTAATTCTTCATATATGCTTATGCTTTTCCTTAACATAACATGCATCACTATACTCATTGCATCTCCAAATCTAATCATCTTTACAAGTTTCTCTTTCTTCTTCTTCTTTCTTATTCTTTCTTTTGGATCTTTTGGATGAATGAAAGTAGACTTATGTGATATGACTTCGATTGTCTAGTATCAATAATGTGACATTAAATACCCTTTTTTTACTTAAATTGTACTAAAGGCATGGTGGACTTACTTAAATACCCTTTTTAGTTAACTTGTAAAAGCTTCTCACTATGAATTGTGAAAATCATGTAGTAGTTGAAGCAAAATGATGGAAATAGGGTTTTGATTTGTGGTTAACCTCCTTGTGATGATGATATTTCAAACAGAAATGGGGTATTGGATTATTTATTACTATGTGTAAGAAAAATGTTTTTAATGAATGCTAATAGGTAAAATAAATGAATTTCTTATCTATTTTCGTTTGTTCGATAAGTAAGCAAAAAGAATAATTTTGAAAATATTTGTATATAATCTAAACAAATACTCCCTCCGTCCTATTTTATATGGCACTTTTCGCATTTCGAGATTCAAACAAGTCTATTTTTGACCTATGTTTTTCATAAATCCTTTTAACATTTTGAATTATCAATTATTGTGACTTATAACACTCTCTACGTAGTTTACAAATATATAAATTTCATTTCAAAAAAATTGAAGATTTCATACGCAAATGTTCGGCCAAAGTTTAATTGTTTGACTCTCGAAAAAAGTAAGTGTCACATAAAATGGGACAGAGAGAGTATTATATAAGGAGGCGGGGGTGTAGGTACGATTACGAGAGCTAAGGAGTTGGGATATATAGTTGTTGAAGGATGATGGGGACACGATCAATATGAAATGCTACGTGTTAAATCTACTTTCCTTATTTTACCAGAAAAATCATTTTTCTCATTTATAAACACTTTATTTTCTCTATCAACAATATTTTTTAACCAATCAAACATGAAAAAATTGAATTTGATCACAACAAACACACCCATATATTCACTTGACTGAGTTGTTTGCTGTCATTTATTTTTCTTCTTCTTTTCTTTCTAATGTGGGAAATGTAGGGCCAATATCACAAAAATCAAAAGATGTCTGACAGGTAGAAGAAATTTAAGTCATGAGCACATAATGAACTCATTCTAGTCTCAACAAGCACAACCTAGAGCGTCCGTACACATAAAACTATAGAATTCAATTGAAATATGTCGTCATAAGCATGTCCCCATGTTACAAGGATCTAATATAGATACATTTCTATTGGATCTAACGTGACTAGATTTTTAATTGTTATATGTGGAAAACACTATTTAGTTTATTATTATACAACTACATATATTAATTGAATCGTGAATAGCTTGTCAAATTTTTGTTTTTAAATTGACCTACATGAATTTATTATACCTATATTTGTAGGGTTAGTACTTATCCTTTGAACATGATTTGAAATTATAATTTGAAATTAAATAGATTTGAAGCTGAAGTTTGTTCAGATATGCAATTTATTTGTATGTTTTTTCCATAAACATGAAAACTTCACAAGTTGTGAAAACTATCAAAAATTCCTTTATTCTTATACAATCTAAACAACTAAACAAAAGCTTATAACAAAGTAAAATACACTAGGATAATGTCTTTCTATAAGATGCAACATTTATTAATCGAACTTTAGTTCAATAAAAACAAAAATAGAACATGAACTATATATATACTTTTTAATATAAAATATTCTAAATTTTATTTTTGATATTTTATTCATGTAGAATGTCATGTGGCAAAGGTTTTGCAAATAAAATACATAATACACCATCGAGGTGTATTTCTCAAACTAATAAGTGATACCTTTTAAGTATGAAACTCAAATAATTAGATAATTTAAATGTGTTTTTGACTCTTGTCTCCATTATAAATATAAAAAATGAAAAAACATTCAGAATTTTCAATCCCTCTTTTTGAAAAATTTAAAATTTAGAATCATGATTTAAAATTAAAAATTTAAATTCCGAAAACTCATCCAAAGCCCCATAAATAACTCACAATAATATTTCCTCCAGTACCCTCCCTTCAACAAACAAGCCCCCCCCCCCCCCCCGCCATACCAAACTTGTTGCCCCTAAAACCCTCAATGACCTTGTTTGTCAGATTGCAAAAAACATTTCTCTTATTACCATAAAGAATGTTCAATATGTGAATGGAATTTCCGTGGTGAAATAGACTAAAAGTGAAGTATCATGTATAATATAAGGGAAAAGGGTAAAAAATGTCATTATACTATGCGAAAGGAACAAAAAATGTACTGATCCGTAGATTCATTTTTATAAGTTATCATAAAAATTACCATTTTACCTATCCCGATAGTTGCCTGAGTCAATTTTGATCTATCGGTGAAGTTGATTCAGAAATTTTTGAGCTATTAGTAAATTACGATTATTTAGTTGACGAGTGATTTTAAATAATTTTTTTATTTAGTTGATGGTTAATGGATCAATTCTTTAATATATTTAAGACTCTATACCATTTGGCTCATATACAATAAAAATAAGTAAGTAAAATTATCACTTTTATTACATAATTAGTTTTGAAAAGAAAATACAAAAAAGATAGAAATAAACCTTGTGTGGCGACGTCCAAGAGAGAAGCACGAAGCGCTTCAGGTAAACAAAACTTTTACCCAATTTCAACTCTTATGTAGGCTTAACTAAATTACCCATTATAGGAGTATTATTATATCACAACAATTAATTTGTAAAAGCTAACAAATGGGAGGAGGAGAAAAATTTGTTTGGTATATGAAATTAACGATCTGAAAAGTTGAATTGATTCAAATTAATAATTAATGTTATTTCTTTTTATATAAAAATGTTAATGGAGAATTATGACACATGATTGACCATTAATAGTTTAATGATATAGTAGTTATAAGGATTGAGTTTGATAAAGGGTGGGAAATAATTAATTTTAAATTATTTTTTTTATCACAGACAGCTAAGTATGTAGTTTTATTTTATTTTTGGATTAAAAAATTAATTAAAAGTACTAGTCATATATATGATTGACTCATATCTTGGAAAGCGTGAAGTTGGGTTGACAATCATCAACAATCAATTTTGTTAATCACTTTTTAACTCTGTTATATTGATATTAGCTTGGGAAAATTTTAGACTTAATCCTAGGCTTGAAATTTTGAAAATATGAGAGTTGATATGTAAAATGGTATCAAGATTTACACAATTGATTACAAATTAAGTGAATTTTTGGGTCTAGGCTATATATAGCAATATAGGTATTGTTAGTTTTGAAAGCTTTTTGTGATTATGTATATGAATAGGTTGCTTTGAGTTGAAAGTTCAACAAATAGGAAAGGTTCAAGACCCGGAGTAAATTCCTATTGGATGTAGGCATGTGAATTTTTAAACCCTTATTGATCGTATGTAATTTGTGTATTTCCTTGTGGTATATGTTTGAGAGTAATGAGAATTATTGATGGGTTGACTTGTCCATGTTGTATAATTCTAATTATTAAAAAAGGTTAATAAAAGGCAATGTGATTAATGTTTGTTTGTGATGTGTTAAGAATGGTTTGAAAGATTTGTTGAATCATTGTTGATGTTGTATCATGATTGTGTTGTTGTGAATTGTGCAATGCTATAAAAATGGTCATCTCCTCGTTATTTGTGTGAACATGACATTTGCATTGTTCTGAGACATGATTGTGAAAAATGTTATGTGAATTGAGAAAGAATAAAAAATTAAAAAAGATGTACCATTTCGAGGGACATGTCTGTCGCGATGGATACTATATTTCGAGGGACGTAACGCGCCGCGACGGATCCTATATTTTGAGGGACGTATCGCACGCCGCGGTGGTTACTATTATCGAGGATCATATCGTACGTCACGATGGAGTATGGACAGATATGTCCCCCATGAGTCCAAGATTGAGAGACAAGCGGGTGTGTATCACTAGGTTAGACATGCACCATTGTACTTGACATTTCATTCCATTGTATTGCACATAGTTTTCATTAGTGAACTTGATATTGTTTGATGATCTTGTGAATGTCTTCCTGTGGGAATTTGATTGAGGAAATATTGAACTTTTTGTTGAGGATATGTAATTGTTAGAATGTTGTTGTTGAGTTGTGTGTTGTGTGAATTATAAATTGTTCAATTGGGGTGGTTTTAAGCAAGTTGTAGTTGTGGATGTTGTAATTGATGAATATTGAGCTTGCTGTTGAGAATGTGTTATTGTTGGAGTGTTGTTGCTGAGATATGCACTTGTGAAATTGTGAACTGTTAGGTTGGGTTGGTTTTAGGCAGGTTGTAGTTGTGAAGGTTCGGTTGGAATGTAAGTAGTACCCGTATTTGATCCCGTAGCTTGTGTTTAGAGGTTTACTTGCTGAGTACCTTGTGCTTTGGTACTCACCCCTTGTTTCTGCAATTTTTTTGTAGGTTACTAGCTCGGACCTATGTGATATATTTTCTTCTTTTCCGAGGCTTCTTGAAGATTTGTGAGGTAGTTATTTGTTATCTCAACATATTTTCTTACTCCTGTTTATGATCTTGTTCTACTTTAGAAACAAGGTCATATGAGACTTGAAATTTTCTTTTGATTCAATTGTAATACTTTAGAGGCTTGTACACGTGACAACCAGATTTTGAGGATATTTTTTAGTTTATTGTAAAATTTTCGCAGTTTATTTTAATAGATGAGTTTTATTTTGACTTGTCATGGTGGGATAATACGAGTGTCATCACGTCCATTTTTGGGTCGTGACAAAATGCCCTCAGTTTATAGTTTGACTCAAAAATTCCTTACTGTCAATATTTTGGTTCAAAAATGCCCTTAAACTATGCGAAAGGAACAAAATGCCCCCAGTTTGTAGTTTGGTCCAAAAATATTTCTTGTCATCAATACTTTGGTCCAAAAACTGTCTTCTATTATTTAATAGGTAAAAAAGTTCATTTTTCAAATAAATACATTATTATTATTTTTTTGACACATTTCTTTTAATTAATGTTTTTTAAAAATAAATTAGCAAATGGTTATCTTTCGTTTAATTAATGTTTTTTTAAAAAAAAAATAGCGAATGATTATCTTACTTTAATTAAGGAAAAAAATGAAAATATATTTTATTCATCATCAATATTTTTGATCATTATATAAATATAAATAAATGATAGGTATACTATGATCTTATAATATGTCATATTATCTATTGAAAGGGTACATGAAATTATTCTATTTTAATGATAAAAATGAGATTAAGAAGAAAAAAAAATAATTCCTACGTTTTTATTTGATAAAGTGATTTTAGAAGAAAAAAATAAGAATAGTGTTCCTTAATAATATTTTTATTAGGAAGAAAATGTATTCAAGAAGAAAAAAAATCTATATTTATTCGAACAAAGGGCATTTTGACCCATTTTGTAACTATAGGGGCATTTATGGTTCAAAATATTGACTGTAAGGGCATTTTTGAGTCAAAGTATTGACTGTAATGGTATTTTGAGCCAAACTATAAACGGAAGACAATTTTATTCCTTTCACATAGTTTAAGAGCATTTTGACCCTTTTCCCTAAATACAACAGAAAATTTACAATATGGACTAATTGAAAATCTCTTATGTATGGACATATTTTGAAAATGTAAGGAAAACAATAATCTAAAAATATTGTGGGATTGAAGAAAATGAAGCATTAGTTTTGTCTCGATCAAAAAATGAACGTTATGACACTTGTGTATTCCCTTCAAGACAACTTAGCCTCAAACCCGACAAAATGAAAGAAATGGGAAAGTAAAGAAAGAATAATAAAAAAGCAGAAAACTTATTCATTCTAACAAAATCCCAAAACCTGGTTGTCACTGTACAAGCCACTTTACATAAAAAGCAGAATTTAGAGGTAATTACAAGTCTCATTGTCTTTGTTTCTCAAATAGAACAAAGCATAAAATAAGGAACAAGAGGGTCCGACTTGATGACAAGCCGAAACCTCTAAAAGTCTTTTGACAACCCTCATAAATAAGAGAAGGAGAAGAGCAACCATACGGTACCAGGCCCGAAACCTACACAAGTGTAGAAGCAAAGAATGCCAACCAATACGGTACTCAACAAGTAACCAAATAAACAAGGCAAAACTAGCTAGGAAATGAGTATTCCTTTCATTTCAACCGAACCTCCTAAACTACAACCTGCATAAAAATCAGCTCGACCTAACAATTTTACAATATACAATTCATAAGGCTTAACCATCACAATTCATAGTATACTTAAATAATTATCATGTATTATACAAGTGTCAAGTTCATCAAGTACGTTATTCAAGTACAATTAACACAAAATTGCAAGATTTGTCATGCACATTACTAATCGGAACTCATGGAAACCACCCATAATTTATGAACTCGCATGTAATGACCTCTACATCATCAGCAATTTACATTCGTAAATAACCTCAACATCAACAGCACTTGTTGTAATTGATCTCGACATAACTAGCACGTCGAAAATGATAGTGGCAACAACAATACTTACAAAAAATTACCTCCATGTCTCATCATGGTTTTTAGAAATCAATGCAAATAAGAAATTTTACACCACAAGAAATAAACAATAACTCAATCAAATCAAGTGCACATGAATGCCATAAAAATTTTCATCAATCAAAACATTAGGGTTCACATCAAGGTAATTTTTTTACAAGTATTATGATCAGCACGTTGCCTTTTAATTTATCTCCTTTTTATTAATTAGTATCAATTAAGTGGAATAATTGAACTTGTTACCTTATTCTCATTATTACCCAATACATACAAAAAAAATAAAATACACGATGCAACTAATTTTATTAGGTTTAAGAATCATTACCCAAATATTTCTTCTCAAAAATCTGGTTCAAATTACCTCCCGATAATTCAGAAAACTCAAAAATGAGCAAATGGGAGTGAAATCCCTATTTTGGAAAATATTTGGCCAAAGGTCCCCTACAAACACAGACCCCTGTCCGTGAATAATCCAAAGTATACCCTAGGCATAACATGACGTATAAAACACCGAAAGGCCCTAAACAAGTCACTTAGTATACATCATACAAGATAATAAAAATAAAGATTTCAAAGAAACAATCTTTTATCATAAAAGAGATTGACAAAATGGAAGAACATAGTCTCAATAAGTCATCCATTACATTAAAGGAAGTGATTGAGACATAACCCATACACCACATGCAATGCCGGAAAATTGAAGTAAAGAAAAGTAATAAAAAGTGTCACATTCTCGGAACATGAGGACTCACCAATTCTTCATCTTCAAATCATCAATGATATCATCTATCCACATGTGTGAAAGGTAGGATCATCATACCCTACATTAGTGAAACAAGTAGGTACAAATATGCATTAGTACATGGAATGTACTAAGTATGATAGTAATGCATAATTGTTATGAAATCATGCTAAAAAGACTTTACATGACATGCAATGACCAAATTAAATCATAAGTTAAAAGATTAGAAAAATACATCAGTCATAATCATGGTCAATGCAAGCTTAACATTTTTAAAATAATTTGTGAGATACTTTGAAGTAACCTTAGTACTTCATTATTGTGGAAAGTTTACCATGTAACCGACATAGACTATGTGAGCTCTAACATGGGATCTGGTGCTGTAACACCTCAAAAAATTAATAGGCTAAACTAGAGATTTACATGAGGATTACAGTCATGAATGTAACTATCTGTACTTAAAATAGAGGATTTCGTGTTAGTACGTCAAGGTGCCACCCCTTAAGGACCAACCAAGGCCCCTTGAAGAGGACCTTACAAAACTGTCTGGGCAGTAATCAACGACATGATCCACATTCCATTAGTGGGTCAACGCCCCGTGGGGGGAGGGTCCATGGTTTGGCAAAAATTCCCAATTCACCAGAACATAGTTGACCAGCACGGACCGTTGGTCCAACCACAGCCCGTCAGCGCGGTCTCGTGGGTGGTGACCTGGGGGCTGTTTTAGTGGTTAAGTTAGGGGTATTTTGGGTCTTTTAGATTTTTAATGATGATTAAGTAGTGTTGTTTTTCCCTATTCTAGACCACATAAATAAGGATTTTATACCCCTAAATTATGTGATTCAACACATTATTTCCAAAAACCAAATCAATTTCTGAAACTTCATTCTCTCAAAAGATTCTCTCTCTAGAAAACTCAAAGAAGAAGAAGGAAGTGTAAGCTAGGTTCAAGAAGAAAGGTATTCACACCAAATTCATAGGGCTTTGTGATCATGCTATGGTAATCTATCATCCATGGATAGCTTTCATCTATTGAGTCCCTTCGAAATCCCAATTTCAAAGATAGAAATCTCCAAAAGTTAGAGTTTGATTCCAAAGTCATGGGTTCCTTTGAAAATCGATTATAATGATCGAATAATTTTATATGTATGAATTGATGATAAATTATGGTTTTTATGTTGTAATCCACAAGAACCCATGAAATCCCCAAATTTCTCAATAATGATCTTGTGATGTGAGTCTTTGTTGGTAAAGGGAGAATGTTATGAAAATTATGCATGTCGTAATTGAGTTACTTGAATTATGATGATATCCATTTATAATGTATATAATTCTAGATGTGTTGATTTTATATGAGCTTTGAACCTAGAAAGATAAAGTAAGAGAATGATGCATGTTTTTATGGAATCTATGTATATGTTTTAAAAACACTTTGAGAGTGGAACGTCTATGATTATGATATAGTTGTTGTGTTATTGAATGAATATTATTATATACAGTTATGAATGAATATGATATGATGTGAAAGGTTATCTCACAATATGAAGGTTCTAATATTAAAAGACTTTCTCACCTATTGAATTTATATGTATACATGGACAATGAAAGGTTATTTTCACACATAATCTAATGAGTTATCTTAATGGATCAAGTTATGAATTAATATGTACTCCGTGGAAATTAATGTTTAGCACCGAGTAGATATTGAATATGAGATGAAAGATTTTACGCTAATTGAGTCTGGCTTCCCAATGGGATGCTTTTATACTAGTTGAGTCAGGGTTCCCAAATTATGTCTCATGAAATGGAGACATTTTACGCAATTTGATTCCAGAATTCATTAGAAATATCCTTATCCCATAAACTATGTGCCTAGTAAGTTATTTAGCTAGTGGTCCCACCTAAGCTAAAAGTATGGTTCTACCTTAGGCAAGTAGGACACCTTTTTTTTTTTAATGTGGGTAACAGCGGGGGACTATCTACTAAACACATGTTTTCAGGTCGTTTAAGTCTTATTCACATAAAAACAAGAACAAGAATATGAATTATGAACTATGGTTACTCAAGAATATTTTATATGAGTTTTCAAGGTTTTAAAGATGATGATGAATATGTTGACTATGTTTATGACATGTTTTTCCACTCTCTGTATGATGATGTATAAACTTGGTAGATTTTATTCTTTCAAATAAAATGTCCCTTTTTCACATTTTCAATATTTTTACGCATGACTTCATTCTAAGGGTCCGATTCTCGAGGTGATCATTCTAGTGTCTAAAGCTTGGACTTGAGTATGTTTTGAGCTTGGTGGTGAATCCTCATGGTTCGAGGATGAATTTTTCCCATGTTGTATTAACTTTCATGTATTTCATTTTTGCACATGTTTGATGGACTAGAGGCCCTATTTCATTCGAACATTGTAATAGATGGCTATGATGAGACTTAATGTCTGAACTTCTGCCCTTTTTTATGAATTTTTTTAACTTGAAATGTGTTTTTACTCTTATTGTTCTATTGCTTATGTTATCAGGACTAAGTGTCTTGTATGGATTCTTCGAGATTGTATATGCCATGTTATATCTAGGGGTACTCCTAGGTCGTGACAAATGTTATCCACACTGAAAAGAGATTGTAACACTTCGAAAAATTCAAGACCTGTTATAGAGCCTAACATAAGTGTCATGAGGTCTAGACACTATTTTAAGGTTAATTATAATGTTTATAAGTCATTTAGGAAGTCTAGAAACCAAAACGTCCATGATGTTCGAAAACTAGTTTAAGGAGGTACTAGCGTGCCTTAGCCTATTTGACTAGCTTTTAGGAGTCGAAAAATAATGGAAATTAGTGGAAGGGTGTATAACATGTGTTTATTATATTCATGATCGAAACGTCCGGGTACGACTCCCCAAGGACCAACCAAGGGCCCTTGAGGAGGACCCTTGCAATTTGGGGTCAAGACTACCTGGGTAGTGTGCATCGACGAAGCTAGTCGACGAGGCGTGTGTGGATCGATAGGGCGTCGATGCCATCCGTTGACCAACACTTAGAAAAATCATAGCAGGGCATCATTTTCATAGTCTCTGACCAAGACTACGGATATGAAACACTTAGGGAGGGCCTGGTCGTCGATGAATCAATGATCCGTTAATCGTGGTCTTGTCGATGGGGACTGTAATTTCCTACACGTTTTTAATTTGTTTCAAATAATATATTAAGGGGTTAGGTAGTTATTCAGGGGTTAAGGGAGGTATAATTAATTCAATTAATGATCTATATAAATACCCTAACCTAAATTAGACTAACTTAAGATCATAATTCCCAAACCCAAACTCTCTTCCTTCTCTATTTTTTCTTTCTCTAGTGAAGACTCCATTGAAGATCAAGCTAGGGGAGAGTTCTAGGGCTGGAATTACCAAGGTTTCTTCATCAGTCTTCATCAATTAACAAGGTATGAGATCTTATTTATCTTTGAGACCTCATTTCTTAAAGGGTTCCTTCAAAATTGATTTCCAAAGTTAAGTTTTTAAGTTGGTTTTCATCCAATACGAAATTGATGTTATGAATTTGTTTGTTTATGATGTATTTTGCATATTATGAATATATTAACATTTACTCTAACGTAATTATGATATATCTTGATGGTTTGGTCTAGTTTGTAGAAGATGACCTTTACCCCTTAACCTAGGTGATGATCTTGATATAAATTGTATTATATTGGTTCAATTGACTTGGTTATTGGATAAATTACTATTATATAGTGTTTATATACTAATCATGAAAAAATTAGGGTGATATATGGTTTTGTCATGCTAATTCTTGAGAATTGATCTTGGTTAAGAAGTATGTTGTGAATTTACCTATGTATCTTGTCTTAAACTATGATCTAGTATTGAATTGTGATTTCTTAATTCTTTTAGACTTTTTATCATGTTGGTTATTGATTTATGATGATATATACAAAAATTGGGTTGAATTAAGGGTTTATGGTAAGACCTTGATGATGAACTATGAAGGAAACTTGGTAAGTCTTGTGATCTCTATACTTTACTTCAAATTGTGGTTAACTATGCTTAAATCATGATGTTGTATTGGAGTATGCCTTGTATTATGATTCATACGGTAGAATGATGTTGAATTGATGTCTTGATTATTATTGTGCAGTGTTGGCTTAAGATGTAAATGTTATTAGGAGGGCGAATGGTTTATCAATGTGCCTTATCATGATGTGAAATGTTAATGTGCTAACCTCACTTATATGAATTGTAATAAAAGGATTATATTCATGCAATTCCTATTGAGCTATGATGATGATGTTATACAGGGTTAGACCCTATGACCTATATTAAGCTATGATAATTAATAATGACATTAAAGATATTTCAAAAGGGACTCTAGCTTAGCACCGAGTGAACTAGAGTGAGGAGTGTCCCTTACCACATAGGGAAGGTAGTATCTCTAATGTACTCTTTAGGTTGGAGACTACAATACATATAGCATAAAGAGGGTCCCAACTATATCTCCTAGTTCTTGAACTATGTTGCCTCCATAGGAATACTAGTTAGTGGATCCACGTAGTTGCTACGTTATGTCTTGATACTACCTTGGAAAGTAATCCACCTTGTTTCAGTGTAGGGTTCTATATCACCGGATTCCACATTAACTCATATGGCCAATGTCGGCTAGAGCAAGATGTTAACAAAAGGTAAAATTAACTAAAGGATTGAACTCCAAATAAGGTGACTTAATGGGTTAAGCTTAGTCTAGGTAGGGGTATGAGACTCTACCTAAACATTGCACTAGTTAGCCTTGAAGGGAGCCTTAGGAGGATGTTTTTATGTATGAATATGCTTATAATGCTATGTGATGTGTATATGATGAACTTGCACATTATTGATACTATATGTTGATTAGTTTCACTCATGAATATCTGTTAGTCTATATTGTTAAAGTATGATGCTATGTACTCTTAAATATTTTGATATGTGAAGTAGGATGTTTGTCATGATTCTGGTTGGGTTACTTGATTGATTAAGGGTTTGGAGCTTTGCTTGGTAATTGCATTTATTGACTTGATAGGGGTACATGGGTAATTGTCTTGTTTTGGTTATGTTGAAATGTACTCTTATACATGCTTGTTGTTAATATGACTTGATGATAGAGTTACTTGACTATGTATGCAATTAAACGATATGCTTGTTGACTTGACTAGTTTGAAGTTGTTGGTCTTGTGAAGTACATGCCTATGAGTTAGTGAACATGCATTATTGGTTGGCATGGTCTTGTTGAATGTGTATAAAGGTTTTAAATGAAAATTACATGCTTTATGGAATGTCCCTTTTTCTTAGCATGTTTTTATAGTATATGTGCATGGTCTCATAATTAGTACAAGTGGTGTACTAACTCCATTTATTCCTTTTCCCTGATATTTTCGGTTTCGTTCTTGAAGTTCTTTGAAGATGACTTGAAGAAGACTTGGATATCTTGATCATCCAAGTAAGGTAGGTCCTCACTTTCCGAGGGCGATGCTACTATCTATCTAATGGAGTTGTTACGAGTTTAAGACTCTTACGTTTAAGAATCATATGTTTCTTTCCTTTCAATTAAATACTAAACATTTGTATGAGCTATATGTGGTCTTATTGAATTAATGTATGGGTAGGCCCAAAGTTGATATACTCTTAGGAGATGGTTATGAGATGAGACGAATATTATGACTATGTTATTCTATATATTTATGTGCAATAAAATTAGAAGAATAAGTAATTTTCCTATACTAAGGGTCTATATATATTCGATATATATATATATTAAGTGTATGTAGAGGTCTATCTAAACCCCATGTAGTAGTAGTAAAAAGTTTTAAATTTTCTGCTAACTTTGACCTATAAATGTAATGATGTCACTAAGAGGCTAGTCTTTGTCCTCAAAGAGGACGAAGACGCCGATTACGTCTATGGGGTAAAATCGGATATGACAAACTTGGTATTAGATCGTGAGGTTAAATATCTTTGAGTCGATGTATCTCTCAACCACGTCTATGTAGGTTTGTATTCATAATTGTGAAGCATGCCACACTTATGAATATGAATATATGTGATGCTTAGGAAATCTCACTTTCTTGGAAATCTAATATCGTGCCTCTAGAGTATACTTATTGTGTGTTTTTGCATCTAAACCTCTTATTTTGATTTTAGGCAGTGAATACTCGAAGAAATATGACACGAAGACTTGAAGAAGAGATTGCCAATGCTGGAGCTCCTCCCTATGGTGATCAAGTTCCTTCTCTTGAAGAAATATCTCCTAGTTCTTGAACTATGTAGTCTCCATAAGAATACTAGCTAGTAGATCACGTAGTTGCTATGTTTATGTGTTGGTACTACCTTGACAAGTAGTCCGCCTTCTTTTGGTGTTAGGGTTTTATGACACCGGATTCCATGTTAGCTCATGTGGTCTTTATCGGTTAGAGCAAGATGTTCCCAAAAGGTAAAATAAACTGAAGGATTAAAATCTAAATAAGATGACCTAAGGGGTTTAGCTTAGTCTAGGTAAGGGTATGAGACTCTACTTAAACATTGCATTAGTTAGCCTTGAAGGGAGCTTTATGAGGATGTTCTTATGTATGAATATGCTTATAATGCTATGTGATGTGCATATGATGAACTTGCACATTGTTGATACTATATGTTCATTAGTTTCACTCATGAATATGTGTTAGTCTATATCATTAAGGTGTGATGTTATGTACTCTTAAATGTTATGATATGTGAAGTATGATATTAGTACTTGATTGAGTAAGGTTATGGGGCTTTGCTTGGTCATTGCACTTACTGACTTTATAGGGGTTCATGGGTAATTGTCTCACGTTATGTTGAAATGTACTCTTATATATGATTGTTGTTAATATGACTTGATGATATAGTTACTTGACTATGTATGCAATTAAACAATATGCATGTTGACTTGACTATTTTGAAGTTGTTAGTCTTGTGAAGTACATGCCTATGACTTAGTGAACATGCATTATTGGTTGGTATGGTCTTTTTGAATGTGTATAAAGGTTTTAAATGAAAAGTGCATACTGTATGAAATGTCCCTTTTTCTTTGCATGCTTTCATAGTATGTCTGAATATGGTTTCATACTTATTACAAGTGGTGTACTAACCCCATATCTTCCTTTTCCCCAACATTTTAGGCTACGGTCGTTGAATTGCTTTGAAGATGACTTGAAGAAGACTTAGATCTCTTGATCATCAAAGTAGGGTAGGCCCTCACTTTCCAAGGGCGATGCCACTATCTAGATAATGGAGTTGTTATGAGTTTAAGACTCTTATGTTTCTTTCCTTTCAATTGAATACTAAACATTTGTATGAGCTATATGTGGTCTTATTGAATTGATGTATTGGCTAGGCCCAAAGTTGATATACTCTTAGTGGATGGTTATGAGATAAGATGACTATTATGACAATGTTATTTTCTATATATTTATGTGCAATAAAAGTAGAAGACTAAGTAATCTTCCTATATACTCGATATATATACTTATTATGTTTATGTGGAGGTTTATGTAAACCTCAATGTAGTAGTGGTAAAAAGTTTTAAATTTTTTGCTAAATTTGACCGATGAATGTAATGATGTAAACTAAGATGCTAGTCTTAGTCCTCAAAGAGGACGCCGACAACGATCAAGTCTAGAGGGTAAAACCGGATGTGACAAATATGTCCTTACTTGCCAATACATAGTACTAGAGAGGTTTGTCAAGACGACGTTAGACTTTTGCTTTAAGGTTAAACTTTCCCCTTTATTATGAGATTCTCTTGTTTATTTATACAATGTTGTGTATACGCTTGTAAACTGACTTGTGTAGGGACTTACAAGTTGTTATACACCATGTCACACCAAGGGTGTACTTGGAGTACAAGATTTTAGAAAATGGTCCTAGGATTAATGTCTAGAAAGATGCATTGAGTAAAGTCTTGTTCACACATGTGAAACTTGACATATTTACGGAAATGAGGCTACAAAGAGTTTAAGAAACTTCACTTATTTCATTACTCTAAAGTTGTGATATAGAGTATATCTCCATAGAGGTTCTTCACCTAAATCTTTTTTGACCCTTAATAGGATATAGCCCCTCGAAGTGCTTTGGTTAGAAGAAATGAGCATGAGAATGTGGAGCCCAAGATTTATCAAGTTCCAGTCAACCATTTCGCTAAGAAAGTGTCTCATGCCGAATTTTGATCCACTTTCAAAGTATTTGCTCAAAGCCATGAAAAACCACACACATAGAGAGGCCAATGCTCCCGTGGGGGTACGACAACGACAAGGATAAAGGACTTCACTAGGATGAATCCTCCATAATTTCATATGTATAAGGTTGATGAGGATCCTCAACAGTTCATTTATAAGGTGTATAAGATAATAAGTATAGTGGGATTCGCTATTGTTGAAAAGGTGAGTTGGCCGCTTATTAAATTAAGGGTGCAGATAAATTATGGATTGAAAAAAAGGAAGAGTGAGAGGGATGTTGATGGGTTTCCTCTTGATTGGGAGAAATTTAAGGGAGTTTTTCTCGATCATTTCTATCCATTTAGTCGGTATAAGTAGTAGAATTATTTTTGATAAATACTTACTGGATCGACGGACCATGCGACGGATCGTCGTGGTCACGACGGACCGTCATGGACTCCGTCGTCCCATACTTGTGCAATTTCTTCTGCTGCTCTCTTCACTACCCTCGACGGCAAGTATGACGAACCGTCATAGGTACAACGGTCTGTCGAGCGTCTTCGTTTCAAAACACTTCATTGCTTGGGATCTGGGTAGTGGGATTACTTCTCTAAACTTCATGACAGACATGCAGGACGGACCGTCATAGATACGACGGACCGTCACAAGCTGCGTAACCCCACACTTGGTCGGACTTCCGCTAAATTTTAAATGGGTGTTTTGGACTATTCATAATTATAATTACGAAATTAGTGGGGTAATTTTTATAATTTATTTAGTTGGTGGTTAAAGAAGATAATAGTGAAATAAATAGTGGGTTACTTTTATCATTTTTTTTGGTATAATTGATTATATGATAATTAGGGTATAAAGAATCTGTAGAAGAAAAATAAAAAGAGAAGAAGAGGAGAACGAAAGATAGAGCGTGAACGAAAGAAGAAAGCAAACGACTTAGACTTCAGATTGAAAAGTTTCATGGGCAGCAGATGTGCCAAAGACTGCTTTTCGAACCAGGTATGAGCATTATGAATTCTTAGTAATGTCTTTTAGGCTTACGAATGCCCCTGCTGCTTTAATGAGCCTGATGAACGGGATATTTAAGCCATATCTAGATCTCTTTGTTATTATATTTATTGATGATATACTGATATACTCAAAGAGCAGGAAAGAACATGAGGAGCATTTGAGAATTGTATTGGAGTTGTTGAGGGAGAAAAGGCTTTATGCCAAATTCTCCAAGTGTGTGTTTTGGCTAGATTCACTGTCCTTCTTGGGGCACGTGGTTTCTAAGGATAAAGTGATGGTGGATCCTTCTAAGATTGAAGCAGTGAAGAGTTGGGTAAGACCTACTAATGTTTCAGAGGTAAGGAGCTTTGTTGGTTTAGCTAGCTACTACCGTCGATTCGTCAAGGGATTTTCTTCTATTGCTTCGCAGCTGACATATTTGACTAAGCAGAATGTTCCATTTGTATGGTCGGATGAATGTGAAGAAAGCTTCCAAAAACTTAAGGCCTTGTTGACTACTGCGCCAATTCTTACCTTGCCAGTGGAAGGTAAGAATTTTATTGTTTATTGTGATGCATCTTATTCTGGTTTAGGTGCAGTGCTAATGCAGGAGAGGAATGTAATTGCTTATGCTTCGAGGCAATTAAAAGTGTATGAACGTAACTATCCGACCCATGATTTGGAGTTGGCTGCAGTTGTATTTGCATAAAAGCAATGGAGACATTATCTATATGGGGTCAAGTGTGAAGTTTATACAGATCATTGTAGTTTACAGTATGTCTTTACACAGAAAGATTTGAATTTGAGGCAGAGGAGGTGGATGGAACTATTGAAGGACTATGATATTACTATTTTGTATCACCCAGGAAGAGCTAATGTTGTGGCAGATGCTTTAAGTAGAAAAGCAGGGAGCATGGGTAGTTTAGCCCACTTACAGGTTTCTAGATGCCCATTGGCTAGAGAGGTTCAGACTTTGGCTAATGACTTTATGAGGCTGGAAGTACTAGAGAAAGGAGGATTTTTGGCCTGTGTGGGGGCAAGATCTTCTTCTCTTGACAAGATTAAGGGAAAGCAGTTTGCTGATGAGAAGCTGAGTCGAATTCGAGATATGGTATTGCGAGCAGAGGCTAAAGAGGCAATAATTGATGAGGAAGGCATTTTGAGAATTAAGGGAAGGGTATGTGTGCCCCGTGTTGATGATTTGATTCACAGTATTCTTACAGAGGCTCATAGTTCAAGGTATTCTATACATCCTGGTGCAACCAAGATGTATCGTGACCTAAAGCAACATTTTTGGTGGAGTAGAATGAAGCGTGACATTGTTGATTTTGTTGCCCAATGCCCGAATTTTCAGCAGGTAAAGTATGAACACCGAAGGCCCGGAGGGACACTTCAGAGAATGCCCATTCCTGAATGGAAGTGGGAAAGAATTGCAATGGATTTCGTGGTTAGTCTTCCAAAGACATTGGGTAAGTTTGATTCTATTTGGGTAATTGTTGACAGGTTAACTAAGTCTGCTCACTTCATTCCGGTCAAGATGACTTACAATGCAGAGAAGTTAGCCAAACTCTATATCTCAGAAATTGTTCGATTGCATGGAGTTCCACTTTCCATCATATCAGATAGAGGTACACAATTCTCTTCTAAGTTTTGGAGAACATTAATGCTGAATAAGGTACTAGGTTAGATCATAGTACTGCATTTCACCCTCAGACCGATGGTCAGTCTGAGCGAATGATTCAGGTGTTGGAGGATATGCTTCGTGCATGTGTGATAGAATTTGGTGGTCATTGGGATAAATTCTTACCCTTAGCAGAGTTTTCATACAATAATAGTCATCACCCAAGTATTGATATGGCACCATTTGAGGCACTATATGGGAGGAGATGTAGGTCTCCCATTGGTTGGTTTGATGCATTTGAGGTGAGACCTTGGGGTACCGATCTTTTGAGGGAATCGTTAGATAAAGTAAAATTCATTCAGGAGAAGCTTCTAGCAGCTCAAAGTAGGCAGAAAGAATATGCAGATCGAAAGGTTAGGGACTTGGATTTTATGGAGGGTGAACAAGTCTTGCTGAAGGTTTCACCCATGAAAGGTGTGATGCGGTTTGGTAAGCGAGGTAAGCTTAGTCTGAGGTATATTGGTCCATTTGAAGTTCTGAAGCGTGTGGGGGATGTGGCCTATGAATTGGCGTTGCCTCCAGGGTTGTCAGGAGTGCACCCGGTATTTCATGTGTCTATGCTGAAAAAATACCATGGTGATGGAAATTATATTATTCGTTGGGATTAAATTCTTCTTGATGAGAATCTGTCTTATGAGGAAAAGCCTATTGCTATTCTAGATAGGGAGGTCCGCAAGTTGAGATCAAAGGAGATTGCATCTATCAAGGTTCAGTGGAAGGATCGGCCAGTTGAAGAGTCCACATGGGAGAGTGAGGTCGATATGAAAGAAAGATATCCACATCTTTTTACAAATTCAGGTACTCTTTCTCGCCCTCCCCTTTTCTTCCTGTGATCGTTCGAGGACGAACGATGGGTAAATTGGTATCTATTGTAACAACCCATTTAGTTGGTTTGAGCAGAAGAATTATTTTTGATAAATACTTACTGGGTCGACGGACCACGCGACGGATCGTCGTGGTCACGACGGACCGTCATGGACTCCATCGTCTGATGTGCAATTTCTTCTGCTGCTCTCTTCACTACCCTCGATGGCAAGTATGACGAACCGTCATAGGCACAACGGTCCGTCGAGCGTATTCGTTTCAAAACACTTCAACTCTTGGGATCTGGGTACTGGGATTACTTCTCTGAACTTCATGACGGGCCTGCAGGACGGACCATCATAAATACGACGGACCGTCACAAGCTAAGTAACCCCACACTTGGTCGGACTTCCGCTAAATTTTAAATAGGTGTTTTGGACTATTCATAATTATAATTATGAAATTAGTGGGGTAATTTTAATAATTTATTTAGTTGGTGGTTAAAGAAGATAATAGTGAAATAAATAGTGGGTTACTTTTATCATTTTTTTTGGTATAATTGATTATATGATAATTAGGGTATAAAGAATCTGTAGAAGAAAAATAAAAAGAGAAGAAGAGGAGAACGAAAGAGAGAGCGTGAACGAAAGAAGAAAGCAAACAACTTAGACTTCAGATTGAAAAGGTTCATAGGCAATGAGGAAGGCAAAGGCATTGGAGAGGTAGCTTGCTTGATTTCGGTTTTTCGGTGGAGGTAGGTTATGGTTTATTTCTATGTGATAGATAAACTCTAAATAGCGATCGATATGTATTGAGTGATATTGTAAAGTCTCATATGTACTTGATTGTGTGGTCGTATGTTTTGATTGTGTGGTTTGTTGTTTGCCTAAAAATTATGAGAGTGTTGAATTCCTAATCTTGAACCCTCTCTATTAAAATGACGCCTTGAATAAAGAAGGCTTGATGAAATAAATAATGAGATAATTGGATCGGAGTGTCACGTTTCGACACGGTATTATGGGATCGGAGTGTCACGTTCCGACACGGTATTATGGGATCGGAGTGTCACGTTCCGACACGGTATATGGGATCGGAGTGTCACGTTCCGACACGATAACATTAAAGGAAAGGAATCTTGAATTATCTTAATATACTCAAATTCAAAGAACCTATTTCCCGAATGAGTATGGTGTGGAGGCATGAGTCCTCATAGGTTTTCTTGATGTTGTGATTGATGGTGTACCAATTATGGTGTTGTTGTCAATGGTTCATGTGTTTGTGGCTTGCCACTTGTTAAGTATTGTAGTTGATTTTATATTATTATTCAATATATATTGTTTTCTATTTTGAGTTGGCCGATGATACCTACTGAGTACGTGTTCCTTGTACTGACCCCTACTTGTATTTTCTTCTTTGTTATTTTGTGGAGTGCAGAAAGTGTGCCATCGACTTCGACTCGCTCTCAGCTCTAGCCAGTCTTCAGCATATCAGAGTTCGGGGTGAGCTATTATTCCTAGCTCGTGGTGGATTCTCTCCTTCATGTCTTGATGTCTTTGAATTTCGGACATGGACCATCTTTTTACTTATTTTGGTTTCTTAAATACTCTTAAACTTGGTAATTTAGGATAGATGTTCTTGATGTGATGACTTCCAGATTTTGGGGATAATAAGTGTTAAACTTTAGAAGCTTATTTACTTGGTTACATTAATAAGTTTTGGATCTTCCGCATTATATTTTGTTATTCATAGTTGAACTATTGATATATGTTGGGTTTAGATTTGTTGGTTCGCTCACCTAGGAGGTTAAGTGTGGGTGCCACTCACGACTCGTTTTGGGTCGTGACAGTTTTTCAGTAAAGTTCCTCTAACACCTCCATTCCTAAGTTCAAAAATATAGGATGTCTAAACCTAAGCCTCAAGGAGGAAGTTGATAAGTCGTGAGCTCATAGCACATTTGGCGCTCAAAAATAAAGTTTAGTGTGAGAAATCGAGTGTGGTTATGTGGACATGATGCTTTCTTTGATGTTGAAAACGTAAAACCCTTGGATGCAAAAGATAGAAAAAAGAAAGGAAAGTGAACTGATGCCAACACCGCGAAGCCTAGATAGGTCGTGGTCATGTTTATGAGCTGTGTTAGGTCTCATTAAAGGGAGGATGTGAAGCCCTCCAACTGCCCAAGTGAATCATAAAGATCACGGAGCTCCATATGGGGTGTGGTCCAGTTGACGAGGAATCTAAGGACTCGTGGAAGAAAGAAAATGATAGTTATATAGGACTAAGCTGAGACTGAAGGACACAGAACCCTAGATGGATTGTGATTAAGATGAAGAGCTCTACATTGGCTCGTGGACTAGAGACAAGCAATCAGTGGTCCATAAGTGAAGGCATAACTCTACGGAGCACAAGACGATTCATAGTGCTTAAGATGGACAGTCTAGTTTCTCGTGAGGACTATCAGTGAAGGAATTACCAAAATGTCTAAGTGTGGGACCACAAAGGTCTTGACGAGTAGTCTAGACTTATACAAGCTACCAGCATGCCCGTGAAGCCTCCGACAGCGCAGTCCTACTTTGAGTAGGTATTGTTTTTACCGACTATTTTAATTACTTAGGGTTTATTTTTAAACGGAATTTTTTTTATCTTTCCAATGTTGAGACATTTGAGAGCAAGGAGAATCGATAGTTTCCAATTTCCAATAGTTTGATTGGTCGATTACTTTGGATCAAAACTTCGTGATCATTATTTAGTGTTGATATTCAAGATTCTTTGAACTTGCTATTATTGTAAATTTCTCGTACCATTGCTTTCAATAATATATTCTATTTGTTTTCTTAGAATAATGAGAGGCTCAACACCACAACTGGGGTTGTGGGAACTATGACAGAAACTTAACTATAGATTCAAAATACGAGTAACGTGTAGTCATTAACAAACACTTTTGTGTTTTATAATTCAAATTCATTGGAACAAAAGAGGTCTGACTGGGTACTGACCAGACCAGGACATGAAAATAAGAGGGTCCGTTTGAACAAAATCAAGACAAATAAAGAGGTCTTCTTTATTTTTCTTGGCATTCTTGGCTCTTATGAGCCCTTCCTTTACTTTACATAAAGATATAAATGAAATTGATGATAAAAGTTGTGCATATCTATATAATATAGTAAGAATAAACAAGAGAAACAAAGATTCTTTCCTTTACCTTAATGTGTTATGTCATGTATTAATTACCTTTTTTTTTAATTCGGAGATGGTTGAGTGGACTAAAGCGGCGAATATATATATATTTACTTTCTAATGAGTGCACACGTTAAAACATGCATGTATGTACCACTTGTTTGAGACAAAAATGATAATTAGGAAAAAATATTAATCAAATTCCACTAACTTGTTATGAAGTTTTGAGTTATGAAGTTTTGAGTTCGAGCGAAGAAAACCTCCTTAACAAGTATGCAAGGGTAAACATCAAAATTAAACTTCTGGTTAGTCATATTTTGAAATATCTATGAACTAATACAAACAATGAGAATATTTTTACATTTCTTTTTTTGTAAAATGAAAACTCCAAAAAAAGCAATTTAAATTGTTTAAAATTTATGTTTTGTAACCTCAACTCTAAGAATGAACTAAGCTTATGTGGATGAAAAGGGAAAGCTTTATCAAAATATCCGAACCAAAAACACTTCAATAAAAATGATGAATAATTTTTTAATTCAATTTTATATAAATTGCATGAACTTAGATCAATCAAATATAGATATTTCTAGCAGGGATATGTGCAATGTCTTCAATGAATACCGAGGAATTGACCAAGTATTACTTCACTTGCTCTTAGTTCAAGCTATTCGTTAGTGATTGTTCATCTTCCACAAAGCATATAAGCGCAAAAATGGAAAATTGCCTGGGAAAACAATCCCAAGGGAAGCTTCTCACTAGTTCTTTGCCCCACCACTAAAATTTGCGTTGTTATGGTCAATAAAACACCATAAAGTGGTTTTAAATTATTGATGACGATGTGAAACTAAACAAAAATCTGATGCCAATGGATGTGAAAATTTTGTGTTCGTGAAGAGAAGGAAACACACTCCCGAGAAGTAATACTTGAAAGTGTAGGAGACATTCCTGGTGCTAAAATAAAATGTGCTATATGTTTGTAAATTAAATCCGTCAACTAAAGAGGAAGGATAGTATATAATCTTCTCACTCTTTGAAACCATGATATTTGCTAAAATTATCAAAGATCACGAGACTGGGGATAGACACTGTTATGCTTTCATCGAGTTTGAGGACAAGGAGTCCTGCGCAAAATCATATTTTAAAATTGAAAGTACTCAAGTTGATGATAGAAATATACAAGTTTATTTCATTCAGAGTGTAGCAAAGTTATGGTCCCAATATCGACCTAGAAACAAAAGAAGCAACAGTCGTTTCAGTAATGGTTCTGTTGATGCAATGAAAAAGCAGAAAGAAGACAACTAGCAATGAAATATCTA
This sequence comes from Solanum peruvianum, assembly GCA_027705065.1. Lineage (NCBI taxonomy): Eukaryota > Viridiplantae > Streptophyta > Magnoliopsida > Solanales > Solanaceae > Solanum > Solanum peruvianum. The sequence continues at coordinate 15,356,076 of JAKWJD010001763.1, forward strand.
CGAGCATTATTGCCTAAATTGGACGTCACTCAAGAAATATATGCTCACATTATTGTAGGATCAAGTCTTTAAATCAGTGAAATATTTTTAGTAGGTGGCATAAATAATCCAAATTTGTTTGTGCATACTCAGATTTCCCTAGCACGGGGATGGTGCTCAACATTTTCTTAACTCCTTGAAGTCTAAAATGGTTGGCCTAAAGCAGAATATAGTAGTGTTGCAAAGCAAGGTTAAATCCAAGGAAGCCAGAGTAACTGAACTTGACACCATTTTAGGAAGCATCTAAAAAGAAGAGGCTATTGAAAGTGGGTTAGTTCGAGGGTCTCTGAAGTTCAATATTTTACAATATAGTAAAAACTAGCCCAAATGTTGAAAATCAACAAAAGACCTTCGCTTCAGAACAATTAAGTCACTTGATTCCAGATGCGAAGATTGATGTTGATGTTGGACTAGAAGATATTTGGAGGACAATGGATGAACATGACTTTCATTATGCTGAGATAAAACCCCGTGACAACAATGTCATATATAAAGATTAGTAATGCTTTTACTGTTTTTTTTTGCTTCAACTAGAAGCTGAACAAGTAAGACCATGAAAATCTTAATACTCTAATGTTAGTCCTACAAATTTGTAAGATCAAACAGGAAGTGATAATATTCATAGAATAATTTTCTGGATTTTTATCAATTTGTGACTAGTGACCACTTCCTGTCTTTCAAATGACATGCTTTCTGCATTATTTCCAACAAAAATGTACCTAGTGTATAATAGAAGTTGGATCTGAGGAGGGTGGTGTGTATGTAGCCTTACCCTATCTTTTGAAGGTAGATAGATTGTTTCCGTTAAACCCTCAGTTCTAATAAAGCATATCAGAATCAAGTACGGAAAAGAAATACAATAGTGAAAAAGTCATTCTGAAACTAATTTTTGCATTAAGCTAAAATGCTCATTGAAGCATTATGAAAGAATCCTAGACTCAAAATATCCAGATCAAGATGATCTCTTTCCACATTCAACAACTTTGGTGAATAATACACAGAATATAACATGAAGGTTATAAGTTAGAAAAAAGGCATTTCTCCTACACTCTTCAATGTTATCCCAATATTCCACAACTAAATTAATCACCAATCTATTCTTTTCGGATACAACAAATACAACAACATACCCAGTGAAATCCTAGAAGTGGGGCTTGGGAGGGTTAAATGTACGCAGACCTTATTCCTCCTCGTGGAGGTAAAGAGGATGTTGTGGGAGGACTCTTGGATCGAGTACAATAAATCAATCCATTCTATGGTATCCAATTAGATTTTCATGAAGTTACTATCTCAACTTTTGGACCATTTGCTGCTTAATACAATAGAAAAAATCAAATGCTTACCTTAATATTCATGTAAAAAGAAGTTTCTCGTCTTGAGAAACTCTTTTGAACCCTCAACAGGTTTTTTAGTTAGTAGAACAAACTCTTGGGGATGCTCTTACTGCATTGGACTATTTTGAACTTGAAAATGCATTTATTACTTTGTCCCTTTTGACCATTCATTCCATTAATAAGTTTTTAACGGACGCCCATAAAAATTTCGGCCAAAAACAAGATGGATTAATGTATCACCAAAAATTCATGGACTATAACATGCATAAATTAGTAATTTCGGTCACTTCCACATTGGGGCTATTTCGAACTTTAAAAAGTGTTTGTTTGCCCCTACTTACCAATCACGTAATTAATAAGGTCCTAACCAATTCCCATAAAAACATTCGTCAAAAAACAAGTTGAGTTGACGTATCACCAAAAATCCATGGATTATAGTACATGCAAAATGGTAAATTCGGTCATTTTTGCATTGGGGCTATTTTGATCTTGAATATGCATCCATTTTCCCCTCCGGACCAACTTACACTATTAATAAATTTTTACATACGCGGAGACACCCATAGAAAGCTTCGGCCAAAAATAAGTGGGATCCACGTATTACAAAAATCAATAAATTGTAGTACATGTAAGACTGTACATTCGGTCACTTGCGCATTAGGACTACTTTTGAACTTCAAAATGTGTTTCTTTCTATCTCTGGACCTAATTTACCTTCAAGATTAATTAGATCCTTTGAGGTTGGCATTGGTAAGATGAACAATAAGTATAAACAGTAATTTAGAACATTACACAAGCCTCACAATATAAATACACAATGCTAAACAGAGTTGTACAACTGATGTGAGAGCATAAGAATTTAGGCCTAATTCCAAATCATCATTACAAGTGCACTTTCGTCCACGGTCAGCATATGACCCTTTGCCACTGCCACCATTTAATGCTTTTTTACTGGGTGGCACGTTATATATATATATATATATACACACACACTAATTCATATGATGTCGATCGAAAGAAGATGTGGAAACATTTAATTTTTAAAACAAACTTTAATGCTCCCTCTATTTCATATTAATTGAATTTTTTAGACATTTTTCATTTTTTAAATTAACTTAATTGTTCAAATTTTAACACTTCATTAATTAATATTGGAATTAGTTACTAATTAATGTTTAGTATTTTAATCAGAAATTCGATAACAATTAAAAAGGGTAAACATTGAAAATTATGTCTTGTTTATGTCTTTATCTTCTTTTCTTAAAGGGTGTGAAATACCTCAACAATAAATTTTTTCACGTTAACTAGCGACGGAATATGATTTGTCGTTAATCATTGTTTTTTCTCTTGTGGAACTATATAATATTAGAACAAAAAATTACCTAAATACCTTGTACGACTACTATTCTATATAAGTAAAAATATAATAAGATAAAAAAGCAAAACAAAATAAGGAGTTGACTAAATAGATCTCGAAAAAATACCCATGTCCTAAAAAGAATTGCATCAAGCCGATATCCAAGGCATAAGTTACGATCGTTTGAAGTTTCACTAAAGTGGAGATTAAAACTTGAAAAAGAAATTGTGAACTGGTGAAACTTCAAATGTTTATAACTTTGGCCTCAGATATCCTTTTCAGGTGATTTTTTTTAGGTTTGGATATTTTTTTGAGATCTGTGCAACCAAATAGCCGAAAGGCGGTTTGACCGAGCCCATTTTTTGAAAGACAACTTTTAGACTATCCAATTTTGAATTTTCCCAAATTTAGAATTTTTTTTCTATTTTGCTAAGAAAATGATAAAACGAAATTGATTTTTAAGTTCAAAATACCTTGGTAATGTATATGTGAATGTCAATTTTACATAATGATTTTTCTCTCCTTTATACAAAAAGATTTGATGAATGAAAATATTTCTGAGTTTGAATTTCCTTTTTAGAAAGCGCTTTGCGGCTTGTTGACCTTGAAAATGGGCCGGTTTGCCCCTTGGGATAATTTGGCTCCATTGTTGAGTTCTTAATCGACGTCCATGAAAACTTTAAGCAAAAATCACGTCGAAATTCTGAATCACTAAAAAGTTCATAGATTATAGCACATGGAAGTCAGCAAAATGGGAAATTTACCTGCTTTGCTGCGCTTTTGATCTTGAAAATGGGTTGATTGCCCGTATGGACCAACTGAATCAATTGCTAAGGTCTTAATTGATGTCCATGAAGAAATTTCAGCACAATTCACGTTAAAATTTCAATCACCAGAGTCCATGGAGTATAACACACAAAAAGCGGTAAAATTGGGGATTACTTGCTTTGGGACTCGTTCGATATTGAGAATGGATTGGTTTACCTGTCGAGACTAATTGTCTCCATTGTAAAGTCTTAACAGACGTCCATGAAAAATTTTGATAAAAATCACGTCAAAATTTTGGATCACCAAAAAGTCCACGGACTATAGCATATGAAAATTTGCAAAATGGTTGGGGGGGAGATAACCTGCTATTTGGGGTTACTTGACCTTGAAAAAGGGCCAGATTGTCCATCGGGACCAACTGACTCCATTGCTAAGGTCTTAACGCACGTCTATGAAATTTTTTTACAAAAATCACGTCGTAATTCTAAATAACCAAAAATTCAATGGACTATAGTACACCATGAAAATGGGCCAGTTTTCCATGAAAAGTTTTAGCAAAAATCATGTCGAAATTCCGGATCACCAAAAAGTCCATGGTCTATGACACATGAAAATAAGAAAATTGGAGGGTTTACCTACTGTAGGGCTCGTTTGACCTTGAAAATGGGTCTTGCCTCTTTGGACAAACAAATTCAATTGTTAAGTTCTTAACGGACATGCATGATATATTTTGGCAAAAATCAAGTCAAAATTTCGGATATTTAAAAAGTCCACGGACTATAGCACATGAAAATTTGTAAAATAGGGGTTTACCTACTTTGGAACTTGTTTGACCTTGAAAAATGGGCCGGTTTGCTCTTCAGGAACAACTCGCTCAAATGTTAAGGTCTTAACGAACATTCATACAATGTTTTGGCAAAAATCACGTTTGAACTCTAAATTACTGAAAAATTCATTGTCTATAGCACACGAAAATAGGTAAAATGAGAGGTTTACCTACTTTGGGCTCGTTTGACCTTGAAAATGGACCATTTTGCCCATCGGGACCAACGAGCTTTATTTTAAGGTCTTAATGAACGTCCATAAAAAATTATGGCAAAAATAACGTCAGAAATTTTGGATCACCAAAAAGTACGTGGACTATAACACGTGAAAATCTGCATAATGGGAGGCTTACCTACTTTGATGCTCGTTTGACCTTGAAAATGGGATTGGTTTTCCTATTGGGACCAACTGGCTCCATCGCTAAGGTCTTAATGCACATCCATGAAAAATTTAGGTAAAAATCACATCAGAATTCTAGCTCACCAAAATGTCCATTGACTATAGCACAAAAAAATCTACAAAATAGGAGATTTACCTGCTTTGGGGCTCATTTCACCTTGAAAATGGACCGATTTGCCCATTGGGGACAACTATCTCCATAATAAGGTCTTAGCGAACGTCCATGAAAAATTTTGGTAAAAAACATGTCAGTATTCTGGATCATTAAAAAGTCCATGGATAACATATGAAAATTGACAAATGGGGGTTTTACATGCTTTGCGGTTCGTTTGACCTTGAAAATAGGCCGGTTTGCCCATTGATACCAACTGACTCCATTACTAATGTCTTAACAGACATCCATAAAAAAATATTAGCAAAAATCATGTAGAAACTCTAAATCACTAAAATACATAGATAATGACACATGAAAATCGGCAAAATGAGGGTTTACGTGAATTGAGGCTCATTTGACCTTGAAAATGGGTGGTTTATCTGTTTGGACTAATTGGCTCCATTTTAAGGTTTTAACGGACGTTCATAATTTTTTTTTTGCAAAAAATCGTGCCAGAATTCTAAATCACCAAAAAATTCAATTGTCTATTGCACACAAAAATTGACAAAATAAGAGGGGAGTTTACCTGCTCTAGGGCTCGTTTGACCTTGAAAATAGATCGGTTTACCCGCCCCGATCAATTGGATCCATTGCTAAGGTCTTAACAGACTTTCATGAAAAAATTCGACCAAAATCACATTGAAATCTGGATCACCAAAAAGTGCATGGACTATAGCACATGAAAATTGGAAAAATAGAGGATTTACCTGCATTGGGGCTTGTTTGAATTTAAAAATGGGATGGTTTTCCCGTGGGGATCAACTGGATCCATTACTAACGAATGAATGGACGTGCATGAAAAATTTATAATAAAATCATGTCAAAATTCTGGATCATCAAAATGTCCATGAATTATACCGAATAAAAATCAACCAAAATTGGGGATTTACCTTCTTTGGGGATCGTTTGACAATTGGAATGGGGCAGTTTTCCAGTCGGAACCGACTTGATCCATTTTAAGGTATTAACGGACGTCCAAGAAAAATTTCAGCTAAAATCATGTCAGAATTCGGGATCACCAAAATGTCCATGGACAATAGCACACAAAACTCGGTAATTAATAGGGGTTAACGTGCTTTGGGCTTATTTGGCCTTCAAAATGGGTTGGTTTTTCCATCAGGACTAATTGTCTCCATTGCTAAGGTTTTAATGAACGTCCATTCAAAATTTCAGTAAAAAGTACGTCAGAATTTTGGATAAACAAAGTCCTTGGACTATTGGACATGAAAATCGACAAAATGGGGTTACCTGCTTTGGGGCCAGTTTGACCTTGAAAATGGCCAGTTTGACCGTTGGGAAAACCTTGCTCCATTACTAAGGTCTTCGCGCATGTCCATACAATTTTTAAGTGAAAATAACATTAGAATTCTGGATCACCGAAAATTCCAAGGACTATAGCACACGGAAATCGGAAAAAGTAGGGAGCTTACTTGCTTTGGGCTTGTTTGACCTTGAAAATGGGCCAAATTTCCCATCGAAACTATCTGGCTCAGCATTAAGGTATTGACGGACGTTCATGGAAAATTTAATCTTAAATCACGTCAAAATTCTGGGTCACCAAAAAGTCTATGGATTATAGCACACGATAGTCGATAAAAATGGTGAATTTACCTACTTTGGACTCCTTTGACCTTGAAAATGTGCTATTTTTTCTTTTTGAGACCAACTAACTCCATTTCTAAGGTTTTAACCGATATCTATGAACACTTTCGGTAAAAATCACATCGAAAATGCAAATCACCAAATGTCCAAGGACTATAGACCACGATAATTAGCAAAATGAAGAGTTTATCTGTTTTGGGGTTGTATAACCTTGAATATGGGACGGTTTGCCCGTCGGGACCAAATAACTCTATTGTGAAGGCCTTAACGGATCATTGCAAAGTTCATTGATTAAGAAGAAAAAAATCGGCAAAATAGGAGATTTACCTGCTTTGGGGGATCGTTTGAGCTTGATAGTGGGTTAATTTTCGTATCGGGACCAGCTGACTCCATTGCTAAGCTTTTATGCACGTCCATGAAAAATGTTGTCTAAATTTTGGATCCCCAAAAGGTTCATAAACTATAGCACGTGAAAATCAGTAAAATAGGGGATTTACATGCTTTTGGGCTCGTTTGACATTTAAAATGGGTCAATTTGCCCGTCGAAACCGATTGGCTTATTTTATAAGATATTAACGGACGTCCATGAAATATTTTGGCAAAAAGCACGTAAGAATTGTGGATCGTTAAAAATTCCATAGACTATAGCACACTAAAATTGCCAAAAATGGGGTTGCACCTGCTTTAGTGCTCGTTTGACCTTTTAAATAGATCGGTTTGCTCGTCGGGACCAACAAGGTCCACTGTTAAGTTATTAACGGATGTCTTTTAAAATTCTTTTACAAAAAACATGTCGTAATTCTGGATCACTAAAAACTCCATGGACTAAAGCACACGAAAATCGGCAAAATGGGGGGTTTGCCGACTTTGGGCTCGTTTGACCTTTAAAATGGGTGAGTTTGCCTGTCGGGACCAACTAGCTCTATTTCTAAGGTCTAAACGCACGTTCGTGATATTTTTTGGCAAAAATCACTGCAAAATTTTAGATCACCAAAAGTACATGGACCATTACACATGAAAATCGATAATATAGTGGTGGTTTACCTTCTTTAGGGCATGTTTAACCTTGGAAATGGGTCGGTTTGCCTGTCGAAACCAACTAACTCTATTTATAAGGTCTAAAGGCACGTTCATGAATTTTTTTTGCAAAAATACTATGAAATTCCAGATCACCAAAAAGTACATGAACTGTAGCACACAAAAATCGATAAAATGATGGTTTACCTTTTTTAGGACACGTTTGACCTTGGAAATGAGTCGATTTCCATATTGGGACCAACTTGTCTCCATTGCTAAGATCTCAAGGCATATCCATAAAAATATTTGGTAAAAATCACATCAGAATTTTGGATCATTAAAAAGCTCATGGGCTATAGAACACAAAAATTGATAATTTGGGGAATTTACCTGCTTTGAGTCTCGTTTGAACCTGAAAATGGATCGATTTTCCCATTGACACTAGCTGGCTCCATTCCTCAGGTTGTTACATACTTCCATAAAAAATATTGTCAAAAATCACTTCAAAATTCTGGATCACCATAAAGTCAATGGACTCTAGTACTTGAAATTTAGCAAAAAAGGGGGATTTACCTGCTTTGGTTCTTTGACCTTATAAATGGGTCGATTTTTCCTTCAAGTCTAACTACCTCCATTATAATGTCTTACCAAATGTCCATGAAAAAATTTAGCAAAAATCACGTTAGAATTTTTGATCACCAACAAGTTCATGGACGCAAACAAAAATTGGCAAAATGGGGGGTTTACCTTTTTTGGCGCACGTTTTGACCTTGAAAGTGGGTTGGTTTGCCTGTCGATACCACCTTGGATCCATTACTACGATATTAATGCACTTCCATGAAAAAATTCGGTAAAATCATGGCAAAATCCTGGATCATTAAGATTATCATGGACTATAACACACAAAAATCGGTAATATGGGGGATTTATCTATTTTGTGACTCGTTTGACCCTGAAAATGAGTCGGTCTGCCCATTGAAACCAGTTGACTCCATTGCTAAGGTCTTAACGTACTTCCATGAATAACATCATTAAAATCACAGCATAATTCTGGATCACCAAAAACTCCATGGACTATTGTACACGAAAATTAGCAAAATGAAGGATTTACCTACTTTGCAATTTGATTAAACTTGAAAATGGGCCGGTTTTCCCGTCGGGACTAACTGGCTACATCATAATGTCATAACAAATGTCTGTAAAAAATTTCAACAAAAATCACGTCAGATTTCTAGAGAACCAAAAAGTTAATCGACTTTAGCACACGAAAAATTGGTAAAATGGGAGGTTTACATACTTTTGGACATGTTTGACCTTTAAAATGGATAGGTTTGCCCGTTGAGACCACCTTGGATCCACTACTAAGGTCTTAATGCACATCCATGAAATTTTTTTGATAAAAATCACGGCAGAATTTTGGATCATTAAGAAGCTCATGCACTATAACACAAGAAAAATTGAAAATTAGGGGGTTTACCTGTTTGGAGCTCGTTTGACCTTGAAAATGGGTTTGTTTGCCCGTCGGGACGAACTAGATCTATTGCTAAGGTTTTAACGAACGTCCACAAAAATTTTTGGTAAAATTCACATCAAAATTTCAAATCACTAAAGAGTCCATGGATTATAGCACACAAAAATCGATAAAAATGGGGGTTTACCTGCTATTGGGCTTGTTTGATCTTAAAAATGGGTCAGTTTGCCCGTCCGGATCAACCCGCTCCATTGTAAAGGTTTAACAGACGTCCATGAAAAATTTAGTAAAAAGCACATCGAAATTTCGGATCATTAAAAAGTTCATTGTCTATAGCACAGTAAAATCGGCAAATGGAGGGTTTACATACTTATTATTCAATTGACCATGAAAATGGGTCAGTTTTCTAGTTGGGACAAACTGGCTCCATTGTAAGGTCTTAACGGATGTCCATTAAAAATTCGGCAAAAATCACGTTGGAGTTACAGATCACGAAAATTCCACGGACTTAGCACAAGTAAATCATAAAATAGGGGGCTTACCTGCTTTGGGGAACCTTTGACCTTAAAAATTAGTTTTCCCATCAAGACCGATTTGGCTCAATTTCTAAGGTCTTAATGCACTTCCATGAATTTTTTTTGTAAAAATCACGTCTGCTTTTTGGATCATTAAAAAGATCATGGATTATAGCACATGAATATCGATAAATTGGGAAGTTTACGTACTTTTGGGCTCGTTCTCCCTTAAAATGGGTTGGTTTCCTGTCGAGACCAACTAGCTCCATTGCTAATGTTTAAGAACGTCAACGAAAAATTAAATAAATTCACGTTGGAATTCTGAATATCAAAATAGTCAATGGACAATATCACACAAATATTGACAACGTGCGGATTTACCTAGTTGGGACTTTTTTGACCCTGAAAATGGGCCGGTTTGCCCTTCGACACCAACAGGCTTCATTCCTAAGGTCTTATCAAACGTCCATGAATTTATTTTGTAAAAATGACATTGGAATTCTAGATCACCCAAATGTACATGGACTATAGCACATGAAAATCGATAAAGTAGGGGTTTACCTTCTTTAGGACTTGTTTAACCTTTAAAATGGGCTGGTTTTCCCTTCACAACTAACTGGCTCATTATTAAGGTCTTAACGGATGTCCATGAAAATTTTCAATAAAAATCACATGAATATTTGACCTTGGGCATATTTATATGCCCGTAATGCCGAGTATGTCCACATTTATGCCTAGTTTGAATTCACAAAGTAGGTGTTTAGAGTTGTATCAAGTCATTTATTCTATTTAGGAGATATGTTAACGAAAAGGGTCAAAGGAATCAATCTAAAGATTCGATACAAAATAAAGGAAGGAATAAGCTAAAGGAAATGCTCCAAGGAAAATGCGTGTTGCCCTCGCGTCATGCAAAAGGGAGTGAAAAATTAGTGTAAAAATTCAATTCAAGGAAGAACTCCTCGTTTTGCTCGCGCATAGCACGATAAAGCCTTCCCTTATATGGAATTTGAATATTGTCACGTGTCGCGAGCCTAAGGCCCCAAATTGGCCGCTTTGACTTTTAGTATAAATAGGGTGTTATTTTATTTCGTAAATGAATATTTTAATAATTTTATAATGGAGAACAGAAAAACTACTCTATGGAGTTTTCTTGGGTTGATTCTTTACCTCTTTTTGTTTAATCTTATTTTGATGATTCTTAACCATTATTAGATTGATTATCGGATTATGAGTAGCTAAATACCCTAATTCTTGGGCTGTGGCTACAGGATGAATGTAATCTTTGGAGTTCGATTTTGGGTTTATCATGAACTATTGCATGAATCTCTCTTATGTTCTTATTTTTGGTACGTCATGCTTGATCACTATAAAAATAAATCTATTGTCCAAATTGCACTCGGGATAGGAATAAGAGGATAGAACGGGGGGCATAAGGAGCTTGTTAAACCCTAAATAGCTAGGGTTGATTCGTCTCTAGGATAGGGATATACCTAGGGACCTTGCTTAGGTCACTATACAAGAAAATAGCTAATGCTCAGTATTTATTCACTCTATTCCCGCTCAACGATGTAGTTAGAGTGTTATCTAGTGTAGGAGATTAAAGGTCGGGAGACATTATCATACATCTAACCCTTAGATTTAGTGATTCAATAGTTCAATAAATAGCCATTTTAATGATATTGATTACATAATTTCTGACTAGAGCTGCAGCCCTAAATCATTCCCAAATCATTGTTTGAAACTCAAAAAATTGAATTCTAGTATATAAATTTCAGTTTAAGATAGAATTAGGTTATAAACAACCTTTAAAATATGGAAAATTCACTTGTGTTGAATGACATATTAAGAAAATTGCTAAGTTTTGATCTTCAGTCAATATGGTTAGGATACCCGGTTCTCAAAAAGAGCCACTCTATTACTTGTATGATCATGTGTACTTGCTTGTGCAATTTGACCGCAATAAGTGTTTTGCGCCGCTATCGGTGACTTTAGATTTAGGAAATAGTTGATTTTTTCTAACTTCTGAAGTTAAATGGAAGTGTTGACAACTTGAACTTAGCATTTCATTGTTGCAGGTTGTTTGATAATCCAAACTGGACAATGATCAAGAATTTTTGTCGCCTCTCTCAAAACCTGAAATATTTGTACACAGAAGGCGAAGACAAGTTGAATATCCAATCCCTTTGTTCATTGAGGAATTACCATTGCTAGTCACTAAAACGTGGGAAAGAGAACAAGAACATGAGATAATGACATCTAATGAGATGAGAGTTAGAGATGCGACAATCTCAGGCCCCACGAATGTGACTTCGTGTATTCAGAAACCGAAAATTGGTGGGAGGTTTGAAATGAAGCAAAGTATGGTGCAAATATTGCACACGAATGGGCAGTTTACTTGTCTTGCACACGAGGATCATATGGTTCACATTCAAAACTTTTTGGAGATTAGTTATACTTACACTATAATTAGAGTGAACAAAGATTATGTAAGGCTCACTCTATTCCCCTTTTCTCTACATGGGGAAACAAAAAGATGGTTGAACTCAAAGCCTGCAAATTCAATTACCACTTGCAGTTATTTAGCACAAAAGTTCATCATTAGATTCTTTCCATCTAGAAAGACAGACAAGTTGAGGAGTGGAGTTTTAAGCTTCAGACAGAATGGTGGTGGAAACTTGTACCAAGTTTGGGACAGGTTCAAATCGATGTTGAGGAGTTGCCCTTATCACCATCAATCCAATGAGGTGTTTGTCCATACCTTCATTGAAGGTTCGGAGCCTATTACCAAGATTTTACTTGATTCAACTGCAGGTGGACAAGCCTTACAGAAGACCTATGTTGAATTGTACACTTTTCTGAATAGGATTTCTTTAGGAAATCCAAAGTGAAACAGAAGCATACTAAAACCTGTAGTTCAGAAAACTGCATGTGTATTAGAGATTGACACTGTGACTGCTTTAACTGCACAAATTTCTGCCATGCAGAATATGATGATTACACATTTCAGAAACCTGGCATTGGGATAACAAACCTCTCAAGTTAATGCAGTTCAACAACCACCGTCTTGTTATGAGATCTTTGGAGGAAGTGATCACATTGCAGAGATATGTGTTGTAAACCCAGACTTTGTAAATTTTCTAGGAAATGTTCAGAGAGTAGGAGGCAAAAAGAACTATGGGAATTCATATAATCCAAAGTTGGCGAAAGCACCCTAATTTTTTTGGGGTGGGAATAAAATCAAAGCCAAGGACAAAATCAGTACAGGCATCAGGGTAACTCAACAAGGGTTCCAATCACGGGTAAAGAGAGAGCAGTCTAAACCGCAATCCGAGAACATGAGTATTGAGGATATGTTAAAGAAAATTATGGCATACCAAGCTTAGTTGGCTGGGGAAGTTCACAACAATCAGTTATCCACTCGAAACTTGGAGAAAAAATTCAGGCAGTTTGCTGGTGCCTAAAATTCTAGAGCATAAAGAGGGTTGCCTGGTAGCATTGACCCAAATCCTAAACTGGTAAATGTTGTGACTACCCCGTAGTGGTCTTCAAATGGAGGAGTATACTCCCAAGAAAAACAACACTGAAATGGTAAGCAAAAAGAGTGAAAAAATTAGGTTAACCGGAATGGGGAAGAAGTAGTTGTACCCTTTGAAAAAGAACAATCAATAGAGAGACCACCTCCTCCGTTCCCTCAGATGTTCAAAAAACAAAAAGGGGATGAATGTTTTGGTAAGTTTCTCTCTCTTTTGAAACAATTTCATATTAACTTTCCTTTAGTAAATGTGTTGCAAGGTATACCCAGGTGTGCAAAGTATGTGAAGGAGATAGTGGCAAACAAAAGAAGGTTTACAGAATATGAGATAGTTTCACTTTCTAAAGAATCCAACTGTAGAATCTAGAACAGGTTGCCCATTAAACGGAAAGATCTAGGTAGCTTCACTATGCAGATTATCATAGGTTAAAGTATCCATGCTCGAGGGTTGTTTTTTGGGAGAAAGCATAAACTTGATGCCAAATTCTCTATATAAAAGGATGGGGTTTGGTAGTACTAAGCCAACAACCATAATTTTGCAGTTGGCGGGTAGATCTGTAGCTAGACCTGGGAAGTGGTAGAAGATGTGCTAGTGCAAGTGGGATCTCTTATTTTCCCTGTAGACTTTGTAGTACTAAATTTTCAGCCTGATCCTTAGGTCCCATTCATCTTAAGGAGAACTTTCTTAGAAACTGGGTGGGCAATGATAGATGTGGCAGATGTGCAGATCACTGTGAGAGAGCATTACAAAGAAGAGGTTTTTGATGAGTATAAAGCCGTGAAGATGCCTTCTGTATATGAGGAGTTTTTTTCCATTACTGTGATAAATCTTGAGCAAGTGTTTCGGGAGGTGATGACATCTATGGAGATGTTGAGGTACATGAAATGGTGCAGTTCTTAGCTGTGTCACTGATTGTAACTGCTAGAGAATGATGGGAACCATTAAAATCCATTAAACAAGCTCCTAAGCTGGAGTTGAAAGACCTGCCAGCCCACCTCATATATGTATTTTTGGGTAAATACAAAACTTTACCAGTTATTCTGTCTGCAGCATTACTGAAGAATAGGTGCAAGCGATATTGTTGATTCTCAAGAGAAAAAAAGCAGCTTTGGGACGGCAAATGTCTGACATCCACGGTATTAGCCCAACTTTGTGTATGCATAGATTTACATAGAGAAATGGTACAAGGCGGGTGCACAACATCATTGGAGAGTAAATCGTTTGATGAAGGATGTGGTTAGAAAAGAAGTGATCAAGTGGTTAGATGCAGGGATACTATACCAAATATATGATTTTAAATGAGTAAGTCCAGTGCAGTGCGTGCCCAAAAAGGGTGAAATCATAGTGGTGACAAATGATAAGAATAAATTGATCCCCACAAGAACACTGATTGGGTGGAGGATATGTATGGACTACAAGAAACTTAATGAAGCCACCAGAAAAGACCATTATCCAGTACCCTTTATTAATCAAATGTTGGATAGGTTGGCTGACCAAGAAGTCTGTTCTTGATGGATATTCAGGTTATAATTAGATTGTCATTGCACTCAAAGATCAAGAGAAGATGACATTCACATGCCCATATGGCACGCATGTGTTCAAACACATGCCAGTTGGTTTGTGCAATGCCCCAGCTACTTTTCAAAGATGCATGATGGCAATTTTCCATGATATGGTAGAAGATTTTGTGGAAGTATTTATGGATGAATTCTCGGTATTTGGGTAAGTCTTTTGAGTTTTTTTTAATCAATTTTGACAGCATCCTTGCAAGGTATGAGGAAACCAATATGGTGTTGAATTGGGAGAAGTGTCACTTCTTGGTGAGAGAAAGAATTGTGCTGGGACACAAGTTATCTAAGAGTGCACTGGAGGTATATAAAGCAAAAGTATAAGTGATTGAGAAGTTTCCACCTCCAATATCTGTGAAAGGAGTGCGAAGCATTCTTGGTCATGCTGGTTTCTACAGGAGTTTCATCAAGGACTTCTTCAACACTACGAGACCCATGTACAGTTATTGGAGAAAGAGATGAAATTTTTGTTTGATAAGAAATGTTTGGAGACGTTTATAATGTTAAACTTGAAGATAATTGAGGCTCCTCTCCTAATTTCCCAAGACTGAGAACTTCCATTTGAGCTAATGTTGATGCCAGTTATATAGTTGTTGGAGCAATTTTGGGGAAAATAAAGAACAGGGTGTTTTATTCCATATACTATGCGAGTAAAACACTAGATGTAGCCTAGGCAAACTATATTGTGACTGAGAAGGAGATGTTGGATTTGATTTATTCATTTGGTAAAATCTGCTCATATTTAGTGGGAATAAAGGTGATAGTCTACACTGATCATGCATCTATTAGGTATCTTCTTAAAAAAAAGAGTCAAAACCTCGGCTGATTAGGTGGATCTTGTTACTTCAAGAGTTTGATCTTGAAATAAGAAACAGGAAGGGAACGGAGAACCAAATAGTCGATCATCTATCCTGATTATAAGACTCATCGTATATGGTGAATCAGAGTCAAATTCGTAAAGAGTTTCCTGATGAGCAGTTTCTGGCACTGGAAATTGCACAAGTACCATGGTATGCAGATATTGTAAATTTTCTGGTGATTGGTTTATTTCTACCTAGGGCATCAACACACCAGAAGCAGAGGATGAAGTATGATGCCCGCTTTTATATATGGGATGAGTCGTATTTGTTCAAGCAGGGTCTGGATCAGATAATGAGGAGGTGTATAGTTGAGAAAGAGGAAAAACAAGTATTAGAAAGTTTCCACTCATCACCCTATGGTTGACATCATGGGGGCGAAAGAATAACACATAAGGAATTGCATTCTGGTTTCTTTTGTCCTATCTTGTCTAAAGATGTTGATTTGTTTGTGAAAGGTCGTGATCAGTATCAAAGGATGGGCACCATTTCAGTGAGGCATGAACTCTCATTGAACAACACTCTGGAGGTAGAGATCTTTGATGTGTGGGGGAATAGACTTTATGGGGCCATTCCCATCACTCCGAGGTAATTAATACATTCTAGTCGCGGTGGACTACGTGTCCAAGTGAGTGGAAGTTGTTGCATTACCAACAAATGATTCCAAGGTGGTGGTCAAGTTCATCAAGAAATACATTTTAACCTGGTTTGGAACGCCAAGGGCAATATCAGTGATGGAGGTACACAATTCATCAATAAATCCATTCATAATCTGTTAGCAAAGTATGGTGTAAGTTACAAAGTGGCAACAACATATCATCCCCAAAGTAGCGGGTATGCTGAGGTATTGAATTGGGAGGTCAAGCAGATCTTTCAAAATACTGTGAATGCCTAGAGAAAATATTGGGTTGAATGGATAGATGACGCCTTATGGGCGTATAAGACTGCTTACAAGACACTAATAGTGACTTCTCCTTATCGAATGGTGTTTTGAAAATTTTATCACTTGCCGACCGAATTGGAACACAAAGCATATTGGGCAATAAGAAGCTGAATCTAGATGCCAATTTAGCAGGAAGAAAGAGGTCTCACAATTGCATGAACTAGAAGATTTTAGGCTTGATTCCTATGAAAATTCGAAGGTATACAAAGAGGACCAAAAAGTGGCATGATAAGCATATTGTGTAACGTACTTTTGATCCTGGTCGACTACTTTTGTTGTTTAATTCCAGATTAAAGTTGTTACAAGGAAAACTAAGATCTAAATGGAGTGGTCCATTTGAAGAGGTGAGAATGACCAAACATAGTGCAGTTGAATTGAGAAACAAGGAAACGAGTTCTACATTCCTTGTAAATGGTTAGAGGGTCAAGCATCATCTTGGAAAGGTTGTGGATCGTGAGCTCGAAGCACTCACATTGGATGATGAGTAATTTATGATATGTGTCATGATGCGATGTTAAATCAAGTGTGACACGTGAGACAACCTGCAAACCATTGTAATTAGTTACAAGTATATTTGTTTTTGATATTTTATTGTAAAAAATAAATAAATATACAAAAATATGAGTCATGCCATGATTGAAACTAAGGACTGGATGGGAATCAACCCATCATGGTTTTACTACAATTTTTTGGTGCACTGATGTAATGAAATATGCTCAAGGGGAAACCAACGTGTCAACCTTGCGTCGCGACGAAGACTCCACATCTAGCCTCACTGAAGAAATTTGAGGCAGAGAGCCTCGTGAAGGCCCAACATCGCGATGGAGAGAGAAAATATCAATGTGACGGTAAATGATTTTACGTCACGAGAAACAACTACTAAGTGTCATTCCCACGTTGCGAGGCTTGACCCATATTTTGAGTCAACCGGAATTAAAATTCCAGAATACCTAGTGTAGCTCGCACATCACTAGGCCATGTTTGATTTCTGGGATTTTCATTAAATTAAACGAGTTTCACCCATTTTCACTGAATAACCCGACCCATCCCCTATTTCCTCTTTTAAACCTCGATTTTCCCCCATTCCCCCACAATTCTCTCAATTCATCTATTTTTTCCCCGCCTCTTTTCTCCCCCAAGTGATTTTTTTGGTCTCATTATGTGTCGCACAACTAGGATTGTTGGTAATTTTAGTTCTCTTCTGCTCCTATGCGTCGCCCAGGTATGTTTTGTTTAAAGTTTTTGCCATTTTTTTTCATATGGATAGATTTTAATGGTTGTAGTGGGTGATTCGGTTGATTGGGAAGACATGAGACAAATTGGGGTTATAAGATCATTTGTTTCATGAGACATTAGGTGTGCTTTGAATTCTTGAGTAGAGCACGTTAATTTTGTTGTTATGGGTTGGATTAAAATTGTTGTTAGGGTAAGTTGTAGAGGTATAAACAATGGATTGTGCAGGTGCATTCTGAGAGTGTAGGTTAAAAACTTGTTGTTATGCTTGGTGTTTTGGAAGTCTTAAGTACAAACACACCGTGTGGGTTGACGAGGGTCGAGATTTTCATTAGAGAAAGTGGTTGATAAGGGTTAAATAGATAATGTTTGATTGTTGTTTTTGAATTTTTGAGTAGATGACAAAATTTCATGGTATATTCTGTGTTAAAGAATAGATGTTGCAATAGGGAGTAGCATCATAACACTGATTTAGTGGGTAATACTCTATGGTGATGTCTAATCAAGGGATACACTTACTGATTGTTTGAATATGTTATGTTATAACTTGTGGGAAGTCTGAGTACCTAAGTTTGAAGTAATCTGAACTAAGTGTGGGGTGGTGTACAAACACCACCCATAACTTGTTGATGAATGAAACATCATAGGCTGAATTGTGACATATTATGCAATTAACTATGTCTACGTCACAATGCCCTGGGAAAGTTGTTGCTCAGGCAACCCAAAAGAAGAGGCAAGGAGAAAAAATGTCCCAATAGCCCTCCGTCTCCGAAAGGACAGACACGATATGGAGCCAAGGTTGTGTGCAAGGAAGGAAAGAATATAAGAAGCATACGGAGGCTTCCTATTTCTTTGATGTTTGCATTGATAGTGATAGCCTAGCTCGTGAGTTCCCGCAAAGTTTAAGAAGGATGAGAGAGCTTCAAATGGGGTTTGCATTTGCTGAGCTTGATTAATGCAACCTTAGCATTATCCGTGAGTTCTATGCCAACTGGGTTCCAAAAATACGCTTCCACTTTGTCATTATCCGAGGTAGGAATGTGTCTATCACACCAGCAAGCATAAATTTTATACTAGGCATGGCTGAGGACACAAACACATTGGTTCTAACCTGGCTGAATATTAGACCTCCCTACCAGGACATCCGACACTTGCTTTGCAGACCGTAGTCCATGGCTCAGTGGACCAAACATAGCAACAAGAGAAATCACAAATCTCTTCCATATGCCCACATTCTCAGAGAGACAAGGGTTTGGTTGAAGGTCATGATGAACTTCCTGATTCCAGGTTTGCACTATGCGGACATTACCTGTGACCAGGTGTGTTTGTTGTGTGCATTGATGATGGATACGTAGCTCAACATAAGGGACATCATTAAATCAACTATGCGGAAGGCTTAGTATCAAAAGGGACACATGTATGCAGTTAGGGGACTCATTACAGAGATGTTTCATCTTGTATTTGTTTTCAGCGAAGAGCCTGGATTACATGGCACCAGTGTACCCAACACTAGTAGCAGTGGATATTACACGTATCAAAGGGCCTGAGACTGATTTAGGCCACACTTTTACCACTACAAAGCGTCACCGAAGGAATGAGTTGGTCATGGCGAGAATGTATGGTTTAGAGAAGTTGAGGCACAATACTAGTGGTCAACCGTCTAATGTGGTAGAGGTTCATGAGACTAACATACTTTATCCACTGAATGCTCATGTTGGGGCATTATTTGGTAGTGG
This sequence comes from Solanum peruvianum, assembly GCA_027705065.1. Classification (NCBI taxonomy): domain Eukaryota; kingdom Viridiplantae; phylum Streptophyta; class Magnoliopsida; order Solanales; family Solanaceae; genus Solanum; species Solanum peruvianum. The sequence continues at coordinate 15,375,427 of JAKWJD010001763.1, forward strand.
TCCGGAGTTTAGAGAGACGACTGAGGATGATATTTCGACGGATAAGGAGAACTTTAACATTGGTTTATATGTTGACTAGGATTCTGAAGAAGAGTTGGATCCTACAAGGGCAAGCGATATTGCCGAGGGAAACGACTCCATGAAGGATTGATCAGGGAGGATTTTATCTTAACCTTCAAACATAGTTAAATATTTTTAAATGCACTGGGGACAGTGTTGTTGTATAAGTGTGGGGTGGGGTGGGGTGGGGTGGGGTGAGCATTAGTTTGTCTGGTTGGTGCAATATTGTATGAATTTTATGTTTTAATTTTGATTTTGGGTTCCTTGGTATTTGTGTATGGTTCTTTAGCCGAGGATAGTGCCTTTGAACCATATAAAAATATATTTTTCCGTAAGTAGGATTGAGTTTATAGTCATAGATTGAGTCAAGCTGCGCAATGATAGATGGATAACGACCGTCTTAAAGGAAATTTCTTCATGTGAGTCATAGTTTGGATTGTGCTGAAGCCTGAACTCTCTTAAAATCATATGTATGAAAGAATATTTTTGCATTGATGTATGAACTCGATGATCTTTGGGCATGGGATGGAAATGTACAATCGAAGCTAAGCTTTAGTGTAACATGACTGTGTGATGAAAATTGATCTTTGTGAATACAACTTGTTCCATGATTGGTGAGATTTGTGATGATATACATGACTATGTTTTTTAAGTTTAGAACTTGCCTAGGTTCTTATTGAAGCGAAATGTAGGTGTTATTGTGCTTAAAAAGATAACAGCAACCTTTTTTTGGTAATGGTTTAGAAATTTAGCATGATCAATACCCCTAGCTTAGCCCACTTAAACTTGTAACCTTAATTTTGTTGTAACCCACAGAATAAGTTGAACCACTTTCATTGATCCCATAATTTTGATCCTGGACTATAATGCACTATGTTAGGCTAAAAGGTGGAAATAAAGGGAACAATTATAGAGAGGGCGATGAAGGACAGTTGTGAGGGTAAAGAAAATGAAAAGGTAAGGAAATGCCCCAAGAATAAGAAAATAAGAGGACCTGGTCCACAGGACATTGTACACTTCAACGGAGGGAAACCCGAGTTAAAGGTGGCTAGTTTAGTGACCACCTTGATGATGGACCTGACCCCAACAAAAGGGTACACACCTTAACTCAAGAGAAATCTCTAAGTCAAGGGTGGCTTTCGTTAAGTGTTAAAAAAGTGTCAATAAAAGGGGAAAGAAACCAAATGCAAAGGCAAGTAATACTTGAAAAAGAAGAGAGCAGACGAAACAGAAAAGTTGTGATTGTAGGAAAAAAGTTGAACATAGTGCAATAGGGAGAACTAGTCACTATTATCATCTAAATGAATACTCTTTGACCCTTAGTCTACATTACAACCCGAACAAGTACTGTTTGATTTTGAGCAAGATACACTTCATTAGTAGAGATGTACATAATGGGCAAGCTTATGGTTCTCAATGCATACATGTAGAATTTTGTTCTTGAGTGTGAGTTTTTTTTATGCTAAGTCCTTAAACTATCTTCGATTGGAGATTTTGTGTATGGACTGTTTATTGGCATGAAAGGAACTTGTTGTAGGAAGGGAAGTAATAAGTAGTGGTGCACATGTTTTTAAAGAGAATTGGTTGCGAAAAGTTGTCAAAGCATGCACAGAATTCATGCATACATTGAGGTGAAATGTGTTGATTGAATTATGGACTGAATTTTTGGAGAGTAGATTGTGGAAGCGCAGTCCAATGTAGTGAGTTTAATCTTAGGAGTAGCGAATAGTTGTTTGAGGACGAATAAAGCTTTAAGTGTGGGGTAGTGATCTTGGGCATATTTATATTCCCGTAATGCTGAGTATGTCCATATTTATGCCTAGTTATTCACAATGTATGTGTTTAGAGTTGTATCGATTCATATATGTATTTCTAATCTAACCAACATGATTAGTTGTGTAGGAAAGATACTTAGGAGAAATGTGCAAAAAAAAGGGACAAAGTAAGCAATCTGAAGATTCGTGACAAAGGGAAGCAAGGATAAGCTGAAGGAAATGCTCCAAGGCAAGTGCGTGTTACCCTTGCATCGCGCAAAAAGGAGTGAAAAATCAGTTCAAGAAAAAAACTCGAGGAAGAACGCCTCGTGCCGCTCGAACATTGCGCAATATAGCCTTATACCTTGATCTGGGATCGGAAGATTGTCGCGCGTCGCACGCCTAAGGCTCTGAATTAGCCACTTCGACTATTGATATAAATAGGGTGTTATTTTAGTTTTACTAATGATTCTTTTTCTAATTTTTGAACGGAGAACAAAAGAACTACGCTTAGAGTTTTATAGGGTTAATTCTTTATCTCTTCTGCTTTCAATCTTATTTTGATGATTCTTAACCATTCTTAGATTGATTATCGGATTATGAATAATTAAATACCCTAGTTCTACGGTTGTGGCTATAGGATAAATATAATCTTTGGAGTTTGATTTTGGGTTATCATGAACTATTGCATGAATCTCTCTTATATTCTTATAAATTGTCTTTCATGATTGATCACCATTGAGGTAAATCTATAGTCCAAATTGAACTCGTTAGAGGAATAAGAGGATAGAAACTGGAGCATAAGGAGCTTGTTGAACCCTAAATAGCTAACGTTGATTTGTCTCGATGATAGGGATATAACTAGAGACCTCGCTTAGGTCACCATACAGGAAGATAGCTTAACGCTCAGTATTTAATCACTCTATCCCCTCTCAACAATGTAGTTAGAGTGTTATGTATTTTGGGCGATTAAAGGTCGGGAGACCATGATCATACATTTAACCCTGTGATTAAGTGATTTGATAGTTCAATAAATACCTATTTAAAAGATATTGATTACATAATTCCTGACTAGAGCTGCAACCCTAGATCATTCCCAAATCATTGTTGGAAACTCACAAAATTGAATTGTAATAGTTATATTTCAATTTTAGTTAGAATTAGGTAATAAACAACCTTTAAAATCTGGAAATTTCACTTGTGTTGAATGACAAGTTAGAAAAATTGACAAGTTCTAACCTTAAGTCCCTGTGGGTACGATACTCAGTTCTTAAAAAGAGTCACTTTACTACTTGTACGTGCACTTGCGTGTGCCATTTGACCGCAACAATGTTCTAGGTCACCAAAAAGTCCATTACGTACACGAAAATTGGCAAAAATGAAGGATTTACCTACTTTAGGCTCGTTTGAACATGAAAATGGATTGTTTTTCCTATCGAGACCAACTGACTCCATTGCTAAGGTTTTGATCGACGTCCATGAAAACTTTTGGTGAAAATCACGTCAAAATTCCGGATAACCAAAATGTCCAAGGAATATAAACCACAAAAATTACCAAAATGGAGAGTTTATTTACTTTAGGGCAGTTTGATCTTGAAAATGGGCTGATTTGCCTGTCGGGAACAACTGGCTCTATTGTTAAGGTCTTCATAAGAAATTTCTATAAAAATTACATTAAATTTTTGGATCACTACAAAGATCATGGATCATAGCACAAGAAAATCGACAAAATTGGGGATTTACGTGTTTTGGGGAACGTTTGAGCTTGAAAGTGGACAGGTTTTTCCATTGGGAAACCCTGTATCCATTGCTAAGTTCTTAATACACGTCCACAAAAACTGTCAGCAAAAATCTTGTCAAAAATTTTTGATCACCAAAAAATCCATGGATTGTAGCATGCAAAGATAGGCAAAATATGGGGTTTACCTGCTTTTGGAGCTCGTCTGGCCTTTAAAATGGGCATGTTTTCCCATATGAACCAATTGGCTCCATTTATAAGATCTTAATGGATTTTTGAGAAAAATTTCAGCAACAAAAACATCAAAATTCTGAATCTTTAAAAATTCATGGACTATGGCGCACTAAAATCGGCATAAGATGGGGTTCACCTACTTTAGGGCTCATGTGACCTTTAAAATAGGACGGTTTACCCATCAGGACCAACATGCTCCATTGTTAAGTTCTTAACAAACCTCTATTCAAAAATTTTGAAAAAATATTGTTGACACCCAATTTTGACCGACCTTTAACAATTTTTAGGATTATTATTCAATTAAATAGGTATTTTAAAATCTATTTAAAGTTTAGAATTTTAATCGATTTTTCTTGAAAATTATATATTTTAATAATTTCACTTAATAAAATTATTGTAAATATTATTAAACTATTTTTAAAAAATCATTAATGATTTAAAATTTAAGTGATTTTCAATTATATAAAAATATTTTAAAATATGTAGTATTTTAATTAAATGTAATTCCTAAATTTTCCTCAAAATCATTTAAATCTAAATCCATTTTTATTCTAATTTCTTTCAATTCTAGCAACTCCACTTCAAATTTTATTCCAATCATAGCCATTCTTACAATTCAGCTTAATTGCAATTTTAGCCATTCCATATCTTTCCCAATCTAATTTCAAGACTTCATGTTTTGATCTCATCCGTCCATCTTTAAAATAATCATAGATTAAATCCTAGGTGTCAATCTAAACTAATCCTATGGTTCAGATTTTATCTACCTATTCTAACTAAAAGAACCTAATTCCAAAAAAAGATTCACTCTCTTCCCCTTCCCTCTCTCCGCCACCCCTCTCCCATCTCTTCTTTTTTGTCCTTTCTCCCTTCTCTTTCCGGCAACCCATCTTCCTCTCTCCCTCCACTCTTTTCACCGCCTCTCTCATCTCCCCTCTCCCGTCCCTCCTCCTCCCTTCTCTCTCCCTGGCGACCCCCTCCCTCTTCTCTTTTCCGGCCGGCGATGCCATCAGCTAGAGGTGGCGACGCCCCTCTGTCGCCATCCCTCTCCCCTGCTTCCTCCCCTTATCCCTCTCTCCACCTCCCTCATCTTCTTCCCCTCTCTTTCTGTCTATTTTTTCCGGTGGGAATCTCTACCTCAAAGTTGTGGAAGCCGCCCCTATCTACCCTCCCATCTCCTTCATACCCCCCTCCTCTCTTCTTTCTCCCCTTCTGCTTCCCCTCCCCTTCGCAAGCAAGAGCAGTGGACGGCTCCGAGCTCCATCGGCGAGCAACCATCGCAGGGAGCAGAATCGGTGAAGGCGGCCAGCGAAGGCGAGGAAGGTCGTTGGTAATGTTTTTATCGTCCCCTCTTCTTTATCTTTTGGCTCTTCTCCCTGCAGGTACCAGTAATGCTCTGGCAGCGACTCCAACAAAGCAAGCTCCGGCGATATCCGAGCTTTGGGTCATGTGACGGATCTTTTGAGATCCGTCTTCAATATTTTTTTTATCCATTATTATTTTGTCTATTCATAGTTCAAGTAATTCATATACCTCAATTATGTTTTGCTTGTTGTCAATGCTTGAATGCTAGAGTGATATGGATTTGTTCTCCCTTAATTGTTAATCTAGCTTGCTTAACTATTATGTAGATTATTCGATGAAGGATCAATGTTTGTTTATTCGGATATATTTAATTTTCATGAATATTACTAATTGTAAGTATGCTATTCTATTACGATTTTTCTTGATTAACTTCTAATAAGTGTTATAATATGTTTAAGTTAATCTGCTAAAATTATATGATAAATCTTCGCTCATTTGGTAAAATTAGAAATTTTGTTACTTGTTTGTTCTTGGAAAAATATTTACTCATTTGAAAATAGTTATTTAACGATCTCATGCTCTCTATTTAGAAAAATAATACTAATCAATCCCTCTTTTTCATTAATATTTGGTTTGATCAATTCTTATTTGTTTGTTTATGAAAACCTTATTTATCTACCTTGCCTTATTTGGTGACTTATATTTCGTAGAATAATAATAGTCGTTTTTTTAAATCTGATTTTTGGCTCCTTAGAAGTAAGGAAGATATTTGATTGATTCCTTAATTATTTCTTTCCTTAAATTCTGTCAACTTGTATGTATTACTAATATAGTGAATAGCCTTACTTGATTTGCTTGGGTAATAAGATTTTAAATTGGTTTGTATATGGTAAAATAGTATTTTTTTAATCTTCTTTATTAAAGGAAAATATATTTCTTACCTGTTCATATTTGGTAATGATTTTTTTAAAATTTTTTCTGATTTTGGCCCTTCTTTATTTAAGGAAAAACTATATTACTCTTCCTAATCTGATTTATTACTTGTTTATATATAATAAAAGAATATTGTTTTGGCTGTTCTTTATTTAAGGTAAAAGAATATTGTCTTCATAACTTTATTCTTACTTATTTACTTTTGGTCATGGTATATTTTTAAAATTTCTGACTTTGACTCCTTTGAAATAAGGAAAAAAATATTAATTGATCTAAATTTTCCTTATTTGTAAGTTTATTGATTTCTTACTTTCTTATTTATGGTAGAATAATATTTTCTGATTTTGACTTCTCTTTATTTAAGGAAAATATATATTACTCTTCCTAATTATTCTTACTTGCTTATATTTGGTAATGATATTTTTAAATTTTTGTTGATTTGAATCTCCTTTTTGAATAAGGAAGATAGTATATTTATTTCACTCCTTAATTTATTTTATTTTCCTTATAATGATCTCCTCTTTACTATATAAATAGTCCCCCCTCTCATTCTCTCATCATTCATTCATACTTTTTAATACAAGCACTCTCACACTCACTCATCCTCTCATTGCTCATACACACACATTAATACAAGTTGATAATCTTTTCTGCAAAATTGGTTAGTCTTATTTATTAATTTCAATTTGATTTTTTGCATAATTATAATATTTGTGTGTTGAGAAACGAAATAACAAGGAAGCATCCAAGTTGGTTTCATTATCTTTTTAAGTTTGATAATATAACGATGGTTATTCTTTAACTCTTTTTGTGTGTTATTTACATGTATATGAAAGTAATTTTCTACTATAAGTCTACTATATTGTAATTTTTTTCTCATCGTATATGTGTTACATTACCTCTTCTTCCAGGTTTTGAACTTAGAGTTCAAGATGTTGAAGACTTGCCTAGAAGAAATCGTGGACGAAGCCTCGTTCATTTTATTGTTATATATATATTTATTCGCTCTTTATTTTTACTTGTAATATTTGTACAACTCTTTAACTCTATATATATAAAATAAATTTTTTTTGGGGGGATCACCTAAGGGAAGGGTATTTACATGCTACTTGTTTATCGTAATTTTCAAAGTTAGATTTCATGCCCATAGGTTTATTCTATTTTAAATCTTATAACCACCTAGAATTCTTGTTTGTAGGTGTTGTAATCTTACCAATTTTCAAAATTCTTGACGCTTTGTTTGTAAATGAGTTTTAAAATAACTAGATTCCAATCATTTTTGAATGTTTATATCATCTTAATAATTTAGTAGGCTCATCGGTTAGATGTTAAAAAGTATGTTATAATTATTTTTTTAGCGTTGTCTTATCACGTAGAAACCATGTCTAAGGATTAAAATATTCATATCTCCGTTCTGAACACCTAAAATCATGTTTATAGGTTTGTAAACAAACTTATAGCATACCCATAAATCATAATTAAATAAAATTTGTTGTTAATACATTTCATATTAAAATCTTTGCATTTAAGTTATTGACTACATTAATGTTCTACTATTTTTTTTCTTACAAAGACTTTACAACATGTTTTTTTTAGTCATTGTTCAATCCTCCTTTCAAACTATGGATTGATTATGACATTTGTTTTAAAATATAGGGATAATGCCCAAGTACCCCCTCAACCTATGCCCGAAATCTCAGAGACACACTTATACTATACTAAGGTCCTATTACCCCCCTGAACTTATTTTATTAATAATTTTTTACCCCTTTTTAGCTTACGTGGCACTATCTTGTGGGCCCAATGATGGTTGACTTTTTTTTTCGAACTAGTGCCACGTAGGCTAAAAAGGGGTAGAAAATTACATATAAAATAAGTTCAGGGGGGTAATAGGACCTTAGTATAGTATAAGTGTGTCTCTGGGATTTCGGGCATAGGTTGAGGGGGTACTTGGGTATTTTCCCTAAAATATATATATAAATCATAAGTACTGTCTTCTAACCTATCGTTAGTGGGAAAGTCTAAGAAATTACGAGGTCTAATTTCAATATTTTTAAATTAAGCCGACGCGTCCCTGGGAGTACCACCTACCCATGATTTTCAAAAGGGATTATGTGTATTTATATGTAAATATTTATGTGCCTATATGTAAACTAAATTCTTTTTAAATCATCTTCAAAATATAAACTTTTTATTATTTTTCTAGGACCGACCTCAAAAGAAAATTGTCTCTATGGTAGAGGAGCGCGATTAACAATATCTTTGAATCATCCCAATAAAGAAACGAACATTTTTCTTAATAATAATTCTATCCAAATTTTACTCAAATTTTTTCAAAACTTTACTTTCGCACATCTTATTCTTGTTTGGTGTAGTATAATAAATTAAATCGAGTTATCTTTTATATCTTTTGTGCATATTATGTCTTCTTGTTTATCTCTTTATTTAGTGCTTAATATTTGGTCAATATTTTTAATCACATAGTTCTTATGCTCAAATAATAATTGAAGTAGTCTTAATTGTTTAGCAATTTATTTGGGGAAGATTAAAATAAAAATAATAAAACTGATTGCTTATTTATTTGACTATTTTCTATCCCCTCGCTTATCTTTAAATTTTTATTTATTGTTCATTTATTGTTATCACTTAGTTTTGCATACTTACATAATTAATTAAAAAATAATAAATTTATTTTCAATTGTTTAATATTTTATCACTTAGACTCGGATAGTTAAATATTAATTAAAATAATAATATGATCGATTTGTTTATCACATAGTCTCGAATGTTAAAATAAATAAAAATAAACTTGATTGTTTATTTATTGCTGTCACCTAGTCTTGCATGTTTAAATTAATTAAAATAATAAAACGGTCTTATTTGTTTCATATTTGTTATCACCTAGCAAGCATGCTACTTAAATAAACTAATAAATGACGTGACCTTAATTGCTACTTGTAACCCCCATATAGATTGCATGAGATATGGCCAGGACCCACATTTGTGGACCTCGAGGGATGCCTAATACCTTCCCCTCAAGGTAATTTGAACCCTTACCCTGATCTCTGGCTCATTGACCTTAGCTAGACTTAATTAGGTTATAAGTGCCCTAACACGTCTTAATTCATTAGGTGGAGACTCTTTAAGATCCAAATCCTAAAGAGTTGTTTGGTCATGCACAAAACCCATTTTTTACGAAAAATGGGGCACGACAGAATGGCGAATCCTCTAAGGATATTAGGTTCTTACCATTACGTGTTTCGTGCTTATTTATGTGGGGTTTACTTTATTTTGGTCATTTCATTATTTGTTAGGCTTAACATGTTTAGTTTATTTGTTGCCTTATTTACCGTCTTCTTTTCATGTGCAACCCCTTTCCTCTCTCATAATTGTTTATTACCATATTTCCCCTTTCCTCTTTTCCCTTATTTGTTTACTTCCATGTTTAATCTCATACCCTCTTTTCTTATTTGCGTGATTTTTTTATATCATTATATGTTTACTTTCCTTTATTTATTTATGCTTATTTATGTATATATTGTTTTATAAACTGCCTATGTTACCTCTTTACAATTTAAATCCTAACTATTTATTGCTTTGATAACTAACATTCGGCTCATACTTCCCTCAATTGGGACTCTCTTCCTTTTTTTATTTTTGTTCTCGTTATGTCATGCCATTACACCTCTCACAACTACTACAATTCTATTCAAATACTCAATTTTTTAAAGATTCGGCATATGCGTGGACATAACGAATAGTTTTACTACCGCTAAACCACGAGCCTCTCGCATAGAATCCCTTTCAAGTCCATGTCAAGCCAATTCTTAGAAGTCTTTGTTAGGTCATACATGCTGCATAATCACTAGGTGGTTTGACCCTTGGTGTCAATCCACATAATTAGTAACCACACTCTCATCTAAAGGGCCCCAACACCCTTTAGACAAATTGCATATTTATGTGTCAATGTGATCATAATAATCAAATCAAACAAACTTTGCCAAAATGGATTTTAGAAGTTGTTATTGTTTTACTTGCAGAGTCATGGATGAGTATGTACCCCTAAACCTTCAAATTGTGACAGAGGTGAGTCAGAGACTTAAGACCTGGTGGATGAATATCAGGAGATATAGGGAAAGGGAGATTCATCAATTGCTGGGTGGTCTCACATTTCTTATCTTTGTCACACCAAACCCTCACCTGACTAGGGTGCTACTAGATTTTGGGACCTTGTGAGAATGGTGTTCAAGTTTACAGATTGCAACTTGACACCAACAATTGAAGAAATTAGCGATTTCATCGACCTTCCATACCATGAGTGTCAAATGATGGTACCTCATAAGCCATCATCAAGGGAATTTCTACAAAGTATGGGGATGAAGTCTAATCCAACCTCAACTTCTTTAGACCTTGGATTGACTCATTTGAACTTCTTATACTCACTATTCGGTCGAGATGATGGCTACTACATTTACGACTATGAATTTGAGTGCTCCGTTGAAGAATGGGAAAAGTATCGTTTGGATGCCTTTGACATCGCCTTATTGGGATCCTTGGTTTTTTCTAAATCAAGGTAAAGAATCAATACATATCTAAGGTACGTGGTTTGATAACTATATCAAAGAGGGGGCGAGCCTAGGAAAACTATGGTGCACATGATCCTGGCGGAGATAATGAGGAGTCTGTCAGCATGTGTTGATAGTAGAATGTTCTTTTACGGATGAAACCTTCTACTTCAACCTCGATAACTTCCACAAGCGATTTGACGTGGTAGATACCTATCTTGGTCAAGGCAACAAGATTGATAACCAGCCAAGAAGGTTGGCACATTTCGCTGCACCTGTATGATTTGTGGACTGATAGATATTTCTGACTGAGCTTGAGAGCCACCGAATTCAGTGGAAGCTTCATTGGTTGTCAACGCCTAATGTCATAGTAAGAGGGGAATATCGGTACTTCAATGAGCTTATATTCTTAAAAGGTGTCCAACCGTATGCGCCTCTTCGAGTACTTCACCAATTAGGGCAAACTCAAATCATACCACTCCGATATGACATGGAGCAATTTAAGTATGAGTTTGGACTAGATAAACCACAAGTCCACAAGATACTTCAACGATGGAAGCGTGTGTTGACCATTCCTATTGGCGCACGACAGGCTTTATGCATGCATGAGTACCGCATATGGATCTTGATAGAATCTGAAGTCCCAATAACAAGTAGAGAAGGATACCATGGGCTTGCCGATAATAGGGAAAATATATGGGAACAGAGTGTATTGAACATGAGACAAGAAGTCTGTCTCATTACAAGAGGTCAATTTGTGCCAAGCAGTAACGACCTGTTTAGTCGTTTTGAGCAGCAGATTTTATTTCTAGAAAACTGGCTGAGACGACGGACCCCACGATGGACCGTCATGGGCACGAAGGACCGTCGAGGGGGTCTCGTTCCAAAACACTTAGAATTCTGAAATTTGGGTACTGAAATCGACTCTCTGAACTTCATAACGGAATGGCAGGACGGACCGTCGTGGGCACGACGGACCGTCATAGAATCTTCAAGGAAATTGAGTCTCTGAACTCTGTGATGGAGCAGCAGGACGGATCGTCGCATGCACGACGGGCCGTCACAGGCTGCATAATCCCAGGCTGGGTGGGATTTCTGTAAATATTTTAAGGGGCGTTTTGGACTATTCCTGCTTTAATTATAAAGTTAGTGGGTTAATGTCAATAAGTCTAATTACTTGGGGGTTAAAAGAGGTAACCTTGAGTTAATTAGTGGGTTATTATTGCCATCTTTTATTCTTAATTATATCCTAATTAGGGTAAAAGAAAGAGGGTTTGAATAAGAAAAATAGAAAGAACAAGAGAGAGGGAGAATCGAACGAGAAAGAGGAAAAACGAGAAGAAGAACAAAGCTTTGGGAAATTGCTTGCTTGATCAAAATTCTTTGGTGGAGGTAGGTTATGGTTTTTATGCTATTCGTAGTAAACTCTTAATACCGAATGATATGTATTGGTAGTATTGTAAACCCTGCTATATGCTTAATTGTATGCTTGCATGAATGTGATTATATAATTGTGATAAAATAAGCATGATGAAACTATTGAATCATAAATCTTTAAGAAACCCTAATCTACTTGTTAATGATGATGCCTTGGTATAAAAGAAGGCTTGATGAACAAAAGTAGTGAGATTAGGGGATCGGGTGCCACGTTCCGGTACCAGGATAGTAATAGAGGATCGGGTGCCACGTTTTGGTACCAGGATAGTATATGAGGATTGGAGTGTCATGTTCCGACACCAGGATAGTATATGGATCGGGTGCCACGTTCCGGTACCAGGATAGTATATGAGGATCGGAGTGTCACGTTCCGACACCAGGATAGTATATGGATCGGGTGCCACGTTCCGGTACCAGGATAGTATATGAGGATAGGAGTGTCACGTTCCGACACCAGGATAGTATATGGATCGGGTGCCACGTTCCGGTACCAGGATAGAATGGGGATCAGAGTGCCACGTTCCGGCACCAGGATAGAATATGAGGATCGGAGTGTCACGTTCCGACACCAGGATAGTATATGGAGCAGAGTGTCACATACCGACACAAGAGAAATAAAGATAATGTATCTTGAAAGAGGGTAAGTGTGGGTGCCAGTCGCGGCTCGGTTTTGGGTCGTGACAAACTTGGTATCAAAGCATTAGGTTAGTTGGTCTCATCACACAAGAACGAGTCTAGTAGAGTCTTAAGGAACGGTAGGGGGACGCCTTTACTTTTCTTTGAGAGGCTATAAGACTTTAGGAAAATTCCATTCTTTCTTTCTTTCTTTCGTGCTATTACTTGGATCCAATTGGTATCTAGGTGATACAAATTGGTATCTGATCATCTTCACTCTATATCGCAGATGGTTAGAACTAGAGCAACGAACGCGCCAACACCAACACCAGCAAGACAAGAAGCGTCTGAGCCAGCCACTGGGGCGGTAGCTCGGAGAGGAGTAGTGGCAAGAGGCCATGGAAGAGGTCGTGGGAGGACGTCCTCTAGAGGAAGAGGACAAGCACCTAGCCCAACTGGTACTAGGGCGGTGACTCCTCCACCGACTGAGGAAGTAGTAAGAGAGGGTGAGGAAGGGGAGAATGAACAAGTGCAAAATGAGAATGGTTAGTAAGGGTTGTTTATCTTTCTTGGCACACCTCAGGGATGACACTACCCAAGTACCTTCGATTGAGTCGGTTTCGGTAGTCCATGAGTTTCTGGATGTGTTCCGTGCAGATCTTCCTGGTATGCCACCGGATAGAGATATTGATTTTTGCATCGATCTAGAACCGGGTACTCGCCCCATTTCTATACCCCCTTATAGAATGGCTCCCGCGGAGTTAAGAGAGTTAAAGGCCCAACTTCAAGAGTTGTTGAGCAAAGGCTTCATTAGACCAAGTGCATCTCCTTGGGGTGCTCCGGTGTTATTTGTGAAAGAGAAGGATGGGAGTTTTCGGATGTGCATAGACTGCAGAAAACTGAATAAGGTAACAGTTAAGAACAAGTATCCTCTTCCTCGCATTGATGACTTGTTCAATCAGTTACAAGGTGCTTGTGTCTTCTCTAAGATTGATTTGAGATCCGGTTATCATCAATTGAAAATACGGGCAACGGATGTGCCAAAGACTGCTTTTCGTACCAGGTATGGGCATTACGAATTTGTAGTGATGTCTTTTGGTCTTACGAATGCCCCTGCTGCTTTCATGAGCTTGATGAACGGGATTTTTAAGCCATATTTGGATCTCTTTGTGATCGTATTTATTGATGATATACTGATATACTCAAAGAGTAATAAAGAACATGAGGAGCATTTGAGAATTGTATTGGAAATGTTGAGGGAGAAAAAGCTTTATGCCAAATTCTCCAAGTGTGAGTTTTGGCTAGATTCAGTGTCCTTCTTGGGGCACGTGGCTTCTAAGGATGGAGTGATGGTGGATCCTTCTAAGATTGAGACAGTGAAGAATTGGGTAAGACCTACTAATGTGTCAGAAATAAGGAGCTTTGTTGGTTTAGCTAGTTATTACCGTCGATTTGTCAAGGGATTCTCTTCCATTGCTTCCCAATTGACGAACTTGACTAAGCAGAATGTTCCATTTGTATGGTCGGACGAATGTGAGAAAGATTTCAGAAGCTCAAGACTTTGTTGACTAACGCACCTATCCTTACCTTGCCAGTAGAGGGTAAGAACTTCATTGTTTATTGTGATGCATCCTACTCTGGTTTGGGTACAGTGCTAATGCAAGAGAAGAATGTGATTGCTTATGTTTCGAGGCAATTAAAAGTGCATGAACGTAACTATCCGACCCATGATTTGGAATTGGCCGCGGTAGTGTTTGAATTAAAGCAATGGAGGCACTATTTATATAGGGTTAAGTGTGAGGTCTACACGGATCATCGTAGCCTACAGTATGTCTTTACTTAGAAGGATTTGAACTTGAGACAGAGGAGATGGATGAAACTACTGAAGAACTACGATATCACTATATTGTATCATCCGGGAAAGGCTAATATTGTGGCAGATGCTTTAAGTAGAAAGGCAGGAAGCATGGGAAGTCTAGCTCACTTGCAAGTTTCTAGACGCCCATTGGCTAGAGAAGTTAAGATTCTGGCTAATGACCTTATGAGATTAGAAGTAAATGAGAAGGGAGGATTTTTGGCTTGTGTGGAGGCAAGATCTTCCTTCCTTGACAAGATTAAGGGAAAGCAGTTTAATGATGAGAAATTGATTCGGATCCGAGATAAAGTGTTGCAAGGAGAGGCTAAAGAAGCAACAATCGATGAGGAAGGTGTTTTGAGGATTAAGGGAAGGGTATGTGTACCCCGCGTTGATGATTTAATCAACACTATTCTGACAGAGGCTCATAGTCCAAGGTATTCTATACATCCGGGTGCAACCAAGATGTACCGTGACCTAAAGCAACACTTTTGGTGGAGTAGAATGAAGCGCGACATTGTTGATTTTGTTGCCAAATGTCCAAATTGTCAACAAGTAAAGTATGAACACCAGAGGCCCGGAGGAACACTTCAGAGAATGCCCATTCATGAATGGAAATGGGAGAGAATTGCAATGGATTTCGTGGTTGGTCTTCCAAAGACAATGGGTAAGTATGACTCTATTTGGGTGATTGTTGATAGGTTAACTAAGTCTGCTCATTTCATTCCGGTCAAAGTAACTTACAATGCAGAGAAGTTAGCCAAAATTTACATCTCAGAAATTGTTCGATTGCATGGAGTTCCACTCTCCATTATATCAGATAGAGGTACGCAGTTTACTTCTAAGTTTTGGAAAACATTGCATGCGTAGTTGGGTACTAGGTTGGACCTTAGTACCGCATTTCACCCTCAGACCGATGGTCAGTCTGAGCGAACGATTCAAGTGTTGGAGGATATGCTTCGTGCATGTGTGATAGAATTTGGTGGTCATTGGGATAACTTCTTACCCTAAGCAGAGTTTTCGTACAACAATAGCTATCACTCAAGCATTGATATGGCCCCATTCGAAGCATTTTATGGGAGGAGATGTAGGTCTCCCATTGGTTGGTTTGATGCATTTGAGGTTAGACCTTGGGGTACTGACCTTTTGAGGGATTCATTAGAGAAAGTGAAATCTATTCAAGAAAAGCTTTTAGCGGCGCAAAGTAGGCAAAAGGAATATGCAGATCGAAAGGTTAGAGATTTGGAGTTTATGGAGGGTGAGCAAGTCTTGCTGAAGGTTTCGCCCATGAAAGGGGTGATGCGGTTTGGTAAAAGAGGTAAACTAAGACCAAGGTATATTGGTCCTTTTGAAGTACTAAAACGAGTAGGGGAGGTGGCTTATGAGTTAGCCTTGCCTCCAGGGCTGTCCGGAGTGCATCCGGTATTTCATGTGTCTATGTTGAAAAGATACCATGGGGATGGAAACTACATCATTCGTTGGGATTCAGTTCTGCTTGATGAGAATTTGTCTTATGAGGAGGAGCCTGTTGCTATTTTAGATAGAGAAGTTCGCAAGTTGAGGTCAAGGGAGATTGCATCCATCAAAGTTCAATGGAAGAATCGACCCGTTGAAGAAGCCACTTGGGAGAAAGAGGCTGACATGCAAGAAAGATACCCACACCTGTTTATAGATTCAGGTACTCCTTTTCGCCCTTGTTTTTCTTCTTATGATCGTTCGAGGACAAACGATGGGTAAATTGGTATCTATTGTAACGACCTGTTTAGTCGTTTTGAGCAGCAGATTTTATTTCTGGAAAACTGGCTGAGACGACGGACCCCACGACGGACCGTCATGGGCACGACGGACCGTTGAGGGGGTCTCGTTCCAAAACACTTAGAATTCTGAAATTTGGGTACTTAAATCGACTCTCTGAACTTCGTAACGGAATGGCAGGACGGACCGTTGTGGGCACGACGGACCGTCACAGACTCTTCAAGGAAATTGAGTCTCTGAACTCTGTGACGGAGCAGCAGGACGGACCGTCGCATGCACGACGGGCCGTCACAGGCTGCATAATCCCAGGCTGGGTCGGATCTCTGTAAATATTTTAAGGGGTGTTTTGGACTATTCCTGCTTTATTATAAAGTTAATGGGTTAATGTCAATAAGTCTAATTACTTGGGGGTTAAAATAGGTAACCTTGAGTTAATTAGTGGGTTATTATTGCCATCTTTTATTCTTAATTATATGCTAATTAGGGTAAAAGAAAGAGGGTTGGAATAAGAAAAATAGAAAGAACAAGAGAGAGGGAGAATCAAACGAGAAAGAGGAGAAACGAGAATAAGAACAAAGCTTTGGGAAATTGCTTGCTTGATCAAAATTCTTCGGTGAAGGTAGGTTATGGTTTTTATGCTATTCGTAGTAAACTCTTAATAGCGAATGATATGTATTGGTAGTATTGTAAACCCTGCTATATGCTTAATTGTATGCTTGCATGAATGTGATTATATAATTGTGATAAAATAAGCATGATGAAACTATTGAATCATAAATCTCTAAGAAACCCTAATCTACTTGTTAATTATGATGCCTTGGTATAAAAGAAGGCTTGATGAACGAAAGTAGTGAGATTAGGGGATCGGGTGCCACATTCCGGTACCAGGATAGTAATAGAGGATCGGGTGCCACGTTCCGGTACCAGGATAGTATATGAGGATCGGATTGTCACGTTCCGACACTAGGATAGTATATGGATCGGGTGCCACGTTCCGGTACCAGGATAGTATATGAGGATCGGAGTGTCACGTTCCGACACCAGGATAGTATATGGATCGGGTGCCACGTTCCGGTACCAGTATAGTATATGAGGATCGGAGTGTCACGTTCCGACACCAGGATAGTATATGGATCGGGTGCCACGTTTCTCTACCAGGATAGAATGGGGATCGGAGTGCCACGTTCCGGCACCAAGATAGAATATGAGGATCGGAGTGTCACGTTCCGACACCAGGATAGTATATGGAGCGGAGTGTCACGTACCGACATAAGAGAAATAAAGATAATGAATCTTGAAAGATGTTAATATACTCAATCTAATGAACCTAATTCCCAAATGAGTATGGTATTGAGGCTTGAGTCCTCATGTGTGAAATTGGCGGTACTTATTAATGATTATAGTACTTGTTGTTGCTATATGTTGAGTATTTGTAGTTGATTTATGATATTGCTTGATATACATTATTTTCTATTTTGAGTTGGCCGATGATACCTACTCAGTACTTGTGTTTGTACTGACCCCCTACTTTTATGTTTTCTTTTTTGTTATTTGTGGAGTGCAGCAAACGGACCGTCATCTTCAACTCAACCGCAATTCTAGCCAGTCTTCGTCACACCAGATCTTCAGGGTGAGCTAATGCTTCTAGCTTGGACTGGATCTTCGTCCTCATGTCTTGATGCCTTGAAGTTCCGGCATGGACTAGCTTTTACTTGTTTTAGCTTCTTAGAATACTCTTAGTTTAGTAATTTGATCATAGATGTTCTTGTGGTGATGACTTCCAGATTTTGGGGATAATAATAGTTGTTGAATTTTAGAAGTTATTGAATTGGTGTTCATTAATGAGTTTAAGTCTTCCGCATTGTATTTTGTTCATTATGTTTAAAATGTTGGGGTTTAGATTGGTTGGTTCGCTCACATAGGAGGGTAAGTGTGGGTGCCAGTCGCGGCTCGGTTTTGGGTCGTGACACAAGCTCTTGGAGTCGATACCTCCAAGATTTAAGAATCTAGGATGATTTCCCCAAGTTATCCCTTTTCCCTTAGTTTAGTTTTTTATGATGTATTGTTCGAATTTTATAATAAATGAAAGTTATTTTGTTTCTTCTAATTGAAACTCCAATTGGCAAATAAAGCTGGGATTAATTATTGTGCATCACGTATGTGTCGCTTAGGCCTACCTCTGGCTCAACGAAGCTCTTTTGCATTTAGGGCGTTTATCTTAAAATAATGTGTTTGATATCCCATTTTATGCAATGTTCTAACTTGGGATTTGTTTTGCTTTTATTTTTTTATTTCCTTTATCATTTCCCAATGGTTGATCTGTAGACCATGGTTTACCACACGCGATCAAAGGGTTCATTTCCTTCTCTCCCGACTGAGAATTGCAAAGGAAAAGTGAAAGCGACTAATGCTAGGGTTATGTGCAAAGCTATTGAATAGAAGTGTCTTTCAGACAAGTTAGTATCAAACCTTGAGCATAAATAAAGAAGTTAGAATAAGAATTGTTAGACATGCGCGAGTGAGCAAAGTTGTTACTCTCCGTAAATCCCACTTTGGAGACTAACATGGATATGTCACCTTTCGCAAGTCAAGTAAATCTCCAAAATAATCCTCCAGATTACTCTACTTCTCAAAGTCAACCAAGCCCCATTCAAATTCCTCCAAAGAACATCTAATTTCCAAATCACCCATATCCTCCGTAGCATCATGCATATGCTCCTAACCTCAACATCTTACTCCACACCCAGCATCATCCTACTATGAAAGACCCACAATACGAAAGACTTCTACACCAAGTGTCCTGGCATCATGCGCCTCTCATACCACTTCCAATACCTCCATATCAAATGTCTCTGTACAAAAGTCCTCCTATGCCATATCGACAACAAACATATCCTGGCCACTATGCCAAAGTCGTCACTCAACCACATATCCGCAAAAACATCTTCAAGGTTGAGTAGAGACTAGATAAAACTTATACTCCTTTGACTGAGCCTATAGGCAAACTTTATGAAAAGTTGAGGATCGGTGGTCACATCGCTCCCATAAATGAAATAGGATGACCACACGTGCATCGTGGATTGAACCCTCCAAGATTTGTGCTTATCATTCAGGAATGGAAGGACATACAATAGAAGAATGTTGTAATCTGAAAGACAAAATTCAACAACTGATTGATACTAAGGTCATATGCTTGGAGGACTTTGGAACAAAGAAAGTTCAAATGTGAACGCACCAAAGTCTACTTGATACAATTTCCCAAATAAGGCTTGCGCCATTTAAGTTCATGTTTTCCACATTCAGACACCCATGATATCATATGGGCAAATAAAGTTGGTCAAAATCTACCATTCAATTGCTGCTCAAGAATGTTATTAATATCTCGCTTATGCTCTTTTTGTAATTTGGAAATACGTCAGACCTGATTCCCATTTAAGAGGGGATACGTAGGCGCTCCTATGGGGTTCGGTATTATCATAAATAAAACTTTCATTTTCCACTTCTATTGATAACTGGGGTAGAATTTTTGAGTGGGTCTCAAAAATTCCATCAAGATCTGTCCCTGCGCATCTCCATACTGGGGCACAATTTTTAAGTAAACTCAAAAAATTCATCAAAAGCATTTTTTCTCAAACAACTGGGGAAGAATTTTGAGAGGATCTCAAAATTTGATGAAAATCGAGACTTGGTAGAAATTTTTAGGAGAATTTCAAAAAATTCAATAGTCAAGCTACAACGACAACAGATCAAAATAATAAAAGTTCTACACTGGGGCAGAAATTTTGAAAGGATCTCAAAATTTTCGACAACAATCTGAAGAACATTCTAGCACGCTGTGCCAAATCATGGATACAAATAGACCCCCACCCATTTAATCTAACTATTATTCTGAATGCAAAAAATACAGGTACAGATACAAAGGCAACTTCAACAATCAACATACCATTTTTTAGCCCGACAAATGACACTCGACCCTTCCAACAAGGCGGATGTCCAAGATACTACTACCCTCAATCAATTATGAAATTACACTATGCCTGATATCTATGCTTGTATTATTACACTCTGCCCGAGATCGCATTATGCTCTAAGAACTGCATCATTATATTATGCCCGAGATCGTAGAAATGCATCATTGCATGTGTTCGATATTGCATGTGCCCGAAGAAATGCATTATTGCATGTGCTCGATATTACATGTGCCCAAAGAAATGCATCATTGCATGTGCCCGAAGAAATGCATCATTGCATGTGCTTGATATTGCATGTTCTCGAAGAAATGCATCATTGCATGTGCCCAGTATTACATCGTTGCCCAAAGAAATGCATCATTGCATGTGCCCGATAATGCATGTATTTGAAGAAATGCATCATTACATTGTGTCGAGATTGCATGGTTCCCGAAGTTTACATAAGCCCAAAATTGCATCGTGCTCGATGTTTTCATGTGCCCAAATCAAATCAAGTCACAAGTACCAACAGATGCAAAAAAAAATATACGCTCTCTCTACTCATTACTTATATTCCAAAGGCATCATCTTTCATGGACTGCAGATTTCATGTCATGGCCTGAGGACCTATTTTATGCTTATCGTGTTCCTAAGGCATCATAGTCTAAAGTCATTATCCTCATGTCCTGCAGACATCATATCATGGCCTAAGGATTTAATTTCTGTCTATCATGATCCGAAGGTGTCATAGTCTAAAGGCGTCATTTTCATGGCGTACAGACATCATCTTTCATGGCCTGAGGATATACTTGCATATCATGTCCCTAGACATCATAGCCTAAGACATGATTTTTGATAGTCTTATGGCAAACATCATGGTTGACATGGGAAATTGCATCATGTTTACATTTACCGCTTATTCTGCTCTAATTATTCTGTTTAAGTAAAATTACAAGTTACAGCAATGCAGATTAAAGACAAAGTCGCCTTCTGACGGTTGTACCCTTGCTTACGAATAAAATTTTCGTCAGATTCATGGATACTAACATTATCATTCAGCTACTCAGCTACCGTTCAAACTACCATGAAGATATTGTCAGACTCAACTCGCTACTGTGACCTACCTTTTCTTCAGTTGAGCTCGTCTGCCTCAAAATGACATGTAGGCTCATCCGCCTTACAATAGGACTTCTAGGCTCGTCCGCTTAAAATTCGAAATCTAGGCTTGTCCGCCTTATAATGCAACATTTAGACTCGTCCTCCTTACAATGCGACATCTAGGCTCATCCGCCTTATAATGCGGCATTTAGGCTCGTCCGCCTTATAATACGATATTTAGGCCCGGCCTCCTTAAACAAAAGTTAGGATTGTCTATCTTATAGGACATTTAGGTCGTCCACCTCAAAAGGGACATTTAGGCTCGTCCACCTTAAAAGGACATTTACGTCGTCCACCTTAAGATGACATTTAGGCTCGTTCTCCTCATAGTACATTCATGATCATCTGCTTTATATGATATTTAGGTTGTCCGCCTTAAAATACACGCAGGCTCGTCCGCCTTAAAATGAAGTTTTGACTCTCCTCACAACCAGACATTTTCCTTATATTATTATATCTCTATACTATGAAATCTATTCGAGGTTGACTTTAACCTTCGGAGATGGGTTGCAATTCTTCAACAAGTTAAGCTAAAGTCTACAAGGGACTCTCAAAGCAGATACGCTTCTTATCACCTCTTGTCATTTATTTAGAACTCATATTTTATCATTGTTGGTCATACTTTATCTATTTATAATCTAACTTTTTATCTAAAATTTGCAGATATGATCGATCGCCCCTTGATTACAATTATCATGCTATCATATATCACAACAAAGACCCTATCAATTCTTTGCTACTCATACTCCGAACCTTGCTCAAAGGCTGATAACCTCACTCTATCATGCTCTTCTCGCTTCTTTGTCATTGCTCTTTTAGCCTATCTATCTCTCTCATCTCGCTGCGTTAATCTTATCCATTCAAGCCGATATCATGCCTTTCAAATACCTTAGCGCTGTTTCAACTTTTAAGAGTTTCATTTGCTCTTGAATCTAGAACTACACACGAGCTGATTCTCGTATAACCAGAGATATGTAGGTGACTTAAAACCAAAGTCTCGGTCGTACCCTTTTTTCAACTCTATATCGCTTCAATTGATACTACTGACATCCATCGTCGCTCAGACAAAATCGGCTACTAAGTCAACGTTGGTTGCTTGACAATTCATTCTTCACTCTCAATCAACAAAGGGGCAGTTGTTGACACCCAATTTTGACCGACCTTTAACCATTTTTAGGATTAATATTTGATTAAATATGTATTTTAAAATCTATTTAAAGTTTAGAATTTTAATCGATTTTTCTTGAAAATTATATATTTTAATAAGTTCACTTACGAAAATTATTGTAAATATTATTAAAATATTTTTAAAAAATCATTAACGAATTAAAGTTTAAGTGATTTTCAATTATATAAAAAAATAATTTTAAAATATATAATATTTTAATTAAATAGTAATTCCTAAATTTTCCCCAAAATCATTTAAATCTTAATCCATTTTTATTCTAATTTCTTTCAATTCTAGACACTCCACTTCCAATTTTATTTCAATCAAAGCCACTCTTTCATTTCATCTTAATTGCAATTTTAGCCATTCCATATTTTTCCCAATCTAATTTCAAGACTTCATCTTTTGATCTTATCCGTCCATCTTTAAAATAAATCCTAGATTAAATCTTAGTTGTCAATCTAAACTAATCCTATGGTTCAGATTTTATCTACCTATTCTAACTAAAAGGACCTAATTCCTAAAAAAAAATTCACTCTCTTCCCCCTTTCCTTTCTCCACCGCCCCTCTCCCTTCTCTTCTTCTTCCTCATTTCTCCCTTCTCTTTCCGGCGACCCATCTTCTTCTCTCCCTCCACTCTTTCTGTCGCCTCTCTCCTCTCCACTCTCCCGTCCCTCCTCCTCCCTTATCTCTCCCCGACGACCCCCTCCCTCTTCTCTTTTCCGACCGGTGAGGCCATCAGCCAGATGTGACGACGCCCCTCTGTCACCACCCCTCTCCCCTGCTTCCTCTCCTTCTCCCTCTCTCCACCTCCCTCATCTTCTTCCGCTCTCTTTCTCTACATTATTTCCGCCGGGAATCACCACCTCCAAGTGGTGGAAGCCACCCCTATCTCCTCTCCCCTCTCTTTCCTCTCCCCCTCATCTCTTATTTATCCCCTTCTCCTTCCCTTCCCCTTCGCAGGGAAGAGAAGAGGACGACTCCGAGCTCCATCGGCGAGCAACCATCGCAGGCAGCAGCACCGGCGAAGGCGGACAGTGCCAGCGAGGAAGGTTGTCGGTAATGTTTTTACCGTCCCCTCCTCTTTATCTTTTCGCTCTTCTCCCTGCAGGTACCAGCAGCGAACTCTGGCAGCGACTCCAACAAAGCAAGCTCCGGCGATGTCTGAGCCTTGGGTCATGTGACGCATCTGTTGAGATCCGTCTTCGATATTTTTTTATCCATTATAATTTTTCTATTCATAGTTCAAGTAATTCAGATACCTAAATTATATTTTTCTTTTTTTTCAATGCTCGAATGCTAGAGTGATATGCATTTGTTCTCCCTTAATTGTTAATCTAGCTGTCTTAACTATTATGTAGATTATTCGATCAAGGATCAATGTTTGTTTATTTGGATATATTTAATTTTCATGAATAGTACTAATTGTAAGTATGCTATTCTATTACGATTTTTCTTGATTGACTTCTAATACGTGTTACAATATGTTTAACTTAATCTGTTAAAATTATATGATAAATCTTCGCTCAATTGGTAAAATTAGAAAATCTTACTTTTTTGTTCTTGAAAAAATATTTACTCATTTTAAAATAGTTATTTAATGATTTCAAGCTCTCTATTTTGAAAAATAATACTAATCAATCCCTCTTTTTCATTTATATTTGGTTTGATCAATTCTTACTTGTTTGTTTATGACAACCTAATTTATCTTCCTTGCCTTAGTTGGTAACTTACATTTGGTAGAATAATAATAATTATTTTTTCTTAAATTTGTTTGGCTCCTTAGAAGTAAGGAAGATATTTAGTTGATTCCTTAATTATTTCTTTCCTTAAATTCTGTCAACTTGTGTGTATTACTAATATAGTGAATATCCTTACTTGATTTGCCTGGGTAGTAAGATTTTAAATTGATTGGTATATGGTAAAATAGTAATTTTTTACTCATATTTATTTAAGGAAAATATATTTCTTACCTGTTCATATTTGGTAATGATTTTTTATAATAAAAAAAATCTGATTTTGGCCCTTCTTTATTTAAGGAAAAACTATATTACTCTTCCTAATCTGATTTTTACTTGTTTATATATGATAAAAGAATATTGTTTGGGCTCTTCTTTATTTTAAGGTAAAAGAATATTGTCTTCCTAACATTATTCTTACTTATTTATTTTTGGTGATGGTATATTTTTAAAATTTTCTGATTTTGACTCCTTTGAAATAAAGAAAATAATATTAATTGATCTACTTTTCCTTATTTGTAAGTTTATTGATTTCTTACTTTCTTATTTATGGTAGAATCTCCTTTTTGAATAAGAAAGAAAGTATATTTATTTATCTTTTTAATTTAATTATTTTCCTTATAATGCTCCCCTCTTTACTGTATAAATAGTCCCCCCCTCTCATTCTCTCATCATTCATTCATACTTTTTAATACAAGCACTCTCACACTCACTCATCCACTCATTGCTCATACACACACATTCACTCGCTCAACTCATCACTCATTCTTATAATACAAGTTGATAATCTTTTCTGCATAATTGGTTAGTCCTTTTTAATAATTCCAATTTGATTTTTTGCATAAATATAATATTTGTGTGTTGAGAAACGAAACAACAAGGAAGCATCCAAGTTAGTTTCATTATCTTTTTAAGTTTGATAATATAACGATGGTTATTCTTTAACTCTTTTTGTGTGTTATTTACAGTATATGAAAGTAATTTGCTACTATAAGTCTACTATATTATAATTTTTTTCTCATCGTATATGTGTTACATTACCTCTTCTTCCAGGTTTTGAACTTAGAGTTCAAGATGTTGAAGACTTGCATTAAAGAAATTGTGGATGAAGCCTCGTTCATTTTGTTGTTATATATATGTCTATTCACTCATTATTTTTACTTGTAATATTTGTACAACTCTTTAACTCTATACATATAAAATAAAATATTTTGTGGGAGATCACCTATGGGAAGGAGATTTACATGCTACTTGTTTATCGTAATTTTCAAAGTTAGAAATGATGCCTATAGGTTTATTTTATTTTAAATCTTTTAACGACCTAGAATTCTTGTTCGTAGGTGTTGTAATCTTACCAATTTTCAACATGTTTGATGCTTTGTTTGTTAATGAGTTTTAAAATAACTAGATTCCAATAATTTTTGAATGTTTAAATCATCTTAATAATTTAGTAGGCTCATCGGTTAGATGTTAAAAACTATGTTATAATTTTTTTTAGTGTTGTCTTGTCACGTAGAAACCATGCCTAAGGATTAAAATATTCATATCATTTAAAGTTACAAAATCATGCCTATTTGTGTTGCTCCGTTCTGACACCTAGAAATCATGTTTATAGGTTTGTAAACAAACTTATAACATACCAATAAATCATAATTAAATAAAATTTGTTGTTAATACATTTCATATTAAAAATTGTGCATTTAATTTATTGACTACATTAATGTTCTACTATTTGTTTTTCTTACAAAGACTTTACGACATGTTTTTTTAATCATTGTTCAATCCTCCTTTCATACTATGGATTGAGTATGACATTTCTTTTAAAATATATATATAAATCATAAGTACTGTCTTCTGACCTATCGTTAGTGGGAAAGTCAAAGAAATTACGAGGTCTAATTTCAATATTTTTAAATTAAGCCGACGCGTCCCTGGGAGTACCACCTACCCATGATTTTCAAAAGGGATTATGTGTATTTACATGTAAATATTTATGTGCCTACATGTAAACTAAATTCTTTTTAAATCATCTTCAAAATATAAACTTTTATTATTTTTCTAGGACTGACCTCAAAAGAAAATTATTTCTGTGGTGGAGGAGCGCGATTAACAATATCTTGGAATCATCCCTATAAAGAAACAAATATTTTTTTAATAATAATTCTATCCAAATTTTACTCAATTTTTTTCAAAACTTTACTTTCGCACATCTTATTCTTGTTTGGTGTAGTATAATAAATTAAATCGAGTTATCTTTTATATCTTTTGTGCATATTATGTCTTCTTGTTTATCTCTGTATTAAGTGCTTAATATTTGGTCAATATTTATAATCACATAGTTCGTATGCTCAAATAATAATTGAAGTAGTCTTAATTGTTTAGCAATTTATTTGGGGAAGATTAAAATAAAAATAATAAAACTGATTGCTTATTTATTTGCCTCTTTTCTATCCCCTCGCTTATCTTTAAATTTTTATTAAGTATTCATTTATTGTTATCACTTAGTTTTGTATGCATAAGTAATTAATTAAAAAATAATAAATTTATTTTTCAATTGTTTAATATTTTATCACTTAGACTCGCATAGTTAAATATTAATTAAAATAATAATATGAGCTATTTGTTCGATTTGTTTATCACATAGTCTCGAATGTTAAAATAAATAAAAATAAACTTGATTGTTTATTTATTTCTATCACCTAGTATTGCATGTTTAAATTAATTAAAATAATAAAATGGTCTTATTTGTTTCATATTTGTTATCACCTAGCAAGCCTGCTACTTAAATAAACTAATAAATGAAGTGACCTTAATTGCTACTTGTAACCCCCATATAGATTGCATGAGATATGGCCGGAACCCACATTTGTGGACCTCGAGGGATGCCTGATACCTTCCCCTCGAGGAAATTTGAAATCTTACCCTGATCTCTGGCTCATTCACCTTAGCTAGACTTAATTAGGTTAGATAGGTGCCCTAACGCGTCTTAATTCGTTAGGTGGCGACTCTTTAAGCTCCGAATCCCAAAAGAGTTATTAGGTCGTGCACAAAACCCGTTTTTACGAAAAATGGGGTGCGACAAATATCATTTTGTAATTCCTGATTAGTAAAAAGTCAATGGACTATAGCACGCAAAAATCGAAAAAATGGAAGGTTTACTTGCTTTAGGTTCGTTTGACCTTCAAAATGGGATGGTTTGCCCGTCGAGACCAAATAGCTCCATTACTGAAGTCTTAATGCACGTTCATGAAAAACATTCAGCAAAAATCACTATAGAATTCCAAATCACCAAAAAGTACACGGACCATAGCAAAATATGGAGGATTTACCTATTTTGGGGCTCGTTTGACCCTGAGAATGGGTCATTTTGCCCATCTAGATCAGGTGGCTCCACTTTTAAGGTCTTAATGAACCTCCATGAAAAGTATCACCAAAACTTTCATGTACAAATATACAAAGGGCAAAATGGAAGATTTACCTGCTTTGGGGTTTGCTTGCCCTTGAAAATGGGCCAATTTTTCCGTAATGACTAGTTGGATCCATTTTAAGGTCTTAATAGATGTCCATGAACAAATTTGACAAAAATTTAATCAAAATAATGGATCACCAAAAATTTCATGTACTATAACACACGAAAATTGCAAAAATAGGGGGTTTACCTACTTTGAGGCATATTTGACCTTTAAAATGGATCGGTTTGCCCGTCGATACCACCGTAGCTCCATTTCTAAGGTCATAATGCACGTCCATGAAAAAATTTGGTAAAAATCATGACAAAATTTTTGATAATTAAGAATCTCATGGACTATAGCAAACGAAAAGTGGCAAATTAGGGGGTTTACTTGCTTTGGAGCTCGTTTGACATTGAAAATGGGTCTATTTGCCCATCGGGATGAACTAGCTCAATTTAAGAGGTCTTAACAGGCGACCATCGGAAATTTCAGCAAAAAGCACGTTTGAAATTGGATCATTAAAAAGTCCAAGTTCAATAGAACAGTAAAATCGGCAAAATGGGGGGTTTTCATACTTAAGTGCTCGTTTGACCTTGAAAATTGGTTGGTTTGTCCGTCGGGACCAACTAGCTCTATTGTTAAGTTCTTAGCAGACGTCTATTAAAAAGTTTCAGGTAAAATCACGTTGAAATTCGATATCACTAAAATGTACATGGCCTATGGCACATAAAAATAAAAAAAATCAGGGGCTTATCTGCTTTGGGGCTCGTTTTATCTTGATAATGGGCCATTTTTCATGTTGCGACCAAGTAATTCTATTGTAGAGGTCATAACACATGTCCATGAAAAATTTCGATAAAAATAACTATGAAATTATAGATCACCAAAGAGTACATGGACCATAGCACATAAAAATCTACAAATGTGGGGTTTACCTTCTCTGAAGCTCGTTTGACATTTAATATGGGTTGGATTTCCTGTCAGGACAAACAGGCTCTATAGCTAAAATTTTAGCAGACGTCCATGAATACTTTTGGTAAAAATTACGTCGGAATTCTAGATCATCAAAAATTTCATGGACTATAGCATACTAAACACAACAAAATTTATGGGTTTACCTGCTTTAGGCCACATTTGTCCTTGAAAATTGAGCCTATTTGCTTTTCGGTGCTAATTAGTTCCATTGTAAGGTCTTAACGGATGTCAATGAAATATTCACCGAAAATCAAGTTGAATTTCCAAATCACCAAAAATTCCATGGACTTTAGCACATGAAAATCGACAAAATAAAAGGTTTACCTGCTTTGGGGCACGTTTGACCTTGAAAATGGGCCAGTTTGCCCATCGAGACCAATTTGACTCCATTTCTTAGGTTTTAACGCACATCCATGAAAAAATTTTGTAAAAATTACGTCTAAATTTTGGATCATTAAAAAGCTAATGGTTTATAATGCACAAATATCGACAAATTAGGGGGTTTACCTACTTTGGGGATAGCTTGACCTTGAAAATGGGTCGGTGGCCCATCAGGTCCAATTAGATCTATTGCTAAGGTTTAAGAGGATGTCCTTGAAATTCTTTATAAAAAATCACGTCGAATTTCTGAAACACAAAAAATTTGATGGACCATAACAAACAAAAAATGACAATATCGGGGATTCACCTGGTTTGGGGCTCGTGTGACCCTAAAAAGAGGTTGGTTTGCCCTTCAAGACTGACTGAAATGTCTTAACGGACGTCCATGAAATATTTTTGCAAAAAATCACATTGGAATCGGATTACCAAAAAGTCCATATACCTACTTTGGAGTTCGTTAGTTTTTGAAAAGGGGTTGGTTCGACCGTTAGGACCAACTCGCTCAATTGCAATGATCTTAACGGACGTCACAAAAAATTTAAGCAAAAATCATGTTGGGATTCCAGATAACTGAAAAGTCCATTGCCAATAGCACACAAAAATTGGCAAAATGGGGGATTTACTTGTTTTAGGGTTCTGTTGACCTTTAAAATAGCCTTGTTTGCTCGTCGGGACAAACTGTCATTCCTAAGGTCTTAACGGACTTACATAAAAAAATTCGGCAAAATTATATTATAATTCTGGATCACCAAAAATTTCATGAATTATAGCACAAAAAAATTGGCAAAATGGGGTATTTACCTTCTTTTGGGCATGTTTGTCCTTGAAAGTGGGCTAGTTTGACCGTCAGGACCAACTTGGCTTTATTGCTAAGGTCTTTTCGCACGTCTATGAAAACTTTATGTAAAAATCACATCACAATTTTGGATCATTAAAAAGTATGTGGACTATACCACACGAAAATCGACAAATTTGGGGTTTACCTACTTTATGGCTCGCTTGATCGTAAAAATGGGTTGGTTTGTCCTTTTGGACAAATTGGCTTCATTGCTAAGGTATTAACGGACATCAACGCAAAATTTCAGTAAAAATCACGTCAGAATTCCATATCACCATAAAGTTCATGGACTATAGCACACAAAAATCAATAATATGAGGGGTTTAGCTGCTTAGCGGCTCGTTTGACTCGAAAAATTGGTAAGTTTTCCCATAGAGACCAACTCGCTCCTTTGTTAATGTCTTAACGGGCGTCCATGAAAATTTTTGACAAAAGTCATGTTCGAATCCTTGATCACCAAAAACTCAATGGATTTTAGCACACGAAAAAGGGGAAAATGGGGGTTCTACCTACATTGGTGCTCGTTTGACCTTGAAATGGGCATGTTTGCCAGTCAAGACCAACTCGCTTCATTATTGAGGTCTTAACAGATATCCATGAACAAGTTTGTCAAAAATCACATCGGAATATCTGATAACTAAAAAGTCCATGGACTATTTTACCTGCTTTTGGAACAATGAAAATGGACCACTTTGCCCGTCGGAACCAACTGGCTCCATTGCTAAAGTCTAAAATTACGTCCATGCAAAATTTTGGCTAAAAGAATGTCAGAATTCCAGATCACCAAAAAGTTCATGGACTATAGCTCACATAAATTGGCAAAATGGAGGTTTTACCTGCTTTATGGCTCGTTTGACCTTGAAAATGGACCGGTTTGCCCATTGAGGTCCAACTAGCTCCATTGTTAAGTTCTTAATGGGCGTCTGTAAAATTGTTTGACAAAAATCATATCAGAATTTGGATCACCAAAAAGTTCATAGACTATAGCACATGAAAATTAGTAAAATAGTATGTCTACCTTATTTGGGGTTGGTTGAACTTGAAATAAGTCGGTTTGATCATCGAAACCAATTGGCTCCATTGTTAAAGTCTTAAAGGATGTTCATGAAAAAATTTTATATAAATTACGTCGAAATTTCGGGTCACCAAAAAGCCAATGGAGTATATCACATGAAAATCAATAAAATTGAGATTACCTCTTTGGGCTTGTTAGACCTTGGAAATGGGTTAGTTTGTCCGTCGAGACCAACTGGATCCGTTCTTAAGGTCTTAACGAATGTCCATGAAAATGTTTTTTAAAAACCATGTCAAAATTCTGAATCCCAAAAAGTACATGGACAATCTAATATGAAAATCAATAAAATTGGGGGTTTACCTACTTTGGGGCTCACTTGACCTCGATAATGGATTGTTTTACCCGTCGAGACCAATTGGCTCCATTGCTAAGGTATTATCAGCGTCAATAAAAAAATTTGGCAAACATTACGCCGAAATTCTTGATCACCAAAAAATCTTTAGATTATAGAACGTAAACATAGGTAAAATAGGGGTTAAACTGCATTGAGGCTCGATTGAACTTGACAATGGGTTGGTTTTTTCGCCAAGACCAACTTACTCCATTGTTAAGGTCTTATTGGACCTCCATGAAAAATGATGGCGAAAATCAGGTCGGACATCTGGATCACCAAAAATTTCATGGACTATAGCACAGGAAAGTTGGGAAAATATGGGGTTCACCTGCTTTGGGTCTTGTTTGACCTTGAAATTGGACCCGATTTCCCATCAATACCAACTGGATATGATCTTAATGGACGTCCATGAAAAACTTCGGCAAACATCACATTGGAATCCGGGTCACCACAAAGTCCATGGACTATAGCACACAAAAATTGGCAAAATGGGGGATTTACATGCTTTGGGACTCGTTTGACCTTGAAATTGGTTGATTCGCCTGTTGGTACAAACTGGATCCATTTCTAAGGTCTTAATAAACATCCACAAATATTTTCAGCAAAAATCATATTGGAATTCCAGATCACCAAAAAGTCCTTGGACTAGAGCACACAAAAATCGATAAAATTAGGGGTTATCGGCTTTGGGGCCTTTAAAAGGGTCGGATGCCCACCGAGACCATATGGCTCCATTAGTTAGGTCTTAATGGACGTCCATGAAAAATTTTATAAAAAATCATATCTGAATTCTGGATCACCAAAAAGTCCATGGACTATAACACACGAAATCGGCAAAATAGGGGGTTTACCTACTTTGGAGCTCGTTTGACCTTGAAAATTGGTCGGTTTTCCCATGAGACCAAGTGGATCAATTCAAGATCAAATCAATGTTAATGCTAACAAAATAAATTATTTCAACACAAAAAATAACAATAATGTTGAACATTTTTTCTTTAGTTTTAGTTTTGTTTTGGATATTTCAAATACATAACCTAATTTTAATTTGTTTTTAATGTTTATCATGTAATTAATACTTATAGATTTATTTTATATTGATTTAGTACTTATAAAATTATGATCATTTTCATTATAATTTATCAATTAGCAAAAATTATTTTATATGATTTCATTATTATTGTTTATTGAATATTTTAGTGTCATCACTCATCTCATGTTTTGTGTTATTTTCTTAAGAAACACCTTAGATAGTTGTACTTTGGTTGGACTAAAGAAATTTTTGGAGCACAAGCTAATTAGTGTTTGCTTAAATACTTTACTGGAAAATTTTAAAAACCTGAAGTTTATTAGTTTGGTTTGATTTAAAAATTTAAAAATTCGACACAAATGATTTGGTTTAAATTCGAATCAACCCAAAAAATAATCAAGTTTTATTAGTTTAATTTGGTTTATAAATTAACATAATTGACTAAAATGATTTTATTTGATATTTAGAAAACATGAACCAACTCGGTCATGTACACCCTTAGTGAGACTTAAATTAAATTACTCCATAAAAACTACAAATGCCTTTTACCTTTTCTGAAATATAAGTCAAATGAAACCCTCTAAAAGTTCTTCTAAGAAAAGGTGGCTCAACTAACTATCTTTTCAAATATGATGACCATTTAACCATTATGTTGAAATTGTCTCTTCAAAACTCATTTTACAAAGTTGATTATTAAATTCTACTTAGTATCCTCTAGGTTGTTGTCAATAGCATTTGTATGAGTTCTATATGAGTTCTTCATTACTGATTGATTCATTGAAGTGAGAAAAAGTGTAGTGTATCATCCATATAATTTTGAACACCATGGAGTGCTAAATAATTTTGTTACTATATGAAATGAAACTTGATTCTAATTAGACACTTTAATAGTACTTTTTTTAACTATGGAGGTTTCATTTTGAAATTTAAAGTAGGGAACAAAGAAATTTGAAAGTGGTTAAAGAACCTTGTACCCTATTGTTGATACCCCAATTTTGATCCCCAATAATATAAATTAATTATCGAGTTTATTTAATTGCAAAAGATTTGATATAATTATTTATATAACATTCACAATGTTTTTCAAGTTATTTTAAAATATTTTTCCCTTTTTATGATTTTTAAATAATGAGTATGCTTTAATACAATTATGTTTATAATTAGTACATATTATGAATATTAAAAAAATTACCTCATAAGATTTTTTGTTTCACGCATATATTTTATTAAATTAGTATTAGTTAGTTAGTAGATTATTATAATAAAATTCTAAGCGTTAATGAATTCAATTTGGTTACGTTTCTAAATTACAATTGGCCATAGTTGAAAGCTCGTATGCCCATGTATTGATTTGAAATTTAACCCCCTTTTAATGTAAATTTAACTATTTTATCATAGAACTTCAAACTCAACTTTCTTTTCAAATTTGGGCCAAACCCAACTAACCCAATTCATTTGACCAGCCCAACCCACCTATATTTCCAACATTCACAATAATAGATTCTAACATCTACAATATTAGTTTTAAAACATTCAAATATTCCTTCCTACATACATGAAAGATAAACGGTGAACA
This sequence comes from Solanum peruvianum, assembly GCA_027705065.1. Taxonomy (NCBI): domain Eukaryota; kingdom Viridiplantae; phylum Streptophyta; class Magnoliopsida; order Solanales; family Solanaceae; genus Solanum; species Solanum peruvianum. The sequence continues at coordinate 15,409,351 of JAKWJD010001763.1, forward strand.
ACTAGACCTTTATTTTCATATTTCTAGCGACAATTGACAAGCTCTAGAAGCGAGTCTTCATCTTGATTTGGAGTGACATCTTGTATTAGAGATAGAATGCTGATCAATTTTCGCCACATCTTCACTCTGTATAGGCAGTGGGTCAAGCTATCCTTGTTGAAGAAGAACGCCTTGTAATCATTCGGTTTGGCCATGATTGGTATGATACTTGCATGCAGGTTACCTCTATGAACATCTTTTAGACATTTAATTGTGAATTTATTGAAAATTTTATATGAAATGTATTGGGTTTTTCTTACTTGGACGGGTGGCCTCGAGGGGCGGAGTCCTCCACGCACATGTCTCGAGGTCTTAGAGGCGGAGGCCTCAATGCACGACACCTCTAGGTCTCGAGGGACTGAGGCCTCGAGGAATGACGCCTCAAGATCCGGAGGGCGGGGGACTCAACGCACACCACCTCGAGGTCCAAGGGGCAGGGGCCTCATGCGTGGCGCCTCGAGGTCCGGAGTGAGAGCCTCGCGCATGGTACCGCCAGGGTCCGAGGGTAGGGGGCTAAATTGTGGAATTTTAGCTTTTGGATTGACTTTGGTCAATATTCGGGGTTCGGTGTCTCGAATTAGAATTCCTAGATCTCCATTGGATTTGGGATATTATATTAGTTTTAGGTGAGGTCTTGGTTGAATTTGAGCTTGTTTCAACCTTTTTAGGCGTAAAGTTATTTTCTTGTGGCTTTCATGGATGTCAAATTAAGGAGAACTCATATTCGTTTTTTGACTATTCCATTAAGTCTGAAACGTCGAGTATAATTGATTTGTATATACGGCTTGAGTTTACGGGGTTCCGAACAAATTCTGAGGTTTCTTTCAGAGTTTAATAGTTCGCTCATTTTCTTTTTTTTGTGTTATGGTGCACCATACGCATTCGCGGAGCTTATAGTTGCATTCATGAAAGGGATGGGGTGAGGGCCCTGCGTTTGAAGAGTTCCGACCATGTTTGCGGGAGGTAAAGGTGTTGACCTCTATGTTCGCGGAGGTCCAGCTCAATAAATCGAATGTTCACGGGCAGTGTTCTATGTTCAGAGGCAGGGGCGCGTTAGCGGTGGACCCCTCGCTGTTTTTAAACCCATATTTCAGTGTTTCTTCCCCATTTTCCATTTTTGGAGATTTGAGAACTCAAAAGAGACACTTTTCAAGTTGTTTTTTCAAGATAAAATTATCGGGTAATGTTTGTTTACTTTAAATCTTCTACTACCAATTATTATAATTGAGTTTATTAGTTTGAATCAAGATTTTTGAGTGATACATCGAGGTTTGGAATGAACTTGTGTTTTTAAGTAAAATTGGGGTTGTTGACTAAAATCAAATCTTTTTTCCGAAATGGTTTCAACCAATGATTTCTTAAATTCATGAGTGATGTTTTGAAGTATTAAATTTCAATTCAACATTACTTTTGAAATTGAATTTTGAGTTGATTGACCCATTTTTTTAATATAATTGAGGGGTGTTGAATACTTGATTGTTATAGAATGTGTGGCTTTGAAAATGATTCGAAAGTAGAAAACTCAATCTTCCAATTGATTTGTTGATTTTTTTAAGGTAAGTGATCTCTTTAACTCTATAATTTGGTTTAGTTCTTTACTTATCTTTATTGTTTATGTGTTGGAGAGTAATTGGGAATGAGGTGAAAGGTTATTTTCTCCGCTTGTTTAATGTTAACCAACAAAAATCAGGAACGGAAATATCACATCCTGTATAGATGTAATTGACGTCGTCGCCCTCTTTGAGGACTAAGACTAGCCTCTTAGTTTACATCATCACATTCATAAGTCGAATTTAGTGGAAAATTTAAAACTTCTATTACTTCAACTGGGAGGTTTACATAGACCTCTATATACACATAATATATATATAAATCGAGTATACATAGACCCTTCGTATAGGAAGATTACATAGACTTCTATTTTTATTGCACTATATATATATATATATATATATATAATATATATATATATATATATATATATATATATATATATATATATATATATATATATATATATATATAAAGATCATAGCAATTTGGGCATAGCCCTACATCAATGTAAAGAAGTCACATATATGCTCATACAAATCGTACTCAAATGAAAATAGAATGAACATAAGAGTCTTAAAAAACAAAGCAAATACGTAAGCGAGATATTGGCATCTCCCTCGAAAAGTGAGGATCTATGCACTTGGATAGTAGAGAATATCCATGTCTTTTTCAAGTCGTCTCGAAAGAGCCTTCAACGATCGGAACCTAAAATGTTTGGAAAAAAGGAAGAAATGGGATCAGTACGCCACATGTACTAAGTATGAGACCATATGCACATACATTTATAAAACATGGTAAGAAAAAGGACATTTCTATAAGTATGCATTTTTCTTTTAAAACCTATATGCATATTCAACAATACCATACCAAACAATATTTCACATTTATTAAGTCATAGGCACGTTCATCACAATACCACAACATCAAGTCTAGTCCAATCAAACATTGCCACTATTCAAGCAGATACATATTCAAGTCACTCTACATCTAAGTCATATTAAACAATAAGCATACATAACAGTACATGTCATTATAATAAAGCAAGACAATTACCCATGAACCCCTATCAAGTCAACAATTACAATGACCAAGCAAAGCCCCATAACCTTACTCAATCAAGTAAACAAACAAGAATAATGACTAACACCCTACTTCACATAACTTGACATTAAAATATACCTTTCATCTTATTTTAACAATACATACCTATACATATCCATATGTGAACTAACCATCATATAGTATCTACAATATGGAAGTTCTTCATATATGTATCATATATCATCATAAACAAAAACATAAACATACATAAGAACATCCTCTTAAGACTCTTCTTAAGGCTAACTAGTGTTATGATTAAGTAGAGTCTCATACCCCTACCTAGACTAAGCTAGACCCCTTAGGTTATCCTTGTTAGAGTTCAATCCTTTAAGTCATTTTATCTTTTGGGAACATCTTTATCTAACCTACATAGACCACATGATCTAGTGTGGAATCCGGTGTCATAAAAACCAATACCAAAAGAAGGTGGACTACTCGCCAAGGTAGTACCTAAACAAAAAACATAACAACTACGTGGATCCACTAGCTAGAATTCTTATGTGGGCAACATAGTTAACGAAATAGGAGATATAGTTGGGACCCTCTTTATGCTCCATGGATTCTAGTCTCCAATCTCAAGAGTACTTTAGTGCTCCTACCTTCCCTATGTGGGAAGGTATACTCCTCACTCTAGTTCACTCGATGCTAAGCCAGAGTCCCTTTTTGAAATGTCTTTAAGCCTTTAATTATCAATCATAGCTTAGTTTAGGTCATAGGGTCTATCCCTTGTATAATCATCATCAATAATCAACAAGAATTGCATGAGTATAAGTCCTGTCATTACAATTCATATAACTGAGGTTTAGCACATTTAGCATTTCATATCATAATAAGGCGCATCGATAGTCATCACCATCCTTATACCATGTACACCTCAGTCAACCTCACAACATAGTCAAGACATTTCAATTCAACATCATACCACCCTATCAATCCTAATACAAAGCTTACTCAAACATAACATCATTGCTCAATCACAATTTACCACAATTCGAAGTAAAGGATATAGATCATAGGACTTATAAAGTCTCATAGTTCATCATCAATATCTTACCATAAACCCTAAATTCAACCAAATTTAGATGTACCACGTCATAATTCAGTAATAAACATGATAACAAGGCTAGAAGAGTCACTACACCATAATTCAATACTACATCAAAACTTAAGACAAATACTTAGGTTAATTCTCATAACCTAGATCACTTCTCAAGAACTAGTACGAAAGACTAAAAATACTCCTAATTTTTTTCATTATTAGTGTAAAAACATCATTTAATAGTGATTTAACCAATAATCAAGTCAATTGAATCCATCACAAACTATTTCACATTAAGATCAAACTTAGGGTTAAGGGTTAAGGATCATGTTCTTCTATTTGGATCAAACCATCGCAAATTATCATAATCAAGTTAAAATACATGTTAATATATTCATTATATCCCAAATAAACCATAAAAAACTCAGTTCACAACATAAAATTCATAATTGAATGAAACCCACTTGAAAACCCAACTTTTAGAAATACTTTGAAGGAGCCCTTTGAGGAAAGAAATCTCAAAGGTGAATTAGATCTCATACTTTAACGTTTGATGAATATTTGATGGTTAAATCTTCTCTTTACATCCCCCAAAACCTCCCCCTAGCTTGTCTTCAATGGTGTCTTCCAAATAGAGAGAGTAAGAAGAGAGAAGCAAGAGAGTTTATTTTGTGAGTTATGTTTAGACTAATGAGGGTTGGGGTCTTTACATGGGATTAATTAACTTAACTAGACACCCTTATACCCCTAATTAATTACCTAACCTCCTAACTAATCAAATAAACTGAAGTTAAAATGTGCAGGGAATTTGACCCTCACATATGGAACCCCCATCGACGGGCCGTCTGTGAGTCGATGACTAGTACCCCCTCCGTCCTGCACACTCGTCGTTTTGTTCAGATAATTGTGCAGGAGAAGGCCCATCAATCTATCTAATTTTGGTACGACGGTTGGCATCGACTCCCCGTCGATCCACACACGAGCCGTTGGTGGGCTCTCGAGGTTGCACACTGCCCAGGCAGTGCTGCCTCCTACGTGCTAGGGTCCTTCTCAAGGGCCCTTGGTTTGTCCTTGGGGAGTCTTGCCCAGACGTTTCGATGATGAATAACCCTGAGCACCTATTAACTACCCTTCCACCAATTTTCGTGGATTTTTGACTTCATAAAGTTTGTCAAATAGGCTTAGGCACGCTAGCACCTCCTAGAACTAGTTTGAGAACGTCATGGACGTTCTTGGACGTTTTGGTTCCTAGACTTCCCAAATGGCCTATATTCATTATATAGGTTTTAAAACATTGTTTAGACCCCATGGAACCTATGGTAGGCATTAAGACTCGTCTTGGATTTTCAAAATGTTACATGAAAAGAGCCTTAGGAACATTCGTCCCTGAATGACACAAAATTCTTTTGGGAGGAACAGACTCAAGACTAGCAGCCCAACCATCAACAATACATAACATATCAATCATGTTACTTACAAAAGGAAATTCAAAACTTCAGTTACCATACATAAGGTTCAACATTACATTATGAGGAATATCCTTATCACAACAACAACATGACCTCAACATACTTTACATGAGCCAATTATGTCAACTTTCAGTCCACGAACATGTTGTATAACATTTTAATAAAGACTCACCATATCAAAATGCATGACATAATTCAAAACAAGCCAAAGAGAAAAATTTCAAGTTCAAATTGTAACTTAAATGTAATCACTGTAAAGCAAGAATCAATAATGCACATTTTTCAATACTTCACTAACAATCAAAACAACTTCAATTTTTTGTCATATTTTTCATTATTAGTAAGAACTACTAACTTTAGTTATCAAAATAGATGAGGGCAACGGGACTTCATGTCGGCCTAAGCCTCCCGTATTGCACCCTCAACTATGTGATTCTTCCGTAACACAATTACGGAAACCACCTCTTTATTCCTTAACTTCATGACTTTCCTATCAAGAATTTGAACCGAAACTTCTTCATAAGAGAGGTTATCCTTGACACCAAGACCCTCAATAGGAAGAATAGACTCAGGATCACCAATACACTTTGTAAGCATGGAAGCATGAAAAATCGGATGAACTGAAGTCAATTTACTAGGAAGTTTCAATCATAGGAAACCTTACCAACTCTTTGCAAGATTTCATATTGCCCCACATAATGAGGACTCACTTCCATTTCTTGCCAAATCTAACCACCCCTTTCATTGCAGAAATTTTCAAATACACCTTATCACCTTATTCAAACTCCAAATACCTTCTCCTATGATCGGCATAAGTCTTTTGTCGACTATAGGCCGTTTGCAACCGGTTCCATATGATATGAACTTTCTCCAAAGTCTTATAAACCAAATTGGGACAAAGAAGTAAAGGCTCTCCCACTTCAAACCATCCAATAGGACACCTACATCTCCTACCATATAAGGCTTCATAGGGAGCCATGGAAATAGATGAATGAAAACTATTATAAAAAGCAAACTCCACCAAAAGGCAAATGCTTATCCCAATTTCCCTTGAAATCAATAATACAAGCCATAAGAATATCCTCAATGGTTTGAATAGTACGTTCCGCTTGACCATCCGTTAGGGGATGCAAAGTGATGCTCAACTTCACCTTAGCACCCAACCCTTTTTGGAATGACCTCCGAATCCTAGATGTGAATTGTGCACCCCGATCCGATATGATGGATAACGGAATACCATGGCGACACACAATCTTATCTACGAAGATCCTAGCATAATCTTCCGCCGAATAAATAGACTTGACAGGAATAAAGTGAACGGACTTGGTAAACCTATCCACAACCACCCATATAGAGTCATTACTTTTGAGTCCGAGGTAAACCTACTACAAAATCCATATTGATGTCTTCCCACTTCTACGTAGGAACTTAGATTTCTTGTAGTAAGACACCCGGTTTAAGATATTCGGTTTTTACTTGTTGGCAATTTGAACACTTAGCGACGAACTCCACTATGTCCTTTTTCATACCTTCCCACCAATAAATTTCCCTAAGGTCATGGTACATTTTTGTCGAACCTGGGTGAATTGAGTAACGGGACCCATGGGCTTCTTCAAGGATTCGGTCCCTCAACCCATTTACCTTGGGAACACAGAATCTCCCATGGCACCTTAAAATACTATCCCCACTCCCTTAGGGAAAATGCCTCATTAAGCTTGCCGAGGACCGTTTCCTTAAACTCCATCAATGATTTGTCAAGGTGTTGTTTGGACTTCACCTCAACTATTAATGATGACTTGGAGTTGTTATGAAACATGAAACCACGATTTGAAGAATCTTCCAACCTCACACCCGACATAGCCAACCTATGTACATCCTTCACTAGGTTTTTCCTGACTTCATCAATGTGGGATACACTACCCATAGTCATACGACTTATGGCATCTGCAACCACATTATCCTTGTCGGGGTTATAGAGGACACTCATGTCATAATCTTTCAAAAATTCTAACCACCTTATTTGTTGGAGATTCAACCTCTTTTGGGTAAATGCATATTGGAGACTTTTATGGTCGGTAAAAACATCAACATGCACACCATACAAGTAATGCCTTCATATTTTCAAGGCAAACACCACGTACGCTAACTCAAGGTCATGAGTTGGATAGTTTTGATCATGTACTTTAGTTTCCTAGAAGCATAGGCTATCACCTTCCCATGTTGCATAAGCACACACCCCAAACCCACTCGGGATACGTCACAATACACAACAAAAAGATTTGTACTCTCCATTAAGGTCAACACTGGAGCGAAAGTAAGCCTATCTTTCAACATTTGAAATTTTTTCTTACATGCCTATGACCACTCAAATTTCTTATTCTTTTGGGTCAAAGTAGTCAAGGGGGATGCAATGGACGCAAAACCCTTCACAAACCTCCAATAATAATCCGTTAAACCCAAGAAACTCCTAATATCGATTGGATTCAAAGGTCTAGGCCAATTTTTCATCGCCTCCATTTTCCTTGAGTCAACCTCAACTCCCTCACTAGAGATGATATGACCAAGAAATGTCACCGACCTCAACTCACATTTTCTATACTTGAAAAACAATTTATTTTCCTCAAATGGTTCATTTGATCACCCTCATTCTTCCAATATATTAAGATGTCGTCAATGAAGACAATGACAAATGAATCTAGGTAATTTCTAAATACTCTATTCATTAGGTCCATAAACGCCGCCGAAGCATTAGTGAGACCATAAGACATTACTAAGAACTCATAATGACCATATCTAGTCCAGAATGCCGTCTTTGGTATATCCTCACCTCTCACCCTAAGTTGGTGATACCCAACCTTAAGTCATTTTTTGGAGAAGTAACTTGCTCCTTGGAGTTGATCAAACAAGTCATCAATCCGAGGGAGAGGATACTTGTTCTTGATTGTGACCTTATTGGGTGGCAGTAATCAATACACATTCTTAAGGACCTATCCTTCTTCTTCACAAAAAAATTGGATCACCCCATGGAGAAATACTAGGTCTTACGAAGCCTTCGTCTAGTAAATCTTTGTGTTGAGTCTTCAAATTTTCAATTTGGACGGAGCCATACGATAAGGAGGAATTGAAATGGGATTTGTATCCGGTATCAAATTAATAACAAAATCAATTCTCGCTGTGGAGAAATACCGGGAAGATCATTAGGAAAGACATCCAGAAATTCACTCACTGCAGGACCGACTCAATTGGAGGAACTTTGGAGTCTAGATCTTGGACTCATACAATATGATATAGAAAACCTTTAGAGATCATTCTGCATTCTTTTAGACAAGAGATGATACGACCTCTAGGAATAGAGTTTCCCCCTTCCACTCTACAACGGGTTCATTTGGAAAGTTAAACTTCACCACCCTTGTCCTACAATCAATAGAAGCAAAGAAAGCATCCAACCAATCCATACCCAATATAATATCAAAATCAAGCATATCTAGTTCTACTAGTTCAACATGAGAAACTCTATTGGGCAACATTATAGGATAATTTTTATACACCCTTTTTGTAAGAACCGACTCACCCATCGGAATAGACACTTTTTGACTACTAGAGGAGTAAAAGGGGATAAAGTAGCACCAAGATCAAGTAAGGCATATACATCAACACAGAAGACTTTCAACATACCAGTCACCACGTCGGGGGAAATCTCTTTCTCACCCCTAGAGCGAATAACATAGAACTGGTTCTTCTTTGGAGCCTCATTAGAACCACTTGCTAGAGCTTGACGACTACCCTTGTCTTGAACCCTAACATTTGGCCAATCCCTAACCTTGTGCCTTTTTTACCACAACCAAAACAATTGTACATCCCCTTAAGGCAATCACCATAGTGTTTCTTGGCATACTTTCCACAAGTTGGCTTATCGGTTGATGAATTAGTACCTTTTCCCCTCATAAACATAGGGTTAGACACCCTATCACCACTAGCCTTTGGGAATTTGGAAGGAACTTGACTTGAAACTCGCTTCTTACACCTAGGATTGTCTTATATCTGAAGCCTATTCCTTGAGTTGATAAGTTTCCAACTCGGCCTTCTCACTTGTGGACAACCCCATAGCCAAAAGTATCTCATAGATTTAATCGATGAATTCTTAGGGGTCTTCCTCAACCTTAGACCCGTAGAAGGTAGGAGGGTTAATTCGAGTGAAGTCCCTTGATGGGAAGCCATAGTAGAGACTTGCTGATAAGGACGGGGTACAACCTCCCAGTTGGCTTGGGCCGACATAGCTTGGGCTTGAACAGTGGTGGCCTGAGCCAATTGGATGAGGGCAGCGCTTATATCTCCATTTGTCAAAGGTGGATGATTGACCGAAGCTTGTTCCATATTAAAATCTTCTTCAAGTGGTGGAACTTGCTCACCATAAGGAGGAGCTCCTGCATTGGCAATTTCCTCTTCAAGTCTTCGTCCCATATTCCTTCGAGTGTTCATTCTTCCTATAAGAACAACAATAGGATTACATGCAAAATCACACCATAAGTACACTTTAATGACACGATGTAAGATTTCCAAAAAAATGAGAGTTTCGTTGGCATCATGTAGGTTCATATCCATAAGTGTGGCGCACTCCACAATTCTGAACACGAACTTACATAGACGTGGTTGAGAGAGACATTAACTCTAAGATAATTCAACCTCATTCTCTGATACCAAAATTTTTCAAATTCAGGTTTACCCCCTAAGATGTAACTGGCGTCGTCGCCCTCTTTGAGGACTAAGACTAGCCTCTTAGTTTGCATCATCACATTCATAAGTCCAATTTAGCAAAAAATTTAGAAATTTTCTTAATTCTACAAGGAGTTTTACATAGACCTCTATATAATCATCATATATATATTGAGTATACATAGACCCTTCGTATAGAAAGGTTACATAGTCTTCTACTTTTATTGCACGCACACACACACACACACACACACAGATATATATATATATATATATATATATATATATATATATATATATATATATATATATATATATATGCACACACATAAGATAGAACATAGTCTTAAAGATTGTCTCATCTCATACCATCTAAAGATCATAACAATTTGGGTATATCCCTATATCAATATAAAGAAGCAACATATAGGCTTATACAAATCATACTCAAATGAAAATAGAATGAACATAAGAGTCTTAAAATAGAAAGAAAATCCATAAGAGATATATTGGCATCACCCTCGAAAAGTGAGGACATACCCACTTGGATGGTAGAGAATATCGATATCTTCTTCAAGTCATCTTGAAAGAGACTTCAACGACCGAAGCCTAAAATATTTGAGAAAAAGGAAGAAATGGGGTTAGTACGCCACATGTACTAAGTATGAGACCATATGCACATATATTTATAAAACATGCTAAGAAAAGGACATTTCTATAAGTATGCATTTTTCTTTTAAAACCTATATGCATACTCAACAATACCATACCAAACAATATTTCACATTTATTAAGTCATAGGCATGTTCATCAAAATACCAAAACATCAAGTCTAGTCCAATCAAACACTCCCACTATACAAGTAGATACATATTCAAGTCACTCTACATCCAAGTCATATTAAACAATAAGCATGAATAAGAGAACATGTCATTATAATAAAGCAAGACAATTACCCATGAACCACTATCAAGTCAACAAGTGCAATTACCAAGCGAATCCCCATAACCTTACTCAATCAAGTAAACCAACAAGAATCATGACTAACACCCTACTTCACATAACATGACATTTAAATATACCTTTTGTCTTATTTTAACAATATAGACCTATACATATCCATATGTGAACTAATCATCATATATTATCAACAATATGCAAGTCCTTCATATACGTATCATATATCATCATAAACATAAACATACATAAAAACATCCTCCTAAGATTCCCCTTAAGGTTAACTAGTGTTATGCCTAAGTAGAGTCTCATACCCCTACCTAGACTAAGTTAGACCTCTTAGGTTATCCTAGTTAGATTTCAATCCTTTAAGTCATTTTACCTTTTCGAAACATCTTGCTCTAACCGACATAGACCACATGAGCTAGTGTGGAATCCCTGTCATAAAACCCTACACCGAAAAAGGTAGACTACTTGCCAAGGTAGTATCAAAACATAAAACATAGAAACTACGTGGATCCACGAGCTAGTATTCCTATGAGGGCAACATAGTTCAAGAAATAGGAGATATAGTTGGGACCCTCTTTATGCTCCATGCGTTGTAGTCTCCAATATCAAGAGTACTTTAGTGCTCCTACCTTCCCTATGTGGAAGGTAAACTCCTCACTCTAGTTCACTCGGTGTTAAGCTAGAGTCCTTTTTTGAAATGTCTTTTAGCCTTTAATTATTGCTTAGTTTAGGTCATAGGGTCTATCCCTTGTATAATCATCATCAATATCTCAACAAGAATTCAATGAGTATAACTCCTTTCATTATAATTCATACAAGTGAGGTTTAGCACATTTAGCATTTCATATCAGAATAAGGTACATTGCGAGTCTACACCATCCTTATACCATGTACACCTTAATCAACCTCACAACATAGTCAAGACATTTCAATTCAAAATCATATCATCCTATCAATACTAATACAAGGCTTACTCCAACATAACAGCATTGCTCAATCACAATTTACAATAATTGGAAGTAAAAGATAGAGATTATAGGACTTACTAAGTCTCCTTCATAGTTCGTCATCAATATCTTACCATAAACCCTCAATTAAACCCAATTTAGATGTACCACATCATAATTTAATAATCAACATGATAACAAGGCTAGATGAGTCACTACACCATAATTCAATACTACATCAAACCTTAAGACAAGATACTTAGGTCAATTCTCATAACCTAGATCACTTCTCAAAAACTAGTATGAAAGTCTATAAATACTCCTAATTTGTGCATTATTAGTGTAAAAACATCATTTAATAGTGATTTAATAAATAATTAAGTCAATTGAATCAACCACAACCTATTTCACATCAAGATCAAACATAGGGTTAAGGGTTAAGGATCATGTTCTTCTATTTAGATCAAACCATCACAATTTATCATAATAAAGTTAAAATAAATGTTAATATATTCATTATATCCCAAATAAACCATAAACAACTCAGTTCACAACATCAAATTCGTAATTGGATGAAACCCACTTGAATACCCAACTTTTAGAAATACTTTGAAGGAGCCCTTTGAGGAAAGAAGTCTCAAAGGTGAATTAGATCCCATACCTTAATGTTTGATGAATATTTGATGGTGAAATCGTCCCTTTCCATCCCCCAAGACCTCCCCCTAGATTGTCTTCAATGGTGTCTTCCAAATAGAGAGAGAAAGAAGAGAAAAGGAAGAGAGTTTATTTTGTGAGTTGTGTTTAGACTAATTAGGGTAAGGGTCTTTATATGGGGCGTAATTAACTTAATTAGAATCCCTTAAGACCATAATTAATCACCTAACCCCCTAAATAATTAAATAAACTGAAGTTAAAATGTGTAGGGAATTTGACCCTCACAGATGGAACCCCGATCGACGGGTCGTCTGTGAGTTGCAACTGGTCCCCCCCCCCCTCCCCGTCCTGGAAACTCATCATTTTGGTCAGAGACTTGTGCAGGCGAGGGATCCATAAATTTATCTAAGTGTGGGACGACGGTTTGCATCGAAGCCCCGTTGATCCACACACGAGTCGTTGATGGCTCTTGTGGTTGCACACTGCGTAGGCAGTGCTGCCTCCTACGTGATAGAGTCCTCTTCAAGGGTCCTTGGTTGGTCCGGTTGAATCTTACCCGGATGTTTCGACCAAGAAACACCTAAACTCCTATTAACTACTCTTCTACCAATTTTCGTGGATTTCTGACTTCTAAAAGTTCGTCAAATAGGCTTAGGCGCGCTAGTACCTCCTAGAACTTATTTCCGAACGTCATTGACGTTCTTGTACGTTTTGGTTCCTATTTATCTCAAATGGACTATATTCATTAGAATAGGTATTAAAACAGTGTTTAGACCCCTATGGAACCTATGCTACGCATTAAGACTTATCTTGGATTTTCAAAATATTACATTAAAAGACATCATAATGATTATGAAAGATTATGAATTGCCTTGTTGTGGCCCATATTTGATTGATTGGTGACATGCTTGAATTCATGAAAGTGTACTTGAATCATATAAATTGTTGTCTCCTAGTGTTATTGATATTGCTTGTGTGCGTTAATTTTTTAACACGGTGACGAGACATTTGATATAAAGGTTGAAGGAAAATAGTTTGGTTTGGTGATATTTTTTGTAAATGTCGAAGCAAAATGGTTTCGACAAGTGATATTTCGAGATATAAGTCGAAGAAAAATTGTTCTGGCTAGTGATATTTTGTGATAAATCCCAAAGGAAAATTGTTTTAGTAAGTGATTTTTTGTCACAAAAGCCGAATAAAAATAATTTGGGCTAGTGACATAAATATCAAACGAAAATGGTTTCAAGATGTGATTGATGTGAAAGTCGAAGGGAAATGGTTCTAGCTAGTGATATTGTGCTGAAGGGAAATAGTTCTGACAAATGTTGACCTTTGTGATCAATCTACTTTATACATATATTTGACTTGTTTGATGCATGTAGTTGAGCCAATTCTTGTGTTGGATTGATTTATTCAATATGTGAGTTGAATATGTTGATATATGTGACTAAAATGTGTTATACCTGAGAGTATCTGATTTGATACATGTCGGTTATTGAAATATGACTTTTGATCTATGATTTTTGAGTTCAATATGTTGATATTTGTGACTAAAGTATTTTGTAGTTGAGAGTAACTATTGAAGTTGATTCGGAGTTTTGATTATTTTACAAAATCGGAACTAACAAGGGACCTGGTAAAAGACAAAACAGAGTTGTCAAATTTGACATGGTCATTGGTGCACAACTTGTAAGAGTAGCAGGCTCTCAGCAAATGGATTTCCAAGGGTTGTGTCCATATCATATTAGTCTCTTCTACAAAAACATGACTTAAGTTTTAGCGAAAGAAGTCTTGGATTCTGAAAACTCATCAGCTTACAAAGAAAAAATCATGTGTTCTTTTGTAAATTTACTCTTAAACTATAAAAGATGGAAGATTGGTAGCTTGTCTAAGTCTTTATTAGGTTTATTCGGATTAACTAGAGTTAGTTGAATCATCTATGTTTTAGTTAAGGCTCTGTTATCTTGGATAAAATTGCCTAGGAGTGTCAACTAAAGTTAGTTCAAGAGCGGATGCAGTAGAGTTGTTGCATGTTTATGATCTTAGCTTCGAATATCTAAGTTGGCGGTTAGAGTTAGCATTGTAGGGTTCTTTAAGTCAAGATCAACTGGAGTTAGTTGGTTTAGTGGGCAATAGAGTTATTTTTGAGATTCCTTTGTAGTAGTGTTGCTAAGTAAGGGGGAAGGAATTAAGAGTTCAATCCCTAGGCTACAAGAGTTTGTAATATGAAGTTTTGCTCCGTTTGAGTGAATGAAGTATGGGCTGAAATCTTGTGAGTACAGGTGATTTTCACCTTCGTTATTCAAGGGGTTTTCCACGTAGCATTCTTGTGCTTAATTTATTTTTGTCACGACCCGAGTCTAGACCCCAGACGAGACTGGCGTCGTGGACCTCTCAGAGGTCGCAGACAAGCCTACTTACATCAATCTTACTTCATCTGGGTTAATTTTAGCGGAAAGTTTGAAACTTTTTTTTATTAACATACGTACTAATCATTCTATTAGATTCATAATTGTTCACCATCAACCATCAAACATTACGATCATCAAATGAAAGAAATAGTTTAATATAGCATTATATGTATACTTGTCAAAATGGCACCAATACAATGTCTGAACAAAAGCGGAAAGAAACGCTAGTGGAACATACTCCACTAGCTCAATACAAAAACTAAGCTAGAATATATTGGGCAAGCATCCTAGAAAGCATGAGGGACTACCAAATTCGGATGAATGCTCCACGTCCGGATAGTTTCAGCGTCAACCTGTAGCTCTAGCGTCCACCTGTGTCTGCACCTAAAATTGTAGAGTTGTATAGGGTTAATACACAGTTGTAATAAGTATGGATATATGCAAGAACACACCAAGGACATGAATGAGTAAGAATAGATCTTTCCTAACAACATGATTATGGAAAGTCAAGTCAGTGGACTTGCCAAATCGGGATTAGGAAAGTTAGTGAGCTTTGCAAATTTGAATTAGGAAAGTGAGTGAACTTTCCAAATTTTGATTAGGAAAGTCATGCCATGAGAGTAACATGCATCGTCATACTTAACATATTGCACACAGCACATAACATCTTGCACATACCACATAACATATTGCATATAGCACATAGCATTTTGCATATCATTCGTTAATATGCCATGAGACCTTGGAATCATGGAATTGAAATCAAAACTTCCCAAAAATGAGGGCTCAACATATGGGACCTCAACTAGGGAGCCTTATTTAGCAAAGACAGAGTCTCTTTCATTCATTCATACATACTTCATTTTGTTTCATTCATAGGCTAGTGTAAACACCAGTTATACCTAGAATGTAGTTTAAGACTTTCATCGGGTTCGTTGTGCAATGATGAAGAATGACCTAGTGTCATTACTTACAAAGTCTAGCTCACCTCTTTATTATCCATTCCTAACACCTTTGGTATCATTTATTTCATTATATGTATCTTTGAGGATGGACTCATTCATTCATGGAGAACTTTAACTTTAACTGACATAGATCATGTGAGCATCATGAAATCCAGTGTCTCCCTCACACCAAAAAGAGGTGGAATCACCGTCCAAAGTGACCTAAAACATGCTAGCGTACATGGGAATTGAACCCTGCCAGATACCTATATTGGTAGTATAGGTTCGAAGACTAGGAGATATAAGGAGACCCATACCCGACATGCTGGACAATCTCATCTCATGAGAGTTACGTGAACCTCCGCCCTTCCCGAAAAAAGGCATCACCGCTCATAGCTAGTCTATCGGTGCTAAGTTTAAAGTTCCATTAGATTCAAGTCATACGTCATGGAAGCTGGCTTCTAGTATGAGGATATCATAGCTAGATGATTTCTCATCTTATCATTATTATTAAGTGTGTTTATCTCAATACTCTCATTAGAGTGTTCATAGAGACTGATCTCTTCATTAACTTTACACTCTCATAGGTGAGTACGTTTTGATAACATTTACTTAGGCTCATTTGAGATTGCTCTCATCTTTTACATTAGCCTCATATCATGTTGTCACCAAATTCATTAACATTAGCACATTTGCTCTTCATAATTACTCACCCCATTTTACGTGAATGTTCATTTCATCATATTCCAATGCACTTGGCCATTTAATGTGTTTCACACTCTAACTTAACCCTTCTAGGGTTTCATAATTTTATTGTTCATTTCATCATTTCATTGTTCATTTCATCATGTTTCAATGCACTTGGCCATTTAGTGTGTGTTATACTCTTACTTAACCCTTCTAGGGTTACATCATTTCATTACATACATCTTAGGTTCACTTATTTTTACACGTATGCTACACTTATGGGTCTATACATACAAGTCATGAGGCTTCATTCATCGTTTGTTTAAGTAATTCATATCTTCAAAAAATTATGTAGTACAAGACTTATGCATCTTGTATGTATGCCAAGATCTCAATTTCGATCTAAGTAGGCAGCATTATTCTTAAATATTTAATTCACGTATGACTTATGTATCAATACGGAATTGGGCAAAGGAACCCGGTTTCAAATTTCTTGGACAACACTTACATTTTTTTCATTTAATTTATTTGATTCATACGTCTAGGGGACCCAAGTTCGAGCCCCAATGCCTTCATTTTATTTTTCACTTAATTTATCACTTCATTTGCTTAATAGAACTAAGAGGATGTGGGATCCAACCCCCACAACCTCATTTACTTTTTATTTTCATTACTTTTAATTTCTCTCCTTTGGCCAAGGGGTTGTGGGTTCGAACCCCCACAACCTCTCTTTAATTGTTTTTTAATTTTCTCCTTGAATCTTCCTAGGAGGTCGTGGGTTCGATTCCAATGCCTAACATCTCTTTTGTTTCATATTCTTAATTGTCCTTCACTGCCTAGAGGTAGTAGGTTCGATTCCCATGCCTCACATTTCTTTTCTTTCATTTTCTTCACTCTCTTTCACCGCCTAGAGGTCGTGGGTTCGATTCCCACGCCTCACATTTCTTTTCTTTCATTTTCTTTACGCTCCTTCACTGCCTAGAGGTCGTGGGTTCGATTCCCACGCCTCACATTTCTTTTTCTTTCATTCATAGCTTTTTTATAGTGAGGTCTTGGGTTCAATCCCAACTGACCTCACATATTTTAAACATTATTTTCAAACTCCCCTAAACTTCAATATTTACCGAAATTAAACCATCAACCTGTTGGAAATTTTAATCACATTTGCAGCCTACTTTCTTCAACATTTATACGTAATTTCATAGGGTAATTCGTAGATCATTTAATACGTTCTTAGGTGCATTTTTCATGGATTCGTTTATCCGAGAGATTATCACTCAAATCAGCCACATTTCAACTCCTATCAACATCACAAATTACATAATCATTTGTACATTAAATAAAATGACAACAGCAAATTTTTAAAGCCTTAACCCGAGGCACATAGATACGGTTCACATTGCACACACACGTACACATAATTTCAAAAAAACATCAACATAAGTCACATAATTGCATAATTATCACGAAAACACGTTTCATCCCTAGTTTTCTACCAGCAAACATAACCAATCTATGATTCAATGGGAGCTAGTGACAGGGACATGCAACGGGGAACAACCCTAGTTTCCGGAATAGATTCATCTGAACCTTAGGGGTCTCTTGGAAAAGGGATTAAGAGAGAAGAGAACCCATACCTTTTTGACGTTAAACCCTCAACTTGTTGCCTAAAAACTTCACCCAAGATCATATCCAAATCCCCTCAAAGTCAACACCAACTCGACGGACAAACTTCTCTTTGCCTACGTGATTGATTTTATGTGTTTTCTTATATTTTCGTTGTGGTTCTTCAAGTGTGAAGAACTTTGGTTTACGTACTATTTTTCTTAAAGTTATTTGGCAGAGAGAATCGTCAGTGAGAGTGATAGAGACATGAGAGAGAGATGAGCGTGGGAGAGAAGAGTTTTCTTAGGATTAGGAGTCTAGTTTAGGACTTAGTCAATTAAGGTTTTTATTTAATTATTAAAGATCTGATTTTCTTTTATTTTAAATCAGCTAATAAATAATAAATACAAATTCATTTCATTAATTTACCAACTTAAATTAATAACAAATTTAATTCATTGTTTCCACCTATGTTCGAACCCAGGTGCAGCAAGACTTCACTTCAAGAGCCAATTTTTGGTCCTCTCTCTCCAAAATGTCCCTCCACCTTATTAATTGAATAATTAATTACATATTTAGGGTAATTAAGATACTACCCTTAGCCTGGAAAAAGACCATTTTACCCCTAGATTTTCCAAAACTATGATTTTCCCTTTTTAAGTCCGGTAAAGACTCATTCGAGTAAATCTTCATATTCGAGAGCCCTAAATGGTTGGACCCAACTTTTCCAAGCTCAACTAACTCCCCAAGTTAGTTGGCTTGGCTGTAGCAAGGGTTCCGAGGTCTGGTTCTACGCGCATCAATCCGTGTGAACCCGGTCTAACTGTAAGCATTCTTGACACATTAAGCATTTCTTATCTTATCCATTTTTAGGATTGTTACAATTTTTCGCACTATTATTTTATTGAGTGACCTGGTCTAGTGATCACTTTTGGAGTACCACTGAAGTGAGAATATACGATATAGTTTTGACTTATGAAGTGAGAAATTGAATCATGAGCCACATTTCATCAAACAACTTTATGCAAGCATATGAAGAAAAAAATAGAAAAGAAAGAAAATGAAAGTACTATTGTTTATGAATATATAAATAATAAGACAAACCTTTTAGAAATATTTAATAAGGAGAATGGTTTGTCTTGTAATAGTAGTGATGCTGAAAGAAAGAGAGTGAAACCAGACAAACTATTAAAATAATATATTTATTTATTGAGATTCTTTCCTTTATGTTCCTCCGGCCATATTTTTAAGCACTATTTAAAATATATAAATCAATATAATTATTATGTATATTATGAATTGCCTACTATGGTTTATACTTTTTATGCGGTTTTTAGGCTATTATAGTTTAACGTAATGAAGAATTTATTCCGTACACATAAATTGCTCACTAAAAGAATAGAAACTGTGATAAAAGTTTTAGCAAATTATCCGATATATTTTTATACTTGTATATATGAATCCTATATATTTATAATGATATTATGTCCACTTTCAATAATAATTTTACAAGCTAGAAATTAAATAAATCATCTAGTGAATGAAGAAAAAATTACTACTCTTCATTTGTGATAAACGAAAAATTAGTAAATATCGCAAAACAACATAAGACATAACTAAGCCACCATATGTTAACTTCTTTCAATTTGAAGAAACTTGTACTCTCTTATCCAAATATTAATTTAATTACATTAAGGACAAAATTGTAGCAATAGGAGAAGCATTGACAATATATTATAAAGATTATTGATATGATATGGAACTAAAAAAATTACTTTAGAACATTTCAAGGAAAAAAAATGACTCAACATGAAACTTAAATAAAAGAAACTTTGTTAACTAGTTGGCTAGTCTTTTGTCTTTTGTCTTTTATCTTATTGATTTTTGAAAAAAAAAAATCATATCATATGGTTTTAGCTTCTCTATTGATAATGTATCGAAATTCCTAGCACTATTTAATCATATTAAAGATAATTATCATATCTATGTTTTTGTAATGTATCTATACTTAATAATTAATATAAAGTTAGGAATCAAAAAAATGATGTGGCATGTCTTTAGCTGGTTAGGATTTATATTTATCATTTTAGATTATTCTGTGTCTTTTTCTCTATTTTCCCCCTCATTTTCTCAATTAATGTATCCCAAAATCCAATCCAAGAAGACTGCCTCTTTACCATATTGATGAAACTTCTGTTCCACAATAATTTAAAGAGCTCTTAAATAATGCTTTAAATAACCTATATTAATAAATAAAATGGATGGTTTATTTTTGAGTAGTTCAAAACGAATACTTTTAAATCTTATATATCAAAAAAATTCTTTAAAAGTACACATTAAAATGGACGATCGCCTATTTATAGTTTAACTATGACTAACAAATTAAACTTCATTATCCATCAGATCCCAAATTCAAAACAAAATTACACCAATTTTAACTACAATCTTTTTACTAACTTTTGACTTGAAGTTATACCATTTCTCAAATTTAAGTGTATTTTGAAATCTTTTTTATACCTAAAATCAGGAGTCTTTACAATAATAAAAATACATAAAAATTGACAACAAAAATCATAAAATAAAATTTGCTATTTATTTACTTATGATCAATAGTCAATCTCAACATTCAAGAAACTTTAATCGCTGAAAGCAACGAAAAAGAAGGAAGAAGAAGAAAGAGGAGAATAAAAGCAGCAAAGAAAAAGGAAGTAGCGAAATAAAATGCACTTCGCTTGAAAATTAAAAGCCAGTGTCTGATTATAAATCTTCAAATAATTTTGGTAAATATTATTTGTGTTAAAATTTTAGGTGAAATTATCATGTATTTGGTTATTATATTTAGGAAACATATTTCACCTTTCAAGGAAATATAATTTATGTTCAGAAGTTTAGAAGAAAATTATCAAAACTAATCATAAGTTTGTATTATACGTCAATTGAATCTTCTTTGCAACAAATAACAAGTAGTGTCCATGAACTAGAGCAATATGGTAGTACGAAGAGTACAACAAGCATCCTTCCATACATCGTGAAGTAGACAAAATACATGACTTTGTTAGCTTGAGTCGATTGTTCAACATTTTCATCAATAGTCATATCATCACTTTCATATTCACTAAGTATTTCATCACAACTTTGATATTTATGTGGGAAAAAAATTATATAATACAACGCAAACAACTAATATAGAGGGTGTTGAAATTGAAATTTTGGTGTAGAATTTAAATTTTTTAAAGATCTCAATTAATGAGATTTGACCCAAATATTAAGTTTTTATAGCATTTGGAAATTTGGATTATTTTTCAAAAATATATGTCAAATAATAAAATTATATGAACAAAGACTTATTGTCAATTTTTTCTCCAAATGTTACTTGAAAAATCTATGACCAAAAAGGTCCACGTATCGAATTACCATTTTTATAAGAATTGATAATTTGATTATTTTTTGGCTATGCAATTTCGATTCAACGAATATTTTATCTAACTTTTCCTAAATTAAGTTAAACTTTTATTTTATCACAAATGCCAACATCAAGAACTTATTTAAATTTGATTCAAGAACTTCTTAAGGAATTAACTTTTAAGTATAGACACCAGATGCCAACAAAATTATGTGCAAGACATATCAAGACGAGAAGAAATAGAAAGATAAGAAAAATGGAAGTAATATTGTTGTTTAGAAAAATAACAAATCTTTCAAAAATAATTAATGTGGAAAATGATGTATCCTAAAGTAGTGATGCTGAAAGGAAGACAGAGTGAAATCAAGACTTGCCACTAATTTGGATTTTTTTCCTTGACAACAAAATTATTTTTATATTAATAGTGACATCATGTCTACTGTAAGTAATGATTTCATAAATTTGAAATATAATAAATCAGCTTGTGAATGAAGCAAAACTTATTTTTCTATTTTTTAGTAAATACTCGAATAACAGCATAAGTCAATAACACATAATCAAGACACATGTTGTTCATTCAATATGAAGGAGACTTGTGGTCTATTATCTAAATAGTTATTCCTATTTCCGTTTCAATTGGTTTGACCTTTGATTTAGCATAAAGTTTGAAAGTATTTTTTAGACTTAATAATTTTTTAGTTTAAAATTAAAAAGAGAAACTTTGACATAAAGTCACTCAGAAATAATCTAACTATTCTTTGTATCTATAGTTTAAAATTTACAATTCGCATCTATATGTCATAGGGAGGAGAGAGGCAGCAAGACTAGGAAAGAGAGATCAGAGAGGTGAACGAGAGAGGGAAAAGAGTGGGAGAGATGTGAATTGTATATGTATATCAGTTAGATAATTGTATATTATACATATGTATTGTATATATGGCAAGTGAGACTGAGTGAGGGAGGAGACAGACGAGCCAGATTGGGAGAGGGAGGAGAGAGGCGAGCTAGATTTAGAGATGAAGGAGAGAGATGATCAGAGAGGGCAAGGAGTGGGAGAGATATGAATTGTATATGTATATCGGTTAGATAATTGCATATTATACATATGCATTTGTATATATGGCAAGCGAGATTGGTATAGGGAGGAGAGAAGCGAGCGAGATTAGCAGAGGTAGGAGATAGGCGAGCGAGAGAGTTGAATTCTATATGTATATCGGTTAGATATTGTATATAATGTATATTTATTGTATATTCTAGCGAATTATACATATACAAACATGATTAAATATACAAATTAAAAGTCAGTCTATGTAATTAATGTATAATGTTAGTCGCGAGTGGTAATTATATCAAAATATAGCTATGATGAGTAATTAAATGATATAAATTTACTTAACCGCTTAATTTTTTCTATTAAAAATATTTTAAATAAATTAAAATATTTTTTAATTTTTTTTAAACATATCACGTAAAAAATGAAAATAAGAAATTATTAGTTTTTCAACTGGCTAAAAAAATTAGTTCAAATAAAAACTAAAACTATAGAGTAATTTTATAACATTCTGGACAAAATGTGGCAATATAAAAAGCTTCGATAATTTCCTGCAATGATTACTGATATGATATGGAACCTAAAAAATTATTTAGAACATTCCAAGGAAAAAGATGACTCAACATGGAACTTTAATAGAAGAAACTCTGTAAGGACAGTTGGTTAGTCTTTTGTCTTTACTTACTGAATTTTACAGCTAAAAAATATTTCTTATAATTATATACATTGGTAGTATAATAAAAAATTTAGCACTAATAAATTATAATAAACTGTTTGTAAGCTTGTAAGATCCAAAAAAGTAAAAATAAAAAAATCACTAGTTTAGGATTTAATTGTGTTTCTTTACTTCAATTGTTAAAATTATTTTTCGTATCATATTTATTTTGTCAGATACTTATATATGTCTTAGATATATGTGTGTTAAATTAGGTGTAACTTTTTTAGGGAAATTGTATATAATAGCAAACTAATAACCTAAAATAAATGGAGTAGTTAGGGTTTGATTTAATTGTGCTCCATAGCAAACGTTCCGAAAAAATTGTCAGGCGCCTCTCTCCCAAATATCTCGCTCGCCACTCTCCTCCAATTTCTCGCTCGCTTCCTCACTTATTATACAAACACAAGTGTATAAAAATTGTTTCTAATTGTATAAAGCAGAGAATATTGTATAAATACAGATATTTTTGTTTCGCTCTCTCCCCTCTTCCAGATCACGCTCGCCACTCTCCCAAATCTCGCTCACCACCCTCGCCTTTCTCACTTGTATAAATTGCGTTTCTGTTTGTATAAAGCGTGAGAAAATTGTTTATACACATGCAAGTACATATATTTTCGTCTTATACACCTATAATTATACAATAAAAATACTCCCCTGCCCAGTTTCTTTTGTCTTTATCTCCTTCTCGTTTTATACAATTTTTAAATTGTATTTAATTTCTCTCTTTCTCGTTTTATACAATTCGATTCAATTGTATATTCCTTGTCAAGCCTCTTTTGTCCTTCTCGCTTCCTCATTTTATACAAGTTCAAATTGTATATAATCGTTCTATACACTCATAATAATACAATTCTTTTTATATATTTCGTTTTTATACAGTTCTCTGCCCAAATGTCTTTCTCTTTCTTGTTTTATACACTTCGTTTTACACAATTTGCTTCAACTGTATATGTAATGCGAATTATACAGTTTCTGTGTTTGCTATGTAGCGCAATTATACAAACTTTTCTATAGCATACAAATATGAATTTTTTATTTGCTATATGTGAAAGTTGTCTTTTTTTAAAATATAGTATATTATAGTGTGATTCACAAATACACTAATTTTCTCGATCGTCCGTCTTCTCTGTCCTCTCTTGCTCACGTCTCCCACTTCTCTCCCTCTGTGTTTCTCTTTTAAAATGTATTTGGTGTAAAAAACACATGCATCTAGTATTGAAAAATATATATGTTTATTCTCTCACTCGCCTTTCTCTATATTTATTTATATTTCAGAATGTATATGATAGTAAAGATACATGTATCTAATATATATACTTGAAATCTGGTTCAAAATTATTAATGACTATGACAAAAAACAAAAATTTATAATATTTATGATATGGATATTTGTGTAAGTAGATAATTTATATAATAATTTTAAAATAATTTACGTGACGTATACGTCAAATCCTAAACATTTTCTCAAAGTTGGAATTTCACATGTTATGACTTCCCTTTTGAGAATTCTTGTTATAAAGAAAGTACTTTAACATTTTCTCCATTTTATATTCCATATTATTATATATATACCTCTTCACCAATCATTGGGAGCAGACAGTGTAAAACAAACCTAAAAAAAAGATAGAGAGCATTTATTTTAATATAAGATTTTTAGATATAAATTTAAATTTATTTAATTTAATATAAGATTTTTGGATATAAAATTAAATTTAATCGAGATATGCGTATCGAACTTGTTGATAGTTTGAAATCAAGAAGTGTAACTCGTGGTCTTCAACTAATAGTTTGAAATCAAAACCTGCCACTAATGGATTTTTCTTGACAACAAAATATTATATAGTGACATCATGTCCACTTTAGTTAATCATTTCACAAATTTTAAATGTGATAAATCAGCTTGTGAATGAAGCAAAATTTATTTTTCTATATTTTTAGTAAAGTCGAATAAGAGCATAAGTAAATAACACATAATAAGGCCATAGATATATTGTCCTTTCAATCTGAAGAAGACAATGTGGTCTATTATATAAATGGCTAGTATCTTCGTTTCAATTTTGTTACTAACTTTTAAATCTTATGATCGTAATATAAAAATATGTTATTTATATTAAAATATTTTTTTATTTTATGATAATAAATATTTCACGTAAAAAGTTGAAATTGAGAAATTGTTAAAAAAAATTATTATTATTTTTTAAACAGATGAAAAAAATAAGTAGTTAAAAGAAGTTAAAGCTAATGAAATATTTTGTTATGAACCAAGTTCAACCTATGTGGGTATCAAATTCACAAGTGTAGTTTTTGGGCTGACAAGAGTTATTGAGCTGAGAACGAGCAATAGGGCTAGGTTAATTTGAGATTCGAATTGAGTAGTTGACATGAAATGGTTCCATCAAAAAGGATAATGATATGTGATTAAGAAATTATGCGCAGATTATTGAGAAAAATGTCTAGTCTTCTCATCTATTTTCTTTGAAGTCTATATTTCTTATCTCCTTTCTACAATAGTTTTCTTTTATAGTTCTATTTTCTATTGTAAGTTACATATTTAGATAGCATTTTAGGACAAAATTGTGGCAATATGAAAAGTTTGGATGATTTCCTGTAGTGATTACTGATATGATATGGAACCTAATAAATTATTTAGAATATTCCAAGAAAAAAAGATGACTCAACATGGAACTTTAATAGAATAAATTATGTAAAAACAGTTGATTGGACTTTTGTCTTTACTTGCTGATATTTTAAAGCAGGAGAACATTTCTTATATAATTAATTATATATGTATATATATTGATAGTATAATAAAAAATTTAGTACTACTAATAAACTACAATAAACTGTTTGTAGCAAGTTTTTAAGACCTTAAAAGATAAGACAAGATCTATATTGGTGATATCAATTAGTTAGAGATAATGTATTAGACACATTAATTAGTGTATTATTTTTTGTCATATTTTTCCTAAGAATCTTCTAATTCTGTCTGAGCCACAGAAATTATAGAACAGTTCAAATTTCTAGTTTATTTGCATAGAATCTGTCTAAGATGAGCTTAAAGGGAGAATTGTTGAATGTAGTGCAGGCTGAGCGAGTTGAAACTAACAATTAGTTAGTTGATTGACAAGTGCTAATTAGTTTGCTAATAGTGTAGTTTGATAATAATGATAGTTTAATAGTTAGTTAACTAATCTACAAATTGTATACAAGTAGTTTGTAGAGTTTTAATTCTCAATTCATTCAATAATATTTTCTCTCTTATTTCTTCATTTTTCTCTCAAGTTCCATTGTCATGGAGTGATATCAAATCAATGGAACAGTGTTAGTTTACATGGTATCACAACAAGGTTGGACCTAGGAATTCTTTGAGGAATACAAAATACAGAGGATCGGGAGATTCATTTTTCCTACCATTGATTGTTACGCATTTTGAAGAAGATTCAGATTTATGGGGAGCAATATCAATTACAATCATTCATTGTATTTGCATCCTTATGATGCACCAGGTTCACTTTCAATTGAAATTCAGCTCTAAAGCATGGAGAATTTACATGTTTTGAAGTCGAGCTATGAAGTTAGCACTTCTGTGAAGGAACAAATTGGGATTCATCAATGGATTTGTTATGAGAAACATCCATGAAGGAGATCTACTGAAAAGGTGGGTTAGATACAATCCCTTTGTGGGTATGTGGTTAATGAGCAGTGTACAATCAGATCTTTTTAGTGGAATCCTTTGTAGATCTCATGCTTATCTCGTTTGGAATGACCTTAAAGAGAGATTTGACAAGGTAAACAATTCTCGACCTTACCATTTCCATAAGGAAATAACAACTGTATTTCAAGGTGTATCATTTGTTTCAGTGTGTTGTTCTAAACTGAAAGATCTTTGGGATGAACATAATTCGATTATTCCATTCTCTACGTGTGCTTGTGAGAGATCGAAAGATTTTGTAGGACATTTAGAGAGGCAAAAGTTATTTCAGTTTCTTATGGGGCTAAACGATGGTTATGCTCAGGCGAGATCTCAAATTTTAATGATGAGTTTTGAACCTAGTCTGAGTCAGGCGTATGCTATGGTCATACTGGATGAAAGTAAAAAAAATGTTTGTTGGAGGGAATTGTGTTGTTGCAGGTCGAATGGATCCTTCAGCTTTTATGCTTCAGAAAAGGTTGCTACAACTATATATTCAACTAAAGGTTTAGGACCAGGACAATCATATGGTTTGGGAGGTCATCAAAAGAAATATTGTGATTTCTTTAATATGAAGGCTCATACTAAGGCTGATTGTTATAAATTGATGAAATGTGAACATTGCTTGCATAAGGGACATGTTAAGGAGACTTGCTATAAACTAATTGGTTATCCAGAGAACTTCAAAGGGAAGAAAAGAGTCAATGTTACTACACATCCTCTTGCAAGACTAAATATAGGATATAATCATGGAACTCAAGTTGGACCTGCTGGCCTTGCACCTGCTCTTACTCAGAATCTGTACAATCAAATTGTCCAAATGTTGAACAAATTCTCCACAAGTGATACGAGTGCAAACATGAAAGGCAATTCCAACTATGGTTCCAACACTACATGTACACTTTTTTCTCATATTGATGATAGTGTGAAATGGGTTTTTGATATCAGAGCCACTAATCATATGATAGGTGACAAGTCTGTGTTACAAATTGGTACATCAGTAGATGATGCAAGAAAGGTTCAATTACCAACAGGAGAATCTGCAAATATATATCACATAGAGAACTATCAATTTTCAGGAGGTGATTTCATTAAATGTGTTGTGTGTGCCAACATTTAAATTCAATATTTTCTCAGTGTCCAAGTTGACAAAAGAAGTGCAATGTTGTGTTGTGTTTTTCCCTGATTTATGTTTGTTTCAGGATCTCTCATCTCTCCTCTGGGAAGGTGAACGAGATTGGTGAGGAACAATATGGACTCTATGTAATGTACCCAAAGATGTGGACAGAAAACCAACAAAAATCTCTGGTAGTACAAAAAGAGGTTGATGCAGCATTATGGCATAAAAGGGTGGGACATGCTCCCATGTGAGTTTTAAGAAAATTACAGTTTTCATAATAAATCATGTTTCACTATAGACAAATGTGATATATTCTCTTTGGCAAGACAAACGAGAGCTCATTTTCCATTTAGTGTCACTAAGAGTAGTAGACTGTTTGAGTTGTTACATATGGAATGGGGTCCTTACAAACAACCACATATGATGGTGTGCAGTATTTTCTTACCATAGTTGATGAATATTCTAGACGGACTTGGGTATTTTTTATGAGAGTTAAGTTTGATGTTTTTTACTCAAAAACTGCATTTCTATGGTTCATACTCAATTCAATAAGCAAATCCAAGTTTTTAGGTCAGACAATGGTTCTAAATTTTTTAATCAGCATTGTGCAAATCTTTCTCAATCCCTTGGTATTATTCATCAGAGTTATTGTCCATATATTCCTCAACAAAATGGGGTGGTAGAGAGGAGACATAGCCATATACTTGAAACAGCTCGAGCTATCAAGTTTTAAAGTTGTTTGCCTGACAAATTTTGGGGGATTTGTCTTGAAGTTGTTGTCTATATTATTAACAAGATTCCATCTATTGTTCTAGACAAGAAGACTCCATATGAACTTGTTTGTCACAATATTCCAGACTTAAAACATTTGAGGGTTATTGGTTGTTTGTGTTGTGTGACTAACTTGGTCAAACAAGATATGTTTGGCCACAAGCAATCAGGGTTGTTATGATGAGTTATGGAGCTCATCGAAAGGGCTATAGATTATTAGATTTGGAAAACAAGAAGTTTTTTGTCCGTAGAGATGTTCATTTTAATGAACATGTTTTTCCATTTCAGAGCAACTTGGCACATCCAAACACAAGGAATTAGGTTGTTTCTCCTATTTCAGTAGAAAATTTTGACTCATTTTTTGATGTTGAATCTGTAATTTCCCTAGTCGACTAATGTTGCCATACAATCAACTGGTGATGCCATACAAAGCAATGGAGTTGATAATGTACCAAAAAATATTGATGATATTATAGTTTCATTTGAGTAGTATGTTGCACTCGATGATAGTAGACCACATAGATCCATTAGACCACCTTTTGGCACAAAGATTTTGTGATGACTAACAACAAAAGGAGTTGCCAATATCCCCTATCAAATGTTATGAGCTACACATGTTTATCTGTTCAATACAAGGATTTCTTATGTAACTTTTCAGCCTCAACTACCATTGAACCTAGTACCTATTCAGAAGTAATTAACGTAATGCAATGGATAGATGCCATGAAGGCAGAAATTAGTGCTCTAGAAAATGAGAAGACGTGGGAGGTAGTTTCATTACCTCAAGGATAGAAAGTTATTGGTTGTAGATGGGTCTATAAAGTCAAGTGCAGAGCATATAGACATATAGAGAGATATAAAACAAGATTGGTAGCAAAACGTTATAGCCAAAGAGAGGGATTGGATTATCAAGAGACCTTTTCACCTGTAGTGAAAATGGTAACAATTAGATCAGTTATTGCTTTGCTTGTAGCTCAGAAATGGCTTATCCATCAGATGGATGTGTACAATGGTTTTCTTCAAAGAGATCTCCAAGAAGACGTATACATGGATTTGCCTCAAGGTTTCAATGTTCCAACAACAGATGGTCAAGCAAGAAGTATTTGTAAATTGTTTAAATTATTGTATGGGCTCAAACAAGCTTCTAGGCAATGAAATATCAAATTGACTGCAGACTTGATGGAGTCAGGCTTTACTCAAAGTCACTTGGACGGCTTTACTCAAAGTCACTTGGACTATCTTTGTTCATTAAGCATACAGATGAACAGAAAATTTTTGTTTTGATCTATGTAGATGATCTGTTGATAACAGAAAGTGATATGAGACTTATACAAGATACTAAGAACATTTTGCAAACCAATTTCAAGATTAAAGATCTAGGGGAACTTAGATTCTTCTTGGACATTGAGTTTGCTACAAGTAGTGAAGACATCTTGATGCATCAAAGGAAGTATGCCTTTGAACTTATTTCAGATTTGGGTCTAGGAGGTACTAAGCCAGTTGGAGCACCTATGAAAGTAAAAAAAAAGTTAACTTCAGTTGTATTTGATCAACATATTCACTAACAACATGACCATGTGTTGAAGGATCCAGGTCCATATCAAAGACTGGTAGGGAGGTTACTTTATTTGACTTTAACTAGGTCATCCATCTCATTTGCAATCCAAAATCTTAGTCAATTTATGCATTCATCTAAATAATCTCACATGGAAGCTGCTATCAGAGTGGTGAAGTATATAAAGAAATCACCAGGAATGGAAATTATCATGTCATCTACTATTTTTTCTAAGCTACAGGCTTATTGTGATGTTAATTGGGGTTCATGTCTTACAACTAGAAAATTAATGAGTGGCTATGCAGTGAATATTGGTGATTCACATATCTCTTGGAAGTGAAAGAAGCAAACTACTGTTTTTAGAAGCTCAGCGGAGGCAGGGTATAGAAGTCTTGCTTCAACACTTGCTGAAGTTGTTTGGCTCATTGGTCTGTTTAAGGAATTGGGATTATCGATTCAGTTGCCTATAGATATATCATGTGATAGAAAGTCTGCAATCCAAATAGCAGCTAATCTAGTATTTCATGAGTGTACAAAGCACATTAACATTGATTATCAGTTTACTCGTGAACTGATCCAGTCGGGATTGATCAATACAGTTTATTTGGCTTCTGCAGAGTAGCCTGCAGACATACTTACTAAGGGGTTGCTTACTTTTCAACATGTTTATTTGATGTCCAAGCTAGGTCTTAAGGATATCTTCATACCACCTAGCTTGAGTAAGGTGTTGAATATAGTGCAGACTGAGCTGGTTGTAACTAATTATTAGTTAGCTGGTTGACAGGTGTTAATTTGTTAGCTAAGTAATAATGATAATTAGTCTGATAGATAGTTAACTAATCTACAAATTGTATATAAGTAGTTTGTACAACTGTAATTCTCAAGTCATTCAATAATATATTCTCTCTTACTTCTTCATTTTTCTCTCAAGCTCCATTGTCATGGAGTGATATCAAATCAATGGAACAGTGTTAGTTTACAAAAATATGTCAATAAAGATCTCCAGTCGAATAAAATAAGATGGAAAGAATTTGGTGATATTTGTTATGAAAAAAACAATAAAAATTCCACTAATTTAGAATTTAACTATATATTTTCACTTTAATTTTTTAAATTATCTTTTATAATTTATCAGATATATATACGGACATAGTTAGAGACATGTATTTTTAATATATGCAGGTAAAGTTAGGAAATAATTCAATATACACTATATTCAAAAGTGATTCGCATGTATCTTGATGCACTGACTTTGTCACTCACTTCTTTTTTACTTGCTCTCTCTATGTATCTGTATTTCACAATATATATGATATCAAAGTATATGTATCTTATATCAAAAGATATATGTTAACTTTCTCGCTCGCCTCTCTCCTCTGTCGCTCGCCTCTCTCTCTCTCTCTCTCTCTCTCTCTCTCTCTTCTCTCTCTCTCTCTCTCTCTATGCATCTATATCTGGTATCAAAATACATATATATAATATCTTTGATACATGTATCTATCTTGAAATTTGACGGAATGGTGGACTTAAATTTTGATACGAAATTATTAATTAGTGAGACAATATGTAATTATTTCAAAGAACATATTGGATAAATATTGATTGTAGAAATATTTTTGTAATTTGGATAATTTTTCGTAATTGTTATTGTAATCATTTAAAATAAGTTAAAGTACAATGCTAATTTTAAAATTACATGGCGTATACGTCAAAAACTCTTTATGTCAAAAACTCAACATTTTAAATTTCTAGTCTCAAAGTTGGAATTTCAAATGTTATGACTTCGCTTTTGAGAATTCTTATCGTAAAGAAATTACTTTAAAATTTTCTCCATTCTATATTATATATACCTCTTCACCAATCATTGGGAGCAAACAGTGTAACACAAACCTACAAAAAAAACAAAACAAAATTTTTTTCTTCTTCCCTTGTAAGAAAAGGCATCAAAGAAGATGATTCAATCAGAGATTCTTCACAACTCATGGTCTTCAACTAACCAAATTCATCCTTTTTATGAATATGAAAATCATGTTATTTCTAATTATTCTTCACTTAACTCCAAAGATCAAGATTCCTCTGAAATTTCCTTATCAGATTTCACTTCCCTTTTCTCTGATGATGTTCTTAATGATCTCCCCATGGATGATATCGAGTTCGTTGATGTCTCTCGATGGTTGAACGATAGTGAAAATGAAGGAAATGAAAATACAAAAATCACTTCAGAGACTAAAAAAGATGGAGATTCATGTAGTCCTGCACTATCAAGCATATCCATTGATACCTCAACGACAATACAGTCAAGAAATGATGTTATTTCACAAAGTAGAGAAATCGATAACCAAATGAGAATTCATCATTTATTGTCGGTGTATGGAGAGGCAATGGAAAATGGTCACAAAGAATTAGCAGAAGTGATCATACGATGCATAAAGGGGAAAATAAATCCTTTAGGTGAATCGTTGGAACGCGTTGCTTCAAACTTATTCCAGCATACAGAAGAAGAGGATCAAGAAAGTTACTTGAAACAAGAATCAAACAAGATTATTGAAGCAGCATTCAAAGCCTTCTACCAAATTTTCCCACTAGGGAAATTTGCTCATTTTGCTGCTAACTCCGCAATTATAGAAGCTATGCCTGATGAGTCACAGACAATTCACATAATAGATTATGATATGGGAAAAGGGATTCAATGGCCTCCAATTATTAAAGCCATGAGCCAAAAAAGAAAGATTTTGAGATTAACATCCATAAAGAAATCAACAAGTGATCATTGGAGATTTGAGGAAACAAAAAGAAGACTTGTTGATTATGCAAATCTTTTTGGCCTAACATTACAAGTTGATGAGATGACATTTGAAGAATTGGCAAGTGAATTGAGAAGAATGAAGAAAAAGGGTAAAAGGAGTGAATGGTTGGTTTTCAACTGCATGTTTCAATT
Source organism: Solanum peruvianum (assembly GCA_027705065.1). Taxonomy (NCBI): domain Eukaryota; kingdom Viridiplantae; phylum Streptophyta; class Magnoliopsida; order Solanales; family Solanaceae; genus Solanum; species Solanum peruvianum. The sequence continues at coordinate 15,442,727 of JAKWJD010001763.1, forward strand.
TTCTTACATGGGGAAAAGGATGCGTAGAATCGACGCGTTGGAGTTTCTGAAACTAGCTAAGGAGTTGTTATTAGCTAATTCTTCAACACACAGAGGACTTGTCACTTTTGGTGATGGAGAAGCAATGGATAATAGTCATCATAACACAAACAATACTTTTTCTTCATACTTTAACAAGAATTTGTTACATTACCAATCGATTTTCGAGTCATTGGAATTGTATTTTCCCTCTCATCTTGCACAAGCAAGAGTTGCCATGGAATCTCTTTTTCTAGCTCCTGAAGTGTGCTCATTTTCTTGGTTCCAAAACTGGGAAGAGATGACAAATGTTTCTGATTCTTGTAGTGAAATGGGGTTGCAAGGTATGAGAATAAGCAAAGAAAACTTATTACAAGCCAAAGAAGTGGTGAATGAAAGAGAAACTCCATTTAAGGTGAGGATTGAAGAAGAGAGGCAACATGAAATGGTCTTGGAATGGAAAGGCGTATCTATTGTGAGAGTTTCAACTTGGATGTAGAACAAGAAGACATAAAATCATTCTCTATCGTTTTCTTTTACTTGTGTTTTCCTATCTAGTCTCAAAAATGTATAGGCAATACTAATATTAGCATGTGAGTATACTTACGTTGTTTAGAGTTGCTAAAACCCGCAATTGTAAATGACAATTTATGTGATACATTTTTCTTTATTTAGTTTGTTTTGTGAAAAATGATAGAATTACTTTTAACATTCTCATTTTTCTCTCTTTCTTAATGAGTAATTTATTTTAAATTTTAGTGACATAATTTATAACTACATACATAAACTTGGTTTAGACCCTAAATTTTAAAAATCTTTGCTAGTGAACTTGTTTTAAACCATAAATTTTTTTTTAAAAAAAAAAACTGTTGAATTTTGTATCCAATGAAAGTATATCAGTAAAATAAGAGTAGGGAGTAATATTATCTTTTTCAGTGTAAATTTTTCATTATAAATGATCAAAAGCCAATTTAAAGTGATTTTCCTCCATAATTAAGATCCAAAAGGAGAACAAAGGGGTATATAACTTTCATTTCAATATAAATGGTTAAAAGCCAATTCACTTTGATATTATGTGATCTCTTATTTAATAGTTTTCGAAACTGAGTATACTCATATATAATACCTTATTCAACATTATTAGAATAATAAGTTAGGTGCTATTACTACAATAATACACCCTACTCAGTCTATACACCAACCAAACAGTCTATAAAAATGATACGAGTCGGGCATATAAATTTTTCCATCGCTGTACTTTTTTTTTCCTTTTTAATCATATATCATATAAGAACAATAATTCAGCAAAAATTGCACTGAAGAACCACTTATCTAGTTTGCAAATGTAAATATCACAGCAGCAGCAATGTAGACACTATGGATCAAAGCAAATAGTTAGTTCATCACTTCGAATCCACTAACCAACATCAACTATATTTCTTCAAATAGTTGAGCAAGAAAATGGAGACATGTGATAAATCAGATGCTCGAAGTTCAACAGTCGTCATAATTTTACTACTCAACATATGGTTCTGACTTTGTATGCAGGCTGGCTAGTATAGAATAGAATATATCTATCTAGCTTTTGCCAACAAGAAAGACCAAACATAGCATGGAGAAAATCAACTGTCACCCTATGATTTCAGGCTACTCCGGTGAGTGGTTACAGGAAAGAACAAACAATCTACCTGAAATAAATAGAAACTTGAGGGATATCAACATCGTTGTCTTCATCATCCTCACAAGCCACTACCACGTCAAAATGTTTCCTGTATGGAGGCAGATCTGCCTTGGCTACTTCCTTGGCCAGTTCCACCATTTTCCGATCCATCCGCTCTTTATGCTTAGGGAACATGCTGTTATAAAGTAGGCAGCTCCCGTAAGAGATGCTATAAGCATTCAGACCTTTGTTTTGAAGCCACTGAAGAAGCTCCCTCAAAGTTGGATCGTCTTTCAAAATCCACCTGTCCCACACAGTCCAGCTCATGTCCTGATGCTTGATCACCTTTGGTGGAACTGGTTCAGCCATGGAAAATAAAGGGAGAGCCAAGTTGGCAAAAGTGTTGCGGTAGTCCTCCACCTTATGACCTCCATTCAAAACCTTATAAAGCTCAAGACAAACAAGACCAGTGGCCATAGCAGTAGAAGTAGCAATTGCTGGAATGATCCTCCCTGCTATGAATTTGGCCTTCAGTTTATCCACTTCAGGGATGCTATAGTTTCTAGCCCTCATGTTTGCAAGTCCAGCAATGAAGTCCATATGATAGTTGGTGTCATCGTCCTGTAATCCAGACAACTTAATTTGGAGAGAAGATGGAAGAAAAAAACACATGATTATAACTTGAACATCTATCATGGTAAAAAGTTGTATTATCTTGATTTCCTCATAAAATGTTTGTTAAACATCATGTGCGTCTTCAAGTTCAGCACCAGTCGGGCATATACATGTCAGACCCTTTTCTTTTCTTCCTTCTAGGGAACGCATATACCAACCAAATGATCACTCTTAAAAGATGACATTTAACATATGCAACATGCACACAATAAAGAGAGAGAGAGAAAGAGAGAGAGAGAGCACCTTTTCAAATTGAATGGGATTCATCTTGTAACCTGAAGGTAATTTCTGACGACACGTTTCCAGCTGCATCACCAACTCGTTGATGACTGCAGCATCATCTATGGATGATGCCGACATGCTGGTTGCTTTCTCATCTGTCACAATCTTCACATCTTTCTTTGGCTGGAAATCGGGGACCATCACTTTATCAACAGCTTCAGCTAACTTTTGAGGAGATTTCACCCAATCTGGAATGGAAATGCCAAATGTTTCTGCTCGTAACATAGAGGCTGCCAGGAGAAATTGAAGATGACTGGCATCATCAACAGAAAATTGCAATGGTCGAGGGAAACGTTTTGGTGCTGACCAGAATGGAGCACCACTACTTGTAGTGGCATCCTCAGGAAAAGTATATGTCAACTGCTTAACACGGTCTGCAAAGTAATCTTCAAACCTGGTACAAGGAAATGCAAATGGTTAAAAGCATATATATAAAATAGATATCTGTTTAAAAGGGTTAAAGTTTAGTAGGTTTTTTATGGTTATACCTCAGGCGAGCCCAGGTTATGCAGTCCTCAAATGAATCACATCTCTCTTTGTCGAGGCATTCAAGAACACGATCCAAAATGTCCCTGGCCTGTGCATCACCAGCCTTTTGCATAGAAGATATGTAATCGCTAGGATTGATCAGATAAGCATTAACTTCAGTTGGTGTCTTCTCTAGCAAGCCCTCAAATTCTGAGCGGGCCCATGTTAAGCAATGGTCGATGTTGTGAGGGAAAGAGTGAACTGTACACATAGGTGCTTGTTTTTCTGGTGGATCCCTTGATGCACCATAATTTTCTGTAAGGTGAGGAATCACCATCTGAGTGTTGCACTTGGCACCCAGGGTCCCAGACTCCAATAACGGTTTTTGAAAATACAAACATCTCTGATCAATGTAAAGCCTGGCATTCACATTATCTAGCGCATTGACCACAACACTCAAATTCTCCCAGAACGTATCATCAAATACACTTTCGGTTTCAGGGCTTGCGCGGTTTTGCAGTGCTTCAATGCGAATGCGAGGATTGATCAAAGAAGCAGCGGTAGCAGCAACAGTAGATTTGGCTTGCCCAATGTTCCAGTCACGGAAGAGGAATTGCCTACTGAGATTACTCTTCTCAATGACATCATCATCTGTAATTGTTAGCTTTCCTTCAACACCACAACAAACCCCCATGAGAGCTAAATTCTTCAAAAATTCACACCCAAGTGCACCAGACCCAACTACAAAAGCTTTTGCCTCTTCCAGCTTCTGCTGTAGCTTGTTTCCGAAAACGGAGATTTGGGCATCATAACGACAATTCAAGGGCTTCAAATCATTTGGATCCAATGGTTCAGTTGGAAGAGATTCAACAGAGTCAAAGTAGAAAAACTGTCGCAAACAGATTGAAAACAAATGTTCAGTGACAGAACATTCCAAGATTACTAAAAAGCAACCATAAATACAACAAAAAGGCAATATGCAGCACCAGAAACTAATTTAATCTAAAATTTCAGGAAATAGTTACCACACTGCCAAAGATACACAGGATTACATATATTGACAGTCAAGAAGACACAAATATAACATCTCAAACTCAAACGATCATGGCTTCAGAAGGAAAATAGTGTTCAGATAGAGTTCCGTTGCACTTAGTTCTAATTGGAGTTTAAAATCTAGAAACAAATCCCATATGATCTAATATAGCTTGTTCAAACAACGCAGCTACAAGTTGAACAGATCATCTCGACAGAAAAACAGCATGAAATTTAAGAGTTCTTCTGGCTCAATTATAACAATTCACTTACTGACCTGGTATAGTGGATGGAACTTCCCAGAGCAAGCCTTCACAACTTCTTGCCCAACGATACCCCCAAACATAGCTGCCATTGGGTTTAGCACAGCCCTTGCACCAAATGAGAAGTTACGAATAAGTTCATGGTCAATCTCAACTTTTGCATCTTGACTATTGTTCATGTCAGTCACAAGTGAGATTAGCCTCTGAGCATCTTCCTCAGATCCAGCAACAGGAAAACGTCCTGATGAAGACACAAACTTATCTAGGGCCTGAAAGGTCAAGTGCAAAATAGGTGGGCGGTCAAACTTTGAGAAGTCACTCAGAAGAAAGTCACCAGGATCGCTAATTGCTTTACGCAGTGGCTTGAACTTTAACACTTTAGGCTCCTTGACCTGAGTGACGATACCCCCTCTTTCATATGCTTTATACTCTGTGGTGTCATCTTCAATAGTAAATGAATATGGCCTTGCACTTTTTACTTTTCTAGGCTTCCCATCATTCAGCTCTGTCATGCCCCGCACTTCAGAAAATATAACCAAGTCCCCATCCTGAAACTCAAGTCTCTCGTCATCAATACATGCCACAAGAGCAGGATTGTCATTGCTAATAGACGCAATGATTCCTGTGTGGGGATCCTCACCATCAACATCAACAACTGTAAAAGCAGGGCCAAAGTCACAAAACACACTACCAAAAAGGCCTCGAACTTCAGTTTTGATGAAAGCAATAGGAGGCTGGTGCATATGACAGTAATCATCAAATTCAAAAGCCTTCTCTAAGCTGATATCTGTAAATACAACGGCCTGCAGATAAAAATAGTGCATTCAGTATGTTATCTCCCCAAAACCATGCCAGGATATTAGTAGCATAATTATAACATCTCAACAAAATTAACTCTGTCATGCTCATATCACTGACAATTAAAAACATAAAACGCCAATTTTTCACCGCCCAAACACATTTCCTCAAACAAATTTTCATTGACATTGTTGAGATAATTTATCCTTGGAAAGTCTAAATGACTATCACTCCAACGGTAAATATGAACACAGGTCACTTGTGTGTTATGAAATCTTAACCATTATAACTGTATCGTGGAAGCAACTACAATTTCATTTGACTAGAATTATCTTTAAAATAGATCTCTGTTTATCAGTATATGGCCTATATCATTTTTGCAACTATAGTAACATTTATTGAAAAATTAGGATATTTTCCTTTTGGATAGGTAAAATTCACCAAGAGTCTTTAATAACTGGAGATTTTCTTTATGAAACTAATATAGATCATTTCTGCTCTAGAAATTAAAAATACATCACGTCTCGAATGGAAAATCACAACAGCTTTCACTTTCTACATAATTCATCAGAGCATAGGTCAATTTGGTTTTATATAAAATCTTAACCCTTATCACTATACGTAGAAAGCAACCACAACTTAGTTTAACTATGATTACATTTTGAATTAGATCTTGGTTTAGTTAGTATTTTGGACTTCTATGCAATATAGAAGTGTGAGATTTAGAGCTCCTATGTTGTCCTAAAGTATAATTAGAGAGTTGTGAAATAAAATTGACCGAATAGAGATGAGCAGGTGTAGAAAATTTATAATGCCAGTCAATCTAGTTTAAGACTGATTTAGAACTACTGCTTTACAAAATCAGTAAGTCGTTAAGACAAAAAATATGCATGAAAGTTAAAACCAATAACATCAGGTACATATCTACTTGCCTGAAAATTGGAAAGTTGTTCTTTAGTCAAAGCATCCGTCAACGTAGAGATAATGACAGTATTGTTTAGCTCTTGCAACTTCTGGACAGATGCAAGTGCCCTATTCTTCCCAACATCCTCCTCTGTGAAGATAAAATTGCTAGATAGATCCCACAATTCCACATTTCCTTCATCGTGCAAAGTAACAGACTTCACACCCGCAAGGATAAGGTTCTTTGCTGCAATAAGGAAACACAATTCAGTTATAACACAGACTCTTAACAGAATACTTGTCATGTTCAGCACATTAATATCTCACAATCACTTCCTCTCTTTATCAGTTATCACCATCTCAAAGATTAACAAAAGTAGGTCAGTGAAAGAGCCATGCAAAACATACATTATCAATCAACTAGGCATCATTATCCATTCTACTGCATCAGGCCACATGCACAACATACATTATCAATCAACTAGGCATCAATGGAAATGAAAACTTAACAAGGAAGTTGATGCCAGATTTTGAACTTCCAATTCTAGCACAGTAAAGCATACACTATCGATCAACTAGCCACTGGAAATGAAATGAAAACTTCAATAACACCAATTTCATATATGAAAATAGAAATGGAAGCATAACGAAGAAGAAAACAAACAGTACTTCATTATAATCTCCTTCCAACTCCAGCAGAGTAAATAGCAAGAGGAAAAAATACAGAAACATATACCAATTTCAGCGCCAAGGCCTTGCAATCCAGATATGAGAACATTAGCTGCAAAAAGTTTACGCATTGTTTCACGTCCATAGACAGCGAGTTGACGGCTGTGAAGATCCTCATCAATATCAGACAGATTACGCAGATCGACTGGAGATACACCACCAGTACGTCCATTAGTAGCGTTACCGTTAGCGCTAACATCACCGGTAGCAGAACCAGCTCCTGCCATAGTCACCGTCGATGAATCACCACCAGCAGCGGCGGCGGCGGTCTTGTACTTCTTCGTTAGAGGATCCACTGAAACTCCGTCGTTATCTCCTCCGACTTCAACTATCGATGACCTCTTCACAGGAAGCATAAAGTGCTGTGAACTGCTCGATTCAACCATTTCAACAAATCAACAAGATTAACAAAAAAAAAACAGAAAAAAATGTAAAAATTGAAAAGCTGTAAAGAGAGAAGGTAAAAGAAATGTTAAATAGGAAGAGAGGGTACCAAGAATGGAGAATATGAAGGAGTGAAGGAAGTGAAATGAGATGCGCGTGATGATTAGGGTTTGTATGAGAGATGCTTTGAGCTTAGATAGAGAGTGGAGGTGTGTGGGGGTTCCTATCGACGATAACAAAAAAAATGGTAGAAGGTCGTTTTGGGTGGGCCAAAAGAAATGAACATATTTCTTTGGGCTTTTCGATTTCCTTTTTATATACAACTTTGTTAAAGCATGTGTTTATGGTTTCTATTCTTAGAAAAAAAATAGATTTTGTGCAAATTTAGGGTATTGTTTACTTAACTTTAGTTTTTTTCTGTTTAGTTTCCTAAACATCTATTTTAGTGGCTTTGGTGAATCATATCGGACTAGGGTCATCTCTCTGGGCGCAATCGGGGCTGAGGAATAAATGTGGTAAGCGGGTTAATGGGTCTTCTAGGTTAAGGGTAGGATCTTGAAACATTAAGACAAGGACGAATAAGTGCTTAGAGCTAGTGAAGATTCCTATAAACATAGTTTGTGTCAGGGAGATCAAATGTGTAAGTGTCGAGGCTCGAGATGTGAACAGTTTTAAGTTGTGGTAGTTAGGGCTCGAGGGATAGCATAAAGTGGGAATTTTAGTAGATAGAAGCTTAGGGAGCATGTGATGTAGATAAGAAAGATCATTGACAGGGTGATTACAGTTAAGCTAGTCATTAGAGGGCTTACGTTAAACATCATTAGTGTTTACACAACAAGTGGGCTTTGATGGGGAGGTCAAGAAGCACTTCTCCAAGGATTTTACAAGGTAGTAAGGGGTATACCACACTCAAAGAAGTTTTTCAATGGTGGATATTTCACAAGGCACACCGGGTTAACCACTAGTGGTTTTGCCGCGTGTATGGAGGTTTGGGTTTTAGATTCAACGGAGAAGTTTCGCTTTTGAACTTTGTTAAACCTTTTGAGTTGGTATTCGCTAATTCATGCTTTTCAAAAAAGGAGAAGCACTTGGTTATCTTTCATAGTGTAGTGACCAAAACCCGTAGATTATTTACTCTTTAGGAAGGGTGCTAGAGTCTTTTGTAAGGACGAAAAGGTTATCTTGGAGTAGAATCTTACTACACAATATAAAATTTTGACGATGGATGACGAGATTAAGATAGAAAGGGAAAAGAAGACTTTGTATAATTGACCGAGGATAAAAGAGGGTGGTTTTATCCCTACCTGATCCTGGGAGATGAGAGAGAATAAATGGCGATGAGGGTTTTGGGGAGTAGTGGAAATGCAGATAACATGTGGGATAAGGCATCTAGTTGTATTAGGGAAGCAACTGGAGAGCTATTAGAGGTTTCGAAAGAAACCTTTAGTGGCCATTGGGAGGATGTGTCACACCTCGAACCTATATCATGGGCGGGGCCGACACTCAAAAATCAGTATTCGTCCCAAGCGAACGTTTGGCTTGACTTACTACTGAACAAAAGGTTAAACACTTATTGAAAGCTTTAAAAGTTATAAATATCCACACCTTTGAACATGATTTATGAAAAGTTTGAAATGTAAGTGTGAATCATAATAAAAATGTTCAAAACATCTGAAGATTAGGACTTAACTGACTCTCTAACTTTTCTATGAAGCCACTATTGAACTACGATAGGTGACGGGATAAGATCTAAGACTACCTAAATAATAAACTTGAATGTTAAACTAAATAATGAAATAAATAGATGAAGTGGGGTCTTCTTAAAGCAAGGAGGTCTCACCAAAAACTGATGGAGAGGATCTTAACGAAGTGCTTGTTCTCGACCATGAGTACGTATATTTGCAACTTTAAAATATGTAGAGTCGTATACCCTTAGTACATGTATGTAAGGTATGTAAATAGCTAAACAGAACATTAGTTAATCTAAGCATACATGACTAAGAAACGGCTCGAAGAAAAAATTAAATAATTGTAAAATGAAGCATGTCATTGTATTGAAAACTATAAAGCTCTACAACTTAAATACATGCAATAATAACAAATGCTAAAATTGTAACTTTACTTTTTTGGGAAGTTTCTCTAACTGATAACCTATCATGAGCCTCATTATAATTCAATGTTTTGCCCATGTTGCGAAGTCATCCATTACTTTGCCAAGGTAAAGAACAAACTGAACTAATGGATCCAATATTTATGCTCTTACCAGACGCTTTATGAGGAAGCCTTCGAATCAACGACACGGTCCTATCCTATATTGAATGTGTTGTTATGCTAATCGCTTACCCAACTTGGTGTTCAATACCACTCTCAAATCAATGCAATAATGCTCAATAATTATATAAGGTTCCATTTTAGTCCCACTATAGGGGAAACTTATAATCTTTGTCTTGAATTACTATTCAAAATACCTTTTTATGAATATATTAAACTTGCTTTTAAAACTGACTGGAAGCTTTTCTATGAAACGGATTATGCTTTCTTTAAACTAGTCCTGTCTTCCTCACAGAGATAAATACAAAAACTTATACATCAAGGCTTTCATAAAATTCATAATTAAGTAGGGTTGATGGGATGAAATAAGCATGATTAATGATTCAGAATCACCCAATAACTAATATACTGAAACACCCACTACAAAATCAAGAATTTATGAAAAGAAAGTAATTAAAACTTTTGAATCTAGTAAATCTTGGAATTGAAATGCAAGTTGAATCTTGCTAACTGAAATTAGATGTATGGTGTGATGAAGACTCATTCACTCATTATGATATCCTTTACATACCTAGGAGAACAAGAGTTCTTGAAGGAAGCTTGAACGGAGATACTTGAAACCCTAGGTTGTTCTTCTTGCTCCTTGTTGTTAGTCTTAGGAAGAGTTATGGGAACGATTCTAAGGTAGAGCAACGATAAAAACCCAATTAGGTTCAAAAACATTAAGGTTTAGGCTTAGAAAAGGATTGAAGAATACTGGAATGTTATCCTCAAGTAAGAAATATCAGAAGTCTCACGAACCTAACTAAGATTCGTAGTTGGATCTGCTTGCTCATGAATTCCAAAAGATAATTATAATACCTCAGAAATTGAAATATTGGATTGGAAGAGAGAGTTCAGAGTATTAGCATTGTTGTAAAAACTATAGGTCCTAACTGTGGATCGTAAAAAGTGCTACAGGCCGTAGGAAGGAAGAAGTTGAGTTGAGTATTTGAAAATGTTGAGTCTCTTATGTTGGACCTATAATGTTTAAGACAAGATGTAGTTGTTTCTATGGGTTGTAGATGGGTTTCGTAGAACTAAATTCTGTGCTTGAAATTTTTTTCTATGAGCCGCAGAAAATAAGTTGAACCATATAATGGATCCGTAAAAAGTGGATGAATTACTGGTTTTTTGAAGGTTGTTTTATGGTTGACCAATACAGGTCATGTTGTAACACCCTTTAACTAGAAAGAAGTTAGAAATTGGAAATAATCATTTTTGGAAAGAATATAAAAATCTGGAAATTTGTTAAGTGTGTTAAAGTTGAGTTTTAGTCAACTTCAAATTATCATAGCTTCTATCTCAAAATGAGTTAGGTGAGCTTACAAATATGGTAGTGATCTTTCCAACGCCGCTGAGTTTGCGCGATTCCAAGTTTGTATGAGTGAGATATGACCATTGGAAGCTAGGTTGTACAAATGAGGAAATGTCCAAATCCGGATTTTAAAGAGTGTATTGATCTTTTCCATACCCTATTTATTATATTTGTTTTAAGTTAATTAATTAAGGGTCAAAACTAAATTGGTTCAGTTTTCACAATTGGAAATTTACGCCAGGGTTCTAGAGAGAAGAACATAGGAGAAAGGAGAAGAGAAAAGCAAGATTCTTCATTTCGTAAGAAATTGATTGCGGATTATTTCAAGGATTTGATCCTACAAGGTGTGTGAGTCTTTCATAGCGTTGGGTTCATTAACCCACGCGCCAATCACGTTTATTTCAGCCAAGTTCGTTCTAGGAAGTTGAAAGTTGATGAATCTTGAATGTTATTCTTAAAATTGGCCTTTGTTCTTGAGTTAGGTTGAGATTGAGGAGTTGCTTGAGGTTAAAATATTGTTTCCTTGAGTTGTTTGAGTTAGATTATTGCGTATACATATTGGGTATCTAAATCTAAAGGGAATTTGAGAAAAAGAACCGGGTTTAGGTGATATGGGGTTAGAAAACGAAGAAGGAGCAAATTGGGCAAATTAGGGTTCCAGGTTCATGTAGATTCGACAAAATTGTGCTTGCGGAGCGGAGCGGTCACAGATCATTTTGCCCAAAAAATTATTTCTCAACCAAACGCATTGCGGAGTAGGTTTTAATAGTGATCTATTGATTATTTCTCATGATTAACTCTCATGATTAACTATCTAAAATCACTCCTTAACATCATGAGATCCTACCTATCACAAATCTTAATCCTTGAATCCATAATTCTATTCAAGGATAAGTTAAGACTCAAGTCAAGAGAAGTTAAGAGCCAAGTCAAGAGAAATTCATAGAGTTTTCCGAAAGTCTTTACGAATGATTTAACTTTAATTTGTTTTGAGACTTGAGTTCAGTAAAGGATAAAGTTGAAGTTCATTTATTCAAAAGTATATGGGGACCATGTATTCTAAAAAAGTTTAAGATGTTTTCACATTTAAATAAGAACATAAACTAAGATTTCCAAAGAGCCTTTGAGCTAGTTTTCAAAAAAGAAAAATACTTTCACAATTAAACAAGAGAGGAAACTTTGATTTTCAAGATAGCATTTGAGCTAAGTTTTTTGCAATTATCTCAAATCAAGGAATCGATAAGAAGGTATCAGTAACAACTGGTTTTATTACGGGAAGCTCATGATGTTCATATCAATCTATTATGCGCCTCTGCATCTAGCATTAGTAGACCTCATACAATAATTGTCCTTGCTCATATGAAACATAAATCATGGATCAACTAAGCCCTTGTTACATCCGGGAATACCCATTAGACGTAACCGCCTGTCGTCCTCTTTGAACTCTATATACACATAGTAATTATATATCGAGTATACATAGACCCTCCTTATAGGAAGATTACTTAGTCTTCTACTTTTATTGCACATAGATATATAGAAAATAACATAGTCTCAAAATAGCCGTCTCATCTCATAACCATCTAATAAGAGTATATCAAATTGGGCTTAGCCCATACATCAAAGTAAGAACGCCTCACGTGGGCTATAAAAAGTTTCATATTAAATGGAAAAGAAAGAACCATAGAAGTCTTTAACTAAAAAAATTTTATTAGTTAGATAGTGGCATCGCCTTCGGAAATTGAGGAACTACCCTACTTGGACGAATAAGATATTCAAGTCTTCTTCAACATCTTCTCCAAAAGCCCTTCAATGACCGGAACCTAAAATATTAGGGAAAAGGGAGAAATGGGGTTAGTACACCACTTGTACTATGTATGAGACCATATGCACATACTTTGAAATCATGCTAAGAAAAGGGACATTCCAACAAGTATGCACTTTTCATTAAAACCTTTATGCACATTCCACAAGACCATACCAAATCAATAAGACATATTCATAGAGTCATAGGCATGTACATCACAAAACCAACAACATTACAACTTAGTCAAGTTAACATGCACATCATGAAATTAGACATATAGTCAAAGCAACTCTACCATCAAGTCATAACCTTAACAAGCATGAATAAGAGTCCATTATAATATAACTAAAGCAAGACAATTACCCACAACCCTTATCAAGTCAACAAGTGCAATGACCAAGTAAAGCCCCATAACCTTACTCACTCAAGTAAACCAACAAGAATCATGACCAACATCCTACTTCACATAGCATGGCATTTAAGAGTACATATCATCTTACTTTGACAATAATGATAAACACATATTCATAAGTGAAACTAATCATCATATAGTATCAACAATGTGCAAGTTCATCATATACATATCATATATCATCACGAGCATATATATATATACATAAGAAAAACCTCGTAAGACTTCCCTCAAGGCAAACTAGTGCAAGGCATAGGTAGAGTCCTATACCCCTACCTAGGCTAAGTCAAACCTCTTAAGTTACCCTATTTGATTTGTAATTGTTTACTTCATTCTAGTTTAGGGAATACTTTCCTTAACCGACATAGACCACAAGAGCTAAGTGTGGAATTCGGTTTTGCAAAATCTTACACCGAAGGAAGGTGGCTACTGGTCAAAGTAAAACCAAACATAAACATAGATTTCTAGGTGGATCCACTAGCTAGTCTTCCTATGGGGGCAACATAGCTCAAGAACTAAGAGATAGGTATAATCCCTCTATATACCACTTGGTAATGTGGGCCTCCTCTCATGGGAATCCATTGGATGAGTACCCCTCATTAGGGAGTCAACATCACATGTGGAACTATAGGGTGATCTTCCTCTATGGGAAGCCATCACTTCCCATTGTTAAGTGCACTCGGTGCTAAGCTAAGTCCCTTTTTGAAATGTCTTTAATGTCTTGATTAATCATCATAGCTTATTGTAGTTCATAGGGTATACCCTTGTATATTCATCATTATCATCATCATTATCATCATAGCTCAATAGGAATTGCATGAGTATAATCCTTTCATTACAATTCACATAGGTGAGGTTACCACATTAACATCTTTATATCATGATAAGGCGCATCGGTAAATCATTCACCATCCTTATAACATTTACATCTTAGCCAACACCTCACAATCATAGTCAATACATTTCAATTCAACATCATACCAACCTTATAAATCCTTAATACAAGGTATACTCCAATATAACATCATGACTTAATCACAATTAACCATAATTTGAAGTAAAGGATAGGGATCACAAGACTTACCAAGTCTCCTTCAATATTCATCGTCAAGGTCTTACCATCAACCTTTACTTCAACCTAATTAGGGTATAACATCATCATAATTCAATGAATAATATGATACAAGGCTAGAAGAATCACTACATCACAACTCAATACTAGATCATAACTTAATATAAGAATTTAGGTTAATTCACAACATAATTAATAGCCTAGATCAAATTCTCAAGAACTAGAATGAAGAAACCATATATCACCCTAATTCTTTCATGATTAGTATAAAAACATCATCACCTAGGATTAAGGGTTAAGGATCATCTTCTACAATTTAAACCATTCCATCAAGAAATATCATAATTGAGTTAAAAGACATGTTAATCTAGTCAAAATATCCAAAAAAAATCATTAAAAAATCTATTCATAACATCAATTTTGAGATTGGAAAAAGACCCACTTGAAAAGCCAACATTTGCAACTTGATGGAACCCTTTGAGGAAAGAGGTCTCAAAGGTGAATTAGATCCCATACCTTAATGCTTGATGAAAGCGTGATGGACCGTCGTAGCCATGACATTCCGTCCTGCTGGTTAGTCATGAAGATCGAGAAGTAGTCCCAGTACCCAAATTCTAAGAGTTCAAGTGTTTTGGAATGGAGACCCCCGACGGACTGGTGTGCCTATGACGATCCGTCAAACCTGCCGTCGAGGGAAATGAAGAGAGCAACAGAAGAAATTACACAAGTATGGGACGACGGAGTCCATGACGGTCCGTTGTAAACACGACGATCCGTCGCGAGGTCCGTTGACCCAGCCGCGTTTTGACAGATTTCCAGCAAATAGAGTCCTTATTTAATTAGGTTTTTATTTTTTATAAATAGTTCGAAAAACCTCGTTTTTGAGTTTAGACTTTGGATTATTTGGTTAGACTCTTGAATATTTTTAGACTCTTTGTTAGACTTTTGGTGATTACTATTACACTTTTGAAGAATCTTTAATCTTCAATTAATTTTAGCAATTGATTGTTGGTGATTTTGGTTGATTAATCAAGTGAACTTCTGGATTTTATTCTTTCTCATTGAAGTGAGTGCATGAATTCTTATATCATATATTTGAATATTGTGATTATGAATATGGGTAACTAAACTCCATAACTAGGGTTGTAGGAACTATAGGCGCATAATGAGGTAAAACCTAACTAAAATAACAATTCTAGAACAGTGTCTTGCATGTATTGATAATTCTTTTGCTTAGAAGTCTTTTTAACGAATGAACAACGTTAGAACTCGCCTTAATGCTACTTGTCGGACCAGAGGTAGATAATAGGAAAAGAATTATCAACATAGATTTAGTGTATACTATCTAATAGGCTAGTATTGATTGGTACGAAGTAATAACTTAGTCAAATATCGAATACGATGCATAATATGAGGTAAAGATAAGGGTTAGTATAGCAACACACGTAGCCGGACCAAGGTGCGGAGTGAAATTTTCTAGATGCCGGACTAAGGATTTAGAAATACATAACTTATCACTTTGCATGCAAGATACTAGGAAAGAATTGTTATAGCTAGAATTATCAAGTTATGAACCTGTGGGGAACACGTAAACCCTAGTTACTTTTATTAATTGATTAAACTCCAACATTCGAAGCTGTTAGTTGTCTCCTTTTATTTTGCTAGTTATTTTCATTTTTTTAAAAATAGAAAACCCCCCTTTTTATCATTTTTGCTTTCCAAGGAAGTAATTGACTGAACAATAGTAATAATAGATTGAAGTTAAGTCTAAACTATTTTCTTCGTGGGAACGATCCCAACCTCATTAGTTGGGTTATTTAACTTGACACGACCGCTGTACTTCTTATTTGAGAAGTAAGTTTGAACATATCAAATTTTAGCGCCGCTGCCGGGGAAAGTAGCTTTTAGATTAACTTAAACTTATTACTATAGTTTAGTTGATATTTTCTTGATTTTACTTTGTTTTATTGTTTTTGATTCTTGCAGAACCATCCTCCTTTTATGCCAAATACACGCAGAGGAAGAGAAACCTTGTTTCCCCACGATCACGAATTAGAGCGTACACTACACAACATGAATTAAACTAGGGAATTAATGATGATGATCCAAACCAGAACATCCCAGCTTCGATTGATGTTCATGGTTAGTTGTTACCCGATGCTCCGGGTGAACACCAACAGAGGGGACAAAATCCCGCTCCACGGCCCCAAGAATACTACAGAGGCTATGACAATATAGCATACTCCGATGGGCCACTTGTCTTGCCTCCTCTACCACCATACCACACATTTGTGGTAATTAGTAGCCTGATGCAAATGCTCACTGCCAGAGGTTTGTTTTCAGGGCTACCTTCTGAGGAACCGCATGCCCATATAGCTAAGGTTAGGGTAGTGTGTAAAAGTTGTGCAGGGAGGCCTGACTTGGACTTGGATGTAATAGGGCTAAGAGTGTTTCCTCTCTCACTGACGGGAGAGGCTGCTATATGGTTCACTGAGCTCCCTTACAACTCATTTTTCACTTGGAACCAACTAAGGGACGTTTTATACACATGATACTACCCGGTCTCCAAGAAACTAAACCACAAAGACAGAGTGAACAACTTTGTGGCATTACCAGGAGAGTCAGTTAGTAGTTCTTGGGATAGATTCACCTCGTTTTTGAGAAGCGTACCCAATCACCGCATAGATGATGAGTCACTGAAGAAATACTTCTATCGGGGACAAGATGATAATAATAAAGCGGTGTTGGACACTATAGCAGGTGGATCTTATGGGGAGTGTACTTATGCTGAGATTGCTGAAAAATTAGAGAAAATCTCCCGGAATAATAAAGCTTGGAGTACTAGGAAGTCAGATACCGGGAGAAATACCTTCGCACTGCAGTTTCACTCACAACCCAGCCACAGATGAGATTCGTGAAGAAATAGCTCAGATGAGAACTGAGTTTGGGTTGGTATTAAAACATATCACTAGTGGTACAGAAAAGATAAACGCACTTAACTACTTGTCTAAACCACTACCACCTAATGATGAATGCTATTATGCGGAGGATTGCTATGCGGTAAATGAGCAGACAGGGGGTTTCCGACCAAGTGCCCAAGGATCTAATCAGGAGAATTGGCGCCAAGGTCAAAAGAACCAAGGTCGGAACTATGGTAACTATAACCTGAGGGTCATTATGTCCGAGATGGAAACTACAACAGCGACAACTTCAGCAGGGGTAACTACGGTAATAGAAATGATAGGAATGGGCCCTATGTTCCTCCTCAAAATCGTGATGTTACTCCTAGGGATGGTGGAGATAGTATGGCGCGAGTTGAGGATATGTTGCACAAAATGATGAGGAGGTTCGATGCTAGTGATGAGCACATTAAAGAGTTAAGGAGTGATTTAGCGGGTATTGGGCAAAAAGTCGATACACATACAATATCGATTAAGTAGATGGAGTTGCAAATGACCCAATTATCTGCGACTGTGAACACACGGCAACCGGGCACTCTTGCTAGCAACACAGTCCAAAATCCGAAAAATGATGCACACTGTATGACAATCACTACTCGAGGTGGCAAGCAAACCATTGACCCACCTATGCCGTCTAATGAGGAAAATGTGAGAAAGGATAATGATAAGGTGGTAGAGGGTAGTGGTGAAGCAAAAGATAGCACTGGAAAAGATGCAGAAGTCTCTATAAAGGTAATTCCCATGACTAGACCACCACCCCCCTTTTCTCAGAGATAAGTGAAAAAGACCGAGGATGGTAAATATCGGCATTTTATAACAATGCTGAAGCAGCATTCTATCAATGTCCCTTTGGTAGAAGCTCTAGAACAAATGCCCGGTTATGCCAAGCTTATGAAAGATCTGGTTAAAAAGAAAAGATAGGTCACTTTCAAGGATGATGATCGAATGCAGCATTGTAGTGCTATTGCTGCAAGATCACTCGTACAAAAGAAAGAAGATCCGGGTGCATTCACTATTCCTTGTACAGTCGGGTCATTACATTTTGCGAAAGCATTATGTGATCTCGGGGCAAGCATATATCTCATGCCCCTCTCGATTTACAAGAAGTTGGGTTTGGGTGACCCAAAGCTCACTGCGATGCGGCTACTGATGGCTGATCCAACAGTGAAAAGGCCTATGAGGATACTCCACGATGTGCTAGTAAAAGTGGAGTCGTTCATATTTCCGGCAGATTTTGTTATTCTTGATTGTGAAGTCAATTTTGAAGTGCCTATTATTCTTGGGAGGCCATTCCTTGCTACGGGTAGAGCCTTAGTTGATATGGAAAAGGGGCAGATGAAATTCCGATTGAACAATGAAGAAGCGACCTTCAACATTTATAGGTCCATGAGGTAGAGTTGTGAGCTCCAATCCGTATCGGCTATATCCCACAAAGAAAAGATGAAGAAGGATAATGACCTAAAAAGTGAAAAACAAGAGTTTATGGTTAGGGATTTGGTGTTGTTAGACAATTCAAGGTTGCATTGGCTTTCGGGAAAGCTCAATTCCAAATAGACTGGCCCTTACTTGATTACCCAAGTGTTCCCTCATGGAGCAGTTGAGTTAAAAACCAAGGAGGGAGTGCGGTTTAAGCTGAATAAAGAACGAATTAAACTCTATTTTGGGCATACGACATCGGTGAATGAAGTGATAGAGGCATACCATCTTGATGAAGGCTGAGTAATCAAGTGTCCTCAGTTGTGCCGCGACGTTAAATCAGGCGCTTGTTGGGAGGCAACCCAAAATACTTATAGTTTTTCTTTCTAGTAATGGTAGCATTTTCTACTAATGGGTTTTAAATTTGCAAGCACAAAACCAGGAAATTCTGCAGAAAATCACTCTCCAGCAGTCACTGACGGATACATCGACGGACCGTTGTGCCTGTGACAGACCGTCGCATGAATCTGTCGTGCCAGGTACTTCTTTCTGTTATTTTCAAACTAGGGCACACGCGATAGAACCAATGACGTACCGTCATAACTGAGACGGACCGTCGTCGGGGAATCATCGCATCATTAATGAAGCGTACCCGACCCGACCCGGCTGGGGTTATTTAAAAATTCAACATTTAAAACCCCCATCCCTTTATTTCACCCCATTCCTTCACTCTTTCTCCCATTTCCCTCCCTTTTAAACTTCCAAAGATCATAACCCCTCTCTCTTACAACCGATCATTTTCCCCAAATTTTCGAAATTCCTAAAATTTATCATCTACTAGTCGGAGCTGCTGTTGTGGGTCTCTACTTGATCACCAAGTACCTTTCTCTCTTGTTTTTCTCAAATTCTCAGGTATGTGTCTCTAATTTCTACTCATTTATATTGCATTTTTGTTTATCAATTAGTATTAGCCTAGTTCTTTTTGATATGTTCATTCTTTAATAAAATTATTGTCTGACCTAGGTTGAAAATACTCGAAATTGTCGTGTTAAAACTCTAGAAATAGGTGCTTTAGCATTGCTAGTTTACTAGGTATTTGGGTTAGACAAATGTAGGTTAAAACACTACCAATTCGATTTGGGTCATAGGGATGAATGGGGCATCCCAAGTTCTGTCACTGAGTTACAGAACGAGACCCCGATGACGGACCGTCGTACCCACGACGGACCGTCATTGGGTCTGTTCCAACAGCCCTAACACCCCAATGTCCAATTTTCTCCAAGTGTCCACTAACGACAACATGCGACGGACCGTCGGTCCCACGACGCTCCGTTCTGCACAACCGTTCTGGTTGTCAGAGACCCTATTCCTAAGGGTCTCTCACTTTTTCTAAGTGTCCTTCAACGGACACATGCGACGGACCGGAATTCCCATGATGGTCTATCCTGCACAACCGTTCTGGTTGTCAGAGACCCTATTCTTAAGGGTCTCTCTCTATTTTTCTAAGTGTTCTCAAAAGGACAACTATGACGGACCGTCATACCCTCGACGGTCCGTCCTACATGACCGTTGTGATGGTCAGAGACCCCTCTCCTAAGGGTCTCCGTATTTTTTTCAAGTGTCCTCTGACGGACACGTAGATGGACTGTCGTACTTGTGACGGTCCGCCCTGCATATACCGTTATACTTGTCAGAGACTCTCCTTCAAGGTTATTTATATAAATAAAGTCTAAGTAAGACACGACGGACCCCATGACGGTCCGTCATACTCACGACGAGCCATCACCTGGCCCGTCGTGTTTCACTGTTACTATAGAAATGTCATCACATCTTAACTATTTTATTTATTTTGTGTGGTTTTGCTAGTCTTGTCTGTTCCTTTTAGTTATTATATTGATTCTTTACAGGTACTATCTATTATGGCACCAAAAGAAAATCGAGTCTACGCACGTGGGCGATCAAAGTCTGTCGCCCCATCTGCCCACCTGGTCATTGGCTTTGATGATGAGCGTGACCCTGAGTACGTGCCCCAGGAACTTTCACGCCATCCCGAGCTGCACGTGCTGCCAGAGCCACACCCAAAAAGGTGGTCCGGCGTAGTCACTACCTCCCAGTCTGATGAGGAGCGCACACTGACCGACACACCTTCTGGGTCAGCTACTAATGAAAAAGGAGCGTGTAGCTCCTTAGGAGTTTCGTGGTTGGCGGAAGCCTCCGGATCTGCTGAGGTTCCCTCACCCGCCACCGCTGTAGAGTCTGCCTCGTCTGATGAGGCTGCCAATTCGGAGTCCACACCCGGTTCACGAACTCGTGCTCTCACCCCGGTTACCAACCAGCCGAATCGGTGGTGTGTCGACGGGAAGTATCAAGTCTATTACGATGCAAAGTTCTTGAATGACAAAGGAGTCATGACTCAGACACTTACATTGGAGCGGCAGGTCCTTACGGGATGTCTCCCGATGATGCTAGAGATCCACAATCTCTTCACCAGACATCGACTGGAGTGGACAGCACGTCCGTTGGAACGTTATAGTGAAGAGTTGGTCTGAGAGTTCTATGCCTCCTACGTAGCGACTCTCAGATCACAGATTGAAAGGAGGGCTGCCCCCGCCAAACAGGCCCCACTAGAGCAGGTCCGAGTACGTGGCATTCAGGTTGATATCTCCTTGCCTGCCATCCACCGGTATCTATACGGCGAGAATGCTGATGCCATCCGGACCCCTCTCATCACCAAGTTTGACTACTGATGGCAGATTGTAAAAGATGGCCAATTCCTGTGTGAGCCATCGCTGAGAGAGACCACCAAGAGGTGGATGGCCCTGCGTTTGGCCGTTGATGGAGAGGGTGTTGACTGGGTGACCTAGCCGAAGGAAGCCATCAAGAAGGCCAACCTGACCTTCACGGTGAAGTTTTTGTGGTTGATTGTCCGCCATTGCCTTTCCCCCACAGCCGCTGATAATATAGTCACAGGGGATCGAGCAGTACTGATGGCGGCGATGATAGCCGGATTTGAGGTGGATTTTGCTTGGCTTCTACAGGCAGTCATGCACGAGAGGGTTTTTAAAGTCACAACTACCTACCCTTTCCCGTGCATGATATTTTCTCTATGCAGGTCTGCAGGTATGCCTATATGGCACGTTGATCACCTCAAGACCCCGCTGGGCACTGTTGATATCGGCCTCATCAGGGAGAGGTCAATGAGTTGGCTCCACGCAGAGGGCCCCATCCAGAGTTGCCTCCACTTGGTGACAATTTGGCTGATACGATAGCACAGGCCCGCACGGCTACGCAGGCGGCTTCCACTGACACTACCCCGGTCGAGTCTATTCACTGCCCCGATCTCCTCTCGTTCAACCCCTTTCCCTGCTCTAGTCCCGTTTGCTAGGGTCCAGAAATTAGAGGCAGAGATGGCTACACTTTTGCATCACATCCAGCCTTGGATGCAGAAGTTATTGCTAAGGCAGAAGAGCGCTTGGAGCGGAGAATGGTCCAGCACACAGAGCGGAAGATCGCTGAGGTTCATCAGCGCTTGGACGCTTTTGAGTTGCAGGTGTTAGCCTGACCATCCCGTCAAGTGGATGTGTCGATCCTTCAGGCTACGGTCGACAGTCTTCGCACAAACATCGACATGATATTAGAGGCTAGGGTGCCTAAGTCTGAGGCCCCTTCTGCAGAGCCTGCTGAAGACACAGTGATGGCGGCCCTATTCGCCACTTCAAAGATTCCACCATCTCCCCCTCGAGATCATGACAAGAGGCGTAGGGGTCGATAGGAGGATGAAGATCGAGCACGGAATAAGGAGCGCCATGAGATGGAGGCTGTGAGGAGAGCCTCACTTGCTGATGAGGAGGCGCATCAGATGAGAGTAGTAGAGTTATCTGCTGGGGCGTCTAGCTCCAGAAATGTGGAGATAGCGGGAGGCACTGCTGATAGTGCTATTGATGCTGAGGACACTACTGAGGGTGTCCATATTACAAAAGGTAGTGGGTTCCGGGGCACCAGACCCACCAGCTTGCTGATCGTCGGCGCTTTGCGCCCCAGGTTTGCTTCACCTACCACTCTTGTATATCAATTTTTTTATGCATTGGGGACAATTGCATGTCTTTTTGTTGGGGGTGGGGTAAATGGAAAGTGAGTGCTAGGGTGAAGTCTGAGTATCCCAATCACTATCCTCTTTTGGGGTTTTATTGCCTGTGTTCTTTTTCCCCAAGAGACTGATTACTTTTTCTGTTGAACCGACATGTCTATATCTTGTGTACATAGTTTAATTCTGAAGCATGATGGCTAAAATGATATCCTGATAAAATTCAAAATGATGCATGAATAGGCATAGTAATTGATAAATGTGTAGCTCTAAGCATGACATAGAGGTACACCACTGCATGACCCTAAGACTAAAATTCGAACTAGGTGTCTAATAATCTGGTAGAGTAATGAGATGTCAAGTGAGTGTAAGGAAGATTTGGATAGTCCACTATTTGTACTGAGCTAGAACTTGCCTGGTCAGTCCTGCTAAAAGTAATCGGTAATAGACAATTAGGAAAGGATCATAGGCCCTTATTCAATATAGCCCATTTTTAGCCTAAATAAAAGAAAACCAAATGAAATTTATCCTTCTTTGATCCAAATGATTTGAGCTTAAACTAGAGCTTTCTTTTTCACCCTAATTGATCTTTTCTGAGAATAATGTGTTAGCACTGGTCCCTCCTTGGACATGTGCACCTCAGCTTATGCCAAAAACATAAGTTGAGGGTGGCTAATGTAGTAAACAACCCTTTTTATGGCTCTGACCCAACTTTGGGTATTGTGTACTTCCACTCATGGCAAAGCCATATGTTGAGGGTGGCTAATATGAGGAATGCTCTGTAAAGTGGGGTTGAAAGAACAAAGAGAGAGAAAGAACAAAAGTAAAGTGACTCAAGAATTAGTTGAAAGAAAAGCAAAGAAAACAAATATATACAAGAAATATAAGGAAGAAAAGAAGAGATTCACTTACACAAATGAAGAAAAAAGGGAAAATAGCAAGGTGAAAGAATATGAGAAACTAGCAAAATAAAATGCTAGAAAATGGTATGTTTAGCCGATATGTCAAGGAGGGCAAAAAAGTCACTAAAGTATATCTAAATATACCCTACCTGACCCTGAGCCTATGTTACAAGCTAAGAAAGTCCTATCGTGATCCTAAGAGTTGTATAGCGAACTTAAAGTAGTGAAAATAAGGGAAAGCTTATGACAATATGTATGAATGAGTGTGAATTTGTTCTGAGAGTGAGTGTTGAAAAGTAATCCTTATATTCAAACTGAAATCATTGTGTGAAAAATGAGGATTTTGTTTTGAAGTGAGGACACTAGTTGCAGTACCGGAAATATTAGCACCTCGATGAGAAATTGAAGAGGATAGGTGTTAGTTCATGGTGAGTCTGTGTCATTCTCTGACTCCACATAATTCAAGCCTAATAGTGATAGCATGCATAAATATGATGAGATTGATCAGGATTGATAGCCAAATGATTGCGAAGGATAAAACATGGATACTATTGTGCAAAGATTTTGTATTGAGTCATAGTGCGTCGCTTGAGGAAAATCAACGAATTTAAGTTGAGGGTGTTGATATACTGTGGTTTCACGGTATTATTAATACTTTTCCTCAAGTTTAGTGTGTCGAAAAGCCTTTTTGTGCTAATTTGTATATAAGTTTCTCTTTATTTGCAGGAAATCTGTCTAAAAGATGAATGCAAAGGTTTTTGAGCAAGAAATATAGAAAAGTACCACCTACGGAGCTTGTGACGGTCCGTCATGCTTGTGATGGTCCGTAGGTGGCATCGTAGTGCAGCTGCTGAAGGAAGATGGGGAAGTCTGACCAAGTGTGGGGTTACGGAAAGCGTGACGGCCGTCGTAGCCATGACGGTCCGTCCTATTGGTTCATCATGAAGATCAGAGAAGTAGTCCCAGTACCCAAATTCCAAGAGTTCAAGTGTTTTGGAACGGAAACCCCCGATGGACCGTTGTGCCTATGACGATTCGTCATACCTGCTGTTGAGGGTAATGAAGATAGTAGCAGAAGAAATTGCATAAGTATGGGATGAGGGAGTCCATGACGGTCTGTCGTGACCACGACGATCCGTCGCGAGGTCCGTCGACCCAGCAACGTTTTGACAGATTTCCAGCAAATAGAGTCCATATTTAATTAGGTTTTCATTTTTTATAAATATTTCAAAAAACCTCATTTTTGAGTTTAGACTTTGATTTATTTGGTTAGACTCTTGAATATTTTTAGACTCTTTGTTAGACTTTTGGTGATTACTATTACACTTTTGAAGAATCTTTAATCTTCAATTAATTTTAGCAATTGATTGTTGGTGTTGGTTGATTAATCAAGTGAACTTCTGGATTTTACTCTTTCTTATTGAAGTAAGTGCATGAATTCTTATATCATATATTTGAATATTGTAATTATGAATATGGGTACCTAAACTCCATAACTAGGGTTGTGGGAAAGATAGGCGAATAGTTAGGTAAAACCTAACTAAAATAACAATTCTAGAATAGTGTCTTGCATGTAGTGATAATTCTTTCGCTTAGAAGTCTTTTTAACGGATGAACAACATTAGAACTCGCCTTAATGCTACTTGCCGGACCAAGGAGGTAGATAATATGAAAAGAATTATCAACATAGATTTAGTGTATACTATCTAATAGGCTAGTATTGATTGGTACGAGGTAATAACTTAGTCAAATATCGAATACGATGCTTAATATGAGGTAAAGATAAGGGTTAGTATAGCAACACACGTAGACGGACCAAGGCGCGGAGTGAAATTTTCTAGATGCCGGACCAAGGATTTAGAAATACATAACTTATCACTTTGCATGCAAGATACTAGGAAAGAATTGTTATAGCTAGAATTATCAAGTTATGAACCTGTGGGGAACACGTAAACCCTAGTTACTTTTATTAATTGATTAAACTCTAACATTCGAAGCTGTTTGTTGGCTCCTTTAATTTCACCAGTTATTTTCATTTATTTAAAAATAGAAAATTCCCCTTTTTATCATTTTTGCTTTCCAAGGAAGTAATTGACTGAACAATAGTAATAATAGATTGAAGTTAAGTCTAAACTATTTTCCTAGTGGGAACGATCCCAAACTCATTAGTTGAGTTATTTACTTGACACGACCGCTTTACTTCTTATTTGAGAAGTAAGTTTGAGCATATCAACAACCCTCTCGGGAACTTTCTTAAAGAGGAACCTCATGTAAATACCAAATAAGGTTTGATCCTATTCATGGAGATTCAGTAACTATTCCAAAAATGGAAAGTTCTACACAATTGGTATTTTTTTGGAAATTGGAAGCAGTTACTAATTCAGGATCTGGCATGTACAAAATGAAAACTTCATTCTCGATTTTACGAGATTTTTTATGAAAGCCTTTCATTTTGTTCTCTTCGATGGAAGTTTGATTTTCTCAGAATGTATCCTAATTTTTGGCCTAATTCTTCTGATTATGATCGATTCAACCTCTGAACAAAAAGATATACCTTGGTTAAATTTCAACCTATTCGTAATTATTTGAGTTTAATCATTCTGTCTTTCTTTATGAATTTTGAGAATCTATGGATAAAATAAAAATTGTTACGTTTCCACCTCAAAGTGAAATATAGTATTTAATTGGTTCTTTCGTTTAATGCCTATTGGTGGTCCAAAAGTTCTATTCTGAAATCCTGGAGATCCAATTTCATCTTAGATTCACGTATAGTGTGACTTGTCAAATATATTGGGTCATACGGTATCTCCCCGTTCTCTCCCTCGATCGAGATATCCCCTGTTTCTCCTAAGAAAGATAAATTGATCCATCAAAAATTTGGAGTGTGACGTGCAGTTAGATCCATTTTTAGGGGATTCATATTATTAATATCAATTAGAATAACTTATGGTTAGCTTGGTTGGACTAAATAAATGAAGTATCCAGGCTCCATTTAGAAAAAATAGGCTTACTTTTTCTTCACTTGGATCATAATTACAAGAATATAGACTTGAGTGAATCTAGATTTGAGTATCTTGTCCTAAGAAAAAAATGAATCAGAAAAAAAGAAATCTGTTTTTATTGAATTGAATGTGTTCATTCATTTTGACTACTTTAGTATATATTCTCATACTAATTTCTAGTCTACCTTTTCCGGGTTCATTCTCCGGGTAACACATAGAAAGAAATATCTTTTTTTTAAACATAAGAATTAGTATCATATTTTGAGAGTAGTATTGAGAACCGAAGGAGAGTTCAAACAACTCACGACCCCCATAAACCATGTAGCTACCATGGGTAGAAAAAGGTCATACTTTTTAGATGATTCCTTTAGTGATTTTTAGCATAGAATAGTGGATCCACTAAGTAGTTCTGGTTCTATACCCCCCTGACAAGGTATAGGAAGGCCCTGACAGTGTGAGATAAAATGATGTATCATCAAAATAGCTCTTACGTAATGACTCTCGGATAGAGAAACTCCAATAGAAGTAAGTATATTCTTATATACACAATTAATTTATATTTTTACATACATTTCAGAGTTATATGTATCTTTGAATACACATAGAGTTGATATCACGTTTTAAGTAACTTTTCTTTATATTACAGTAGTTTTAAACTACTTTATATTGAAATGAGTTCAGCTATGTTGAGTTGAGTTGAGCCAGATTAGTTCTTCAATTCCTTTCAAGCTTATGTGTTGTTTTAGAATTCCCCTCGCATACTCGTACATTCAATGTATTGATGTCATTTGGTCTGCATCTTATTATGATGCATACACACGTAACTAGGATCGACATCCAGCGCATCGTTGATCCACTGAGCACTCCAGAGTCAGTTGGTGAGCCTCGTTGCATTCTGTAGGACTCCTTTTTCACTGTCTTGAGCATTAGTAAGTTCATTAGGATGTTGTTGGCCTATCTAGACATTTATTATCACATATGGGGAGCACCCCTAGACGTAATCGACGTCGTCATCTTCTTTGAGGATTAAGACTAGCCTCTTAGCTTACATAATTACATTCATAAGTTAAACTGCAGAAAAATTTTAAACTTTTGTATATATATCTTAAGGTTTACATAGACCTCTACGATACACATAATATATATTCATATCAACTATACATAGACCCTTCGTATAGGAATCTCATAAACATCTAAACAAGAGTATAACAATCGAGCATAGCCCATACATCAATACAATAAAACTACATATAGGCTATACAATCTTTAGTACTCAAATGAAAGAATTGAACACATTGTCTTTAAGACTAGAACAACATTGATAGCTTGATAGTGACATTGCCCTCGGAAAGTGAGGACCTACCCAACTTGGATGAATGAGGATTCCAAGTTTTCCTTCAAAGTTGTCTGAAAAGCCTTCAATGACCGGAACATAAAATGTTGGGGAAACGGAGAAAATGGGGTTAGCACATAACTTGTACTAAGTATGAGACCATATGCACAAACAACATAAAATCATGCTACAAAGGGACGTTTCTTTAAAGTAGGCAATTTACTTTGGAAAGCCTTATGCACATTGAAGAACCAATACAAGTCAATAAGCACCTATAATATAAGTCAAGACCATGTGCAACACAGACCAACAATACTAAGTCTAGTCAAATCAACATGCATATCAACATAATTGAGCGCATAATCAAGACAACTCTATCATCAAGTTATAATTTCAACAATCACGAATAAGAGTTCACAATAACATAATCAAAGCAAGACTATTACTCATGAACCCTCATTAAGTCTACTAGTTCAATGAATAAGCAAAACCCCATAACATTACTCAATCAACTAAACCTAACAAGAACCATATTCAATGTCCAACTTTACATAACATGTCATTAAGAGTAAACATCATCACACTTCAACAATAGAGACCAAATACATGTTCATAAGTGAAGCCAACATCATATAGTAGCATCAACATGTATGATCATCATATACGTGTCATTTACATTTATAAGCATACACACACACCACACACACACACACACACACACACACACACACGCGCGCGCGCGCGCCACACACACACACACATATATATATATATATATATATACACACACAAGATCATCCTTCTAAAACATCCCACAAGGCTAACTAGTGCAATGTATATGTAGAGTTCCATACCCCTACCTAGACTAAGTCAAACCTCTCAACTCATCCTAGATAAAGTCCACTTTATTACTTAAGTTTACTTTCGGGAACATCTTGCCTTAAACAACATAGACCACATGAGGTAATATGGAATCCGGTGTCATGGAACCCTAAACAGAAGGAAGGCGGACTACTTGCCAAGGTAGTACCAAAACATGAACATAGCAATTACGTGGATCCACTAGCTAGTATTCCTATGTGGGCAACATAGTTCAAGAACTAGGAGATATAATTGGGACCCTCTTTATGCTACATGCATTGTAGTATCCAATCTCAAGAGTACATTAATGATCCTACCTTCCCTAAGTGGGAAGGAACACTCGTCACTCTAGTTCACTTAGTGCTAAGCTAGAGTCCCTTTTTAAAATGTCTTTCATTAATAATCATATATTAGATTAGGTCATAGGGTCTGCCCCTTATATAGTCATAGTAATAGCTCAATAGGAATTGCATGAGAACACCTTATAGGAATTGCATAAGAACACCTTTCATTCCAACCCTCACATGTGAGATTAGCACATTAACATCATTATATCATAGTAAGGCACATAGGTATTTCATCACCAACCTTATATCAATATGTCTTAAGCATAATCTCACAATCACAATTAATAGTTTAAGACATTTCATTTCAATATCATACCAACCCTATCAATATTAATATAAGGCATACTTCAATACAACACCATCACTTAATCACAATTAACCATAATCGAAGTAAAGAATAGAGATCACAAGACTTACTCAATCTCCTTTACAGTGTCATCATCAAGGTCATACCATCAACCCTCTAATTCAACCCAAAAATGGTTGTAATATCATCACTCAATAGTAATCAACATAATAATGAAGTCAAATGAATCACTACACAACAATCTATTACTAGTTCATAGCCTAGAATTAGGGACTTAGATCAAAAGAACTAGCATAATTGGATTGCAATATCACAATCTACTCATAATTGTCATACTAACAACATAGGATAGTTATTCACACATTAACCAAGCCAATTGAGTCAACAATATACAATTCAATTAAAGATCACAACCTAGGGTTAAGGGGAAAAGGTCATCTTCTACAATTGGGACCAATTCATCAAGAAATAACATAATTAAGTTATAATACATGTTAATACTCATAATATCCACAAGAAATCATAAACAAATCAATTCACAAGATCGATTTTGTAATAGAAGAAAATCCATCTAGAATTCAACTTTTTCAAATCAATTTGGAGGAGCCCTTTGGGGAAAGATATCCCAAAGGTGAAAGGAATCCCATACCTTGTTGATTGATGAAGTTTGATGGAGAAACTTTACCTTTATCAGCCCTAGAACCCACCTATATCTTGGTTTTCAATGGGTTTCTTTGGGAGAGATAAGGAAGAGAGAATGAATAGTTATTTGGTTTTGGGAATTATGAGGGCTTAGGTTAGTTTAATTAGGTTAGGGTCTGTATCTAGGTCATTAACAAAATTAACTAGACCTCCATTAAACCCTAACTAATTAACTAACCACCTAATTAATTAATTTAACCAACTTGAAATGAGCAGCAAAACAAGTGCCTCACAGACGCCCCGACCCATGCCCCGTTTGTCAATCGACGGCCAAGGGACTAACCGTCCTGTTGGTCCGTCGATTTGGTCAAAGAGTTGTCAAGACATACCTCCCATGGTTTTTTCTAAGTTTCCATTCAATCCCCGTCGATTGGACCACGCCTCATCGATGGCCTCCGTTGGTGAAAAGTCCCTTGACAACTTTTGGCCACTTTTGCAGGGGTCCTGCTCAAGGGCCCTTGGTTGGTCCTTGGGGATTCGTACCCAAACGTTTCGACTATGAAATAACTCTAATACGTGTCAGACACCCTTCCACCAAAATTCGTCATATTACGACTCCTAAAACTTAGTCAAATAGGCTAAGGCACACTAGCACGTCATTGAACTAGTTTCCGGACATCATGGACGTTCATTGACATTTTAATTCCTAAACTTCCTAAATGAATTATAACCTTAAAATTGACTTTAAAACAATGTCTAAACCTTTTTACACTTATTTTAGGCTCTAGAACATGTCTTAGACTTCCAGAGTATTACATCCATCTCAGTTGTTTTAGATGCTTCATAGATAGTCAGTCATATGTTAGTTCATTTGTCATTATCTTGTTATTGGATTATATTCAGATTTTAGTTGCCACTTTGGCTATATTAAATGTTTATTTTTAAAACATTATAAGTTTAGTTTGAGACAGTTGAGTTACTTAGCATTTGAATCATTTTCTTTATGTTTAAAGTCTTCCTTTAAGTAAGTAAGTCAGGTCAAGGGTTTGTTTGGGGATAGCAATAGTTATCGAGTGCCAGTTTCTCTTAGGCTGTAGGCTCGGGGCTTTACACGTATAAGGTCTACGGATTGTAAGTCCCAACGATAGATCATTTCTAATAGTTAATTCTTAAGGGTATTTGGTTTTTGTTCTATGGATTTAATGCCTTTAGTACATTGTTTTGATCCTCATTCTAAGACCTATAACTACCTTTACACTCCTAAACCTACCTATCTGTCAAGACCTAAAGTAGACCCTAGGCGTTACATGACATATATGCCCCTCAAGGTCCTACACAAGCCACTTAACATATATCATACAAGATAATATAAAACAAAAGAGTTTAAAAGTAGCTTTTATATAAAAAGAGTTTGAAAATAGTGCAAGTGTAAACATAGTATCAAAGCCATATATTATATCATAATGAAAGTGATTGGGACATAATTCATACATCACATACAAAGACTAAAAATAAAAATGACATCAAAGAGATAAAAGAATCTTGGCCCTGGGATCATGAGGACTTACCAATTTTCAAAGATTAAAATAATCAACTAGCCACGAGTATGGAGAATAGGACCGTGACCTTACATTAGTGAAACAATGTAGGCACACGTATGAATTAGTAGATGGAATGTACTTAGTGTGATAGGGATGCATAAGAGTTATGAAATCATGCTAAAAGGACTTTTCATGACATGAAATGACCAAGATAAATCATAAAATAACATGTTAAAATTCATAAGTCATATCATGATCAATGCAAGCTAAACATCTTATAAATGTTAGAAGTCATAAGTCATATCATTATCAATGCAAGTTAAAGAACTTATAAAACACATGCGAGATACTTTAGGAAGTAACCTTAGATCATTATTGTGGAAAGTTTGCCTTCAACCGGCATAGACCATGTGATCTATAGCATGAAATCCATTGTTTATTCCACACCAAAAAGAGATGTCCTTACTTGCCAAGGAAAAAACCATAAGCTTGAGCTAAAATGGATCCACTAGCTAATGTCTATCTAAGACAAACCTATGGGGGCACATAGTTATAGGACATGAGTGTGAAAACCTAATTTTTGACGTGTTTATTTTACTACTATATATAGTAATGTATATTCCTATATTTTGTTTGTATTTTGGGTTTTGTCTTTGTTTGTATTTTTTTTTCAGTTGTCCCAAATGACCCAATTTTGATTGAATTTGATTGATTTAAACCAAATTCTCATACCCTTATCAATTTTGACCCGATCCAATAGAAATGGTCAAGATTGAATCTCAACCATTCATGATATTTTTATCCAAGGGCTATTATGTAACCCTACCAAAAAATAAAACGTAAACTCCCAAAAATTAGAATTTTTTCCTTATTTTTTTGTTCTCTACTATCCCCTTGCTACCACGATCCCCACCGGCCGGTCGCTGCCACCGTTTCATCGTAAAAATCTTCAAAAAATTATCATCTCTTCCTTTCACCCCCCTCTGAACAAATCTGTAAATCATTCATCCTTATCCATATCCAAAATCCATAGATCTAAGATAAAGCAAATATAAATCTTCACTTTTTTCTTTGATATAAATTTTATGTTCAAAATCCTTCAAAAAGAATTCCGACAGAGTTTTCCGGTGACCCCATTAACCCGAAAAATCATGTCATCCCCCCCTCTCATCCTCTATCCAAATTTAAAATTATCACATTTTTAACCATATAAGTCATTTTCGTGTCAGATTTGTATTGTTTTGTTACTGTTCTTTATGTTTTATCATGTTGAAACTTTTTGTTGAATTTTATTTTTTCAATTATGTTTTTATTTTTTTATTTTTATTTTCTACCTTATTTGTTGTGTTTAATCTTCAAAATAGTTTAGATGTTTGGATTTTGTGTTAATAATAGGTTACTAACACAAAATCTAAACATCTAAACTATTTTGAAGATCAAACACAATAAATAACGTCGAAAATAAAAATAAAAAATAAACGAAATTCAAGAAAAATTTTCAAAATGATAAAACTTAAAGAACAATAACAACACAATACAAATCTGGCACCAAAACGACTTATATAGTTAAAAATGTGATCATGACGGATTTGGATAGATAACGAGAGGGGGAAAAGATTGACATAAATCTTCGGGTGAATGGGGGTCACCGAAAAACTCCGCTGAATTTTTTTTTGATGGATTTTGGACATAAAATTTATATCAAACGTTAGCCCTTGAGCTCTACACATATATGTAAAGGGTATGGAATGGGGATGATCGAAACATTGTAAATCTAAAGAAAAAGTGAAGATCTATATTTGGTTTTCTTAGATCTATGGATTTGGGATATGGATAAGGATGAATGATTTTTGCGACTTTTTGTAGAGGAGGGTGAAAGGAAGGGATGGTAGATTTTTGGAGATTTTTTTAATGAAATAGTACTGTCCTCCCCCGACTGTGGCGGCGGTTGTGTTGGCCAGCCGGTGGGAATGGTGGTAAAAAGGGGAGAGAAGAGAAAATAAATAAACATAGGGCCAAAATTCAGATTTTTGGGAGTTATTTTTTGTGTTTTATGGTACGGTCACATAAGAGACCTTGGATCAAAATATCATGAATGGTTGAGATTCAATCTTGAACATTTCTATTGGACCGGATCAAAATTGATTGGGTTATCAGAATTTGGTTTAAATCAGCCCAATTCAATGAAAATTTGGTCATTTGGGCCAATTGAAAAAAAATTCAAACAAAGAAAAAAACCAAAAATACAAATAAAATATACGAAAAATACATTACTATATATTGTATGAGTAAAATAAACATGTCAAAAAATAGGTGTTACAAGAGATAATCAGTGCTAGTCCACTCGGTGCTAAACACAAATGCCACAGAATAATTATTAATATTTACTTGTCTTATTATTCATGGAAATGCATAATTAGTAACCAATCTAATCTAGAGTTAATTTAGAATAACTCCTCAATATTGATTCAACTTAGATGAGAAAACCTTAACCATACTCTTTCCTAATCATGTTTTGAATAGCATGCGAGAAATCATTTCACAACAAAAACATCGATGTTTTACACTCAAAGCAACCTCAAATAATTCACATCAATTTTATAGAAAAACATGCATCGTTTCATCAATTTTTAGTTCATAAACTAAAATCACATTATCATGGTCTAGAAATCATTGATCATGCATGGGTTCATGGTTATTTAATTTAACAACATATACTTACTCCAATTCATGCATAAAATGATAGAAAATGATCAGTTGGATCATAATTAAAAAGAACCCATGAGATTGATTAAAACTCTAATTTCATTTAGAGATTCTAACTTGTAAAATTGGAAAATTTTGGAATCCTATGGAGGAAAAGACTCCATAGGTGAATACTATCATACCTTGATGTCAAAAATTGGAGGATTGGAGAGTTGTAGTTGAAACCTACTTCTTCTTATTCTTGTTCTTCTTCTTTATAAGTCTTGAGCAAATTTGGATAGGATGACTTCGGTTAGTTTTACTGGAATTTTGAGAATGAGTTAAAAAATGGTTAGGTTGCTATATATGGCTTAGGATAGAAGGTAAAATGACATAGTTTGTGCATTAGTCGATTAGGAAAAGACTAATAAGACCTTAAAAATAACTATCAACCACTATCTACGGTATGGATTTAGGGTCCGAAGGTCCTCCTACGGACCATATTGGTCAACCATAGAAAGTGAGCAGAGACTCTTAATTGGCCAATTTTTTTTACAAATCCTATGTGCGGTGCGCAGGTCTTGTTACAGACCATGCATACAAATTGTAGAACAAACTTTAAACTTTTAAATTTCACCAAGTTTGGGTTGACCTACAAGACCTATCTTCAAATCGTACGTGGAATAACCGACCGCCCTTGTGTACTATAAAAAGGGTACTAAGACTTGATTCAAAAAAATTATTTTTCCAATTCCTAGGATTTACATCTACGGTCCGTAGATGGGATCCATAGAGACATACAACTGCATTTTCCTTCTCTTCCAGATCCAAGGTGTTACACCAATTCCTCTAATCCTCTCAAATCTCCAATTCACATTCAAGTTAATCCTCTTGAATTCTCTCTCAAGTTCAAGGAAGAAATTTGGGGTTTGAATCTTCAAGTCTCATCTTGTCTCTTGCTTTGCTAGGGTTTGATTACAAAGGTATGTGAGAATTTACCAATGGATTTCATTCAACCAATGGGTCCCAAAAGACTATCAAGCCTTTAATTCCGTATCACCTAATTTGATTAGGTGAAACCTTCATGAGTTTTATAGGATATTGATTAAATTGTCAATTTAAGTCTTATTTTGCATGATTTGATTCAACTGCATGGCTTTCAACTGATTTTAATATGAACCCATGTAACATTGATGATTTTGATGATGAATTTATGAAGAAATCTTATGAAGATATGAATTATGATTTTATAAAAATCCACACATGATTTATGAAAACATATTTTGTGAACTAAGGTTGTTTTCAATATAAGTATCAACAAATTGTGTAAGATCTTCTTACTTATTTATGAAATCATGATTTGTGAAAAGTCTTCTCATATATGTATGAATTGTGCTTTAAAAGAGCTACTTTATGATGACTTATGATTGTATTGGTGTTCAAATGTGTTTTTTCAAGTATGATAATACGATTATGAATGTGTCTCATATGTTGTAATTTTACTTAGTACAGAGAGGGCTTTGAGATGGAGGCTCTCCCATTATTATAGGTCGGTTCTCTAGAATCAATCTCCATATACCAAATTACGTACCCTTGTAAGATTGTCTTAAGTGACTTAACTGGTGGATCCACAAATAGCATATGAATAAAACTTATGGAGATTACCTTAGCTATTATGACCCCCTTTTTTAATGGAGTGTTACATGAAATTCCATGTTATATATTGCATGGTCTTAGTGTCAGTTAACAGTAAATATCCCATAAAAGA
This sequence comes from Solanum peruvianum, assembly GCA_027705065.1. Classification (NCBI taxonomy): domain Eukaryota; kingdom Viridiplantae; phylum Streptophyta; class Magnoliopsida; order Solanales; family Solanaceae; genus Solanum; species Solanum peruvianum. The sequence goes on from JAKWJD010001763.1 coordinate 15,478,706, forward strand.
AACTATGTTATATTCTAAGGGTTTTACGAAAGCTTTCACTATGTTTAAAGTATGCACTAACCTTGTTTATGACTTACAATTTCTTACAGGATTTTTTCTCATGTTTTATCTTGGTCATGCATATCATGTTCATATTTTATGCATTTCCTCATACTTGGTACATTTTTGTGTACTAATGCATACTTATGCCTATATTATTTTAAATATATCCTTTTTATAGTGTATTCTGTTGAATATATGTAAATTTACTTGTGTAAGACCTCTCGAGGTCTTATATGCCATGTCATGACGTCTAGGGTATACTTTATGTCATGAAAAATTTGGGATTTGGAGCACAAAGCTTAGAAAAAGTCCTAGCATGTCTGACAAGGCGCGTCAAGTAGAGTTTTGCTCATAAGTGTGAAATATGTCACATTTATGAATAGTGGATACAAGGTGTTTAGCAAACTTCACTTCTTTCACTACTCTAAAGTTGTGTCATAGAGTCTATCTCTATAAAGGTCCTTTTCCTAACTCGTATCTGATACTTTTGAGGAAATGGCTACCTAAATGGCTTACGTGAGAAGGAATTCGAGTGAGAATGTGTAGCCCAAGGTTTCTCAAATTCTGGTTGATCCTTTGGCTGAACAAGTGAATCATGTTGAGTTTTGAGCTACTTTAAAAGTCTTGCCTGAAGCTATCACGACCTAAGCTAATTGAGAAGTTGTTAGTCCCGTGAAACCTAAATGTGAGTACAAGGGACTTCACTAGGGTGAATATACTAGAATTTTATATGTTAAAAGTCGATGAGGATCCTCAATAGTTCATTGATGATGTTTATAAGATAGTGGATATCATGGGAGGGTTGGTTTATAAGATGGTAGATATTGTGGGATTTTCATGGTGGATATGGCGAAACTGGTTTCTTATCAACTTAAGGTTGTTGCTTAAGTTTGGTTCTAATAATAAAAGGAAGAAAGGGCTATTGACGTGGGTCCACTTGATTATGAGAAATTCAAATGAGAATTTCTCAATCATTTCTTTCCCTTTGAGATGAGTAAAGCAAAGGTGTTTGAGTTCATTAATCTTACACAAGAAAATATGAGTGTGAAAGAGCACACTTTAAATTTCATTCTATTCGCAAAGTATGCTCAGAGTATAGTTGCCGACTCTACAACGAGGATGAGTAAGTTTGTGTCAAGTGTGTCCAAAATGGTGGTCAAAGAGTATCATACTGCCATGTTGATTAATGAGATGGTTTTGTCCTGCTTGATGACACACACCCATCAAATCAAATAGAAAAATCTAAAGAAGAAGTATAGGGAGTAAAAAAGGCAAGGATTGGTGATGGTGACTTTTCTCATTCTAGTTCATGTGAACATGGTTGTCTCCAATTCGGACAAAAAAATTCTAGCCAAGGTTCTTCCAGTGCTCTAGACCATACATTCACCAAGGATAGGGTGTCAAACCCCAAGCCTAAAAGAAGTGGTGGTAAATGGATCTTCTACTCCCGCTTGCCAAAGGTGTTGATAGAGTCACTTGGGGAAGTACTTAGCCGATATAGATGGTTGCTTTAGTTGTGAGAAGAGTGGTCACAAAATGAGAGTTACTAAGGGAAAGTATGGAAGACAATCTCAACCTAGTGGTTCCGATATAGGTGCTCCTCATAACAATTGATTGATTCTATACTTTTTAGACTCGACAGGATCACGAGGGTTCTCTGAATGTTGTGACTGATATATTAAAAGTATTTCATTTTGATGTATATTCTTTGCATGATCCGATGGTACATTACCATATGTTACTCCTCATGTGTCCATGAGATTTGATATTGGTTCTAAAATCCTTTTTAATCCGTTTTCTATCTCCACTCCCATTATTGTTTCTATTGTTGCTAAGAGTGTTTATAGAAATTGTCATATTTTTGTTTCTCATAGAGTCACTCATGTCGTTACGTAGAGCAATATTCAAGATTTTGATGTTATTCTTAGATGTATTAGCTTCTTGCATATTATGCTTCCATAGATTGTAGAATCCAGTTGGTAATATTCAAAGTTCCGAATGAACTTATCATGTCATGGAAAAGGGAAAATTGTGTTGTTAATCGTTAACTCATATCTTGCCTAAACACTGGAAAATGATTTTTAGTGGTTGCATTTATCATCTTGTTTGGGTTAGGGTTATGGATTCTGAACCCCTACTTTTGAGTTAGTTCAAATTTTAAATGAGTTGCCACAAGTATTTCCCAATGATTGTATCGATATTGTTTTTGAAAGGGAATAGACTTCACTATTGACTTTATCCCATATCCACATCCTATATATATATATATATATATTCTTGCTTATCATATGGATCCAACATAACTTAAGGAAATAAAGGATCATTTGAAAGACTTATTGGAATAAGAGATTCATTAGACTGGGTATCTCGCTATGGGGTTCTCCGATATTATTTGTTCGAAAGAAGGATGGTTCCTTACAATGTGCATTGACAATCAGCAATTGAATAAGGTTGCCATAAAGAATAAGTATCCTACAATAAGGATTCATGATTTAGTTGAACAACTCCAGGGGTTTAGTTACTTCTCCAAGATTGACCTTTGGTCGGGTTATCACCAATTGAGGGTGAAGAAAAATGACATTTGGAGGATGGATTTTCGAACACAATATGGTCATTATGAGTTCTTGGTGATACCTTTTGGTTTGAATAATTCCCCGGTGGTATTCATGGATTTGATAAATAGTGTCTTCGAGAAATATCTTGACATATTTGGGATTGTATTGTTTGATGATATTTTGATTTACTCACAAAGTGAGGATGAACATGTTGAGCATTTGAGGATTCATTGCAAGTTCTCTAAGGATTGTAACTATATTCTATTTTTAGTAAATATGTGTTTTGGTTAAGTTCTATTGCTTTCCTTGGCCATATTCTCTTCGGTAAAGGTATTCAAGCTGATCCTAAGAAAACTGAGATGTTTAAGAATTGGCTTACACCTTTGTCTGCTGTAGATATATAGAGTTTATTAGGCTTGTATGGTTATTATATAAGGTGTAACATCTCACAAATTGAAGTAACTAGGAAGAATCTAACAATTGGAAATAATCATTTTTGTAATGAACAAAAATCTGGAAATTTTATTAAGTTTGAATAAGTTGAATTTTCAAAAACTTTAAATAGCCATAACTTCTACCTCAGTATGAGTTATGTTACATACAAATATGGTAGGAAGGATCTTGTAATAATATTTCCAATGCCGCCAAGTTTGCATGATTCCGAGTTTGTATGAGTGAGCTATGCTCTTTGGAAGTTGGGTTGTTCGAATAAAAAAAGTCCAATCCGAATTTTAGAATGGTATTTTGGTATTTCCCATACCCTATTATTTTATTTGTTTTTGGATATTAAGTTAGGGTCTAATCAAAATTAGATCAGTTTATGCTTTTACCAAATATGCGGGTTAAGAGAAAAGAGAAAAGAGGAGAAGGGAGAAGACAAGCAAGAGTCGTCAAGATCGTCGAGTTTAGCTTGTGTATTTTGTCAAGGGGTGACCCTACAAGGTATGTGAGATCACATAACGATGGGTTAGTTCACCCTCGCTCCAATCATGCTTTATTTCAACGAATTTAAGTTCTTCAAAGTTTAGAAATTGATTCCTGATGGCTTTGTTGAAGTTCTGTTGAATTTTTGATTCGTTGAAATTGTTGAGGAGTTATTTGATTCAAATCCATGATTTTAGTTGTGTTTTCGAATGGAATCTAAAGTATATTGAGAGTATTGATGATTCTAAGCGTTTGGGGAAAGAACCAATTGAGTTTAGAGGGTTTAGAGATGAAAAACGAGAAGAAAAGTCGTCAAACGCATGGGGAATGGGTGGGGCGTCGCACCAGCCAGCACACCTCATAAAGAATTTTTGGACTTTCACCCTTGGGGCACCGCACCACCAGTGTGCCCCAGGTCTGGTTCTGATCTTCAAGGGCTGGTGCCCCGTGCCTCTTAAAGCGCCAGGGACACCAGTTCTTCTCATTTCCCCCCACCTTTTTGTACTACTTCCTTAGTGATGTACATATATTTTCTAGTTGATTCCAACACTCTAAGGTATATCTAAATATCATGAAATCATCCATAAACATGAGATCATAGACCTTGAATCCATAATTCAATTCAAGGAAAGATAAAATCAAAGTAAAGAGAAGTAAGAGTCAAGCCTAAAAGTCAAGAAGCAAGTTAAAGAGAAGTTTATAAAGTTTTCAAAAGTCTTTCACAAATGTTACAACTTTTTTAAGACATAAAGTTCAAGTTGAGTAAAGATAAAAAATCAAAAAAATTTGAAGTTCATTTCTTCAAAAGAGTATATCGGGACTATTTATTCCCAGAGAGTAAAAATGTTTTCACATTTAAACAAGAAAGGAAACCTTGATTTCCAAAGAGCTTTTGAGTTAGTTTTATGAAAAGTGTAATCAAGCAAGAGAGGAATCAATGATTTTCAAGGTAGCTTTTGAGATAAGTTTTTGAGCAATATCTCAAATCACGGAAAGAAATATGTCTTCAAACGTAAGAGATAGTATCATATTTTGGTAGTAGTATTGAGTATCGATATGGGGAAGAGTTCAGACAACTCACATCCCCCACAAATCATGTAGCCATCATGAGTATAAAAGGATCATACTTTTTAGATGATTCATTTTGTGCTTTTAAACATCGACTAGTGTATCCACTTAGTAGTTTAGGTTCTATACCCCCCAGCAAGGTATAGGAAGACCTTGGTAGCGTGAGGCAAAACACTATATCATCACGATAGATCTTAACTAATGATTGTCGGTTAGAGAAACTCCCACATAAGTAATTATATTTTTATATATACAATTTATTGTATTTTTACATACATTTCAGAGTTATGTGTATCTTTGTATACACACAGAGTTGACTTTATGTTTTGAAATTTTTTTCTTTATATTGCACTTATTTTAAACTACTTTATGTTGAAATGAGTTCATTTATTTTGAGTTGAGTTGAGCCAAGTAAGTTTTTCAGATTATTTTCAAGCATATGTTGTGTTTAGCATTCCAACTCGCATACTCGTGCATTCAATGTACTGATGTCATTTTTCCTGCATCGTCTTCTGATGCAAACTCTAGTAACCAAGATCAGCACGCAACACATTATGGATCCAGTGAGCACTCCAGAGTCAGTTTGTGAGTCTTCTTGCATTTCAGAGGACTCCTTTTATTACTTTCAGTTATTTTATTAGTTAATTAGGATGTTTTGGGGTTTGTCCCAACTTCAATCTCAATTGTTTTAGAGGCTTCATAGACACTCATATGTTATTTTTTTAGTCATTTTCATTGTCATAATCTTATGTTGATACTTGAGTTTGCGTTTATGGCCAAGTTGACTGTTTTTTATAACATTCCAAATTATTTCATTTTATTGGATTAAGTCTTCCGCTAAGTAAGTCAGACCAAGGGTTCCTTGGGGCCAACAATGGTTCTCGAGTGCCAGTCCCACCTAGGGTGTAGGTCGGGGCATGACAAACTTGATATCAGAGCTTAGAGTTAAAGATTACTATAGAGTCTACGAAACCGTATCTGTAGAGTCGTAATTATCGTTGTGAAGCGCTCCACCTCTATAATTAGGAGGTTGTAACACTTAGGACTATTTCTCATTTCTTTCACACTCGTATCATGCGTTAGAGTATGATCTCTAAAAGTTTCCTTCTAATTCGTGCTTGTGCATATTTTCAGATAATCATGCATCCAAGAAGAGCTATAAGCAGGTCGTCCTATTGGGACAAATATTGAGGAGCACGAGTTTCCAAATGCACCTAAAGTATAACCTCAAGGGGAAGTAACTAATGCTGAGTTTAGGGAAACAATAAGGTTTCTATGCTAAGTTGTGACTAAACAGGTTTGACAACAAAAAGGAGTTCGACAGGAAGATACTAATACTTCGAGGATCCGAGAGTTCGTGAGGATGAATCCTCTAAGTTTCACTGGTCCGAGCACTACTAAGGATCCAAAGAAATTTATTAAGGAACTGAAGAATATATTTGAGGTTATGCATGTTGCCAATACTGAGTGAGTTAAACTAGTTGTATATCATTTGGAGAATGTTTCTAGGACATGGTTTGATCAATGGAGAGAGGGTAGAGTTGAGGATGCAACACGTGCGAGTTGGGCATGTTTTGAAGAGGCTTTCTTGGGGTTTTTCTTCCCTCGAGAACTGAGAAAAGGCTAAGGTGCGAGAGGTCGTCACACATAGGTAAAATACTTAAGAGTCCATGACTATAGGTTGAAGTTCACCCCCAATTATCCCATTTTTCTCCGAAGATGGTTGCGGATATGAGAGTAGAATGAGCCTGTTCATTGCAGGTTATCCCGTCTATCTAGCAAAGAGGGAAGGGTCGTAATGTATATAGGTGACATGAATATCTCAAGGTTAATGTTCTATATACAACAGGTTGAGAAAGAGAAGCTGAGGGATAAAGAGGAGTTCAAGAACAAGAGATCTAAGACACGGAACAAGTCCGGACAACATAAGAGTAATACCAACTGGTCATCCTTCCAACATAAACAGAAGGGATCTGCTCTGTCATCTGCTAGTTCACCTGCACCTATGAACAAATGTGAGTACAATAGCCATAATTTCAAAGCTAAACCTACCTATTACCAAGGTAGCATGGAGCAAGGGAGTAGTAATCCTCCTGCCTACACTAAGTCTGGTAGAAACCACTTGAGTATTTGTCGTGAAGGATCCACTGGTTGTTTTAAGTGTGTCCAGAATGTTCATCTCACGGGGGAATGTCCAAAGAACAAGCAGGTTAATGGTAATAGGGGCAATAGAGCTCATTCTTCTTCAGCTGCTCCACCAGACAATACAACACCTATAGGGGTTACCTCCAACAATGCCGGAGGATCAAACCATTTATATGACATCAATAGTATCCAAGATTAAGGGGATTTGCCAGATGTGGTCAATGGTATGCTCTAAGTCTTTGACTAAACTATTTATGCTTTGCTAGATCGAGGAGCGAGTTTATCTTTTGTAACTCCTTATGTTGCTATGAATTTTGATGTTATTCCAGATCAACTTAGTGAATCATTCAGTGTTTCTACACCTGTTGGTGACTCTATTCTAGCAAAGAGAGTTTATCATGATTATCTCATTTTCATCAATTAGAAGAGTACCATGGCTAATTTAATTAAGTTAGACATGATAGATTTTGATATCATTCTTGGTATGGGCTTACTTCATGTCTGTTATGTCTAAGTTGATTGTAGAACTCGAGTTGTCAAGTTTTATTTTCAAATGAGCCTGTCTTAGAGTGGAAATTAGTTCAGTAGTGCCTAAGGGTCATTTCATTTCATACCTTAAGGCAAGGAAGTTAGTTTCTAAGGAGTGTGTCTATCACTTAGTCCGAGTTAATGAATCTACTGTTGAGATACCTCTTATCCAGTCAGTTCCAGTATAAAAGAGTTTGCAGCATCGTTCCAGATGATTTACTCGGAGTCCCTTCTGAGAGAGAGATAGACTTCTGTATAGATGTTCTCCTAGATACTCATCCTATATATTTTCCAACATATAGAATGGAAGCAGTACAGTTGAAAGAACTTAAGGAGTAGTTAAAATTTCTCTTTGATAAGGGTTTCGTCCGACTAAGTGTCTCACCTTAGGGCACTCCAGTCTTATTTGTGTGAAAGAAAGATGGTTTCCTTAGGATGTGTATAGATTACCCTCAATTGAAAAAGGTTACCATCAAGAACAAATATCCTCTCCCAAGGTTACCATATACTTGTTTCTCTAAGATAGATCTCCGATCTGGCTACCATTAGTTAAAAGTAAGGGAATGTGATATTCCAAAGACAGCCTTCATGACCCGTTATGGTCATTATGAGTTTCTGGTCATGTTGTTCGGTTTAACCAATGCAAACTACAACGTTCATCGACCTTATGAATAGAGTTTTCAAACCTTATTTAAATATGTTTTTGTTATCGTATTCATCGATGACATACTATTCTATTCAAGGAATAAAGACGATCATGCTAGTCATGTCAGAATAGTTCTCCAGACTTTAAAATATAGGGACTTGTATGTCAAATTCTCTAAGTGTGAATTTTTGCATGAGTCTATGGCATTGTTAGTCAGTTTTGGCTTGAGTCTATGGCATTCTTAGTGCACATTGTGTCCGAAGAGGGAAATAAAGTTGATATTCAGAAAAATAGAGGAAATGTAGATTTGGCCTAAACCCACATCTCCAACTGATATTAAGAGTTTCTTGGGTTTGGCTGGCTATTCTAGAAGGGTTTTTGAGGGGTTCTCATCTATTTCACCCCCTTTGACCAAGTTAAATCAGAATACAATGAAATCTCAATTTATTTAATAGATTTATCTTTATTGATTCAAGTCTTCCATTTAAGTACGCTAGGACAAGGGCTAGCTTGGGGCCAACAATGGTTCTCGAGTGTCACTCCCACCCAATGTGTAGGCTCGGGCGTGACAGAAGGTTAGTGGAAGAATTTTTCTCTATTGCTTTGCATTTGATGACATCTCAAAAGAAGGTAAAATTCTTAATGTTAGAAGATTCTAAAAAGAGTTCAATATTTGAAAGATAGACTCACTTAATCTCCGATATTAACCTTACTAAAAGGATTAAATGGCTTTGTAGCGTATAGTGATGTTTCAAAGATTGGACTTTGTTGTGTTTTGATTCAGTATAGTTGAAGGTGCACGAAAGCATTATCTGACCCATGACTTGGAATTAGCTGTATTAGGGTTTGCTCTAAAGACTTGGAGGCATTATTTATATGGTGTTCATATAAAAGTGTTTACCGACAACAAGAATTTGAAATGTGTGTTCACTCTAAAGAATTTGAATTTTTTCCAAATGATATTACGTCCTTTTTACTTCTCTTCTATAGTAGATGACTTGTTTTTCTTATTTCTTCGTAAAAAGATCATGAAGACTTGCTATCCTATAAATAATGAGCTTATTTTTAACACAACTGGTTCTTTTGTAAGATATTTGTTGCTCCCCCATATACACGCAAGTGTACGTGGTCGCGCAAGTATTATAGTTTCTTTTAGAAACGAGTTATCTTTCCCAAGGAATTTATGATCAACTTATATTCACACTTCATTCCACAATTAAAGAGAAAATTAACTATTTCATGAGTTGATAGTGTATGGTTAACTACGACTACTATGCACTAATTTAAAGTAAACAAGGATGAACGAATTTGATAATCTTTCAAGCAAGTTAAAAGCAATTCCAGAGTTGCATCATATAACGAATTAATGTCATGTATCATATTATCGGCTTCGAACTAACTTCAGATGTCAAATTACTATTTATAGGGTTGATAGTGTGATCCGGGTTCCACACCTCTCGTTTTCTACCCCAACTAGCTATCTAATTACATCGTTGAGCGGGGATGAATAGACTAACTGGTGAGCACATATATTTCATCCTATTTTATAACAAAGAAAGGTGTTCGTCTTCCAGGAGTCACTCCTGAACACTAATCTCCTCAATTTAATGATCGGATCGAGCTCACTATATTCCCTGGTCTATCTATTCTCTTCTATGGTCAATTCATGATTATACACTAGGTTTATTTATAGTGTGCATGCATAAAATAGTATAACAAGAATATAAAAGTAATTTAAATTGAAAACCGAAGATTAATTCATAAAACCTTAAATACTCAACAATCAATTCATAGCTACAACCCCAAAACTAGGGCATTTAGCCACTCATGCTCTTAGTAATCAACAAAAAGATAATTGTTCATAAACAAATCCGAAAAATAGAAGAGTTAGGGGGATTACAATCTTTATTTTTCCCTTCACACTAAACGAAAGTCGAACCCTAACTATGGAAGTCATAGGATCTATTTATAACAGTAGATAAAGTTAAGAAAAATCCTACTCAAAATAGAACTCCTATCTAATGCTTAAAACTTGGAAAAGTCGGAAAGTGGATGGGCAGCACGCCTCTATCGCGCCTAGCACATCAAGTACTCAGGTTATGCATGGTGCAGCGCGCCATCAGCACGCCTGAAAACATCCTCTACATGTCAAGCCTTGGCGCGGCGTGTCTAGAAGTGCACCTCAAAACTGGCTCTGATCGTAAGGCTTGGGCGGCGCGCCTGTGGTGCGTCTAGCCTAGGTACTTCTATTTTTAGCCATTTTTTCACCTCCGCATTTGTTACTTTTTCTTCGTTCCATCTCCGCTTTCTATGAGAGTTGGTGAAATCACTAATCATGTGTAAGTGCATATTCATCACAAGCAGCCACAAAATCAAGCTAATAAACTAAAGATCGCCCTTTAATACCATCAAAAATGGGAAACTATTGAATACTTAGTAGTATTTTTATATGCCTAAGATCAATTTTAAAAGGAGTTTTTGGCCAAAAACATTCTTCAACTATACCCCAAACTTAAACTACATCCTTAAAGTACCATTCTTGGCAGAAAACATCCTCCAAGTATATAAAAGTGTATAATTTTTATACTTCTGTTAAATATCGTAAAAAGCTAAGGGATCCTAAAAAAATATGAGCAATTTACGTGACTATTAACAAAAATTTTCCAGCATATTTTCATTACTTGTTATAAAAAGTTCCTGGAAAAATATTTGAAATATTAGGCATTATTGCTTACGAAATCAAAAAACATTTAGAAGTTGTGAGAGCACATGCATGATCTGCTTCTTTTCTCCTTTAGTAACGAAAAAAGACGGAGCTTAATTATCTTTATCTTTTTCATAGACTGTATTTTAGATGAATAAATTTTTGGGTCAACTTGATATTGAAGTAATCGAAATATTAATTATGTTTCACATTTGAGTTTCATTCTACAATATTAGAAGTGGAAGTCTCCAACAAACATCATTTCTAGCATATCCAATTGAGAAGAAACATATTTCAAATAATAATATTTTTAATATCAAACTACATGAAAATAAATGAAAAAACTATCAAATTAAAAAAATTGCATAATGATAAACTCAATTATCGAAAAAGTTCACGATAGCATTTTTGACGTATCTAAGAATAATGATTAGGAAATGACTTTATTTTTGTGCATTTGTTAGTTTTCTGAGAAATTTAAGTAGAATGATGAAAATTGTTCACTTTTAAATACTTGAAGGATGTTTAATGTTAAGAATGACACTTTAAGGATGTAGTTTTGGTTTGGGGTATAGTCTAAGGATTATTTTGGCCAAAAACTCATTTTAAAAGTATATTCATGTTTTCATTACTTATTTTTTTAGTATTAACCAATATCACAAGTCATCAAAAAATCCTCAAATACTCTCTTTCATATATTAATAAAAAGTCTAATTTATTACAAAACAATTGTTGCATTATTTCTTACGAAACATAAAACTCATTAAAAGTTTATAACTTTTGCACTCAAAAACAACTTATTATTCCAAGCTAACACATCACAATGCTTAATATAATTCACACACACGCGCGCGCGCGCGCGCGCGCACACACACACACACACACACACACATATATATATATATATATATATATATATTGACTGGGTGTGTAACGCGTGGGAATCTGCAGAACAGTTCGGGTCAATCCTGAAGAAAGCTAAAAAGCCATTCCCAGTCCTCTCGTACTAGGGAAAGGTCCTCTCAAAGCTCTAACGCCCACACCGGATATGGAATGAACTGTCTCACGACATTTCGAACCCAGCTCACGCCTATCATCTAAAGCAAACTCGAGGATTGGTATCTTGCGCGCTAATTTTATTGATCTCGAGTGCTTTGGTTTTGCAAGCTTGTGGTTTATTGCGCCCTTTATAAGCTTTACAAACGTATGCTATAAAATTCTGATAATCCTGCAATTAAATGTAAAATATATTCATTCATATCATACGCGAAAGAATACAAGACAGAGAAAGAGAGAGAGAGAGAGGGGACTAACTTCTTGAAGTGGCTGATTATTTACTAGCACCCATGGTACAAACCTATGAGCAGGTTTCAGTTTTGTAGTTTCATCTGCGTATGCTGTCTCTAGCTGTAAGTACATTTTACATTGGAAAATTTATCAATTTCTACTTAACTAAAAACAAAAAAAGTTACAACTAACTTTGACAGACATACTTCTTATTTTTTGAGTTTTGAAGATCAATATTCAATAATAGTGAATAAATTCAAATTTTTAAAGAAGTAAGCCATTTAAAAGTATTTAACAAACAAATAAGTTATATTTAAAAACGAGGATTTGTTTTACCCACATGATCTTTTATTTTAATAAGCTAATAAAAAATGAGAACTTTTTTATAGACTTGAAATCTTGATGGAATGTATGCGTCCACTAACTATGACAAGACTAGGTCCTTTATACAATCAAGAAGAGGAAAAGTAAATACTAGAAGTCAAGAGAAAACACGAGACTTTACGGGTTTGTTTGGTATGAAGGAAAATATTTTTCAATTTTCTCATGTTTGGTTGGGTCAAATGTTTTCAAAATCAACTCATTTTCCTCAAATTTAAGGAAAATGACTTCCCTTCAAAACTTAAGGAAAACATTTTCCAAAACTCTCTTCCAACCTCCCCTACCCACCCCACCCCCTACCAGCCCCCAACCCCTAAAAAAATTATGTTTATTTTTTAATAAATATTTTCAACTTCAAAATTTCATTTTTTTCAACCCTATTCTCAAGCCCCACCCCCACCTCCTACCATCCTCCATTCCTAAAAAAAACAATTCAAGTTTGATTTTAAAAAATATTTTCAACTTCAAAAATTCCTTTTTATCACACCTACCCTCGACCCCCCACTCCCCCAAAAAATTAAGTTTGTTTTTAAAAAATATTTTTAACTTCAAAATTCCTTTTTTAACACCTACCCTCGACTCCACCCCCACCGCAGCTACCACCCTCCCCCCTTCAAAAAAAATATAAGTTTGTTTTTTAAAAATATTTTTAACTTCAGAATTTCATTTTACACCCCTACCAGCGCTCCCCCCCTCCCCCCCAAAAAAAGTATTTTTTTTCAAAAATCAACTTCAAATTTTAATTTTTTCACTCTTACCCTCGAACCCTGTATCCCCAACCCACCACGAAAAATATTTTAAGTTTGTATTTTTCAAAAAATTTAACTTCAAAACTTATTTTCTATCTAGTATTTCTCAAAAATATTTTTCACTCAAAAATCAAACACAAAAATATTTTTTCAGAAAATATCTTCTACTCACCAACCAAACATGAGAAAATAAGTAAAATATCTACTTATTTTCCAGGAAAACATTTTCCTTCACATCAAACACACCCTACGTGGAAATCTCGTTGCTCTAGGGAGTAAAACCACGACCTGTCACACTAGATTTTCAAACTATTTTCATTAGTCTTCTCGAGCAAAAGTGAAACACAAATTACAACTAAAAATGAGATTAAACTCTTAATCTCAACACTAAGTAATATGCCTAATATGCCTATTACTTACTGAGCCTAAGAAATGCATCCATTGCCCACTATATTAATCCTCACTAATTAATATAAACTTTAACCGTAAGACACAAAGTTATCTTTAACAATGTTCTTAAAATGACTCACACAAAGATTTGAAACGTTTCTAATAAGAGTGAAATGAACCCCACAAGTTTAATATAATACAAGCATTAAAAACAAAAAGCCTACAAAAGCACTTCCTGCAATGATCAGGTCCCTTGTTGTTTATTTTTTTTTATGCTTGATTTCTCTCTCTTTGAATGAATAGTCATGTTAGTTATTCGCATTTTGATTATATCAACAAAAAATAATGATTGACCATTGGAGAAACAACCTCATCTATTTCTATTAGTTATGTACGATGACGACTTCACCAACGCACTATCAGGACATCATTTTAGATGTACAAAATATTGCCCTGGACGAGAATAGTACATTGCAGAGGACAGGGTTCCTGCATTTATGAGGGTCCATCAAATCATCTGAAAACTTATCAAAACTTATTTCACGTAATGACTAATGCAATAGTTTTATTTTAATTTTCTAATAGGTAATTAAAATTAAGGTGAATGACATTTGAGAGATTTTATGATTTATCGAGCACAATATGAATGTAAATCATATTTATCAATAGAACTTTTTTGTTCCACTTAACCTTTTTTTTTAAAAGAAAATTCATTAATGTAGTTAAATTTTTAGATTAATAATATAACACGGACATCTAATTATTATCTTTCTACAACTTGTCATTAAATATGAAGATATGATACAACCTAATCTTTGTTATCTTGGATTATAATTTATTGCTATTATATTACTCGAGTAACATATCAAGAGGAAGATGGGGAAGATGTGGTACCAAACAATAGGAATATTAAGTTTTTGTAAAGTTTATTGCATAATAATATTAATTAACTACCAACATAATTATTGTCTATGTAATATTGTTTTGTTGATTTTATCAGTTGAGATCTATGATGAGTAATTATTTGCCCTGAGTTTCTTACAACAAATAGATTTTTGTTTTAGGAAAAGGTTTAGGATTAGCTATTCCTATTGGTAGGAAAAGTTTTTGGACTCTATAAATAGAAGTTTGTTCCTTCTAACTTAATCAACATTCACAATGTAGTCCTAGGGGTTTTGAGATGTTTGGTTATGGGAAGAATTTGTGGGATACAAGTTTGATACGTTATCACTTGTGTAAATTTCCCATGTATTCCGAGTGAATTGGTCGAGGTTAATTCTCTCTATAATTTGTACTCTAATATTTTTAATGGATTCCTCATCTTATTTGTGAACATAGGTCGATTGACCAACCATAGTCTTTCGAGGTTTGCTTTGCTAGCTTCCGCGTTACACCTAATTATTTTGGTCCTAACACTGTATGCATGCTTCTAAGGAATGACAAGGAAGAGACAAAATTTTGTTCACTTTTTCTTAATTGTTTATATGAATTTCAAGTCACTTAAAAATTCATCCAAGAAAATGACTACAAATTCTTAACTCGAGAACAAATCAAGACTACCTAGTATGGGATAGAAAATAACTAAGAAAAGTAGTTAAAGTAATCGCATTTGATAGGTTTTAAGATGTTTTGATAATCCTCACAAATGTAGGGACCCGATCCTCTAGGGAGTGTTCTCGCCCTGGGCGATATGTTGTACAACTGGAAAGGTGTCCTGTAAGTGGATACTTAACCTATAGAAACAGATGAGGTTATTTGTCCAATGGTCAATAAATCTTTTTGGTTGATATAATCAAAATGAAAAACAACTAACTATTCTATTCATTCAAAGAGAGAGAAATCAAGCATCAAACATAATATAAAGGAAGGGACCTGATCAACACAAGAAGTGCTTTTTGTGCAGGCTATTTGTTTTTTAATGCTTGTATTGTACTGAACTTATAGAATTCATTTTCCTCTTGTTAGAATTGTTTCAAATCTTTCGGTGAGTCATTGTAAAAACATTGTTAGAGTTAACTTTGTGTCTTACATTAAAGTCTATATCAATTAGTGAGGATTAATATAGTGGGCAATAGAAGCATTTCTTAGGCTCAGTAAGTAATAGGTTATATTATGTAGTGTTGAGATTAAGAGTTTAATCTCAATATTGGTTGTACTTTGTGTTTCATTTTTGCTTGATAAGATTAGTAAAACTAATTGAAAATTATGTGTGCCAGGTCGTGGTTTTACTCCCTTGAGCAAAGAGGTTTCGACGTAAAGTCTCGTGTGTTCTCTTTACTTTCAATATTTGCTTTTTTGCAGCTTAACTATACTAAGGACTTGACCATGCCATAATTAATGGACGCCTAATTCCATCAATTGTTATTAGAACAAGATTTGTCTAACTGTTAACACCAAGCGAAAGAAGATCATGGAGGAATGGTTGCTCCACAAAATATTGAAGAAGGTTAGTCTACCACTTATCCACTTAGATTCAACGACCAATACAATGGATGCTGGAAAATATGAATGCAATATTACATTATGATGGAAGACAATGAATTGTGGGATGTGATACTCGATGTGCCTTACATTCCTACCAAGGACTTGAAGGAATGAGATCTCACTAGAGTAATTCAAAGTCCAAAAGAGAATACGATGCAGTTTGTAGAAAGAAAATAAAAAGAATTATAAAGCTAACAAGTTACTGGTCTATGGCATTGGTGTAGATGAATACAACATAATTTCATCCTATGAGGGTGAAGAAAATCTGGGATTACTTGAAAACAACCCATAAAAGAACAACTCAAGTCAAAGACTCCAAGGTGGACATGTTAGCGACTCAATATGAGAATTTCAGTGAAAGAGGGTGAAACCATCCATGAGATGCACACCAAGTTTACCTCCATCAAAAATGAACTGAGGTGCCTTGGTGAACTATTCTTCCAAGCAAGCAGGTTCGAAAAATTCTCAGAGTTCTTCCCAAATCACGGAAAAGCTAGGTAAATGCCATAACTAAGCCAGAGATTTGAAGGTTCTCACCAAGGATTAATTTATTGGGAATCTGTAGACGTATGACATGAACAAACAATAGGAGTCTTTGAAAAAGGAAGGAAGAAAAGAGAAGTTTGTAGCCTTGAAGGTGTGCCAACATGATATATCTGAAGAAGAAGATGAAATGACCTATTTGAATAAAAGATCTCAAAAAATAGTTAGAAACATGGAGGTTTTCGGAAGAAAGGAACCACCAATAGAACAACTGATGCTAATGACATCTGTCACAAGTGTGGAAAGCCATGTCATTTTATGAGAAATTTCCAGATCCAACAAACCTGAATGGCAAGAAATCAAACCTAGACAAAGGGACATGATCCCTTACCATGCTAAGATAAAAGCCTATGCAAATCAAGCTGTAAAGGACTTTGCAGCATGGCAAAACACCTTCGGTGACTCTGAAGAGGAAGAACATACAATGAATCAAATATCTTCGACTCACTTTTCTCACTAATGGTTAATTTGATGATGAATAAGACAAGGATGATGTAACTCTTATCAATCTTAAAAGTTATTTAGATACCTTATAAATTAAGAGATTGAGAAAACTTCTTG
Organism: Solanum peruvianum; assembly: GCA_027705065.1. Classification (NCBI taxonomy): domain Eukaryota; kingdom Viridiplantae; phylum Streptophyta; class Magnoliopsida; order Solanales; family Solanaceae; genus Solanum; species Solanum peruvianum. The sequence continues at coordinate 15,495,713 of JAKWJD010001763.1, forward strand.
TTGTTTTGATTGACTATGTTAATGAAAGAACAAATGAAAATTTGTCTCTAAGTCAAAATTTTCATAAACCTCTTTGGCGATGAAAAAATCGCCCTTATTTCACAGCTTTTTGATATGAATGTTAGGCTGAGTATTCTCAAAGCTGAGGATCATCAACTTCATGAGGTACCTGGTACCTCTGAGACTGGAAAGAAAAAAACTCAGCAGTTTTGAACTTGATCTAGAGGAAAGCCGAAAACTTTCTGAGTCCAAACTAGTCGCTTCTCTTGAGAGGAACTCACAACTAGTAAGAGACCTAAGTCAAGTCAAGAAGAGATAAGTCACTCCTTGAAATGGACTGACTCTTCTAAGATTCTTTCAAACTTCGCTAATCAGAAATTTAACAGTAAAAAAGTTTTGGGATTTTAGAGGATGAAATCTCCATACAACCCTCACACCAAGTATGTGTCAGTGTTTGACAACCTATTGTGTACTCATTGTAGTAGAAACGATCACTTGAAAAGAAATTGTGAATCTTTGAAAAAAGTAAAAGAAAATCAAGAAAGTTTCTTTAAAACTAGAGAAAGAAAGAAGGAAAAAACAAGGTACCTAGTCCTAAATATCACTTTAACAAGAATACTTTGCCTCCTTGGACTATAAGGTTTCTTATCAAACCTGTCGACAATTTTTGGGAACTCCATCTCAAGTGGGTTCTTAAATTTAACAAGTGATTATTTTGCAGAAGAGAGGAATCAATCAATGTTGGTTCATGGACAGTAGTTGCTGAAAGCATATGACTGGAAAAACTCAACTCTTTCTCTTTTGAAGCACACCAAGGTTGTGGTGTCATTTAGAGACAAGAAAAAGTGATTTATTCTCGGTATTGGAAAAATTGGAAGTTCTCTGGAATACTCCATAGATAATATGTACAATGTAAATGGGTTGATGTACAACTTACTCTGTGGTCTCAAATATGTGATAAAGGAAATGAAGTAAGATTTGTGTCAAATCTATGTATCATCATTAATCTTACTTCCAACAAGGTCATTCTTAGTGCAAGAAGAGTTAAGAACATGTATGTTACAGATTTGAATTCTATAGCATGAGATAGTCTCACATGTCTTAGTGTCAAGTCTTGTATTCAAATCTGTGGCACAGAAGACTGGGACATCTAAGCTCATCTCTGTTGAACAAACTAGTTGCAGGGGATCTAATCCGTGGACTATAACGGTTCTCTAGAAAACAAAATTTGTGAGGCTTGCGTAAGAAGGAAGCAAAGAAGATCATCTTTTAGGTCAAATAAAGGTGTCACCGCAACCAATCCATTAGACCTTCTCCACATGGATATTTGCGGACAAATGAGAATTTAAAGCAGATGTGGGAAAAGATACATCTTTGTGATTGTCGACGATTTCTCTAGATTCACCTGAAATATGTCCTTATGAAGAAAAGATTAAACAAGTACAGTATTGATGACTTTTACAAAGGGGATTCAGTTGAAGCTAAACTGCATAATTGCTAGTAATCAGATCGTGGTGTAGAGTTTAAAAATGCCCAAATTGTAGGCTTTTGCGTATAACATTCAATTAATCATAACTTCTCATCTCCAAGAACTCCTCGGCAAAATGGTGTTGTTGAAAGAAAAAATAGGATCTCGATGGACATTGCCAAAACTATGCTCATAAATTCAAGACTTACAATGAATTTCTGGGCTGAAGTAGTGAATACGACTTGCTATGTCACTAAAGAATGTCTCATTTGGTCAATGCTTAAGAAAACTCCTTATGATTTGATAAATGGAAGGAAACCATCAATAAGTTCTAAAGGCTTTTGGTTGTAAATGCTTTGTGTTTAACAATGGGAAGGATGATCTTGGCAAATTCGATCCAAGGTTTGAGAGGATTATTTGTGGGGTATTTTTCGTCAAGCAAAACATAAAGAATCTACAACAAAAGGACCATGTGTACGGAAGAAAGTGTACATGTCATCTGTAATAAATCGTTTGAGTTGAAAATTTTTGAAGGAAAAGAGGATCTTGAACTTGATGAGTTAATGCAAATTCAGAGTGACAACCTAATTCAAGAAGCTGTGATTGAAATGATTAGAATAAAGAGAAGTCTGCAGAACCCATGGAAGTACTTGGACTCTCTAATACCCTCGGTGTTTCTTATGAAGAAGAGATTCTTAATGAAGATTTTGAAGAAGATTAACCTGATAAGGAGATAATAAAAGAAACAGGATGGAAACATCAATGTCGTAATCCTTTGAACAATTGGGTTCTCCCCTTGAATGTGGAACTCAAACTAGATCCAAGGCAAGAAATCTAGCTGCTTTCTTAGCTTTTATCTTTGCCTTTAAACCCAAGAACATCAAAGAAGCCTTGCAGGATGCTGACTAGGTGAACTAAAAGCAAGAGGAGATGCATAGTTCGAGAGAAGAAGAGTGTGGCACCTGGTCCCTAGACCTCCCAACAGAACCATTATTGGGACCATATGTGTTTTCAGAAACAAGCTAGATGAACATGAAATTATCATAAGACATAAGTCAATATTATTAGTGTTAGGCTAGAGTCATTAGGAAAAATCAATTATGATGGCACTTTTGAACTTGTAGCAAGAATGGAAGCCATCACAATTCTAACAGTCTTCGCCACATACATGGAATTCAAGCTGTTTCAAGTGGATGTGAAGAGAGCCTTAATGTGTAATTACTTGAAAGATAAGGTTTATGTGAAACAACCTCCAGGTTTTGAAGATGTTGATTTACTGAATCATGTGTTCACTATACATTATATGACTTGAAGTAAGCACCTAGGGCCTGGTATGAGCGATTATCAAAATTCCTTCTAGATAATGGGTTCAATAGTGGAAAAATTGACAACACGCTGTGCTTGAAGTCTAGAGAAAATGAGCTTCTAGTGGTGCAAGTCTACATGGATTATATAAGTTTTGGGGCCACTTCAGACCAAACCACTTGTGCAAGGAATTTGCAGCATTGATGAGTAGTGAGTTTGATATGAGCATGATGGGAAAACTTACCTTTTGTTTTGGATTTTCAAATTAAACAACTTCCTAAGGTACTTCAATCTGTCAAGAGAAATACATTAGAGAACTACTCAAGAAATTTAGCATGCAGGACGCCAAGATAATTGATACCCCAATCAGCACAAACGTTGAGCTTGATAAGAATGATACAAGAACTGATGTTAACCAAATAATGTATAGAGGAATCATTGTATCTATTCTCTATCTCACTGCAAATAGGACTGACATAGTGTGTTCACCATGGGATTGTGTACCATATTTCAAGAAGTTGTGAAAGAGTCACACTTAAAGGCAACTAAGAGGATCTTTAGATAATTAAAAAGAACTTAGTACCCGATCATATTCTATCATTTTGGAGACTCATTACATTTGATTGGATGTGCTGACGTTGATATGCAAGTTTTCTTATTGACAGGAAAAACACTTTAGGCATGTCACCTTTTCTGGGGTCATCACTGATCTCATGGGGAACTAAAAAGTATAATCCAATAGCTTTATCTACTGCTGAAGAGGGTTTGTCATTGTTGCCTCATGTTGTGCTAAACTCTTGAGGATCAACTTGAAGATTTTGGTGTCCTCACAAATATTAATCCTCTCATGTATGACAACACAAGTGCAATGAACATGACAAAGAATCTTGTTCATCAAAAGGGGACTATGCATATTGATGTGAGACATCACTTTCTGAGAGACAATGTTGACAAGGGAAATGTAGTGATGAGATACTGTAAGATAAAGGATCAAATAGCTGACATCGTCACCAAGGAACTGAGCAAGGAGAATTTTTTCAAGAACATATTGAGTTTGAGGATACACAAGCTTAAGTGATTTCACAACAAGTTTGCACAAAACCACCTTTTGGCTCTAATGAAGACATGTTTTGTACTTGTTATATTTTTCATAGTTTGTGAATTCACTCTTGGTACCTTACTGAAGGTATGGCTAAATGAATATATATTCATAACAGGCGACATAGTCCCCCTAAAGGTTAGTATCACTTTACTACACAATTTTCTGTCAACGGTAACTGCCACGTGCCATTTCCCTATTTGTTATGTCAGTTACATATGTGTTTTCAATTTAAAAACTGAAGGTCACTACTGTTTAAGGACCCATACAAGCTTATATTAATCATTTGTGTGATTAAATAAATCAAATCCTTTATTTTTTTCTTTGAACTTTGTCCCTACATTTCAATTGTGTTTCTCCTTTCTCTTGAGAAAATGTCAAATCCGTCTTCTCCCAAGAAATTGAAAACCCTAGTTCATTAAACTTCTCCATTCTTCCCTCTAAGGCTTCTATCTCTACTTCGGTGTGTGGTCTTGGTGAAATTGGTGAATCTCTCACACCCAAAAATGAAGTTTAAGAGTCTAATGTACTTAACATTGTAGACAACTTGTCTTGTTCTCTAACGCTTGTTCTATCAGAGAAGGACTCTCAAAATTTTGAGGCCCAATTGGTTTTTAAACCTGAGACACCTACTGAAGATCTGGAGGTTGTATCTCAACCAGGATCAATGTCCTCTGCTATATGTAAAAGGTTTTTCTACGAGTATTTGCCTGAAGGAAAGGGTACCAAGTCTAACATACTAGCTACTGCAGAGGACCTAGTGGCGGTGCAAAGTCTTGTATCACTCAGAGAAGATATTGAAATCATTCTTTTGGAAGAGGAGTACCGGTCGCTGGAACTTTTCACTCATAGTCTTGAACCTATATCTTACCAACCCTTGAAACATTAGAAGTTAACAGTGAAGCAGAGGATGAAAAATCTCCTCTTGTTTGGTCTAGAAGAGGGGTTAGGGGATAAAATGCTTCAAATGTGGATGCATCAGATCTTGGAGAACCTGAAGTTGTTCTTGAGGTCAGAATTGCAAAAGAATCTCCTGAATTAGAGAAGAAAACAAGAGAAAAGGAAAGGGAAAAATAGTTAAATCTTCAAAGAGGGGGAATGGGAGAAAATATGTCAAAAGGGGGTCTACTCAAAAGCGAATGGGAGATGCCATAAATGCCAACAAGGCTCAGACCGTAAGAAATCGACAAGCAAGAAAGTTTCACAATTTACTTAGTGAAAATCCCATAACAACTAGGAGATAAGATCTAGTGATACTGAGTCTTAGGACATTGTTAGGGCAGTGGCGAAAAGGCGGAAAGAAGTGGAGTAAAAACAAATTAAGGCTAAGGGAAACCTTAAATATGGGGGAAAAAATCATCCGTAAAAAGGGTCAGGGTCATTATAAGGGCTACCTCATAATCAAATTTGCAAAGCAACAAGATCAGACTTCCCAGATACAAGTTGAAGGAAAGGTATTGACAAGGAAGGAACTTATTGCAGAACTTGAAAACCAGAAAGTCCTAAATAGAAAGGTGTTTGACACTAACATACTTCTTGACATAGTGTGTGCACTCTTTATGACACTGTCTCCTTGAAAAATTGAGAGCTTTTGGTTGAATGTCCAACACCATATCTACATGATCTAAAAGTACGTGATTTCTACTACAAAATGGAACTCTTTGATGATGGAGGCATTTAGACATCTGTACGTGAGGTTAAGATTTCCATAAGTGAAGAATTTTAGGAATTATACAAGGAGTTCCCTATCAAGGGATCCAGTTAATTGAAGGGTGCAAATCCTCTGACGATTTTCTTTCAACGGGTCACCAAGCATGGGGTTATGAAGTGTGAACGTCTTCCTAAGAAGTTTAGAGAAGAGTGCCCATTGTGTTTTGAGTTTGTCAATAAGGTGGTCGTGCCCAGGTATGAAAAGAGGGCAATGGCGTTTGCAGCAGATCTATTTCTCATAGAGCAATTGGTTGAACTTGAAGTTATTAGTCTTCCTAGATTATGCTCAAGAACATGCATAGAGTTATGACATGGAAAATGCCAAGCATGGCATACCCTATGGGTACTTATTGAATCAAATGTTTGAACATTTTGGAGTGTCTCTTGGGAGGGGAGTACCAGAATCTGTAGAGTAAATGTTTTTTGCAGCCACAATTTTAAGGGTAAGGTCAAAGCCAAGTCTCAAGTCTCTGCACTCTTTTAAAAACACGAAACTCTCAAGCGTGAGTTGGATGATTTCAAAGAAAGCTTGAGTGCAAATGACGTAGAAATTGCTCGCATGAGGGTCCAACTTTAATAAGCTATCTCTCAAGGGCCTGATACTAGTGCCGACAGTAAAAAGAAAGTTGAAAAGTTCACGACTGAGAATGAACAACTACTTAACTCAAATGCCTCAGTTAATGAGGAATTCCAGACTCTCAACAAGCAACTTATTGAGGCACATGTCGATACTAATTCTCGCTTGAATCTTGTGATGCATTCCTTCTCTCTCCCCTCCATCCAAAAAATGTCTATTGTTTAAATTCTTAATTCTTCTTGTGTCTTTTGTTGTTACCCTCTCTTAGTCTAGTGGCAAATGTACTATTTTGACTGGACTCTGTGGCCATTATTATGATCTAATATGATTATCTAATTTGCGTTGTTTGGTATGCTTTTGTCTTCTCTATGTCTACCTGCATGCTCATGTACTTTGTGGTCATGACCTTGGATTCCTAATGATTTTGCATAAAACTTTTATATGTTTACTGTTACTCCTTTTCAATGATGTCAAAAGGGGGAATTAACTGTGAATAAGTGTGTTGAAATTAGAGCATGTTGACGGGGGAACTTGGTGATAGGTGGAACTGATAAATTGAATGAATATAAACTCATGTGAGGTGGTTTTTTTCCATCATCAAAAGGGGGGAAATTATGTAATTCAATTGTTTTACTGATCCTAACAAATGCAGATTCCCGTTCACTGGTAGAGTGTACTCGCCTAGGTACAATATGGTGTACAATTGGAAAGTTGTCTTGTTAGGGTGTTGGTGAAGCAGTCAGTGTACTTCACCAATGGAAATGGACGAGGTTGTTTGTCCAGTGTTCAACAATTCTTCTTGATTGATATAATCAAGAGACAAAAAACTTGACGATTCATGCATTCAAAGAGAGAAGCAATCAAGCCTAAAATACGAAAATACAAAAAGGGACCAGATCAACTGAAGAAGTGATATCTATGTGTGTTTTTTTTTTTTTGAATGCTTGTAATGTGCTAAACTTGTAGGATTTGTTTCATTCTTATAAGAAATGTTTCAAACCTTTATGTGAGTTAGTATAAGAACATTGTTAGAGTTAACTTTGTGTCTTACTGTTTGAAATTTATATTAATTAGTGATAATTAATATATATAGTGCGCATTGGATGCATTGCTTTGGCTTAGTAAATCATAGGTGTATTATATAGTGTGAGATTAAGATTTTAAACTCATTGGTGTAGCTTAAATCTATATTCACTTTTGCTTGGAGATTAGTGAAAACAGTTGAAAATCCTGTGTGACGGGTGGCAGTATTACTCCTTTGATAAATGAGGTTTCCACGTATAATCTTGTATGCCTATTTTACTTCCAGTCTCTTACTTTCAGTATTTTAACTTAAGCAAAGGACCTGGTTCTGTGATCACTAGTGGACACATACATTAATCCAACAAATATGTTTATACTAATTTTGAATTTTTTCCAACATTTATATCAACATTTTGACCAAAATCAAGGCAAGTTAGAGAGACGAGTGTAACTAGTTTTGTTCTTACCTGATATCCAAGTCCATTATTGTAGCAATTCTCGATGGGATTTAGGCTTAAACCAGTTGAACCAAAACAAGATTGCCATGATGAGTGTTTGTTTTGCAGATGCAATTGTTCTATGCAACTTATTAGCTTGAAATGTGTCTCCTATTTTATCATTTACACCAACAAATAACTTGTGGAATTAGTATAAACCTTTGAGTTATTAAATATATAAATATCTGACGCTTTTATATATTGTTCTTATATAATGTTGGCTATTTTTGCACTTAATATTTTGGAATTAAAAATTTATTATATGATACTCCTCCGTCTCTTATTACTAGTTCATTTTTTAACTGAGACACCTATTAAGAAAATAATAATTGGCATAGTGAATTTACTATTTTATCTCCCTATTAATTATGAAGTGGATAAATTAAAATTAAAATTTTCAAGAAGTTCTGTTTTTTTCTATGTAATTAATTGAAAGTATAATAGGTAAAAAATTTGTCCTTTCTTGATTTATCAAAATGAACAAGTAATTAGGGACGGATGGAGTATGTATTAGCACACTAGAACAATTAAAGTATTTAGTGGCAATAAATAAAGGATTTAGTGAAAATAAATAGCGTCAATAATCTAATATTGGGTGTTATAACCACCACTATATATATATATATATATATATTGCTAAACATTTTACCAACTCTGAATGCAATAAGATTAACTCAAATACCATTAAATATTTTTGAATTATTTGTTATTGTCACTTAATATCTCTTTCGGTGTAATAACATGTGTTACATACCAGATTTGACCAAACCTTGATAGCACAAGCTTCCACTGTGTTTAGCTGACACTCATCTGTTCCATGCTGCATGTTACATTCAACCATCAAATTGACATGCAAAAAATAAAATAAAATGGAACAGAACAGAATTCAGTTACTAAGGAAATTGGAGAGATTTAAAAGTTTGGGTAGAATCAGTGATGAACGAAGGATTTAGCATAATTAGTAGTGTTGGTCTATTCAGTGGTTGAGTCGAAATTTATATTGAATGTCATAATATAATAAAAAAAAGACATGCATAGAAATAAGAAAAGTCAACATATAAAATATACATAAAATCTAAAATTTTAATCTAGCTAAACATTATATTTTTCTGACGAAGGGATGTAATTTTGACACCCATTAGCAGGTGGCACTTGGTCTATGGTCACAATATAACTTTTATACGGCTCTTTTGTGTATGGGGCTATGACTAGTTCTAAGATGATAAAGTCTTTCTTTCTTAAATTATCTGTTGAATCAAAATCAATATATAAAATAAAACGGAGTGAGTATTTTTATAAATTAAGTACTAAAATATTTCAGCAAAGCGATATTCGATGTTAAAGCTTCACAACTCAGGCCTAAGCAAGTCTATAGGTTAAGAAGGTAACAAAAATAACCAAAGTCTACAAGATGAAGGTTGGAAAGGGGTACAATACCTTGCGTTTGACCATAGATTTTGAAAGTCATTTTCAAAATTTATCGTCACATATTTGTTTAGCCATTAAATATGACAAACATGTGAAAATGTCATCTTCAAATACTTTAAAGTTTGCAAAATACATGTTCAAACACGATTTCACATCCTCATATTAAAAAATTTATGATTAAACAAAAGCTGACGTACAAATTTAGAGGAAATAGGGAGAAAAGAAATGGAACCTGACAAATCCAGCTAGTATTAGGTGCAATCTGAGTATTACCCCAAGGAACAAGCCTAAGATTCACAATTGAACCAAGATCGGTTTGGAGAACTTTAACTAATTGGTTCACAATGAAATCTGCACAATATGGACACAGAGATTCATAATACAAGGACAAGTTAACTTTGTCTTGTGAACACACATGACATTGAAATGTGAGTAATGGAATCAAAACAAATGTAATGATAATTCTACTTATTTGATTATGAGATGCCATTTTTCCCTTATGGAACTTTCTTCTTTCTACCTTTAATTATTTATCCTTTTTATGTACTTTAAAGGTTCTTTAAAGAAAAATTAATTTGTATTAAAAAATTTGCTATAGCTTTTACATCCCATTCCTCACCCCACCTACCATAATAAATTAACTACTGAACTTTTCAGGACTGTCTTTTAAAGAGTTATTAGTTATCTGCCTATAAATTTGTACAACTAGTATAGTAGTTGCTAGAGTTAATACTACAATAAGATAGTGTTTCCACATAAATTCCTTTCATGTCAATTTAGGTTTATCTCGTCTTCTTTTTAACATCATCACTCACCATAATTTCATATCTAGAGACATCAAGTGTGATAGTGTTTTTTCTTTTTTTAGTCTGTCTGAATAAAAATGATTTTTTTTAATACTAGTAATAATAATTTAATTTTAAAATCTTTATGACTCATTTTAGATTAGTTATTTCAAAAGTTATTTTTTTTTTAAAAAAAAAAAGGTTTGGACCAAGTCAAGCATACTACACAAATTGAAATGCAAATATGTGACTATACTTTATGCCACACATACTTGTAATCAATTTTTTTCCTGTAAAGGCATGTTAGGCTTTATAGAAGAGAGTGATTGTAACTATATTCCGATATGACATATCCGAATTTTCTTCCACACAATTGAAAAAAGGGAAATGTATTATGTTCTGAATAATAAAAATATATGCAACTCTCATGGATAGAATAGGTTCTGATCAATATTGAACAAACTATTCCATAGTTGCATTTTCGTGATATATATATATATATATATATCATTCGATCTTCGAAGGTAGAGATTCTCATATTGTATATCTATATGAGCCTTGCAGATATTTTTGAATTTTTTAAAATCAAAGTAAGTTATTATTTAAATCAATTTATTAACATAAGACGTTTTTTAAAAAGTTCTACAAAATTTGTATAAATATATTTCTCAGTAATATTTTAGACTCTATTTTGTTAAAATAAAAATTAAAAGGTTAATGGAGTTAATCGACATAGAACATGACTATTAGTAATATCTTATAATTTGTTATTCTGATGCATGTTTTACAGGAACTATTGAATCTTGTAAATTTAGAACCGAATTCTGTAAATTTACCTATAATATGTGATTGTAAACTTTGTTAAGTCATACTACTTTATTTTTCAAATTAACCACACATGTATATGACTATCAAAATAAACCTTGTCATAATGAATGTTCAACACATCCGTACAATATTATTCAATAGAGTTTTGGGTTATAAGAAAAATTAGATGAGACTGCAGACATGTAAGTTTTATCGGGTTAATTTTGTATAAAATTTGGATTTAATTCATATTTATTTGGGTTGAATAATCAATTTGGCTTCATGAATAAATAAGTTCATGTTAGAATGATAAATATTTTGATAATTGACAAATACAGAAACAGATGAAAGAAACAGGTTGTACAGACGTGTTTCTTACAGAACGAATCCGACTTGAATAAGGAGACCACGTGAATTAGAAGTTATAAAATAGCGGAATTATTGTTTTTTCCACAAGCAACCAGTACAAAAAGGTTCCTTTTATAAAGGGTTCAAAGCCAAGTGAAAAAAGAAAAACTAATTCCTATTTAAGGAAATTGTGTTTTCTTATTTATTTAAGGAAATTATGCTTCCTTATTTATTTAAGGAAATTCTGTAGAAAAGAAGTACAAGTAGAAGTCAACAAGGATTTGTAGAATGTAAATACAAGTTGAATTATACAAGGAGTTGTTGAAGTTCTGATCTATAAATAGGGAGCTATTTGCATCAGAAAAAATTGTGCACTTACATAGAGAGAAGATCAAAACATGATCAAGAGGTTTAAGGGAGTTTTAAGATTTATTGGGGGTGTTGCAACTTGTGAGGAAAAATTGTAAGATTGTATTCAAGAGTCTTGTTTACAATCTGAGTTTTGTGAGTAGGATTTGTTCGACAAGTTGGAGAACTTGAAGATCATTAGAAGATATAAAATCGGGGGTTTTTGTTTCATTGGGTAGCTAGAAATTAGAGTTTATAATTTCTTTGCTAGGAATTAGATTTTATAATTCCTTTAGGAATTAAAGTTTATAATTCCTTAGGTTACATTGTTTTGTAATCTTTTGTTTAGACTTGAAGTTTAATAAAGTGGAGTTCAATCCTACAGAGGTGTAGGTCGTAGTTTTTACCCTTAAGAGTTGGGATTTTTCGCGATAAAATATTGTGTTATTATTTTATTTATTTCACAAAACGTAAATGTTGTAATCTGCAAAGGAACATATAGAATAAACGTGTTCTAAGACGAATTCGAGGGTCAGAATTTCAACAATTGGTATTAGAGCAGGTTATCTTTGAAGAGTCTAACAATCAAGATAAGATCATAATGAATTCTGCACCTCCTTTTGGGCATGGTCAAGGACAACTCATCAACATACCACCATTATTTAATAGAGAATACTACTCTTGGTGGAAGACAAGAATGCAAGACTTCATTCAAGCTGAATATTACGAACTATGAGTTAGAATTACTAATGGACCATTAAACTCCTACTATTACTGATAGTGAAGGGAATAAGGTACCTAAACCTACATAAAAATATGAGGAAGTCATCAACATACCACCATTATTTAATGGAGAATACTACTCTTGGTGGAAGACAAGAATACAAGACTTCATTCAAGCTGAATATTACGAACTATGGGTTAGAATTACTAATGGACCATTAAACTCCTACTATTACTGATAGTGAAGGGAATAAGGTACCTAAAACTACATAAAAATATGAGGAAGTCCGTTACAAGATGTTAGGAAAGAATGCAAAAGCTAATTGCATTATCGTATCTGGATTAGGACCTGATGGGTTTAACCGCATCTTTAGTTGTACCTATGCAAAACAAATATGAGACACTTTAAGAAACGCTCACAAAGGTACAACTCAAGTTCGTAAATTCATAATTGCCAGACTTTGTTCTGAATATGATGCCTTCAAGATGAAATCCGGGGAATCACGTCAAGATATGATCACCAGATTTACCACTGTTGTAAACGAGTTAATATCCTTGGGCAAAGTATACACCACCGAGGAACAGGTAGACAAAGTACTAAGGACTCTGCCTAGATCATGGGAAATAAAAGCAACTGCAATTAAAGAAGCCAAGGATCTAACCAATATGACTTTGGATGAATTAGCAGGAAATATTAAAACTTATGAAATAAATGTTGATAAAAGAGGTAAAGAAAACAAAGAGAAAAATCTTGGATTTAAAGCAACTGAAAGTGATGAATCTGACATAATGATGATGATCTTTCTTTGATAAGTAAGAGCTTCAAGAAACTCTTTAAAAGGAGATTAAATGCTAGCAAGAAATCACCACCCCAAAAATAAAGAAATCTTGAGAGACCACAAGGTGGAGGCTGCTTCAAGTGTGGTAAGACAGATTATCAGATCAAGGAATGCCCAATGTGGGAATTAGAATGCAAAAAGGAAAAAAGCTGAAAAAGAAAGGAACTCTTTACTAAAAACAAAAACAAAGAAAAAGAACAAGCAATGTATATAGCTTAGGGAACAGGTTCTTTAGACATGTATGAATAAGATGATGAGGACATTGCTTTGATGGAGATAGAAGAATCAGATGTTGAACCTGAATCAGACTCGGAAGAAACTGAGGTAAATCTTCTTAACCTAAAAGATAAACTAGTAAAGTTCTCTAAGAAAAAACTTTCATTCTTATTGCTTGCTTCCATAGACACAATTCAATAACTTGTTAACACCACGATCCAATTACTAGCTTTCTTATCTAGCTTAAAGTTTGAGCACATTGATCTTAATAAGAACAAACATGACCTTCAAGGGAAAATCAAGCAACTTGAATCTCACAATCTGGAACTAAGAACTGAGAATCTAAAATTAAAAGTTCTTGGAAAAGAAAAAGGGGGTGAACTGCATGACCAAAAACTGGAGGTCGACACACTCAAAAATAACTTAAGTCTAAAAAAGGAAAACTCTAGGAGAATAAATCTTGAATTAACTAGGATGAGAAGTGATCTAGAAAGAGCAAATAAATGGACAAAATTTTCCATGGTAGTAGCTCATCTAGGTAACAATAATAGGAACATTAAAACTGGAATAGGGTATGAACAACCCATTAATGGGAATCCTATGTTTTGCATTATTTGTGGTATCTCAGGTCACTCTAAACAATGTTGTCCTAAATACAAAGCTAGTGCAGAAAATAATGCAAGAGGAACTTATAAAATTGTTCAATGGAACAAGTATACTCAAAGGAAAGATAATCTGCCCAAGTGGGCTTATAGAGATCTTATTCATCCTTTTTATCAATACAAAGGACCCAAGCTAGTATGGGTTCCTAAATCTAACCTTTGAATTTGCAGAAAAAGTGTTAGGAAACAAACAACATTCACCAATTGAACATGTTTTTTCACATGCATGATTGTAACTAGAAAAAATTCCTCACTTGAAAACAAAGGAAATAGATGAATAACATTGACTGAGAAAAAAAAAGAGTTGAAAAAAAGAATTAAAAAAGAAGAAGGAGAAAGACTGAAGAAGCATGTTGAAGAAACAGGTTCAACCTATACAGTATCTAACAATTATGCACACTAAGATGATCAATCAATCAAAAATATGATCAGCCAAGGAAAACACTTTAAGAAGGAACAATTTGAGACTTGGGGATGATTAAGGTTACATAAGTATCCCAAAAATGGCTAATGAACATTGTGCATACTGCCCTCTAATATTGAATTCTATCCTGAGTTTTGTACATTAAGTTGTATGTGTCTATACCGCTTTTAAAATCATGTTACTAATGTACTATAACATTGTATTTGCATCTAGCACACGAGAGAGACTTAGTAAATTGAATCAAAATTCAGCATTATCTAGAGATCTAAGGTATGTGCACTACAATTATTCATGACTAAATATAAAGTCAATGCACTTGAACCTATTTCTTCCACTTGTCCCAAAAGCTATTCATGCCCTAAATAGTACCAAAACAAATATCTTCTTATAAAGACTTGTCCCAATGTGATGGTCTATGGTTGAGATGAATTTGATGGAGGACACCTATACTTTGGTGCCTTATAAATACAAATTAAGAAAGTAGAGTGTGCTGGTTCTTAGGGGGAATCTTTTGTATTCAGTAAAGTCTTGGAGGATTTACATTGTGAGGGGGAATATTTTGGAGACCCTATACTTGAACAAAGTTCACTTGTTAGGCTCAACTTGAGTGCATCTAGTGAGGGGAAATCGATGAGAGATCCATCCGTCGAACCTAGTTCTTCTATTGAGAACCATATAAACTGGGATTTCGAATTGATATAAAAAAAATTATAGTTGGTGCTGCACCTGATAGTACAGGTCCATGGAACAGATTGAGAGAACATGTTCCTTTACAAGTGATATTCATGAAAATTTATTCCTTTTCCTGACTCTATTGAAGTTAAAGATGAGTGAACTATTGTTTCTACAGAAGGAACATGATTGATTGAACAAGTTCCTTAAAAGTGATATAAAAATAAAAAGAAAAAGGGGATTGAGCATGCATAGACCAAGGTTAACTTTGAAATTGAGAAGACTGCTAATTTTGTTAATCCAAAAGATATTTTTGCTGCTGAAAAATGACTTTTATTTATACTCTCATCTTTTGATATTACCTATCCACTCTAGCCTATGACTTCCAATTTTTTTTCATCATAAGGGCTTCATTCTATGTTTAATTTTGATTACATTTGTGGTGTATATGCTTTTTGATTAATGCTAATGTTGGATTTGAGTTTCAGGTTAATGTCTATCTCCTATGTTTGTGAAAATGCTTTGCTATAGCTCATTAGGTCATTGGATTCTTGATTTTTAAGTGTTTGTGTAAGTGATAGCCCCAGTGGCCATGAGTATCGAATTTGCCTAATGTCAAAAGGATAAGCAGCTGCATATGAGTTATGTTTATCTATTCAATACAAGCAAAAATATACCATAGTCAAATAGGGGGAATTTGTTAAAGTGTCATTGTTTTGAAGTATGACAAAGTTAAGGAGTTGTAGTAATAACATGGCAAAAGAAGAAAGATGTATGTCTTATTTTCTGAGTTCGAAATGTGTAATTGTCATCATCAAAAAGAGAAAATTTATTAGAATGATAAAGATTTTGATAATTGATCCAATCCGATTTGGATCAAGAGAACGTCAACAACGTGAATTAGAAGTTATAAAAGTGCAGAATTATTATTTTTCCGACAAGAAACTAGTACAAAAAGGTTCCTTTTATAAAGGATCAAAGCCAAGTGAAAGAAGGAAAACTAATTCCTATTTAAGGAAAACTATTTAAGGAAATTGTGTTTTCTTATTTATTTAAGGAAATTGTGCTTTCTTATTTATGTAAGGAAATTCTGAAGAAAAGGAGTCCAAGTAGAAGTCAACAAGGATTTGGAGAAGGCAAATACAAGTAGAATTATACAAGGAGTTGTTGAAGTTCTGATCTATACATAGGGAGCTATTTGCATCAGAAAAAATTGCGCACTTACATAGGGAGATCAAAACACTACCAAGAGGTTTGAGATTTATTGAGGGTGTTGCAATTTGTGAGGAAAAATTGTAAGATTGTATTCAAGAGTCTTGTTTACACTCTGAGTTTTGTGAGTAGGAGTTGTTCGACAAGTTGTAGAACTTGAAGAACATTAGAAGATATAAAACCGGAGTTTTTTGTGTTTTTGGGTAGCTAGAAATTAGAGTTTATAATTTCTTAGCTAGGAATTAGAGTTTATAATTCGTTAGGTTACATAGCTTTTTAATCTTTTGTTGAGACTTGAAGTTCAATAAAGTATACTTATATCCTACAGATGTGTAGGTCATGGGTTTTACCCTTAAAAGTTGGGGTTTTCCGTGATAAAATATTGTGTTATTATTTTATTTGTTTAACTTTTGTAATCTGTAAAGAAACATATAAAACAAATCTGTTCCTAAGGCGAATTAGAGGGTCAAAATTCCAACAATTCATTTTTATTAAATTTAAGTCTAAGGTCTATAAACTCATGCCATGTGTCAAGATGACTTGGCATCTGAGTCAAGTTCAACACGAATAAGATGATACCACATATTTAAATGATGTGATAATTTCAGCCAAATTCAAGAATCAATCACAAGTCGTCAAGTGTCCAAAATGACATATTTTGACCGGTCACAAGCAATATTAGATATCATTTGTGATAAGTTTGATTACTTACCTAAACCAATGAGAAGAAGGCAATATAGTTCATTTACACTTGATTGCCTACCTCCTAGAATATTAAATAAGAGCTTACATAATTTTCTAAGGACATTCTGTAAGCATTGTAGAAAGCATCGACAGTTTTTCAAAGGATTAATCATAATAGCTCTGCCGGGAGATCAATTCCAAACAACAAAGTGTTGTCTGACGTTTTCAAAGATTAAACACATTTTTAGGAGGTTCAAATCATCCTGCAATTCGATAAAAAGATACTACAAATAAAAAGTTGTTGAGAGTTCTTAAGCAAAGCTGTTTGTTGGAGTTTGTCGTTCGCTATGTTCAAGTCTCTGAGACTCACATTGTTGCCCCGGAAAGATAACACTCTCATGGATTTTATTTTCATCATGAACTATAAATGTAGCTTTTTATTATTATGTATTACATGTAACAGTGTCCATGTCAATGCAGTTCTTTGATTTTTTTAATTTATTTATATTTCTAATGACCATCTTCCATCGAGCTGTTGACTCCACTGGCATATGGAACTTCATGTAATTATGAGGATATTTCGTGTGAAGTTATACATATATGCCAGTTGTCCAATTAAGTTTAATTGAAGTTGTTTGTGATTAATTAGTTAAAGTTAGTTACAATTCTATCAGAGTTAGTTAAGTTGTAGAAGTTTGGTTTAAATATAGATGTATGAGCTTTGCTCAGATAATGAGAAGTTCTCTCTGTTTTGCTTCTCCCATGTATCTTCACACATCTCCTCTATAATTCTTCGTTGAATAGTCTGCATCTTATGATTTCCTTGCAAGTGATGTCCGACACCACAAAAGGAGTGCGTGTGATACTCGATTTTTTTTTGTGTGTGTCAATATCTCCTTTTCCATTTCACACTCGAATGATAAATAAAGACTTTTTTTTGATCTTGTGTCGTAATGTTTCAAATGATTTTATTTTTTCCAACAAGGTTTGACCACCAATCTACAGGTTATTAAAGCCCTATCTAAATGTGGCAGTATGATAACTGTTTAAGGACTATTTTAGGCCAGTCAAAGTTATATCAATTCTTGTAGTGTGGCATCATATTATAATTCGAGAGCTCTTGATTCAATCCAAATTGACAAATAAATCTATGAGGAATGTAAAGCTGACAATTGATAGTCATCATGACTAACGATGACATAACTCCAGTGGAGACTAATGAAATTATCATTCCAAGCGCTAGACAATTTATCACTGTTTATGATAGACAACTCTTCACGCTAAAGAATATTCACAAGTGGTGGAGATTGCAAATATCAACATCTTGCGATGTGTGCAACATCCAAGTATTTAACCATCTTCTCTCCAGAATTTTACACCGTTACTGGCCTGATAGTAAGTGTAAAAATAATCACCAATTCATTCACACACACACTGTATACTAACTATTAATTCTGTCTCTCGCACTTATGTTTGATGAAGATGAGATCTCTTCAAGCCTCTATAGATACTTTCCAATAAGCGCATTGCTAAATCAAACCTCTCTCTATGAGTCATTAATGTAATACCCCGCAACTTCTCTAGAAGATTCAAACCATTCTTCGTATGTGTATAAATATGAACCCGATATATGCGTTAAGATCAATTTATAAATACTAGAAGTGTGTTATATGTGAATTAGGGTCATAAGGAATCTCTAGTACTAAGTCGAATTCAAAGATTCCTTACCGATTGAGTTTTCTTATGAGATCATGAAAGGCTATGTTGGATATTAATTGACCTAATTTTTTTTTTTACCATAAATAAGTTTTTCTTTTCCTAAAAGAAAATCAGTAAGTCTCCATATTTTAGTAATCTTTTTTTTTATAGGAATTTTTTTAGGACTCTATAAATAGAGGATTGTTCATACTAACTTAATTAATATTCACAATGTAGCCCTCAAAATTTTGAAAGTTTTGGTTAGGGGGAGAATTTGTGGGACACAAGTGATAACATATCACTTGTGAACATGATCCTTGTATTTTGAGTGACTTAGTTGAGGTTATTTCTCTCTATATTTTGTACTCTTATAATTATATAGTGGATTGCTCATCTATTTTGTGGATGTAGGTCTATTGAGCTAACCACATTAATTTTTTTTTTGTATCTTTTTGTATATTTCTCGTTTGTCTTATTACTCATGGTCTTTTAAGGTTTGATTTGCTATCTTCCGCATGAAACCTAGTTATTTTTGGTCATAACAAGTGGTATTAGATTCATGTCCAAAGTTTAATGATGGATCGATGTTCATTAGTTCAATAATTGATGGTTGAACCAGGTTAAACATTGATTGTTCATATTGACGAGTGTAGTTCTAGCTGCAACATATTTGACAGTAATGAAGATTTTATTGGAGAAATTGTTTCAGAGAGGTTCTCTGTGTTGAGACATAGATTTTGCAAATGAGACAACGAAGAGGAGATGCAAGTTGTTGAAGATTATGTGGAGAAAGAGAACAGATTTAATTATTCTATCAGAAATTCAAGTCGAGGGGAGATATGTTGGGTATTAATTGCCCTGAAATTCTATCCATAACTAAGTAAGTCTCTATATTTGACTAGGAATCTATAAATAGAAGATCGTTCCTTCTAATTTAATTAACATTCACAACGTAGTCTTAGGAATTTGAGAGTTTAGGTTAGGGAAGAATTTGTGGGACACAAGTGATATGTTATCACTTGTGTGAGTCTCTTTGTATTCCGAGTTTGGTTGAGTTTATTTCTCTCTATATTTTGTACTCTCATATTTATATAATGAATTGCTCATATTATTTATGGACATAGGTCGATTGATCAGACAATGATAAATCATTGTGTCTTTTGGTATATTTCGCACTTGTCTTAAAACTAATGGTATTTTGAGGTTTGCTTTGATAGATTCTACATGACACCTAATTATTTTCGACCCTAACAAGTGGAATTAGAGTCAGGTTCAAAGTTCAATGATGGAGCCAGGTTTGGTGGTTCAATGATGGAGCCAATTTCATTGGTTCGATAATCGATGGTTGAACCAGGTTAAAAATTGGGTATTCATATTGGTGGCTGTATTTCTAGCTGCAACCTATTTGACAGTAAAGAAGATTTTCTCAGAAAAATTGTTTCACAAAGAATCTTTGTATTTGTTGACACCCAATTTCAGCCCTCTCCGATATAGGTTAATTGACGAACTTCTTAGTTCTAAAACGATTTAAAAGAATTAGTTTTATAAAAATTCAAAATAATATATATATATATATATATATATATATATTACAAGTTACTTAAAGTAATTTCATCAATTTTTATATAATATATTTGTTTTACGTAACTATGTATATAATAAGTATATTGTATGATTATTCGAAAATCGTCTCAAAAGATTTTACTTTACATAAACGTCTACTACTAGCTTAGATATAATATCGATTAGTTAATTTATAATTAAGTCAATTATTATTTTACATTAAGATTATGAAGCTCTTTAAATTAATTTGTATTAATTTAATCCCTTGAATCCGTTTGAGAACAATTTAGGATTTTTGTTCCAACCTTCCAACTTGATTATTTCTCTCAGCCCACCAGAAAATATGAGGCCCAAAACCCTTTCCACTTTTACTAAACCAACTAATCCCAAGCCCATGAATTAATTCCCCCTCAAGCCCCATACCTCTTTTTCCCAATCCCACATAACCAGACCCGACCCCTTTCCTCTGCACGAAAGAAAACCCAGCGAGCGTCCCTTTCACATGACAATGCAACAAGCTTCACAGAGAAACCACGAAGTAGAAGGCGTGTCTAGTACAACCTTCGTCGTCTTCTTCGATGTCCATTTCGACCCGTACTAGTGCATTAGCGAAGAGCTCTAGAAGAGGCACATAGATTTGTCCTTGATATAGCGAGATGAGTCCACGTCAAGTCTCAAAGACAATCAACCGATCCGAAGCGTTCTTTCCCCTTTTCCATTTCGGGATGAATTCAGAGCTTCAGAGAAAGGGTGTTTAGCCTAAATGATGAAAGGTTGGAGTTTTGAATTTTGAATTTTGGGGGGCCCTTTTTTTCATATGATTCTTCATCCGTTTTCCCTCCCTGGGCAGAACCCTAATCCCTCTACTATATATTCTCTCATATTCACCAGAGAGAGAGGGGGCTCTCTTTTTTTAAAAAAAAATTCGAAAAAAGGATACAAATTATTTTTTCTTAAAAAATATATACTAAGAACAAATTCAAGAAACATCTGAAGTAAACAGTAGAGTGATTAGCTTGGTGTTTGGATTCGAGTTCTTGGCTAGACTTTTGTTTTCTTTTGGTTGAAAACTCGAGTTTCTTTGTGGTAGTGGAGTCCTTGGCTCGCTTGAGTTCCCAGCTCGCTGCCTGGAGAAGGTACAGTTCCCTTCTCTATAACACTGCCTCTCATTTTTTTTTAAAAGAAAGTGATCGTGTTCGATGTTTTAAAGATTTTGCTAGTTGGCTGTTTGGTTGTTACTAAGTGAGTGCCGTTTTAAAATGATGTGTGTGTCGTTAATCGTTTCGTCGAGTTAGTAAGCAATATCGTGTTAAAATATGTGGGTTCAAGGTCAAGATTTTTTTTGAGTTAGAGTCTGCCTGCACCTTCTCTTTCACTGATTATGAAATTTATTAATCTGGGAGTTGTTTGTCATAACATTCTATCTTTCTTCGTGGTCGAATTCCATGGTCGTTTCGTCTTATGATGTGTCTTCAGTATCTATTTTTAGGCCTGACACGGACTAAATGCCGATGTTACTATTTCTAAAAGGGCTACGCTTTTGCTTTAATTCTTTTTCTGGGAATAATTTTAGCTTTGCTTCCCATGGCTAGTATTGTGATTGCTCTTTATATCAAGTTTTTTTTATGTATGTGTTTGGAAGTACGCTTTTGGTCACGTCTCTATTACTTCCATGGAGTTTTTGAATGGAACCTTCAAATGTTACAACTTTTCTTTGTAGATTCAGTTTATTTTCTTAAGAGTTATTCTATAAAAAAATAATAATATATACATATATAAACATGTATGTAAACAAAAAAAAATGAAATGCATATTTGCTCTTCTCAAGTTTGTTCCATACATCTTTAGTTTTCAAATGACATTGTTATTTTAATGAGAGAATCAATTTGACTTAATTTTCCGTTAATACTATGTCGTTATTTATTCCATGTCGTTCCCGATAACTCGATAACATTTGTCTTGGATTTTCTGTGGCTCTTACTTCGAAATTTTTCCCTGTTCTCATTTCAATTTTATGATTTTGGCTTATAGCTTTCTTGAGAAATTATGAATAGTCAGTTTATTCTAAAAAAAAAAAAGAGAAGAAGAAGTTAAGAGCCAACAGTGAGTATGTCTGCATAATTTGGCTCTGAATTTTATTTTGCTCCAGTTTTAAGTCCTTGACTATTTATTTCATCCCTTTTAATATTAATCGTCATCCATGCCTAAGTAAAAAATTAATTTTTCCCTTTTGATGCGCTTGCTGATCCATTTTTAGGGGCCTAATGTTTCATAGTATTCTTGTAGTTAAGCTTTAGATCCATAGAGATTTATTGTTGTGTGCTTTATGTTACTATAACTATCTACACCCTAATTAGTAAAACTATCATTTCTAAAGAAGAAAGAAGAAGAAACACTCTGATTTCAGTTCGAAATTATGCAAAAGTTGCAGTTGATATCCTTCTTCGGTTACTCGTTAAGCCGAGAATTTGAATCATTCTAGCCATGAAAGGCATATGATAATCCTATTTCTGCCGGCTATTCTTTGTCGGAGAAGAAAGCTCACCCTTTGGCGCTTACTGTAATTTAGTGTAGGTATGAAGTTTCTTTAGTAAGTTATGATGGAGTTTGTTTTGGAGATAGATTTCGTGAAGTTTTGTGTTGGTTCATTGTCTAAATTAGTATATACTTTTTTATAAAATATAAACTAATAAAATTAATTTTGTATACGCCTTGGAGAAACTTCTTCAATTCTTATGTGTAAAGAATCATGCTAAATTTACTGTAACAAAACATTAAATTCAACATCATACCAACCTATATCATTACATCCTTGCCAAAACTCACAAGCCATAAAACAAAACATTTAAATTCAACATCATACCAACCTTAATCAATCCTATAATAAGGTGTACTTCGATAGAACTTCATCACTAAACACAAGTAATCATAATTGAAGTAAAGCTTTGATATCACAAGACTTACCCCATTCTCTTTAAGAAGCCAACATCCAAGGTGTTACCATCAAGCATCCAGTTCAACCAACAATGGGTTTAATATCACCACACAATAGTAAATAACACAATGATGAAGTCAATTGGATCACTACACATGAATTCATCACTAGTTCATAACCTAGGATTAGGGACTTAGGTGAATTTCATGATCTACTTCACATACTAGGTTAATTCATCAAGAATTAGAATACTTGAATTATAATACATCACAACCTAAGTATAATAACCAAAATAAACCATAGACAATACAATTTAGAAGATCAAATTCGTAATAGAAGAAAACCCACATGAAACTCATCTTTCTGAAATCAAATTTTGGAAGAACCTTTGGGGAAAGGAATCCCCGAGGTGAAAAGATCCCATACCTTGTTAATTGTTAAAGATTGATGGATACCCTTATTTCTTCCCTAAAGTCATTGACCTCGCCCTTTGATACATCCAAACGTACACCTCAAATGAGAGTGTAAACGGTCATTGTCACTTTAAAGAACTCAACAGGAGTTGAGATCGTTCCCACAGAGAATTTCTTTATAGACAATGTTTATTCTCGTTCTTATCCAATTGCTGTTACTATCTTCTAATAAATTCAACTAAAGAGTAAAATTGGATATGGATATCAATGTAACAAGTTCTAAGCATGAGATAATAATTTAGATTTCAAATCAATTTTATCAATAATGACTAGGTATGGGTTTTCTGTTGATTAAGACAAAGCAGGTTAGTGTTCACTATGACAAGAACTTGTGAAACTCTTCTGAAACTCGAGCTTCAAGCAATCAAACTTTCACAAAACTCAATGACTAAAGTTTATCTAATGCTTCTCAGCCAAATTAGATAATAATCGCTTGTATTCTCTTGACCTACAATTGATTCCTTTATAAAGAACTAATTTTACTAGATGTGAGGCTGAAGCTATTTTCTGTCGAACTCTAACTTTAGCTTCAACACAGTAAAGAGATCTCTGCTTTTCCTAACAAGTGTTTTTCTCTCGAACAATCACTTGATTCAGGCTAGTCTAAAGTGTGCACTCGTTAGACCACACTAAAAACTGAGCTTGAATGTACAACATGAGAAAGGAGATTACTCTATGCTCGTTTTAAAGATTCAGAGCATGGAACCCACACACCTAATTTGATTACTTAGTGATTCATAATTTTTTGTACATAACTCTTGGTAATCATTGAGAACATAATTCTTAATACTCACGATAGCAAATTGAAACTCAAAATCACATTGTATAATCCAAAATTCAAACTCTCTTGTTACCAAGTAGTTTAAAAACAAGAGCAGGTCGAAGAAAAATCTCAAGTTCTCTATGCCTTTTTGTCATCCACAATTCGATGATCCAAAGATAGTTCAAAAAACCCTAAATAATATTTCAAAAAACCTTTTTAAAATTGGCCTAATGTAATTAGGACTGTATTTTCGCTTTCCATCACGGACCTCATCACGGCCCGTGAAAGGCTTCATGATCCGTACAGTAGTCCATGGTATTGCCTTCAAATCTTCAAAACTGAAATCTAGTTCATAGATAAAATCACGGACCATCAAAATTATCACGGTTTGGTGAAGATGTCCCTGATCTCATTTAAACTTTCTACACTTCAGACCCTTTGCCCTGCTTTCTGGAATCTTGTTGACGGACAGAATCACGGACCATCAAAATTATCACGGTCCGTGAAATCTTCCGTAGTCTTTACTTCAACTTTCTCAACATTTGAAACTTTTCACTACTCTCTCGAATCTGGTTGACAGATAGAACTACGGACCGTCAAAGTTATTACAGTCGGTGAAGGTTTCCTTAATCTTCACTTGAATTTCCTCAACTTTGGACATTTCGTATTGCGCTTTTGGAATGTGGTTCACAAATTGAACCACGGCCCGCCAATATGATTACAATTCGTAAAGTCTCTCGTAGACATTACTTAATCTTTCTCAAAAGTGGGTTTCAAAATTTCTCTCATGTCATCATACTTCACGGTCACTTACACGGTCCATGAAATGAGCCACGAACCGTCAAGATTGTCGTGAGTTATTACTTCTCTCCTTTGTATCATTCTTCCTGCATCATCAACAAACACATCAAATCATACCAAATGCACTCGATTCTAGTACTACTTCCTTGTCTTTAAGCGTCAAATTGTACTCGGATATCCCAGTACATCACCCTTCAATGGAGTTCTTTTTTTGAAAGAGAGAAAGTAGAGAGAAGGAAGAGAAATTGTGTTTTGGAATTGTGGGAGTTAGGTTAATTTGATTAGGCTTAGGTCTTTATATAAGTCATTAACTAACTTAATTAGACCTCCACTAAATCCTAACTAATTAACTAACCAACTTATTAATTAAATTAGGTAACTTAAAACTCACAAGAAAATCTTAGGCATGACATATGGACCCCGACCTATGGGCCGTAGGTCAGTCGACGGGCCTTGGGACCAACTGTCTTGAAGGCCCGTCAGTTTGGTCAGAGACTTGCCAAAATGGCCATTTTTCCAAAATGGCTAAGTTTTCATTGATGGAGTCTTCGATGCCCCGTCGATTGATATACGCCTCGTCGCCTACACCTCGTTAATGGCTACTATCTCAAGACAACTTTTAGCCAAATTGGAAGGGTCCTCTTTAAGGACGCTTTGGTTGGGTTTTGGGAGTCGTACTAAGAAGTTTCGACCATAAAGCAACTCTAATACACTTTAGACACCTTATTACACAATCTCATAAACTTCCAACTCCTAAAACCCCGTCAAATAGGCTAAGGCACACTAGCACTTTTTTGCACTGGCTTCATGACGTCATGGACTTCTTTGATGTTTTGACTCTAAAACTTCCTAAATGACTTTTATACATTATAATTGACTTTAAACAATATTATAAACCTTAGACACTCATGTGCTCTAGATTAGGTTTTAGACTTTTGGAGTGTTACATTATCACTCCACTTAGAAAAATTCATCCACGAATGACACTAAAAATCTTTTGAAGGTAAATGATAGACTTAATACTAGAAGCCCAACTAACACATTCAAAATCAATATGAGTTACAACTCAAATCATAACAACATGTCATTTTCACAAAGTAACTCAAAATATCAGTTAAAACACATAAGAGCTCACATCACAACATGAGAACTTCCTTCTTACAACAACATGGGCTCAACCTATCATTAAAGAGTCAATTATGCCAAAATTCAAACTATCAACATGATCAATATCATTTCATAAAGTAAAAACGTACCAAGTACACAATTAGTTGAAAAAAAGAAAAAGAGCATTTTGGCATGAAACATCATTTTTGCAAAAAAACCTTCATCATAAGTATGCATATCTTTTCAAAACAAGTCAAATTCAATTAACTCATTATTTCATTATTAAAAAAGAACTAACCTTAATTATCAAAGATATGAGTGTAACGGGACTTCATTTTGGCCTCGGTCTCCCATGTTGCTCCCTTAACTAGGTGGTTCTTCCATAACCCCTTTGCGGAAGCCACCTTCTTGTTTCAAAAAATTTCTACATGTATATCAAGGATTTCAATCAGATCCTTTTCATAGGAGAGGTTTTCTTTCACACTTAGACCCTCAATAGGAAAAATGGACTCGGGATCACCGATACACTTCTTAAGGATGGAGACATGGAACACCGGATGTATCGAATCCAATTTAATAAGTAATCTTAACTCGTATGCAACCTTGCCTACCCTTTGCAAAACTTCATAGGGACACACATAACGAGTATTCAACTTCCCATTCTTGCTAAATCTCACCACACTTTTCATGGGTGAAATTTTGAGATACACTTTATCACCCTTTTCAAATTCAAAGTCCCCTCTCCTATGGTCTGCATAAGACTTTTGCCAGCTATAGGATGTTTGCAACCGGTTCCTTATTATGTTAACTTTCTCCAAGGTCTTATAAATCAATTTGAGACCCAAGAGTGAAAACTTGCCCACTTTAAACCATCCAATTGGAGATCTACATCTCCTACAATACAAGGCCTCAATAGGAGCCATAGATATAGTTGAATAGTAACTATTGTTATAAGAGAACTCAACCGAAGGCAAATATTTATCCCAATTTACCTTGAAATCAATTATACAAGCTCTAAGCATATCATCAATGGTTTGAATAGTAAACTCCGCTTGACCATCCGTTTGGGGATAAAAAGCAGTGCTTAGCTTCAACTTGTTACCCAACCCTTTTTGGAATGACCCCCGAAACCTAGATGTGAATTATGCACCTCTATCCGATGATGGATAATGGAATACCATGGCAACACACAATCTCATCTATGAATATCTTCACATAATCCTCCACCAAGTAAGTGGATTTGACAAGTATAAAATGAGCGGATTTGGTCAACCTATCCACAACCACCCATATAGAGTCATGTTGCTTTTGTTTCCGAGGAAAACCTACCACGAAGTCCATATTTATGTCTTTCCACTTCCAAGTGGGAACTTGTATATCTTGAAGTAACCCACTTGACTTTTGGTGCTCGGCTTTCACTTGTTGGCAATTTGGACATTTTTGCAACAAATTCCGCTATGTCCTCTTTTAAGACTTCCCACCAAAACACTTCTCTAAGGTCATGATACACCTTTGTAGAACTTGGACGAATGGAATAACGGGAACCATGGGCTTCCTTAAGAATCCGATTTCTCACATCATCAACATTGTGCACACTAAACCTTCCTTGATACCTCATGACACCATCCCTCCTTAAGGAGAATGACTCATTAAGCTTACCAAGAACCAACTCTTTCAACTCTATCAATGGTTAATCAAGGTGTTTCTTAGACTTCCCTCAACCACCAAAGATGATTCACATTTATGATGGACCATAAAACAACAATTTAGACAATCTTCCAATCTAACACCCAAACGAGCCAACCTATGAGTATCTTTCACTAGGTCTTTCTTGTCACACTACCCATGGTCATACGACTTAGATCATCCGCAACCATATTGGCCTTGCTAGAGGGATAAAGAACACTCACTTGTAATCTTTCAAAAATTCCAACCACCTTCTTTGTCAGAGATTTCCTTTTGAGTAAACACATATTGAAGACACTTGTGGTTGATATACACATCAACATGGACACCATACAATAATGTCTCCATATTTACGAGGCGAATACCATGACCGCTGACTCAAGATCATGAGTTGGATAATTTTTCTCATGTACCTTAAGTTGTCTAGAAGCATAAGCTACTACTTTCACATGTTACATAAGGACACACCCTAAGCCCAGTCGAGATGCATCACAATATACAACGAAGCCCTTGGTACCTTTCGGTAAAGTAAACACTGGAGTGGAGGTAAGCCTCTCTTTCAGGATTTGGAAGCTTCTTTCACATGCCTCCGACCACTCAAATTTCATACTATTTTGGGTCAAGGTAGTCAAGGGAGTTTCAATAGATGTAAAACCATCCCCAAAACTCCTATAATATCCCACTAGACCCAAAAGCTTCTAATTTCTGTTGGAGTCATTGGTCTAGGATAATTCTTGACCGCCTCGGTTTTCCTTGGATCAACCTCAACCCCCTCAGTAGATATTATATATCCAAGAAACGCCACCGACCTCAACCAAAACTCACATTTATTATACTTGGCAAAAAACTGTATTCCTAAAACACTTGCAACACCACTCTCAAATGGTCCTTGTTTTCACCCTCACAAATAAATAAAGGTAACTTCGAAACACCCTATTCATGAGGTCCATAAATGCCACTGAGGCATTAGTGAGACTAAAGTACATTACTAAGAACTCATAGTGACCATATCTATTTTGACATGCCATTTTTGGTATATCCTCACCTCTCACCCTAAGTTGGTGATACCTTGATCTCAAGTCAATCTTAGAAAAGTAACTTGCCCCTTGGACTTGATCAAATAAGTTATCAATCCAAGGGAGAGGATACTTGTTCTTAATAGTGACATTACTGAGTTAGAGATAATCAATGCACATTCTAAGGGACCTATCCTTCTTCTTCACAAATAATAACGGAGCACCCCATGGAGAAACAATTCAACCGAAGCCATCCGATAAGGAGCAATTGAAATGGGTTTGGTATCCGGTATAAAGTCAATACCAAAATCAATTTCCTGTTCGGGAGGGATTCCGAGAAGATCATTAGGAAAGACCTTTGGAAATTCTCTTACTACGGGGAATAACTCAATGGGAGGATTTTTGGAGTCCAAAAACGCCATTTTGAGATCATCTTAGACGCCTTTAGACAAGAAATGATACGACCTCTAGGAAAAGAATTTCCCCCCTTCCACTCTAAGACGGGCTCATTTGGAAAACTGAACTTGACATTCTTGTTCTACAATTAATAGAAGCAAAACAATTATGCAACCAATCCATCCCCAAAATTACATCAAAATCAACCATATCGAGTTATTTTAATTTAGCATGAGTAACTCTATTGGGCAACATTATAGGACAATTTCTATATACACTCTTTTCAACCACTAAGTTACCTACCAGGGTATTTACCATGAAAGGTTCATTTAGATATTAGGAAAAATATCAAAATTCTTAGATATTAAGGGAGTAACAAAATATAATGTAGTACCCGGATCAAGTAAATCCTAAACATCAATAGAAAAGACTTGTAACATACTGGTCACCACATCGGGAGAACTCTCTTGTTCACCCCTAGAGCGAAGAGCATAAAAGTGATTCTTCTTTGGAGCATCCATGTTAAAACCACTAGCTTAATCATGCCCACTTCCTTTGTCTTTCCCCTTCAAATTTAGGGTATTCCGTAACCTTGTGGACACTCTTGACACACCCCAAGCAATTGTCCATCCAAAAGGCAATCATCATAATGCTTTTTACCACACTTCCCACAAGTTGGCTTCTTAGTTTGTGAATTAGTACCTCTTCCATTTTGAGACTTAGGGTTAAATACCCTATCATCACGAGCCTTGGGAAATTTGGAAGGAACTTGATTCGAGAACCTCTTCATGAATCTAGGCTTGTCTTGAATTTCCAACCTCCCCTTTGAAGCACCACCATCATAAGACTTGACCCTCCTGGCCTCTCTATACTTTCTCCTTAACCTAGTTTATTCCATTTGTTGAGCATGAACCATGAGATAAGACATATTCATATTATCATGAAACATAGCCGAACGAAATTCTTCAACAAAGTCTTTACACACTACAGTAAGAAAACGACTCAGTTCATCTCTTGGGTTTGATACCAAGGATGGAGCATACTTGGACAATTTAGTAAATTTCAAGGAGAAGTCAAGTACGCTCATACCTCCTTGACGAAGGTTGATGAATTCTTCCATCATATCTTCCCTCAAATCTCTAGGAAAGAACTTATCAAGGAAAGCCTTCTTGAAGATCTACCAAGTTACTGGTCCACCCCTTAGTTCCCTATTATTTCTCCATTGCACGTACCAAGTTTGAGCCACATCTTTGCATTGATAGGCCGCCAAATCGGCCTTATCAATTGAAGTCACAACCATAGCATAGAGAATCTTATAGACCTCATCAATGAATTCTTTAGGGTACTCATCCGACCTCAACACAAAAAACATAGGTGGAGTCTCTCTAGTAGAGTCTCTCAAACGAGAGGCCATAGTGTTATCATGTTGAGGCACTCGAGGTCCAACATCCATATTCAATTGGGCCGTCATATATTGGACTTAAGAAGTGACGACATGATCTTATGAGGTCATGAATTAGGACAATTAAGGAAGGTTGCCCTTATCTCTCCAACGGTCATCGGTGGAGGAACAACCAGAACTTGATCACTCATAGCAACTTCTTCAAGTGGAGGCACTTGGTTGTCGTGGGCTCCCACATTAGCCATCTCTTCCTCGGGCCTTCTAAGAGCTGCTCTTCGAGTATTCATACCTTTAACCACGATACAAAGTTTAGGTGAAAGAACATAAGAAGATTCGAGAGGCACAACATAGGAATACAAAGAGATGAGAGTTTTCTAAGGATCACATGGTCTCTCATTCATAAGTGTGGTGCACTTCACAATTATGAATAAGAATCTACATAGACATGGTTTAGTGAGGCATAAATTCTAGGGATATTCGACGCGGCTTTAATAACAAGTTTGTCACACCCAGGAAGTACCCCCTAGACTTAACCAGCGTCGTCCTCGGGAGGACTAAGACTAGATTCTTAGCATTCATAATTACATTCATAGGTTAAAAGTGAGTAAAATTTAATATTATTAATCTACAATTACTTCATGAGGTCTACTTAGACCTCTCACTTACAGAAAATATATTCATAGCGAGTATACATAGACTCCACGTATAGGAAGATTACATAGTCTTCTACTTTTATGACACGCATATATATATATATATATATATATATATATATATATATATATATATATAATATATATATATATATATATATATATATATATATATACATAAGGTACACAATATAGTCTTAAAAGGGATGTCATAAGCCCTTATACAATGTATAAATGCCACTTAGGGCTTACAACATTGTCTTGAAACAAGTAGAATGAAGTGATCGTCTTTAGACTATACCAAAAAAAACATAGCTAGAGTAAGAACAAGGCATCATCCTCGAATATGAGGACGTATCCACACTTGGAGAATGATTCCAATCCTTCCTTGCAAATGGCCAAAATCTCCTAAATTGACAGAACCAAAAATGTTGGGGAAAAAGAAATAAATGGCGTGGCGTTAACACATAACTTGTACTTACTATTGAATCATACGCACAAACAACATAGAAATAATGATAAAAAGGGTCAATCATTCAAAAGCATGCAAAGTGACTTTGAAAATACCTTATGCACATTCAAGAACCAATACAAGTCAATAAGCTCATATACCTTAAGTCAAGACAATGTGGAACACAAGACCAACAATATCAAGTCTAGTCAAGTCAACATGCATATCAACATAATTGAGCGCATAATAAAGACAATGCTATCATTAAGTTATAATATCAATAATTATACACAAGAGTTCGAAACATCATAACTTAAGCAAGACCATTAATCATAAACCCCCATTAAGTCCACTAATGCAATGACTAAGTAAGGCCCCATGAACTTACTCAATCAAGCAAACCTAACAAGGACCCTATGCAATGCCTAACTTTACATACCCACAACATCAAGAATAATTATCATCATCTCTAGCAATAGAGACCAACAACATATTCATGAGTGAAACCAATGTTACATAGTGTCATTAACATGTAAGATCAATATATACATAAAATTTACATTTATAATCATATTGGTACATAAGAACATCTTTCTAAGACTTCCCTCAAAACTAACTAGTGCAATGTATAGGTAGAATCTCATACCCCTACCTTGATTAAGACAAACCCCTTAGGTCATCCTAATTAGAGTTCACTTTATTATTTCATTTTAATTTTAGAAACATCTTGCCTTAACCGACATAGACCACATGATCTAATGTAGAATATAGTGTCATGGAACCCTACACCGAAAGAAGGTGGACTACTTGCCAAGGTAGTATCAAAACATGAACATAGCATCTATGTGTATCCACTAGCTAATATTCTTCTGGGGGCAACATATTTAAAGAACTAGGAGATGTATTGGGGACCTTCTTTATGCTACATGTATTATATTCTCCACTCTAATGAGCACAATAGTGATCCTTCCTTCATTATGTGGGAAGGGACACTCATCACTTCTAGTTCACTCGGTGCTAAGCTAGAGTCCCTTTTGAAACATCTTTCATTAATTATCATAACTTAGGATAGGTCATAGGAGACTACTCCTTATATAGTCAAAGTGTTTAGATTAATAAGAATTACATAATAAAATCCTTTCAATGAAATTCACACATGTGAGGTTAGCATATTTACTTCACCATATTATAATAAGGCACATAGAAAATTCATCACCAATCTTATATCATTACATCATAGCCAACAAATCACAAGCCATAAATCAAGAAATTTCAATTCAACATCATACCAAACCTAATCAATCCTCACATAATGTGTACTTCAATAGAACTTCATCACTGAACACAAGTAATCGTAATTGAAGTAAAGGTTTGAGATCACAAGACTTACCCAATCTATTTCACAAGACATTAGCCAAACCATAAAATTCAACCCAATAATGGGTGTAAATTGATCACACAATGGTAATTAACATAATAATGAAGTCATTTGGATCACTAAACATCAATTCATCACTAGTTCATAACTTAGGGTTAGAGACTTGGGTCAATTTCATGATCTACTTCACATACCGGGTTAATTCATCAATAAATAGCATAATTGAATCATAATAAACCACATACTAAGTATAATAACAAAATGAAACTATTGACAACACAATTTAGAATATCAAATTCGCAATAGAAGAAAACCCATATGAAACTCATCTTTTTGAAATCAAATTTGAAAAAAATCCTTTGGAGAAAAGAATCCCAAAGGTGAAAGGGTCACATACCTTGTTAATTGTTGAAGATTTATGGAGAGAAGTTAACCTTCTTTCATCCATAAATCCCTTGAACTAGCCCTTCAATGGAGTTCTTCTTTTTGGGAGAGAGAAGATAGAGAGAAGGAAGAGTAATTGTGTTTTGGAATTGTGGGAGTTAGTTTGGTTTAATTAGTCTTAGGTCATTATATAAGTCATTAAATAAATTAATTATACATCCCCTAACACATAACTAATTAAATGAAATAACTTAATACTCACCAGAAAATCTTAGGCCTAACCAATGAGACCTCGACCTACGGGCCGGGCCGTAAGTCAGTCGACGGGCCTTGGGACCAACCGTCTTGAAGGTCCGTCATTTTGGTCGGAGACTTGACAAGATGGACATTTTGAAAAAATGTCCAAGTTTTCAGCGATATAGGAATCGACGCACCATCGATTGACTCATGCCTCGTTGCCTGCATCTCGTCAATGGCTACTGTCTCAAGACAACTTTTAGCCAAATTTGAAAGGTCCTTCTCAAGGACCCTTTGGTTGGTCCTTGGGAAGAGTTACCCAAACTTTTTGACACTAAGCAAACTCTAATACATGTTATAAATCTGACCACCATATATCGTCAAATTCTGACTCCTACAACCTTGTCAAATATGCTAAGGCACACTAGTACTTTTTTTACAGTTGTCTCCGCACGTCGTGGACGTTCCTAGATGTTTTGACTCTAAAACTTCCTAAATGAATTTTATACATTATTATTGACTCATATGAGGTTCTAGATTAGGTTTTAGACATTCGGAGTGTTACAACGATCCACATCTGTTGTAAGTTCTCTTCGTGGGCATCAATTTAGTGATCACGCTAGCATGCCACTATACTCATGTCCGGGTCTGTTAGTTCATCTATAATGGGAATATACATCAGACTCCAAATTTATCTCATATGTTTTTATTATCGGTTATTAGTAGGTCTCACAGTTCAGTCACATTCTATTTCATTGACCATATTTAAATTACAATAAGTATTCAGTCTCTCCATGTTATAATTTGGACATTGTGTTCAGAATCTAGACCATGCTCAGATTATAGACATGTTTCATTGCTTGTTCAGTTATATGTTATTTCAGCTTTATTATATCCTACATGCACAATACCTTCCAATATTAACACATACTCTTCCCTACATCTTCTTGTTAAGTAGGTTTAGGTACTCAAAAGTGAAATAACACATAGATTGGATCCCAATATTCAATTCTGCAACATCAGTGTTGAGTCTTCATTTGTCAAGGACTACTAATATAACTAGTTTTATCGCTTTTAATCTTTACTTCTCAATTTTTGCTAGATTTATCTAGTGCATGTCCCAACACATCTAGTCAACTTAGAGTCTTATTTCAGATATAGATAGATTCAACTTACTATTCAAGTTTTATATTTCTTTGTATTGAACTCTCAAATTTTATATATATTAAGATATTATATGGGTATTACCAATCGTTTTTAGATTTACTTACGATTAGCTTCCACACAGTTTTATTGTTCAGTTTATTTTCAGTATGCTCAAGATTATGATAGCAGAGTTAGCTTGGGGTCACTTGTGATCCTAGGTCTCACGTTAACATCTTGAGGAAAGCATGGGGCGTGACAAATCGACTTCATGTTTTCTTCAAAGAATGCCAATTCCACAATAGAAGTCAGAGATAATAGCTATAAATTCTGTTGTTGGTCTTCCCATGACTCTTGGAAATTTTGATTCTATTTGGGTAGTAGTTGATAGATTTACTAAGTCAACCCATTTTATACATGTAAGAATAGATTATAATGCTGAACAATTGGCAAAAGTTCATGCAAAAGAGATAGTAAGGTTACTTGGGGTGCCTCTCTCTATCATCTTAGACCGTGGTACCTAATATTCACATGCAGGTTTTGAATTACATGGAGAATTGGGTACATAACTCACTTTTAGTATAGACTTACATCCACAAACACACAAGCAGTCTGAGAGGACTATTCAAGTGTTACAAGATATGTTGAGGGCATGTGTGATTGATTTTGACATGCATTGGGGTAAGTTCCTACCTTTGTGTGAGTTATACTATAGTAAAATTTATCACTCCAGCACACATATGACACCATTTGAAGCACTCTATGGGAGGCGATGTAAATCACTCATTGGACGATTCGAGGTTAGATATATGAAACCAATGGGGGTAGATTTAATGAAGAATGATCAAGGCATGGTGAGGAGCATTTCAGATAAGCTTCTAGAGGCCCAGAGTACACAAAAGAAGTATGTGGATCATAAGATAAGAGACATGCCATTTCAAACTGTGAGAATATTCTTCTTAAGGTATCATCCATGAAAGGGGTAATGAGATTTGACAAGAAACACAAGCAAAGTTTGTGAAACAATTGTCCCTTTTAATGTGTAGGGCCAGTGGATTATAGATTCTCTCTACCGCCTAATCTATCAGGTTTCATCCGATATATCACATGTCCATGTTGAAGAGCTATTATAGTGACGGGGATTATATTATTAAGCGAGACTCAATTGTCTTAGACACGGACCTCCAATAAGAGGAGGAACTGATTGCAATTCTTAATTGTGATGTGCTTAAGTTGAGGAACAAGGATATTAACTTCATGAAGTTCAATGGAAACATCGTCCGATTGAGAAAGCTATTGTGGAAATCAAGAGGGACATGTGAGACAAGTATCCCCAATCATTCATCGATTCAGGTATTACTTAATTTCTTCCTTAGCCTATTTTTTCTATGTTGTCACTGGAGGAGGAGTGATGATTAAATTGGTACCCAATGCAAATATTGGGTTCCGTCGTTATATAAAGGCAACATGGAATTTTTTTTGATTGGATTACTTTTTCATAGTAACATGGAATTTTCCAACCTTGTTCAGATATTGGATAAAATTAGAGTCATTAATGTGTAGGGATTTGGTAACAATCGGGTGATTTATTTATGATTTTTATTACATGAGTAGTTAAACAAGTCGTTAAGGAACACCTACGACTTTACGAAATTGAATTCGGGTTAGTTG
This sequence comes from Solanum peruvianum, assembly GCA_027705065.1. Lineage (NCBI taxonomy): Eukaryota > Viridiplantae > Streptophyta > Magnoliopsida > Solanales > Solanaceae > Solanum > Solanum peruvianum. The sequence continues at coordinate 15,532,297 of JAKWJD010001763.1, forward strand.
AACTCCCATAATCGTTCTTGTCATAAAGGTATTTTTGAGTGTTGTTAGTTAGTGGTGTGTTGTGAAATGAGGGTCTTGAAATTATTTAACTATCTCATTGTCTAGTGCAAGCCAGCGGTGGTTTTGGTTGCTCTAACGGGATCGCTGTGGCGGGGTGTGTACCGCTTTGGCGTGCAAGACGCGACTTGAAGTTATAAAATAAACTCCAAAAGATTTTAAGTTTGAACTTTTCGACTTTGAGAACTAAGAAACAACCCAATGATACTTCTTGACATATTTCCACTATTGACACTAATTTTAGTGCTTAAATATTTTGTTTAAAATTTAAATTAGATATTTTACTTTTATATTATTTTATTAAATTTATTTTAAAAGATTTGAAAATAACAAAAATAAAATCGCTTATTAAGATTAGTTTTATTTTCACTTGTTTGAAAAAAAAATGAAAACTTACAAAAATATGTATTGCTTTAATTTAGATTTTTACTAAATAAGTCAAGATTTCTTGATTATTTTTAAGATTGTCTATATAAATTTTTAGTTCAAGTTAATTAATTTAATTATATATATATATATCTATATATATATATATATATAGATATATATATATATTATATATATATAATATATATATATAGATATATATATATTATATATATATATATATATATATATTCTTTTATAAAAAAAATAAATCAAAACTACCTATTACTCCCTAAATCTCTACCCACTTCATTCACTTTAACCCCCACTACCCACCTACACCACAACTACCCCTATACATCCAACATCATACTACTATAAACAGAGGACAGACAAAAAAAAATAATCAACAAGCACATTCAGCAACACGCACAGAGACACAACCAAAGAATACACACGCTATCAAAATCCCACACACAGAAAAAAAGACAGTGCAGAAACCCCAAAACAAGAAAACGTCTGCACACTATAAAAAAATTATCTAGACTACAAACACACATCCACACTAATACAAATATTTGTGAGTGTTCTAATCGAGCTTTGGTCAAGGTTTTTATTTCTTAATTTAAGGTTCACTTTATTTTTTAGATTTATTTATGAAATTTGATGTAATTTTATGACAATTTTTCTTATATTTTATTTTATCATGAATTTTATTGAAATGATTAATTTGTTAGTTCTTATATCTCTATTTCATGAATGACGGTAGCATTAACGATGATTTAATTTCATTTTTATTTGTTATTCTGTGATCTCTTAAAAATAAACGGATCGCAACATTGTTCTTGTTTTGATTTAGATAATAATAATAAAGTAGGTATACTTAGGCTAATAAACAACAAAATAAATAAATTATTATTATTTTATTTTAACAAATTAAAAATGAGATTTTTTGTAACAATCCGTTATTGTTTTGTTCTAGTATAAAGTGTATACTTAATGTTGATGTCAATTTTAAGAGTAATAAAAACATCAAAATATAAAATAAAATTATATGAATATGATCCAAAATTTTATCCTAGAATTTAAGTATTTTATTTTATTTTATTTCTTTATAAAGACTAAGTTTTTTCTTTTAACGGTAGACAAACATTTAGGTACGCTAAAAATTATTGTTTCGATTAAGAATGCAATTATGAATCTTTTTGAGACATTAAAAAATCAAGGATCCGTGACGCACCTTGTCCAATAATATAATTACATTTTATCAATTAAAGTAGAGACTTATAGAAAATTGAGATTATTAGGTTTGATGAACTTGAGAAAGGAAGACAATTATGTCTCCAAATGTCAAAATCCAGAATGCAGTTATGCATCCGATTTAAGACTAATAAAAATTTAACAATAAAAAATAAACAAATCATGGAATGTAAACTCAAATTATCCAAAAATATATCAAGATAAGTATAAGTCAATAAAAGTGATCGTGCTAGAACCACGGGACTCGAGGAACTCCTAATGCCTAACCCTCTGTCAACAGAATTTCTTACCCGATTTTTTTGTTCGCAGACCAAAAAAGAGTCATTTTTTCTTTTGGTTAGATATTAAACATAAAGGTGACTCAATTTCAATGACGACTCTAAAAAGTAAAATAATCCCTAATCAATACCGTCACTTAAATTGGAAAACCCCTTGTTTCTAGTGCAAAAAAGGGTGTGACACCCAACATTCTTGAGGCTAAAGATACGCTTTTCACCTCCGAATCAATTTTCCAATCCGTAGAACCTATTTTCTTGGGTTATTCACAATGGGGGAGGGTTTTGAATCGAAAACCATGTTGGGAAAAGCTCTAGTTTTGATACTTCAGATCATTGGTATGATATAGGTTTGTTAGAACTGTTAGTAATTTGAGTAATTAGTGATTGTTTATTGGTTCCTATATTTAATTGATTTTTTGTGAAGCAAGAAAAAGTGGAACGAATTCGGAAAGGGAAGGATCAATATTCTTAGGGTTTCAAGCTTATTTTGTAAGTGATGGTTGTAATTCTATGATTCAGTGATGTATGTTTGTTTGCTTCATTATGATATATATATCTTAACGAATGTTGCATTATTGATCACATTTTTTGCAAATGACATAGATGAATTACTATATGTCATTAATCATTTCTTGATTGTATGGATTGAGAGTATACTTGTTTTGTGATTGTGGTGTGTAGAAGGATCAGATTGCCACGTTCTGGCATAACTAACTGGATTGGTTGCCACGTGTTGGCATAAAGATGGGATCATATTTCCACATTCCGGCATAACTATGTGATCGTGTACCACGTTTTGGTATGTTAATAGTTTGGGTTTGGTTCCATGAGAGAAAAAAACTACTTGACATAGTTGTGTATCTTGACAATTGTGAAATAGTATGTTGTTCATAATTTTCACAATATTGTATTTGTTCTTTATATGCATATGCTTATAATGTTGTTTGACTTGCTTATGTTAGACTTAGTGGGATAGTCGCATGATCCTACCAATACACCTTGGTTGTGTATTAATACTGAACTTGCTCTTATATTTTTTAAGTACAAGTTATCTTCAAGTGACTATTGACAGACTTTGTTTAGAAGATTAGTGACCATTCGAATTCAAGGGTGAGCTAGTTCTTCCAGGCTGCGTTGGATTTTCCTTAAGTTTATGTCCACATTCCATACATAGACTATTTGTTAGATGCTTATTATATTGTTTCAGATGTACCCATTGTCACAACCCGAAACCATCCCCTAGAAGTTAGGGTACAATCTTTGATTGTAACCGCCGCCGTCGACCTCTCGGAGGTCTAAGACAAGCCCTTTCATATCATTCATTTCATATACATAGTGAAAAGTAGTGTGGAATTAAAAATTTTCACAAAACACAATATAGTCTTCAAAATCTCGTTCATATAAAAGTAATAAGAAATACTAAGTCTTAGTTCCATTATCTTAACACACAATAATACTTGGGACACGACCCATACTTCAAAATACGAATATAGAATACTTAGTCTATTACAATACATTGAATGAAAACATAAAAGACATGTATGCCCTCGAGTCAAGTGAGGACATACATCAACATCTCTTGAACGATTTTCTAAGTCCAAGTATTCACTTCTCAAAGCTCCTCACCTACCAAGAACTATATAGATAGATAAAATCATGGAGTTAGTACAACCACATGGACTAAATATGGATTTATGCATAAAAATCATGAAAACACAAATTTATTGGAAATATGCATCTTTTTATTTTTCAGAACACATTTTAATCATAATAACATCATATATCAATTTAGAACACATAAGATAATAATTAATCAACAATGTAAAATTAAGGCATCACTTTACAATAAGTTTAATTCACTTTACATTGAATTGACTTCACTATTTCAGTGACATAACAACCCCTTTAATAACCAACATGTAGCATGTAATTTCCTCACTTAAAGTCATCCTAAGATTCACTAAAGTCACACAAAGAGAGACCGCCCATACATCATCTCTAGATGTGCCTAAACGACCCTTAAGATTACTTATAATGAGTCACATACACACTTCAAGACATCAAACATATCAACATATAGACACTATGATATTTCCTCATCAAGCCTATCAAAAGACTTACTTAAGTAGGTCAAGAAGATAACGTCCACGATTGACCTCTTCAAGACTACCTAAATAATCCTCATGACTTCCTAAGTTTGGATCATGTCCACATAATCAACATCTTCCCCAATTAGAGTCATTCTTAAGACTCATCTAGGTAAGATACAAAGTTACCATTCCTTTGACCCCTTCACACCTTAACTAGACAACCCTTAAGTACTCTAGATAGGTACTTATTCCTTTTACATACTCCATAACATAAGTCATTAGTTCATTAGTTCGTTAAGACTCATATATCACATAAAGGACATTCAAGTAATGGTCTTGGACAAGACCTAGGAACTCCACATAACACCTTCAAAGTTTATTGTGCAATGTCTAGATATCTTCCTATACCACCACCTAAACTCCATAAACTTCTCTAATTCTTATAGATATTCCATATGATGAGAATAGGAAATAACCGACATAAACCATGATAGCTAGACATGGAATTCGGAGCTCTATCCTACTCCAATGAGGTTGTTCTACTTGCCAATGGTAGAACTTAGACACATCCCATGTAGGCACATGGTTAAGGAATATGAAGGGCATACTCTGTAATCTAGTCTCATACTTTACTAGAACTACTTTCCCTTACCATACTCACTCGGTTCTAGCCTTAGTTCTCATAGATCAATTCTCATTTTTGTTCATATATGGGTCTCATATCTAGTTCATGACCCGATTATATTCAACCAACCAGCAAGGTCCACTAGGGCATATCTCACTACGATGACAAGAAGCTTTATGATGACTTTCCTAAGGATTAATATGATGTCGTTCCAGCCAACTAACCTTAAGTCCATCATTCCTTTACTTTGAAGGATACCATTACGACTTACGCTTCAACATTCTTAACCTTACCTTTAAGTCAAGGTTTTCACATAATAAACTCTCATATCATCATTTAAAGTCACATTTCATTCATATATTAAAGACTAAGAGTTCTAACATCCTAAATCAAAACATCACATATTCATAATCAGATATACATGAAGCAAGTGATACAAGTCAACCAAGACAAGATACCACATACTTCACTTTTAACTCATAATGCAAGAAATTCTAGAAAGCACCTAGAAACAATCTAATATCTTCAAGACATCTTATATATCATCATAAAATCATTAATGTACTCCACATAGACTCACAAAGCCAAGTAGGAATAACCAAGACTTAACTTTAATACTAATCATAATGTCAAAGTCATAGTCTAACAGGATCACTTAAGGAAACATAAGTAGAAGAACACACTTATGAGTTCACATGTAGATAGATAATGTCATGCTTCAAATAATCATATACACAAATAGACTAATCATAATGTCAAAGTCATAGTCTAACAGGATCACTTAAGGAAACATAAGTAGAAGAACACACTTATGAGTTCACATGTAAATAGATAATGTCATGCTTCAAATAATCAACTACAAAAATAGACACATTATAGTTCAAGTAGTTGCCAATAAGGCCATGCTCATCATACTGCATAAAGTAACTCCGACAAGGCCACGTTAATTACAAGTAAAACACATAACACCGCCACCTTAAGTGGACTATACTTATCACAATAGAATCTAAGTATAATTAATATCAAATTAAAGAAAATGGGGCAAGCAGACCATCATCCCCTCTTCCACACTTCAATTCAATGCCAAGTCAACCAATTCAACATCACAAGGCCCTTACCCATGGCCATGAATAATAATTCAAAGTAATAACCATAAAACTCAATATTAAATCTAAATTTTTACAATCTAAAATCAATTGTATATCGATTGAATACAATTATTATATCATTAGAAATCCCATAACAAACTACATAACATTTCTACAATATTAGCTTAATATCAAGTAACTCAATAAGTAGTCAAAACTAGGGTTCATCAATTTACATGGGTTAATAGGTAATTTAGATTGAAATCATAAATAAAATATTAATTAGATCATAATTAAATATTTAGAAATCATTTATGCAAGAACCCATGGTAGAATCATGAAATTTAAAAATTCACTTTAAAAAACTATGAAAAACATCTTGAGAGTTGGGCTCCTTGATGAAACGAGTTTCAAGGATCAAAAGCCATACCTCAAGGATGATAATTCTTCACTTTGATAAAGAATTTCGACACAAAGACCCCTCATTAAGCTGCCTATTCAAGTTGGACTTCAATGGAGGTTTTGGGATCTTTTTGAAGTATTTTGGGTTTTCAATTTGGATGAATGAAGTCTTTAAGGTTTTTACCATTTATATACTTAATTAAAATAACCAAAAGATCCTTAATAAACCTCTAATGACTTGATTTATAAGTGGGGTGAATTTACAATTCACTGCTTGACTTGGCAGCAGACCTGCGCAAGAGAACAGGTCGCGCGACGACTTGCCCTTGACGGGGCGTCACCACCTCGATGGGCCGTCACAGGCCTCCGTCGGTGGCACTAGTAGCTTAAAAAGGTTCCTATCTTCACCCATGGTTAAGTCCCTCACGACGGTAACCTTTGACGAGGTGTCACAACCACGACTCGCCATTGACTGCTCCATCCCTAGGGTCTGCCTGGGACAGCCTGCACACTAATTTTGGGTCCTTCCTCAAGGACCCTTTGGTGGTCCTTGGGGTTAGCTTCCCGGAATTTTACAACCCAAATATTATAGTCTATAAGTTTATCAACTCTCACATGAATTTCATAAAAAAATAAAAATAAAACTCTACGAAACACACCTAGACGTACTAGGTCGACTCAAGACATATATTTCAAACACCTTGGACATTCTTGGTCGTTTGACCTCCAAACTTATCGAAACTCTAAACACTGCCTAAACATGCTATAATAAATCATTTAATGACCATACAATCTCATGAAACACAAATAAACACATAGAATCACATATGAGGCACATAGGTGACTTAAACGTCGAACGTCTTGGTCGTCCCTTGACATTTGACTTCCAACACACCTAACACTTTAGATACTGCCTCTATATCATATATTAGAAATATTAAGGACCTTAGAACATAAATACCAAAATTTTAGGCTCTAGTTAAGCTAGGTCATCTTCGGGGTCTTTTAATCTCCCCCACTTGGTCAACATTCGTCCTCGAATGACACTTGCCACTCTCCGAAAACTTTCAAGATTAGAGACTTATCTAGCAGCTAATAACCAATCCATACAACACATAGTCACAAGAAAAAATCAATTTCACATAGTCAAGAGATTCACAACTCAACAAAAAACTAGAAAATAATTCTATAACACATTCTGCTACAAAACTCACATTCTTCAATCCAAATAGTAAAAAACTCATTTTATGATCAATATCCTACTAATATACATCAGTTATAAACACATCACAACCTTTTTAGACCAAAGAATCAAATAGTAATTTTCTCAAAAATATGGCAGCATGCAGTCTTAAAGCAACAATGGTTTTTAAAGAAATTTTAAAGGAACTTTTCGAAAGTTCTAATTTTAGACAAGAGAAAAGACATAAAAGCACCACTGAAGTTGTTTCGAATTTTTAAAAAGATACCTTTAACTTTCAGGATATCCTATTACCTCAGAAAAGTATTGAATATATTTGTAAAAAGACCATTTTGATTTATTTTCTCGCCATGTTTGTGTACATGCACATTACGCGCGTGAAGGTCCAATTTTGCTGTCAAAATCAATCGAAAAGTGCCACATTTCAGTCATTTTCTTTATTAATTATTTACCTAATCATCTTCCTCAAATTGGGTTACAATTGCCACAAATGTGTTAAACTTAATTAATGGCAGATCAAACATCATTAACACAAATTTGCCTCATCATCTTCCTCAATGATGCTTTAATAATATGAATTAGAGTTTGGGAAAAATTATTATTGAAAAATAGAATCACAAAAAACTATTTATAATAGATGCTGTAACAGAAAATAACTCATTAAATTGACACATCTCAAAAAAAATTCAAACTAGTAATATCAAGTTCAGATGTTCGTTGACTAATCAAAAGTGAATTGACGAAAATGGAAGTACGTGGAGAATTTGGTTATGAAGAAGAAGAAGAAAGAGAATGAAAAAAGAGAAAAGAGGAGGGTAATGAAGAAGAGGAAGAAAGAGAATAAATAAATAAGAAAGAAAGAGAGAAAGAAAGAAGAAGAAAGAGAAAAAGAAAAAGAAAAAGAAAATGAAGTTGATAAAATAAGAAAAATAAAAATAATAATTAATACGTGGAAGATTATAATTGGTGCGTGATTGAACTTCTGTTCTTGCAAGTGAGTATTGTTAAAAAATGGGGTATTTACAACACTTTAAAATTGTTTAAGGGGGAAAAAGGATGTCCGCAAAGTCAAGGTGTCTTTTTAAAAATTCGAAACAACTTCAGTGGTGCTTTTATGTATTTTCTCTTTAGAAAATTCATGATATAAACATGCTAATATGCAAGATAACATCATATAAACACATCTTACAACATAATCATGACTCAATAAAACACACAATGCTAGAAGTTAATGAAATTCAATTTCAACCAAACTCCTAAACATCATGAACAAGCAACAATGTCAAGGAATTCTATCCCATCTACAAACCATACTCCCACAGTTAGAAGGAAATCATATCTTAACAAAAGAAAGAGAACTTACCAAAATCATCATCACTCTCCTTCTCATCCGGCTTCTCCACTCTAGAACGGAGTGCATAGAAACGCCTGTTTGGAACACTAGGAGCAACTTGTTCACCCTCTTTACCTCTAGAAGCAATCATAGGATAAAGCAACTCATGGTATGTAATAGACACTCACCATAATGTTTCTTGGCACAATTTGCACAAGTAGGCTGGCCATCCTTAGAACCACCTCCTTTCTCAACCTTGAACTTAGCACTCCTAGATTCTCCTTGAGATTGAACATTCTTCTTAAACCTAGTTTGCTCTTAATCACTAGCACCACTCCTTTTAAAACTTCTAGCCATCCTCCTAAGTTTAGACTCTTAAATTGATTGTTCATACACCATGAGTCTATCTAGTGTCATATCATCATGCAACATAGCGGTACAACATTCTTCCACCACTAAATCGGCTACCCCCATCACAAAACGACTCATTTCCTTGGATTGGACACAAGAGAAAGGGCATACCTTGACAAAGTTGAGAATTTCAAAAAGTACTTCTCAACACTCATATTTCTTGCTTGAGATTGATCAAATCCTCCACTTTAATTTCTTTCCTCTCTACGGGAAAGTACATACGAAGAAAAGTGTCCTTAAATTCTTCCCATTCAGTAGAACCCGATCCTTCCGGCCTATTATCCTTCCATTGAGTTTACCAAATTTGAGAAACATCCCTCAATTGGTATGAATCCAACTCCATCTTCTCTCTAGATGTAACCCTCATAGAAATCAAAACTTTGTACACTCCATCAAGAAACTCTAGGGGATCCTCACAAAATCTCTCAACCTAGATGTCATAGTGCTCTCCACAACCCTAGGCATCATATTCAAATTAACTTGCATAGTCACAACTCGGGCTATGGCAATCAAAGCCTCTCTAATCTCCCTATTAGACATCTCCAAAACGTCAATACCTCCTTCCACATTAGGAATATGATCACATTCGGGTGGCACTTGGGCATCTTGAGCACCTTGAACTACTTGTCCACCTTAAGGAACTTGGTCGACTTGCTCAACTTGAGGGAGAACCTCCTTATTCACCCTCTCCTCTTCCAACCTTCTAGCAGACATCCTTCTAGTATTCATCTACTAGAAAACACAAGGAAACTCATAAGAAGGATAATAATAACATTTACTCTACTGCACGACATAGGAGTAGAAAAGAACGGAAACTCTATCGTCCTATAGTCTCTCGCCCATAGACGTGTCGCGACTCACACCGATGGTCAAGACTCTACTAGACATGACTTGATGAGACTTCTTTCATAATACTAACTTCACTATACTACGCTCTGATAGCAAGCATGTCACCATCCTAAACCATACCATAGAAGTTAGGGTATAATCTAAGGATATGAAAGCACCCATAAAAACCCCAAACGGCGAAAACCATTATCCATTCTCAATTTCTATCAACTGCAATGCAAGATTCAACCTTTACAATCCCTAATTTTCCTGAAGAACTCATCGCCTAAATTTATTATAAAAGTTCAGTGAAATATCTCATTATTGTTTCTTGTGTAAAAATAAACTCTAGCTCCCATAGAATAAATATGGGGACGTTGGATAAAAAGAATTTATGGAACGTTTGTCAAGGGATCCTGGAGGAATTTAGGGTAAAAAATAACGTTACAAGTAGCTAATTTTAAAATTTGATTTTATCCTCAACAAAATGATGTACAACTAACAAAATAGTATATATATATATATATATATATATATATATATATATATATATATATATATATATATATATATAATTCCTTTTTTCCTTGATCACTATGACTAGAAAAATGTGTCGTAGATTGAACAAAGTGCATTTTTTAAATATGTAGATTACTGATTTCAAGACTTTATTGACAATAAGTAAATGTAATTAGATCGAAAGTCACTATAGATTTAGAGGCATTTAGAAAGATTGTTAATTGCCACTAAATACATATTTAGCAGTAATTAAGATATTATTGTTAAAGATTATTTTTACATGCCCCGATCCTGCACTCTAGACGTGACTAACACTTGAGAACCATTGCTAGCCCAAGCGAACTCTTGGTTTGCTAACTATGACGCATAGGTATCAATATAATACACCTAAGTTTTAATAGATGAGCATTTATGAAATTTAAAGAACTTTATAACAACATCTAAAAATACTTAATATAACTAGTGTTTAAAAAAACACTTGAGAAAATACTAGAAACTGTCTAACTCTGCCTGTCAATGAAGCCTCTAAAATCAAAATATTGGTGTAAAAAAAAGGCCCACTACAGTTCAAAACCCTATTGCTATAGAATAATAAGAATAGATGCTACTGAGTAGATGAAGTGATCTCAACGCAACGCCTGTTGATGATCCATGATACCATCATCATAAAAAGATGCAGGCAAGATGACATTAGTATATGGAATATGCGAGTATTTAATATGTCTGAATAAAAAAATACTCACATTGATGATTGAATACACATAAAGTAAGACAATATATGAACAAGTACTGAAAATCATTTGTACTTTACAATAACATATCTAGCAAAAGCATTACGAGAATACAAAACATTACAGTGTCTGGCGAGTTTCTCTAACAGAAAACCACCAGTATGATTCTAGGAATGATATAATATTTCATCAACGTTTCAAGGGTCATCCTATACTTTCCAGGGTATAGGATGCTTCCTATAACTATGGATCCCTCTCATAAGCCTTGTTGAGGCAGTGAGGAGTCTTCTGAAAAGTTGGTGTGATCCTATTCTACGTTAGCCACTAGGTTTATTGGACTTCAAGTAAAAAAAAGATTCTTACCCTATTCACTGCTCGATACTACTCATGAAACAAACCATATGAACTATGTGCAATCACCCTTTACAGAGAAAGGGACTCATTCTTTACTTTACTTTCAATTTTCTTTACAGAAGTATTTTTTGAAGAAACTCAAGAGTTATTCTCTTTCGCTTTATCAACTGCTAAATAGTACATATGAAACCACTTGATTCTTCCTTTAAAAAAACCTTTTAGCAACTTGTTTTTAAAATGTTTACTCATGGACGTATTTTTCAAATTTGAAGTCATTGTCTAAGAAATCTCATACAATAGTATATATGAATAATACATGTATAAGAAATCAGGGTTCATGTGATACAAAGTATGAACAACAATTTAGAATTCAATATGCATAATAGATATTCAAATCTCAATGGTTAAGGAATTAGGAACATAGAATAAGAACTGAATTCCTATTTCAATAAAACTTCTAATGAACACTAAATATAACCTTCGTTCAACATTATGAGTTACCTTGCATACCTGATTATGAAGATGTTAGACCGTAAACTTTGGTGGAGACTTGATTTATCTTGATCTTGTGGGTGAACGTTAGTTTTCTTTGAGGAAAATCTTTGATCTATAAATCTTTGTGCTTGATCTTGAGAAAAGAAACACTTTTATGGAGTTCCTAGATTTGAAGAACTTGGGGAAACCATGGATTGAAGACTTCTCTTTGTATCTTGATATTTTTACTTCAAGTTATTAGATTTGTTGATGGAGAAGAAGAACCCTAGGTGACTTTTGAGATAAATTCTAGATACTTGAATATTTGGATTAATTATTTTGAGGGAAAAAGTGGTTAAAACACCTAAAATGACTTAGAATAGGGGTAAAAAGCTTGTGAAAGAACCAAACTAATACTTGACCACATGTAGGAAATTTCTAAAAAAAAAACTATCTATGGTCCGTGGTACATTCCAAAATCTGTAGTGGTAGTCGTACAACATTGACTGCATGATAGGGCTTTACTAAAATGAACATTAACTTTTTCTTTGAACTGTAAATGAGGATAACTTCGTGGCAATGGAAAGAGGACTCATAGAGATTTTATTATTATAAATCATGGGCCACCTAATCATATATATATAATTAAACCTTAAGCCCGCCGACATGGAACCACCACAACCAAAATTTACTTGTAAATTTATTATTTCCAAAACTAGCATCCCACTTTCATGAAATGTTGTGACTTTTATGAAGAGTTGCAACATTAATGAAGAGTTGTGAGTTTTATGAAAAATTGTGACTTTTATGAATAGTTATGAGTTTTATGAAGAGTTGTGACTTTTATGAAAAGTTGCTAAAATGAAGAGTTGCACTTTTATGAAAAGTTGTGACTTTTATGAAAGGTTGTGACCTTTCCGAAGTTGAATGAAAAGTTGCAAATTTTATTGAGACTTTAAGAAAGAGTTGCAATTTTTATGAAAGGTTTTGAACTTTGAAAAGGATTGCAACTTTCCGAATAAAAGTATAAAAGAAAACCTTAGGCCCGCCTACACGGAACCAGCAGAAACCAGAATCCTCCTCCTCCTCCTCCTTCACAACTAAATATTTGTTTATTTTGTTCCGGTCAAGTAACTCACTTACACCATTGCTTATGTTACAAATCTTAATATGTATTTTTACATTCATTAATTTATTCTTTTGTTATTAAGGATAACTGATAAAATGTAATAAATTTTATTTTCCTCTACATTATTAATGTTTGTTACCATGTAATTTTGTATGTAAGATAATATAGTGTTTTATTTTTAATGAATGATAGTTTTAAAATATTATTTTATAAATTTTGTGATATTAAATTCTTGCGCGAAGCGCGGGTAATCTTACTAGTTCATTATATAGTGGAAAATAAATTCATTTGAAGTTGACCTAAGTATTATCTTATATCAAAACTTAATCGGTAAAGAAGCATCTAAGTGAACCTTTTGTTGGGTGATCCATTTGACCTTAATATATGTTCAATCTATTCTCATAGTAGAGAATATACCTTCACACCTAAGCACAACTTAAAATGCAACTGGAAAACTTTTCAGATCTTAATAAATTTTTGGGGTTTTATACATTTTTGGTGTAGTGTGTATGATGGTATTTTTAAATAAAAAGCTCTGTGATCCCATGAAGAAAAATTCACTAGATTCATTGCTTTTTGAAAGAAAACAAACTTAGGAAATAACAATGTAAGAAAAGTTGATGAATACAATTTTATTACACTAAAATGATATATTATTGACTAATATAACAAAATATGTGTTAAACACTAAAACGTAACTCAAAAAATAACTATGTCCTATATTTCAACTTCCATCAACCAGTGGCATAACTACATATACCTCACATCGTCCAGTTGGACACTACTCACAACATATTATAAAATTTATAAGAAAATTGTATGAATTATATCAAGAAAAAATATTTTTCATACATATATATTAAATCTGGGACACCATTTACGAAATTTCTGAATTTCCATAGTGCTTATTTATTTAATCAACCGTATAAAAAATAGTAGAAATCAATTGGTCAATACTATGACTAACTCTATATATATTGGTTGAATTCTTCAAAAATATCACAATGTGTGTGCCACATACACCAAAAGTAATGCATTATTGAAAATCGAACATGGGTGCGACAACAAGTTTGGGAAGTCCGAGAAACCTAGAAACTAACTTAATAAAACTACAAGATAAGATTGACCATATATAAATAAAAATTCAAGGTTTTCAATCTTGAACCTCATATGTATATGTCTTCAACTTGTGATGTATTGTTCTGAAGCCACATTGAAAATTTGGAAGACTTATGTATCAGCTCTGTGATTCTTCTGAGTAAACTCAAAGAGGGTACGCCATTAGAATTCCGAATATTTTTGCGGGTTGTTGGCGTTCACACATTTAGTTGGTGGACTCACTACTTTATCTTTTTCTGGATAAAGAATAAAAGAAGGCGATTCGTAGGAGTCTTGTTGTTTACCAAATCTTTGTGCAAGCAACTTTTGTATCTACCATCCCAAAGCGCCTGCATAAGAGAAAACCAAAAATGTTATTACCCAGTTGGTCAATTACGCGAAGAAAATCATATTCATGTTGTACGTCCTAAGAATGATCATGAAGTAAATCATTGCACATCATCATGTGAAAAGATCATGTATCATTTTTCACATAAATATGTATTGTTTGTCCACTTGTCTATGTTTTTATGATTTTTACATAATACATTACCTTATTATGTAGTGCTTGCGTGTAAATTTTGTAACCATAAGTGTGTCTCCTGGTAACGACAAAAGCATTGAAATTTGGGGTGACGAAGTACCATTCGTTGTCCACAAAAACATGAAATTCGTTAACACAATCTTGATGGGAAACGATAAATGATGTTAGATCATAGTGAGACCTTGCTCCTAATGTGAGCTCTGGTTTCTTGCACGGTGGATAGTAGTTGAGTTTCATAATAGATTCATTATTTTCGGATTATTTTTTAAAGTGGATCTTTTGTATGCCTTAGGGTCCTCCCTAAGTGCTCCATGATCCTAAGAGAAAGTGTTCTTATAGAATTACAATGTTCTTGATAAACACTCCCGTATAGTTAAAGGAAAATAGGTTAGTTCATTTACATAATCGAAATGTAAAAATAGATAGTCCTTTTGTTTGCATGTCTTCGTCTAGTTTTGATTTGATATGAAGTTTAAGAAAGTAAAGAAACACTTTTGAATAATATAGTCTTAGACTAAAAATATGTAAAATGTTCTAGAATATCATTAAGTTTTGTGGTCTTAAACATGTCATGCCTAAAAAACAAAAAAAATATGTTTTTTAAACTTACCAAAAAGAAAAATAGTTTCCAAGTTAGGCACCTTTTTAGATTGTACGGTTGCAACTCTTTTCCCAAGGTTATAAGTTATAACTATTATAAATAATTGTGACTTTCCCCAAGTTCCTTGAATTACAATGTTCTTGATAAACACTCCCGTATAGTTAAAGGAAAATAGGTTAGTTCATTTACATAATCGAAATGTAAAAATAGATAGTCCTTTTGTTTGCATGTCTTCGTCTAGTTTTGATTTGATATGAAGTTTAAGAAAGTAAAGAAACACTTTTGAATAATATAGTCTTAGACTAAAAATATGTAAAATGTTCTAGAATATCATTAAGTTTTGTGGTCTTAAACATGTCATGCCTAAAAAACAAAAAAAATATGTTTTTTAAACTTACCAAAAAGAAAAATAGTTTCCAAGTTAGGCACCTTTTTAGATTGTACGGTTGCAACTCTTTTCCCAAGGTTATAAGTTATAACTATTATAAATAATTGTGACTTTCCCCAAGTTCCTTGAATTCCAAGTATGATTTGATCTCTTATCATTGATTTGTAATTCTTATAATTGAGATTATACTTCGTCAGGTATGCTGGATTTTTAATGATTGTTCATTCTTATCTTATCACATTAACCCCATTTAGTTTTAAATTGTTGAAAGCTTTTTACATTATTACTTTCATGCATTGACTACAAAACTAAAGCAATCAAAAGTATTTTAAATTACCGTAGAGAAGAGTCTTAAGGGAACACTACATGTTTCAGATGCATTATTTTCATAGTAAAAGTATGATTTGTTTAAAGAAATCATAACCAGTTCCAGGAAGAAGTTTTAGTCCATTAAATAAAGGACAAATATTCCTTAAAGAAGTACTTTTGAGCAATAACTGAACATCGATATTACTATGAGCATAAGGTAACATTATGGGAGTCATATTGAGCACTTATATGGGTAATTATTAAAATAGATTGAACCCCTAATATGTGCAACTAGTATAGATAGGATCATGGTATTGCTTCGGGTGACTCCTCACTCAACCACGTTGGGCTTTTTAGATGGATACATATGTTCAGTTTTGTTTTTCTATGTTCCAGCTAGGTATAGTATGACTCTGGCAATGGGGGTTAGACGTTATATCGTCATGAGGATCCTAGTGATGGTTTTGAGTTGGAGAAGCTCCCAAGAAAAATATAGAATATTATTTAAGTGTTGCTATTGATCTGGGACATATTTATATATATAAAAGCCTAATTAATCCCAAATGTGAGCTAAGTTTTTGAGAGTGTAACTCCATATCATTGATTTTTATGGTAAATGATGAGTCCAATATTTGACTGATTTAGGGCTTTGTTTTGTTAATTTTAAAAGCATCAAATGCCTAATTTATGCTATAAACTTATGTTAAAGCATCATTGTCAGGTATATGAGCAAATGAGAAAGGCAAGGACATTACTAGGAAAAAAGAAGCAAAACAAGCTGAAGAAGTTGAGAAAAGGCGATCACGGTGATCAGCAGTACAAATCGGCGAACCACCGAGTGGTTCTCTAGTTCTCCTATCGTTCTAGTGTACCAACCTTGGGGGGAGTGATCAAGCCGGCGACATAAATGGGCAATCAGCGAAACGCCGATGGGTTCAACGATAGCACACTGAATAACCCAAATTAAAAGGACTTGGATGCTAAGAACCAAAAAAAATTTGGTATGGAAGAGAGCAATGTGCGGATCGCTAAACCACTCGATGAGCCCGACTTATCTCGCCCAAATTTTGGGAAACTATAAATTTAGTTTTAAATTTTAGATTTATTATCATGTAGCTAAACTATCATTCAGTAGAGTTCTCTTTAAGTTTTAGAGTTCCATTGTAGACTTTGAAGCTTTATGAGGCTCAAATTTGAAGATTTGTAAGTGGTTCTTTGAATTTAAACTCTGGAAATAATGTAAAGGCTTGGATACTATTACCCAATTGATGGCTAATTGAGTTAGTATTTTTTTTTTATCTTTTTATGATGTTTAGCTAAAAATCCAATTCTTGAGGTGTATAATGTGTTTATGGGTCAAATTAACTTGTGGGTATTGTTAATTACTGATGTAAATTCTATATTGAAGTGGGTTTAACAATTAGTTGCATTTTAATCTATGAATTGTTTGGAAATGAAGTTCTAATTTTTACTTTTTTAGCTTGGTTCAAAGAGAGTTTTGGAACCAAAGCTGTTGGTTAATGGTTTATAGGTATTAGGTTGATATGGATTTAGATCAGAAGAGTTAATCATAAACATGATCCTACCCATCTAGCTTGAGAGAGTGGATCTATTAAGGTTATGGGTTGTTCTCAATTTCTAAGCTTGTTGATGTTTGAAATAAATCACTTTGAACATGATAGTTTTTCCAAATAAAACTATTTCACTAATAGTTCAATCTACTTACTAATATTTAGCTACTTATTAGTAATTTCAATTATCCATATAGTGAAATTTTCCTGTTATTGATCACATCCCCAGAATTCCATGTTATTCTCTTGTTTTTTTTTTTTTTTATCATTGTAGCTAATAATTGAAACAAAAAAGCCCCCATCTGACATTCTCTTATCCCCTTAGACTTTTTTACATGTCTTTTTCGATAACTTCTATTCCTATAACTAATTAGACCATGTTTGTACTTAGATGTTTGACCCCAACACTTTGTTGGGATTTATACTAGTTAACAATCGTTCACACCAAGTATTCGATGAGTTGTGCTTAAAACATTAAATAAAATGGTGTTGTTGCCGAGGAGTTGTGTTGCATAGAATACTTTTATTCAAGTGAAAATGTGATTTAGTTTTGTTGTAGTTGAATCGAATTACATTGGTTTATGTTTCTGTTGCTTGTTTTGAACAGTGGAAGACATGAGCGTAAACAAGAGTTATGGTAGTAAAGTGGCTACTAAGACAACATTGGAAATCTTAATGATGTGAATGACCCAATTCAATTCGGTGGTATTAGTGCAAATCATCTACCGCTTTTTGATGGTAATGATGTCTCCCATTTTACGAGCACAATGCTACAACTTCTCCAAATGAAAGTATTATATAGAGGGTTTGCACATGAAGACCCTCTATCACAACCCATGCCTAGACCCCCAGACGTAGCTCGACGTACAATACTTTGAAGAGCCTCATACAAGATTTATATAATTTATAACTTAAGACATAAGAAAATGGTATGAAATTTAAAAGTTTAATCGGTACAAAAGAGATTTTATAAAATAGTGGAACTCTAACTTTTTCTCACATGACCATCTAATACAATAGTGGAAACAATAATAGGGTCGCAACCCATTGACATAGTCTGAAACATAAAATGACACAAGAAAACTAGAAATGAACAACTCTCTCCCTTGAACCATGACCACTAGCTTTGGAGAAAATCATTCCAAGCTTTGAACAGTAGAAGTCATATTAAGATTCGGAACCTACACTTTCTAAGAATACATAAGAAATATGGGTTAGCAAAAATGTGTACTTAGTATGATAACTATGAAAAAATAAGGCTAAAAAGAACATTTTGGTTGAAAATAATACATTTAAAAAGTTTGAGAATATGCATCTTTTAGTATAAATTCGTAAGGCATAAGCATATTAACCATGTAAGTCATTATAACACATTGAAATCATCATCTAAGATAACCATAAGTTACATTTGTGCAATGTATGAATGATATCCCATAATGGTACTCACAATTAGTACCATTTTAAGGCAGTCATATACAAGGAACAGTCATATTCAATAAGTCATGACAACGAAAGTAACTAATATTAACAATCCAAGTTAAGCATTCATCATTACATTAAGCGTTTAACTCAACATTCTCATTAGCATCATTATGATCACGTTGATTTCTTTAGACATTATGACATTAAAAAAACACAACATAGACATCTCAAAGTCTACATTCAATGCATGAATAACATCCCATAATACCACCCACACTTCATCAACCTCTAGAGTAACTATAGCACATAACTCACATGATGGGAATAAGCATTCACGTATATCGACCATGTGAGCAATCACGTAATCCGGTGTCATTTTCCAAACCAAAAGAGTTGGTCTATTTGTCTAAGGTAGAACCAATAACATATTAGCTTAGTTTGATCCACTGGCTAAGTCCTAGGAGGGCACATAGTTATGGGATAAGGAAAGTGTTCATAGAAACCTGACCTAACATGGGGAGAGATTCCACCTTACAATATCCACACGGTGCTAAGATTTAAATTTCATAAAGTAGTTCGTTCTCATTAAAATTAGTATAATTGAGAGGGCTACGACCATTATGTCTACCAATCCAAGGTACCTTAGTACACACACATTAAAGGGCCACCACCATAGCTCTATCGTTTCAAGGTAAATAATTAGGATAACTCATGGAATCCTCAAGAAAAGGCCACCACCATAAGTTTACCAATTCAATATTTATCATTAAAGTAGTTCCTAGACTCATCCTTAAAGGTCTACCACCACTAGGTCTACCGGTTAAGGACAAAGCCTAAGAGTACTTCATTAATTATTTATGAAAGGGATACCACCATAAGGTCTACCGATTCAATGTTCATTATGTCAAGATACTTTAGGTACACAACAAGATATGCCCTACTACCAATTCAAGGTATACCAATAAGGATCACTTTCGATTACACAAGAAGATGATACCCTTAGCCTACCAATTCAAGGTATAATAATTCACTAAAGGAACCTTTCACAAAAATGACATCATCAATCACACATGTATAATTGAGAATAACCATTAAATAATATCACAAATTGTATTGTAGTCAAACGTTACTTTCATTGAAATCATAAAACATATACATAAGCATCATAATATACAACAATCTTCATAATTTTCCCTACAAGGGATATGAATCAAAATTAAACCAAACATATAGAATGACTAAACTAGATAAGGGCAATATAATCATTTAATAACTAAATAATATGCACATAATCACTTGACATGCTTCTATTATAAATCAACCCACATCATAAATTCATAATTTAGCAATATGGGAAGTTCATGGGTTCTTGAGGATTTTAATCATGAATCAACATTAAATAATCAATTCAATCATAATCCATCAAAAATCAACCATTAGAAATGTTTGAAATAGAAACCATGACTTAGAGTGAAATCTTAACTTTTGGGGAAATTTGGAAGTTTTGAAATAAAAGTTTTAAAGGAACTCTATGGGTGAAAGCTACCATAGATAAAAAACCCACCATACCTTAATGGTGTTTTACCACTAACTTGAGAAGAAATACATTTATTCTTCAATCCCTAGCCTCCACTACTACTTCTTATTCTTCTTCTTCTTTGGAAACTTTTAGAGAGAGAAATTTGGAGAACATGAACTATTTTGGGCTTTCGGGAATAATGAAGTAATGGGGTGTTTAATTACTTAAAATCATTTATATATGTGATACAAACCTATATGAATCAACCCCATTAATTAACTGACTTATTGGGAATTTACCAAAAAGACCCTCCCAAGGCAGCCCACTCCCATGAACCACGACAGGGATCACGAGCCGTGGATGGTGCTGCCTGTGCTCTTTGGGATGTGTCTAAGGTCTTGAGTATTGACCTTCACAATTTGAAGGCATGACAATGAGCCTTCCCACAAGCTGTGCTCTATGCCACTTATCGTAATATGGCTCGTGGTCTTTAGGTATTATCTTGGCCTCAAGACTTTGCCTGCCACAAACCTAAGGATTCATCAACAAACCCTTCACGGACTGTGGTCAAGACCAGTGGATGTGAAGGTGGTCGTGGTATTGAGGCAGAACCTTTCCAAGGTTGGAGCCTTGGACTTTGGTTTAGGATTTTCCCCCTTTGCCTTGGCACTTGACTTTGTGACCCTCAACCTAGCCTCAACGTTAATCGTTACGTTTGGACTCTAGTTTAACCTACTATTTTTTTGAGTCTTTACATTATCTCCCTCTTGGGAACATTCTTGCGTGAATGACGGTTTAAACACCTTACATAATTTAAGACCCAAGACTAGAAGCCCATCATGCATGTAACATCATAGAAATTCTTAAAACAAGGAGGAAATATAAGCTCAATCTCAATATACTCAATGCAACACAAGGAAGTAGGAACTATATGTAACCACCCATTATGCATGAAAACTTCAACAATTCTCATATCATTGGAGGAATTTCCTTTTCAAACTCATAGCATGCTAAGCATAAAATCATGAAGAAATTATGCAATTACTCTCAAAAGAACTTTTAAGTATGTTGAACAATTGATCTCATAAAGCATATAGGTGGCCCATACTGAATGCACATCAACATGATGAATATAAATCATGAAGGATCATTTTTCCATTAAACAATAATTTCATCAAGAACATGAATAATATAAGGAGATCAGGGTAACACATAATCACACATGAATCTATAACATGAAACAAGCCAAAAGGAGCTTTTTATGTCAACCTTTAATAGGAATAGAAAAAAGTGATAGGGATATTGAAATTCTCCCCACAACCTTGCCTTCCAAGCATACCATCTGCCCCAATGGGAGAAAACTCATACTAAGGCTAATATGAAAAAGAGCATATGTACCTTCATAAACATTTGCATATATAAAGAGTTACCAACATACCAGTGCTATCATTCAGAAGGGCTCATTTGTCATCTCTAGTAGCATCCTCTAATACTAACCCTTACTAAAAGACCACTACTCAACATTTTCATGTAATGTACATCTGACTGTTCTATTTACTAACTTTTAGGTCTAAGATCCAACGCGATACTTTTAAATTGGAGAGGTTCTCATTAAGAAACTCCAGCTCACTAACGAACTTATCAACACCACTCGAGGTCTCCTATGAGCTTACAAAACCGGGACTAATCTTTCCAAACAAACTACACCCCCCAAGGTGAGAATTTTAAGAAAACCTAACTCATGAATATGAAGAACACCCAACATCCTTTCTATCTAAGCACTTAATCCACCCCTTGAAGTAAGTCTATACAGACTCTTCTCAGCCTCATTTCTTTCAATTCTAAGGTCGGAGCAAGTCATCACTAAGACTTCACACCTGATTAATGTTTCAAAGACACTCCATCCATTTCTAAGTGTCAACGAACGCTATTCAGTATAATTACCCAACAAAATGCATTAGGGTCGATCCTATAGAGAATAGCATGTTGTTCGAATTCAACAATAGAAGATTAACAACAACCTATTCAACTAACAATTTATAATTATCAATCCACACCTTTTTTTATTAAACTTCAAATTTTCAGTTATAATTATCAAATTAATTTAACACTTAATAGGAGACGATTAAAAAGTGAGGTAATGCTTGGGGAATTGAGCAACCCATTAAATAATTCAACATAGTGTATGAATATTTTTTCTCACAATGGGATAAATTATTGTGGGTAGATAGGACTATATGCCAAGCTATTTTCTCTAGAACTATTACCTTATAATTGTTGAATTCTCTAGAACTTCAGCACTAGATGGAATATGCCTAGCTATTGTCCTCATCAAATCTACTCTCTCGAGCTAGATACAAAGGACATATTCCATATTTTACTCTCTCAAGATATAATCATTGTGTCCACTACTAAGGGTGTTCAACTATCTACATTAGCTATGCTATTCTCTCTCGAGGAAAGCACAAAACACTAACCTAATACAATAATCATGAAAGATGACCTCAAAACGCAGTAGCAAATCAGACCCACTTAAATTAACCCCATTATTTTCAAATTAATAACACACACTTAGTAGAACTCAATAATTGCTCACACAATGAAATCCCCAAGAAGATGGTTTTAGCCAATCATAGTAAAAATTAGAAAATCAACATCTACCATGTTTTTTCATAGGTATTCAAATAGAATTCGACAGTCAAACTTAACTATAATCTTCAGTGATACAAAATATCTAACAAAACTTTCTTTAAAAATAACTTAAGATGCCTCCTGGTAGTGTATATTCTCTCAATCTTGCATTTCTCTCATTTCTCAATACTTCCTGTCTAGCAAAAATCAATTTAAACAAGTTTGATGTGTGACTGTTAAGACCAATCATCCTGGTAAGTCCACCTTCGCCAAACATTCAATGACTTGCTGATTGCCCTTCTTCTCACCTTCCTTTTTCACTCCTTCTTAGTCCATCTACTATAATTATAGGCGATACAGATCAGGATTGACAAACAATTTCATGAATCACACATTTTCCATTCATTTCTCATATCAACACTTGTTTGAAACTCCATCAACACTTTTGGCGTCTTGGTCATCCCTTGCCACAACGATCAGCGACACGCCAAATGTAATTACTGCTCACCGGAGTAATCCCTAGTTTAGTTCCAACATTCTTTAACTTTAGGCGGTAAAGTGGCAACTTGGTTATTCTCCAAGTGACATGGGTGATCTCCAGGCCTTCATGTTCTCATATCTTTAGCTCAGTATGTTTATTTTTGCACATTAATGTTCATGCTTCATTCCTGAATAAAAATCCTAAGAATCAAGGATTTTGGATCAACTATTGTCACAAAATAAACATATAAGGACACTAATCTCGCCAAATAAAGCCCTGAATGAGTCAAAACCATGGACTCATTAACACCCTGATACGCTCAAACTTACTTCTCAAAGAAGAAGTAAAGCGGTCGTATCAAGTAAAGAACCCAACTAATGAGGTTTGGATCATTTCCATGAGGAAAGTAGTTCAGACTTAACTTTTATCACTATTATTTAGTCAATTATTTCCTTAGAAAACAAAAGACATTAAAAAGGGGTTTTTTTATTTCTAAATGAATGAAAATAACTAACTAAATTAATGTAAACAACTAACAGATTCAAATATTGGAGTTTAATCAATAAATTAAAGTAACTAGGGTTTAAGTGTTCCCCACAGGTTCCTAACTTTATAATTCTAACTATAACAATTCTTGCGCTGTATCTTGCATGCAAAGTGATAAGTTATGTATTTCTAAATCCTTGGTCCGGCATATAGAAAATTTCACTCCGCACCTTGGTTCGGCTACGTGTGTTGCTATTCTAACCCTTACCTTTACCTCATATTAAGTATTGTATTCGATATTTGAGTAAGTTATTACCTTTTACCAATCAATACTAGCCTATTAGATAGTACACACTAAATCTATGTTGATAATTCTTCCTATTATCTACCTCCTTGGTCCATCAAGTAGCATTAAGGCGAGTTCTAACGTTGGCCATCCGTTAAAAAGACTTCTAAGCGAAAGAATTATCAATACATGCAAGACACTATTCTAGAATTGTTATTTTAGTTAGATTTTACCTCATTATTTACCCATGGTTCCCATAACCCTAGTTCTGGAGTTTAGTTACCCATAGTCATAATCACAATATTCATATATATAATATAAGAATTCATGCACTTACATCAACGAGAAAGAATAAAATCCAGAAGTTCACTTGATTAGTCAACAAACTCACCAATAATCAATTCCAGAAAAAGTGTATCAATTACTGAAATTAATCGAGGACTAAAGATTCTCCAAAAGTATAACAATCACAAAGTCTAATAACAAAGATTCTACTAACAAAGAGTCTGACCCCAAAAACGAGGTTTTTTCAACTATTTATAAGAAACAAAAAACTAATAAAAGAAGGACTGTAATTGCTGAAAATCTATCAAAACGCGTTTGAGTCGACGGACCTCGTGATGGGCCATTGTGGTCACGACGGGCCGTCATGGCCTCCGTTATCCTATACTTTTAAAATACTTCTGCTGCTTTCTTCATTACCCTCGACAAACAGGTGTGACAGACCATTCTAAGCACAATGGTTCGTCGAGGGTCTTTGTTCCATAACACTTAAACTTCTTGGAATTTGGGTACAAGGACTACTCTATGATCATCACGACGAACCAGCAGGATGGACCGTCGTAGCTATGACGGTCCGTCATGAACTTCATAATCCCACATTTAGATCAGACTTCCCCATCTTTCTTCAGCATCTTCACTACGATGCCACCTACGGACTGTCACAAGCTCGACGGACTGTCACAGGCCCTGTAGGTGGTAACTTTTATGCATTTCTTGCTCAAAACCTTTCGCGTTCATCTTTAGATAGATTTCCTGCAAATAAAGAGAAATTTACATAAAAATCAATACAAAAAGGCTTTTGGACACACCCTAATCTAAAGGAAGAAGCATTAAAAATACAGTGAAATCACGGTAAATCAACACCTCAACTTAAATTCGTTGTTTGTCCTCAAGTAACGCACTATGACTCAATACAAAATCTTTGTACAATAGTATCCTTGTTTTAGCTTTTGCAATCATTTGGCTATCAGCCCCGATCAGTCTCATCATGTTTATACATGTTATCACTATTAGGCATTTATGTGGAATCAGACCATGACACAGACTCACCACGCACTCACACCTACCCTCTTCAATTTGTCACCGAGGTGCTAATATTTGTTGTAATGCAACTAGTGTCCTCACTTAAAAACAACATCCTCATTTTCACACAATGATTTCAGTTTGGGTATAAGGATTACTTTTCAACACTCACTCTCAGAACAAAATCACAACTCATTCATACATATTTCTATAAGCTTGCCCTAATTTTCACTGCTTTAAGTTCTCCATACAACTCTTAGGATCACGATAGGACTTTCTTAGCTTGAAACATAGGCTCAGGGTCAGGTATGGTATATAAGGGTATACTTTAGTGACTTTTTGCCCTCCTTGACATATCGGCTAAACATACCACCTTTTATAATTTTATACGCAAAATTTCTCATATGCTTTCACCTTTCTATTTTCCATTCTTTCTTCATTTGTGTAAGTGAATCTCTTCTTTTCTTGCTTGTATTTTTTTTTATTTCACTTTTCTTTCAACTGGTTCTTGAGTCACTTTACTTTTGTTCTTTCTCTTTCATTGTTCTTTCAACCTCACTTTCCAGAGCATTCCTCATAAGAGCCACCCTCAACTCATGGCTTTGTCAAAGTACACAATACCCAAAGTTGGGCCAGGGCCACAAAAAGGTTGTTTACTGCATTAGCCACCCTTAACTTATGCTTTTGGCATATGCTGAGGTGCACATGTCCGAGGAGGGATTAGGTCCAACACATTTTTCCTAGAAAAGATCAGTTGGGGTGAAAAAGAGAGGTATATTTTAAACTCAAATCATTTGGATCAAAGAGGGATTAATTTCATTCATTTTTTTTATTTAGGCTAAAAATTGGCTATATAGAACAAGGGCCTATGATCCTTTCCTAATTGTTTATTACAACTTACTTTTAGTAGGACTAACCAAGCAAGTTATAGCTAGTGGACTATTGAAATCTTCCTCACACTCACTTAACATCTCATTACTCTACTATATTATTAGACACCTAGTTCGAATTAAAGACTTAGGGTCATGCAGTGGTGTATCTCTATGTCATGCTTAGAGACACACATTTATCAATTACTATGCCTAATCATGCATGATTTTCATTACATCAGAATATCATTTTAGCCATCATGCTTCGAGTTAAACTATGTACACAAGATATAGACATGCCGGTTCAACAATAAAAATAATCAGTCAATTGGGTAAAAAGAACACAAGCAAGAAAACCCCAAAAGAGGATCGTGAATTGGGATACTCAGACTTCACCCTAGCACTCACTTTCCATTTACCCCACCCCCAACAAAAAGATATGCAATTATCTCTAATGCATAAAAAATTAAAATACGAGAGTGGTAGGTGAAGCAAACCTGGGGCGCAAAGCGCCGACGATCAGCAAGCTTGTGGGTCCGGTTCCCCGGAACCCACTACCTCTGTAGTTTGGACACTCTCAGTAGTGTCCTCATTAGCAACAACACTATCAGCAGTGCCTCCCGCTATCGCCACATCTCTAGAGCTAGATGCCCCAGTAGTTGACTCTACAACCCTGATCCAATGTGCCTCCTTATCAACAAGCGAGGCTCTCATCGCAGCCTCCATCTCATGACGCTCCTTCTTCCGTGCTCTAGCCTCATCATCCTCTCGACCCTTGCACCTCTTGGAATGCTCTCAAGGGGAAGGTGGTGGAATCTTATAAGTGGCGAATAAGGCCGCCATCACTGTGTACTCAGCAGGCTCTGTAGAAGGGGTCTTAGACTCAGGCACCCTACCCTCTAGGATTATATCAATGTCCGCTCACAGACTCTCAACCGCAACCTGAAAATTTGACACGTCGACTTGAGGGGCTGGCCGGGTTAGCACCCGCAACTCAAAAGCGTCCAAGCGTTGATGACCCTCAGAGATATTTCGCTCTGTGTGCTGGACCATTTTGCGCAAGCGCTCTTCTGCCTCAGCAATAAACCTCTGCATCCAAGGCTGGATGTGATGCAGAAGTGTAGCCATCTGTGACTCTAGTTTCTAGACCTTAGAAAGCAGGATAAGAGAGGGGAACGGGGCTGAGCGAGAGGAGCTAAAGGCAGTGCTACTACCCGGGATAGACTCGACCAGGGTAGTGTCAGTGGTTTCAGAAGCAGCCTACATAGCCGTTCGAGCATGTGCTACCGTATCCGCCAGTTTTTCACCAAGTGGAGGCAACTCTGGACAGGGCCCTCTGCGTGGAACCAACCCATTGGCCTCATCCCTGATGAGGCCGATATCAACTGTGCTCAGCGGAGTCTTGAGCTGATAAATATGCAAGATGGTCACACTTGCGGACCTGCATAAGGAAAATATCATGCATGGAAAAGGGTAAGTAGTTGTGACCTTGAAATCCCTCTCGTGCATGACCCCCTATAGAAGCCAAGCGAAGTCCACCTCAAACCCAGCTATCATCGCCGCCATCAGAACTGCACGATCCCATGTGACAATATTATCAGCAGCCCTGGGAAAAAAGCAGTGGCAGACAATCAACGCCGTGAAGGTCAAGTTAGCCTTCTTGATGGCTCCCTTCGGCTCCGTTACCCAATCGGCACCCTCTCAATCGATACACAAGTGCAGAGCCATCCACCTCTAGGTGGTCTCTCTCAGCGATGGCTCACGAGAGAATTGGCCATCTTTTACTATTTTCCACCGGTAGTTGAACTCGGCGTTGAGAGGGATCCTGTTGGCATCAGTATCCTCGGCGTACAGATACCGGTAGATGGAAGGAAGGGAGATGTCAACCTGTATGCCACATACTCTGACATGCTCAAGTGGGGCCTGTTTGGCCGGGGTAGCCCGTCTATCTATCTATGATCGGAGAGCATCCACATAAGAGGCGTAGAACTCTCTGACCAACTCCTCACTGTAATGGCCCAAAGAACGATCTATCCACTCAAGCCGGTGTCTTGTGAAGAGATTGTGGATCTCTGGCATGGTGGGGAGACTTCTCATAAGGACCCGCCTCTCTAGTGTTAGGGTCCGTGTCATGATGCCTTTATCATTTAGAAACATAGCGCGTAATACACTTGATATTGCCCGTCGACACACTACCGGTTGGGCACGTCGACAATTGGGGTGAGAGCACTAGTCGGTGAGCCTGGAGTGGAATCAGGACTGTCAGCCTCATCAGACGAGGCAGACTGTGCAGATCTGGAGGTGGCATGGACTTCGGCGGACCCGGAGGCTTCCTCCTACCACGAAACTCCTAAGGAGCCAGACGCTCTTTCTTCATATGTAGCTGACCCAGAAGGTGTGCTGGTCAGTGTGCGCTCCTCATCAGACTGAGAGGCAGTGGATACGCCGTATGCCACCTTTTGGGGCGTAGCTCTTGTAGCACATGGAGCTCGTAATGGAGTGGCAGTGCCTGGGGGCACGTACTCGGGGTCATGCTCATCATCAAAGCCTATAACCAGTCGGGCAGACAGGGTGAAAGACTTTAAATGCCCATGTGCATAAAATCGATCATATTTTGGTACAATTAGATATAGTTTCTGTGAAGAATCAATATTAGTACGAGAAGGAGCAAATAAGATGAGAAAAAACAGCACAAAAATAAATATAAGAGCTAAGTTGTAAATGACTTTTCTGCAGTAACAGTGAAACAAGACGGACCAGGTGATGGCTCATCGTGAGTACGACGGATCATCATGGGTTCCGTCATGTCTTACTTCAACTATGTTGATGTAGAGACCCCTGAAGAAAAGTCTCTTACAAGTATGATGGCTAAGTAGGACGGACCGTCGTGACAATGACGGTCCATCGTTGATGTCCGTTGTGGGGTACTTAGAAAAAAGTATGGAGACCCTCAAGAGATAAGTCTCTAACCGCCATCATGACGGTTGTGCAGGACGGACAGGTGAGGGTATGATGGTCGGTTGTAGATGTCCATCAGAGGACACTTAGAAAAAGTTGGATATCGTTAGGAAAAGGGTCTGGGACAACCAGAACAGTTGTGCAGGACAGACCGTCGTGGGAATGACGGTCCGTCGCATGTATTTGTTGGTGGAAAATTAGAGAAAAAGAACAGTGGGGTGTTGGAACAGACCCTATTACGGTTCGTCGTGGGTACGACGGTGTGTCACCAAGGTCTCTTTCTGTCATTCAGTGATTGAACTTTGGATGCCACAATCATCCCCTACGACTCAAATGGTATTCTTAGTGTTAACCTACATGTTCATAACCCAAATACCTAGCAAACTAGCAATGCTAAAGCACCTATTTCTAGAGTTTTAACAATGCAATTTGAGGATTCTCAACCTAGGTCAGACAAAATTGGAACAAAGATTGAAGACCCACCAAAAAGAAATATGCTAAAACGAATTAGAAAAACAAAAATGCAATGTAAATGGGTAGAAATCAGAGACACATACATGAGA
Organism: Solanum peruvianum; assembly: GCA_027705065.1. NCBI lineage: Eukaryota > Viridiplantae > Streptophyta > Magnoliopsida > Solanales > Solanaceae > Solanum > Solanum peruvianum. The sequence goes on from JAKWJD010001763.1 coordinate 15,562,474, forward strand.
ACATGAGAAAGACAGGCAAGTGAGGCACTTAGTTAGCAAGAACAGAACCACAACAGTAGACTCCGACCACTATAGAGTAAATTTTAGGAATTGGGAAATTGGGGAAGTGATCAGTTGATAGATAAGAGAGGTAGGAAGTTTGAAGTTTGAAAGGGAGGGAATTGGGATAAAGAGGGAAGGAAATGAGTGAAATGAAGGGGTGGGGATTTTAAATGTTAGCAATTTTTAAAATACCCCCAACCGGGTCGGGTCGGGTACTTTCATTAATGACGCAACGAGTCCCCGATGACGGTCCATCGTAGATGCAACGGTCCTTCATTGGTTCCATCACGTGTGCCCTAGTTTTGAAAATAAATAAAAGATGTAGCTGGGATAACGGATTCATGCGACGATCCGTCACAAGCGTGACGGTCCGTCGATGTATCCGTTAGTGACTGTTGTAGGGTGATTTTCTATAAAATTTCGTGGTGATATGCCTGTAAATTTAAAATGCATTAGTAGAAAATGCTACCATTACTATAAAGAAAACTATAAGTATTGGGTTGCCTCCCAACAAGCTCCTGATTTAACGTCGCAGCACGATTGAACATACTTGATTACTCAAACTTCATCGAGATGGTAATGCCTCGATTACTTCATTTGCTGATTCAGCATGCCCGGAAAAGGTTTTTATTCGTCGTACATTTACCTTAAACCGCACACCCTCCTTGGTTTCTAACTCAACTGCTCCATGAGGGAATAATTGGGTAATCAAGTAAGGGCCAGTCCATTTGGACTTGAGCTTGCCCAGAAACAAATGCAACCTATAATTGTATAAAATCACCAAATCCCCAACCCTAAACTCTCATTTTTCAATTTTTAGTTCATGGTGCTTCTTCATCTTTTCTTTGTAGGATATAGCAGATACCGATTGGAGCTCACCACTCTTTCTCATGGACCTACAAATGTTGAAGGTCGCTTCTTCATTGGTCAACCGAAATTTCATCTCCACCCTTTCCATATCAATTAAGGTTGTACCCGTACCAAGGAATGGCCTCCCAAGAATAATAGGCACTTTAAAATCGACTTCACAATCAAGAATAACAAAATCTTCCGAAAATATGAACGACTCCATGTTTACTAGCACATCATGGAGTATCCCTATAGGACTTTTTACTGTTCGATCGGCCATCAGTAGTCGCATCACAATGAGCTTTGGATCACCCAAACTCAACTTCTTGTAAATCGAGAGGGGCATGAGATTTATGCTTGCCCCCAGATCACATAATGCTTTCGCAAAATGTAATGACCCAACTGTAAAAGGAAAAGTGAACGCACCCGGATCTTCTTTATTTTGTACTAGAGATCTTGTAGCAATAGCACTACAATGCTGCATTCTATCATCATCCTCAAAAGCGACCGATCTTTTTTTGTAACCAGATCTTTCATAAACTTGGCATAACCGGCCATTTGTTCTAAATATTCTACCAAAGGGACATTGATTGAAAGCATCTTCAACGTTGTTATAAAACACCGATATTTACCATCCTCAGTCTTTTCACTAATCTTTGAGGAAAAGGGGGTGGTCTAGGCATGGGAATTACCTTTGTAGGCACTTCAACATCTTTCCAGTGTTATCTTCTATTTCACCACTAACCTCTACCACTTTATCATTATCTTTTATCACCTTTTCCTCATTAGACGGCATAGGTGGGTCAATGGTTTGCTTACCACCCTGAGTATTGATTGCCGTACAGTGTGAATAATTTTTTGGATTTTGGACATTGTTACTAGGAAGAGTGCCCGGTTGTCGTGTGTTCACGGTCGCAGATAATTGGGCTATTTGCAACTCAAGCTGTTTAATCGATATTGCATGTGTATCAACTTCTGCCCAATACCCGCTAAATCACTCCTTAACTCTTTAATGTGCTCATCACTAGCATCAAACCTCCTGATCATTTTGTGCAACATATTCTCAACTCGCGCCATACTATCTCCACCATCCCTAGGAGTAACTTTACGATTTTGAGGAGGGACATAGGGCCCATTCCTATCATTTCTGTTACAATAGTTACCCCTGTTGAAGTTGTTGTCGCATTTGTAGTTTCATTCTCGGACATAATGACCCTCACGATTATAGTTACCATAGATCCAACCTTGGTTTGCTTGACCTTGGCACCAATTCTCCTGATTTGAACCTTGGGCACTCGGTTGGAAACCCCCCGCCTTCTCATTTACCTCATAGGAATTATCCACATAATAGCATTCATCATTTGGTGGTGGTGGTTTAGACAAGTAGTTAACTGCATTTATCTTCTCTGCACCCCACCAAATGATGAATGCTATTATGTGCTAAGAAAACGTCCCTTATTTGGTTCCAAGTGAAAATTAACTGCATTTAGTGGTGGTGGTTTAGACAAGTAAGTACTGCATAACTGTCTTTGTGGTTTAGTTTCTTGGAGATAGGGTAGTAACGTGCTAAGAAAACGTCCCTTATTTGGTTCCAAGTGAAAATTGAGTTCTAAAAGAGCTCAGTGAACCAAATAGCAGCCTCTCCTGTCAGTGAGAGAGGAAAGACTCTTAGCACTATTAAACCTGATAGGGATGCTACTACCTCTTCATACCCTTAACTTTCAAACTCATCATAATTAGCAAGCACCACTTTAGTGGCTCGCTGACATGTCAAATGGCTCATACTAGCCACCCCTTCATCAATAACATCAGCCTAGGAAACCACGTGAATATCACTTAGGCGTTTCATTGACTAAGACACATCAAAGGTTTCTTCATTATTAATCACCTGAAACTTTAATTCTTCTCCCTCAACATCAACCAACAGTCTTTTGGTTTCCAAGAATGGGTCACCCAAAATGATGTGAATCTCTGGATCTACTTCCAAATAGATAATTAAAAAATAAGGCGGGAAAATGAATTGGACAAACTCTACAAAGTTGTGAGAAAGTATCCCCACAGGACGTTTAATTGATCGCTCAGTCATCAAGAGTATTATTGTTGTGGATTTAGACTCTGCCAACCTGAGTTTTTTTTGTAGATCACATATGTCATAAGGTTGATAATTTCTCCTAAATTGCATAGGGCTTTAGCAAATTATAGTACGCCAATAGTACAAAAGATGGTAAACGCTCCGGTATCTTCTCAATTTTTTTCATAAGCTCAGTCATAATTGGACTACAACTATGGGAAAAATTAATTGTCTCAAAATAAAAACTCCTTTACTTTGTGACTAAATAGTTCATAAATAATACATAACCCGACATTTCAAAGCAATCTCACACAAGGGGGAGATTAATTGATAGTATCTTTTATGCTGATAAGAACTTTTTGTACTTTTCTTCTTCATTATTCTTCTTTAGCCATTGGCTTTTCGGTAAAGTTTGCATAACTTTTGGGATTGGATTGTGTTTCTCCATTTCTCTTTGTGGTTCTTAAGCCAAGCTTTGATGGTAAGGTGATTCTTTTCCCTCAATGCCTTTTTCTTCTTTATTACCTGCAACATGGCATATTGCAACCTTTTACGAGTAACCACTACCAGCCCTTTAACATCTTCTTCCATTGTCATTCTTGGTTTTAATTGTGCTGAAACTGATCTCAAATGACCTTCAAGTATCTTAATTTCCTGTGCGTGAGAGTTCACATTATTTATGAATGATGAACCTTCGACTTTATCAAGGATGCATAACAAAAAATCATTCACCTAGGGATTAGTTGCACTCCCTTTCAATTTTGGGCTCTGAGTCGAGTGAGAGTTGTCCTATTGATGATCATCCTCCCTTATCCAATTATAACTTTTTTCAGCCCAATATTCATAGTATCTCTGTTGCTCTTCCTCATTGTGATTGTTCCGACCTTGATTTCAACCTCGCTGTAAATAGTGTTGGTGGAAAACCTTCTCTTATATTTTAGAATTCCAACCATGATTCTCCCCTATTTTTACTAAACCAAAGAAGAACCCTCCTCAAATCTAAATACTCCACTTATTCCCTTTATGTTCCTACATTTTCCATCATATCTTCTTGTCATTCATCCATTTGGTTCAACATTTTCATGATGTTTGCATCCCTTTGTCTTAGTGTGGGTGGAAAACCTTCTCTTATCTTTTAGAGTTCTAACAATGATTCTACCCTGTTTTTGAATAAACCAAAGAAGAAACCTCCTAAAATCTAAACACTCCACTTATCCCCTTTATTTTTCCTACATTTTCAATAATATGTTCTGGTCATGGATCCATCTGGGTCAACATTTTCTTGATGCTTACATCCCTTTTTCTTCCCTTGCTAGCCTCTTCTTGTTCCATTCCAAATTAAAATGGAGAGACTTGATCCTCTTGAGTGTACCAAGCTTGATTTATTTTTATCATTTCATCGAGACAAAATGAAGAAACTTATAAAGATTGCAACATGATTCCCCGTCATACCAATTCATCAACCATTCCATTGTTAACCGAATTAAGACTCAATAACAATATTGGAGTAGCAATTCCTTTGGTAGCCCGTGAATTAGGCATTTAAGTATGGTTTTCTTTAATCTCACACACATTTCATGGTTAGGTTTACATTCCCTTTGCTTGAATCCTTAAATTCCCTATCTATGTTTTATCATCCTTGGAGGGGAAAGAATCTTGCATTACAAGCTATAATCAGCTCGTCGATGATGTGTTTGAATTGTTCTGTACAAACGACTTTCTAGCCTCCCATATTAGAGTTAATGGAAATAATTGAAATGAGTTGACATTTGAGACACATCCTTCAATGAAAACGAGCAGCGTACCACTGTAAAATTTCTTACATTTTCATGCGGGTTTTCATGGTGTAGCCCTTGATATATGCCCCTCTTTCGGAGGAGATCTAGAATTGTGCTAGTGACTTCAAATGTTTCATTCCCATCATCATGTGGTAAGCAAATAACACCCATTTCACCAGCATGATATGGGTTGTAAACAGTATTGATATCATCGATGTTGTCCCTATGACCTGCTTGACTACCTTTCACCTCTTCTTCACTCATATTCTTTTTAGTTTTATGTAGCCCAACCAACACTAAACAATGAAGCCTAAGCCAATTCAACTACATCCTGCAAATTTGCAAATCAAATATTCAAACAATAAAGTCATGCTACTCCCTGGTAGCGGTGCAATTTTGATTAATGTTTCAAAAACACTGCATCAAGTCTAAGGCTCAATAGTCGCTATTCAGTGTAATAATCCAACTAAATGAGTTGGGGTCGATCCAACAGAGAGTAGCTTTTCATTCTAACTCAACTATAAAATAATAACAAAAACTTTTTCAACTAACCATTTAATGAACCTTTTTATTTAACTTTAAATTTCTGGTTATAATTATTAATCCATTCAACACTTCACTCAAAACGATCAAATAGTGAGGTAATGATTGGGGAATTGAACAACTCATTATTGAACTCAACTTAGTTGATCAAAATTGTTTCTTACAATTGCATAAATTGTCGTGGGTAGGTAGGATTATATGTAAAGAAATTTTCTCTCGAACAATTACCTTATCTTTTTTAATTCTCCTGAACATCAACGCAAGATGGAAGATGCCCACCCTTTTAATCATCAAATCTACTCTCTAAAGATAGATAAACTGGATTTATTCCATATTTCACTCTCACAAGTTGAAATTATGGTAACTGACTACTAAGGATATTAAACGTGCTACTTGAGCTCTGAAATTCTGTCTCGAGAAAGCACAATACAATTAAACCGATATACTATTCATTTAAGATGACTTCAAATGCAACAACAGAGACATTTTAAATTAACACCATTAAATCTAAATCAAAAACACCCAATTCACAGAACTGAATAATTGGTCACATAATCAAAACCCTAAGAAGAGGGTTTTAGCCAAACATTGTAATAAGTTAAAAATCTACATCTATCATGTTTTCAGGCTATTGAACTAAAATTCGAGAGTCAAACATTATAGAAATCTTCACTATTTCAAAACCTCTAACAAAACTTTGTTGAAAAATCACTTGAAATGCCTCATGGTTGTGTATTTTCTCTCCGTCGTTCATTCCTCTTCTACATAAATTGTCACATTCTAGGAGCACCACCTAGAAGTAACATGACATACTTGTCCTCTCAGAGGTATTATACAAGCCTATCGTTATCATTCATCGCATTGTCATAGGTAAATTTAGCGGAAAATTTAAAACTTTCTTAGAACATCATATGCTAGAACATTACTTCATATATATATATATTAAATATCATCATACATAGTTAAAGAATCTAGTCTCTTTTTTCAATCCTAGACTCAACATCATAAGATTACTTTAGGGACACGAGCCTTATAACATAATACAAAAGTGCAATAATGAAAGACTTTACAGTAAACCATAAATAAGAAACGCTTGGAACTTAAGGACCACTTTCCTTGAGCTTGGGAATCACATATCAAGCTCCTCACCATTAAAAACTTCTCTTAAGCATACATAACCTACACTTTGTGTAAAAATTAGAGAAGACTGGAGTTAGTACAAGAATGCACTAAGTATGACAACTATGTAAAAACATGCATTGAAAAGGGACATTTTCTTAAATCATACTTCATGCCTTTTTGAGTAAATCTTAATAAAACCTTTATACAATAGCATTTCTATCATTCACATATTTCATATAGACATATTCAAAGGCCAAGCATCATATAAAATCACAAATAGAATTCAATCCACTTTTAAAGTCACTTTACATTGAGCTATTTACCTTAACAGTGATCATTTTCCTTTAACATTCAAGTTCTTCTTTTAACTCATTAACCTCCCAAGTAACCCTCTAGTGATACTTGGTGCAATGCATTACCTTGGTGGAATTCATTACCTTAATTCCACAAGGAATCATACATACATTCTATAAAAGTCATCACATATCATCATAGAAGTAGAATACATCAAAGAAACATTTAAGCCAAGACCTTAATGACTTTACAGTAAGTTTTATCAACTTGCACATATATTAACTTCACTTCACTTAACACATTATGAAACCTTACTCACAGTCCCAATCTAAATCTACTAGTGCAATAAAAATGTGAAGCCCAAAACCCCCACATATACTTAGTAGACCTATCATGAGACCACAGAACTTAACATATCCTTGATGATCAAATACAATGCTATAATAAACCAGATACACTTCAATATAGGACCTTAGTCACATAGTTATATTAGAACTTCATATCATGCATATCATATCATCATATCGACATTAAGATACTGCCATGTAAGAGAACCACAAACATAAATATATTCATTATAACACCTTCCTAGAACTTCCCTAAAGAGTCACTTGTGGAATGCATAGGTGAACTCCCATACCCAACCTACACTAAGCAACTACAATTAAGTTATCCTTATTAGGGTCCTTACTTTACTTCCATTGTACATTAAGTTTAGGGAAACTATAGCCTTAACCGGCATATATCATGTAATGCTAAACATAGAATCCGGTGTCATGTAACCCCAAAACGAAAAAGGTGGTCTTCCGGCCAAAGTAGAACTAAACATGACATAGCATTCTAAGTGGATCCACTTGCTAGTATCCTATGGTGGCAACATAGTTATGGAACATGGAGGTACATGTGAAAAGTCTCTTTATTCCAAATGGGCATTATGATTATACACTTTTGGAAACCCTCTTTATGCCTAGCTTCTACAATAGGAAGGGACACCCCTCACTTCAAGTTTACTCGGTGCTAAGCTAAGTTCCTTTTTTTTAAAAGCCTTTATTAGATTACTTGATAAAACATATGCTTTAGGATATTCACTCCCCATATGCTTAGCTCATAGGTTATAGATGAGATGTCCTTTCATCAACCTATATCATGTGAGAAAACCTTTCACATGGATATAGCATATGTAAGCACCCATCTAGTTTAGGATACACTTGAGCACACCTTTCAAGGCTCCTCTATTGGATGTAGTTTCATACATGTGTGTGTATACACATGTGAGCAAACCTTTAAAGTAACACCTTTAGACCACACATGTTCATACTTTACGTCATTCATGCTTAAGTGTACAAGTGTAACTATATGAGCCATGCTTTCATATAAACACATTTAGACACTAGGTATAATCGCACTTCATCATACCACATTCTTCACATCATAGCACATAAGATATGTTCATAACTTGTCCATACATTCATATCCATGTACATAGAAACCAAAATAGGAACTATCCTATGAAGGTACAAATGTGCAAAATCTAGAAAAGGTCCCATACCCTTGACCATACTAGTACACCTATCAATTCATAATAGTTAAGGAAACACATATCACACTTTCATAGACATAAGCTTAACAAGCATAGTAGTAGACACTACTGAATATGAGAACAATTTTTTATCACAATGATAGTATACTACTTGTGAGCATGCATGTAGAGTGAGGGTGTGTGTACATTGGTCAATATGGTCACATAATGGCTATCAATAAAACATTGAGGCAGCCACCCTCTTAGGACAAAAATGCACAACCAAGCATAAACCACACAACACAATTTAGCTTAGGATACAAGCTAACTTCATATTACACTTTAAGACTCCCAACATTAGCTATTCACACCTTCATATAGGGGTACAGGGGTAGGGATCATCAATTCTTAACATTTCATTAATGGCAGAAACTACACATGATCTTAACATAACAATTTACATGCTAATACAATAGTCATACAACCTAGATAACAACTAAAATAGGCTAGTAGGCATAAGCATCACATAGCGTAATGAACATAACCACAAACTCATGTATTTATCAAATTTCCTTCAACATAATCAACACATATATAATGACAATAAATTAACACCGCCACCATAAGTTGACCATACCACACAATGTCATACAAGGCTTCATAAACAACAATAATATAAAAAAGTAGAGTGGAAGAGCCATTCCTACCAATCCATCAATCATTTGATCATCATTGATCAATGCTCCTTTTTCATCATCCATAAATTATAGGGAATTAGATAATTATACATTTAACCATGAAAGAAACCATATACAAGTCGCTACAAGATCATACTACAATCTAATATAATACATCACATATATAATAGAAAGTAGAAAGTTATAGATCATCAACCAATGTCCCTAGTCTTGTTCATCAATAATATTTTATAAATAATATATATGTAAGGAAGTAGCTAAGAAGATAGAACATCATCCACCCTAGAACATAGATATCAACATATACATTACTATATCGATCAATAGACTAGAAGAACCTAGACCAATTCATACAAACCTTCTTTTATTATATAATCAAGGATTTATACCCACAATTCATCTGTAATATTAACTTAAGGCAGTTGTTACAATGATCTTTGAATAATTTAAATCCTATACAAATGTCCTAAAATTGAGATAATTGTAAACACATAAAAGAACATAGGCTAGTCTTATTCAAATCTTCATATTTTGATCCACATGGATAATGTATCAACAATTAATCATCAATATACTTAAATGACAGTACACATGATCAATTCAGCGTAATAGAGTAAAAAATCCACCAATAACAGGCCATTATCACAACTCCCATGCAAAGGCTAAATCGAGTTTGTGAAGGGACATGGCTTCACCATGCAATTGGATTGAATTTTACCTTAAAACCAATACATTATAATAAATTCATCATGTTACGCCTTTGAAAAATTTTTGAGAAAGAACCCATGGCTAGATTAAAGATTGAAAGTTTGATCATAAAATCTCTTTGATAACTTTGAGATTAACTCTCTAGATGGAATGATATCTTGAGATGAAAGATCACCATTCCTTAATTTGTAAGAAGACCTCTAAAAATTGATGAGGGATCCATGGGAATCCAAACTCCAAAATGCTTTTGAGCTTAACCTTTAATGGAGGTTTCTAGAGAGAATTGGTTTTGGAGGGAAAGTCTAATTTGTGTGAATCGGATTGGGAATTGGTTGATAACGTTTTTGATAACTTAAATACACCCATAAATCATGAAATAAACGATTTATTGTACTTTTAGCGCGTGGGGTGAATTTTCCATTCACCTCTTTAATGAAATAGTGCACAGCCAGCTTGACACAGCATGCACCAACGGCCACAATCGACGCCCAATGGGCTCATCGACGGACCGTATGTGGCTTCCGTCGAATGGGTATTAGGCTGTATTTTGGCTGAGCCTTACCCAGGCTAAGTGACCATTCAAGAATTCACCACCAATGGTCTGTTTGTCAACAAACGGGATGTCATTTGGTTCAATCGATTGCCACTGCCAAGGCAGTGTCATGCAGCCTTTGGGTCCTTCTTGTGGGCCTTTTTGCGGGGCCCTTGGGAAGTCTTAATCGGATGTTTTCAACATAAATATAAACCTTAACATTTTTTAAGACCTTCCATGCAAGTTTCTCACAACATGAACACGTAAAAAACCTCTAAACATGCACGTTACACTCAAGATACACTTGAATGTCTCGAGGGCTAACTTTTGAACGTCTTAAACGTTTGACCTCAAAACTTCATGAAACTCTATATAATAATTATAAACATTATTATTATGCATTTAAGGACTTCATAATATCATTACACACACATAAGCACATAAAAACATATAAGGCCCCTTAGGTGACTAGTGGTCGAACATCTTGGTAATCTATTGACGTTTGACATCCAAAGGACTTCAAATAACCCAAGAATACTTTAAAGCACTGTATTAACATTTTAAAAAGTTTATAGGCACAACTCAATATACATACACCCTAACTCATTTTGGGGGTCTTACAATATCCCCTACTTGGGAACATTCGTCCACGAATAACACTTAGAAAACTTTAATCACAACAAGGACTTCAATGAACCATAGATCATCTCACAACAGTAATAACATCATCATATAGAAGTAAACACACAAAAATTAAAAGAAACACACTCAAAACATTTGGCACTAAATGCATACAAGCAAGCAAAACTTTTATTCACTCACTCTTTAATGCATCAAACATATAGGCTCTTATCATGTTCATAGGAAAAACATCCTTCTCCTAATCATGACATGGTTATTATACTTTATTTTATTTAAGATCTCATCATGTAAGGTTACACAAAGGCAGAGTCCAACATTACTCAAAAGCAATTTAAGCACTCATACTTCAACGCACATAGACTTGAGTTTATTAGAATGAAAATGAATTCTTATTAGGTAGACCTAGTGCTATGAGGGTCATACTCAAACATACCATGTTTAGATGTGTTTATGGAGGAATGTCCTTCTCCTCAACACACTTACATATCTCTTGAGTTCATACCCAAACAAATGCACAAAGTCATCTTTACTGTAACATGTGAATTTCTCAACATTTAAACCAAGGCATTATCATGTTTTCTTCCTAGTGAAGTCAAAATGGTAGGTCACACCAAGCACATCACGGTAAATAGGAAGTCATTTCACAAAATGTCAATTTGTAACATAGAAATAGCCTTCACAGTCAGCATCATTTGGTAAAAATAACACAAATCATAGGCACTCACAAGGACACTAGCTAATAACGCCTTCCCTTTCCAAGAGTTAGCCTACAATCATGTTTTCCTAATCATAAAAGTCACATTGTTTTCAAGAGACTCATCATTTTCATTTTAAGGAGACTCAAAATATTTCATTTTAAGTCTAAGCATTACACATTAAGAGTGAGTTCAAGCATGTTTCATACCTTATCTCATGAATTTGAATGCACAACTAGCATATCAATATTGTAACAACCCTAAAATTGAAGAAGATAAGAAATGCTTAATGTGTCAAGAATGCCTATGATTAGACCAGGGTTCACACGGATTGATGTGCGTAGAACCATACCTCAGAATTCTTACTACAGCCAAGCCAGCTAACTTGGGGAGTTAGTTGAGCTTGTTGGGTACAACCATGTAGGGCTCTCGAATATGAAGATTTACTCAAAGAAGTCTTTACCGGACTTAAAAAGAGGAAATCGTAAGTTTGGAGGATCTAGGGGTAAAATGGCCTTTTTACAGGATAAGGGTAATATAGTAAGTACCCTAAATATATAACTAATTAATTATTTAATAAGGTAAAGGGAAAATTGGGTAGAGAGTGATGAAATGGGGCTCTTGAAGTAAGTCTTGCTCCACCCGGATTCGAACTTAGGTGGGAGCAATGATTTAATGTGATTTTTTATTTGTGAATTAATTTAATAAATTATTAATTAATGACTGATTTAACTCTCTCTAATGCTCATCTCTCTCACATTTTCTCCACTCTTTCACGTTCTCTCTTCAAGAAAAATACAAGAACTGATCAGCAACTAAGCTTTCTTAATCTTGAAGAACTTTCATGTTAAATAGCTTATTCAAACATTACCAAAAACGTTATGCTAATAGAGGAGTCCTTTTGTCAAAAACTTTGTGTTAAAAACTTGGCTTGGGCATGAGTTTTACAGAGTGATTCTGGGCAGCAACTTGAGTTTTGAACAACACCAAGAAGAGGTATGGGTTTTCTCTCTCGTAATCCTTTCTCCAAGAGGAATTTATTTATACAAAAGTCACCGTATGAAACTAGGGTTTTCCTATGGAAAGTTGAACTCCTTGTCCCTAGTATTCTTCCGTTTTCAATCTAAATTAGGTTAGAAATCATGTTGTTGGTATGATTGCTGGTAGTTAAGTGAGAATTATGATGTTCTTTGTGATTTTGGATTTAAAAATAGCAAGCATGTTGAATGATGTCAACCGAGAATGATGTGGTGCAATATGTACATGTTTTTTGTTGTTTCTATCCGTTTTGAAGTCTTAAAGTGGTTAGTTTGATGGCTAAAATTAACGTACATAAAAAGTGTAATTTGTAATGTTCATACGAGGTGTATGTGACTGATTTAAGTTGAAAGTGCAACTAAAAAAACAATGAATCTACACCTAAGAATGTGTAAACGAATGCATGAATTAAACCCCAAAAAGGTGTTAAATGATCCATGAACTTCCTAAGTTTTCAAGTGGAAATATTTGTGGATATAAGCTAATAAAATGACTAATTTTCCAGAAACAACTACAAGCTTCATTTAGGCTAATGTGTAGAAGGGAAATTTGGAAATTTAATTGCTTTTAAAGGCGTGAGGCCACCAAGTTTTCGAACCGGTGACCTCACCCATATAATAACTTAATTTCACAAGTAGAAAAAAATTAAAGAAAAAAGGGGTTGGGGGATTCTAAATGGGGTGTGCAGGCGAGTAAGGAGAGAGTAACAATTTAAATAAATAAAAATGGAAGGCATGGGAATCAAACCCACGACCTCCAGGCAGCGAAGGAAGGGAAGTGAAATAAAAAGAAAACACATGTGAGGCGTGGGAATCAAACCCACGACCTCAAGGATGGAAAGGATAATTGGAGAATTAAATAAGAAAATAAAGTGAGTCTGTGGGGGCTCGATCCCACAACCTTACTGCCTATGCATAATTAAGGAAAATGTTAAATAACAATTAATTAAGGAGGCTGTGGAGGTTCAAACCCACAACCTCCCAATTCCAGCGAAATGAGGAATAAAATAAAAAGAGGTTGTGGATGTTCGATCTGACAACCTCCTGGTCTAGGCGAATTGGACAATACAAATTTTAAATGAAACATACAAAGAGGTTAAGGGGGTTCGATCCAACAACCCTTCGGTCAAATAAGATGAGAATCCAAAGAGACAAATAAAGAAAGAATGTTTATGTTGGGGCTCAATATAGGCTCCTAATATCTTGAAGACTAATAATAAAGTCAAGAAAAAATGTAAGTATTGTCCAAGGGGTTCAAAGTTGGGTTCCCTTGCCCAGATTCCATATTGATAAATAACTCATACGTGAATTAAATGTTCAAGAATAATTCCACCTATTTAGATCAAAATCGAGATGTTGACATACATACAAGATGCATAAGTCTTGTACTACATAATCCTAGGAAGATATGAGTCACTTAACAAACTATGAATGAAGCCACATGGCTTGTATGTATAGACCCATAAGTCTACCATACGATTAAAAATAAGTGAACCTAAGATGTATGTAATGAAATTATGAAATGGACAATGAAATGATGAAACCCTAGAAAGGTTAAGTAAGAGTGTGAAACACACTAAATAGCCAAGTGCATTGGCATATGATGAAATGAACATTCACGTAAAAAGGGTGAGTAATTATGAAGAGCAAATGTGTTAATGTTAATGAACGTGGTGACAACATGATATAAGACTAATGTAAAAGATTGGAGCAATCTCAAATGAGCCTAAGTAAATGTTACAAAAACGCACTCACCTATGAGAGTGTAAAGTTAATGATGAGATCAGTCTCTATGAACACTCTAATGAAAATATTGAGATTAACACACTTAATACTGATGATGAGATGAGAAATCATCTATTCATCTATGAATTCCTCATACTAGAAGCCAACTTCCATGACGTATGATTTGAATGAAATGAAACTTTATACTGAGCACTGATAGACTAGCTATAAGCGGTGATGCCTTCTTTCAGGAAGGGCCGAGGTTCACGTAACTCTTTTGAGATGAGATTGAACGGCATGCCGGGTATGGGTGTTCTTATATCTCCTAGTCTTTCAGCTATACTGTTAATATAGGGAACTAGCGGTGTTCAATCTCCTGTACACGCTACCATGTTTTGGGTCACACTGGCCGGTAATTCCACCTTTTTTCAGTGTGGAGCCGAGACTAGATTTCATGATGCTCACATGATCTATGTAGGTTAAAGTAAAAGTTCCCAAAGAATGAATGAGGCCAGCCTCAAATAATGCACATATGAAATGAACAATACCAAAGGTATAAGGATAGGATAATCAAAAGGTGAGCTAGACTAAAGTAATGTCGCTAGGTTATTCCTGTTCATTGCACTGCAAACCCGATGAGAGTCTTAAACTACATCCCCGGTATGACTGGTGATTTTACTAGTATATGAAAGAATGAAAAATGAAGTACGTGTGAATGAATGAGGCAGACTCTGTGTTTGCTAAAAGAGGATCCCTAGTTGAGGTCCCATATGTTGAGCCCTTATTTTGGGAAGTCCTAACGTCAAGTCCATTATCCCAAGGTCTCATGGAATATGAAAGAATGATATGAACTACGTGATATGATATGTGAAATATGTTATGTGTTGTTGCACAATGATAAGTTTGATGATGCATGTTACACTCATGGTATGAATTTCCAAATCCAAATTGGGCAGGTCCATTGACTTCCCTGATCCAAATTTGGCAAGTCCACTGCCTTGACTTTCCGTAAATCATGTTGTTAGGAAAGAGCTATTCTTTCTCATGCATGTGCTTGGTGTGTGCTTTCATATACCCATACTTAGTACAAGTGTACTAATTCCATTGAAATATCTACTTTTAGGTGCAGGCACAGGTGGACGTTAGATCTCACAGCACAACCTTGTAGCTATCCGGACGTGAGATTTCATCCGGACTTGGTTGGCCCTCATGCTTTCGAGGCTGTCTACTATTGTTATCTAGCTTAGATGTAGGCTTTATATAGTGGATCATGTTCCACTAGTGTTTCTTTCCACTTTTATTTCAAACTTTGTATTGTTGCGATTTTGGCAAAAATACTTTTAATGCAATTATGAATTGTTTCTTTCATTTGATTATCCCTATATTAGATGGTTGAGTTGTGAACACCTATGACGTTAAGTTCAAAATGTTTATCATGAAATAAGAAAATAAAAACTTCAAATTTTCCGCTAAAATTAACCTTGAAGAAGTAAGAATGATGTATGTAGGTTTGTCTGCGACCTTTGAGAGGTCAACGATGTCGGTCTCATCTGGGGTCTAGATTCCGGTCGTGACAAAGTTAGTATGAGAGAACTAGGTTAAATTTTGGACTAACATTGAATTAAACTACTATGTAAGGAGTCACAAAAGCAAGAGTATCCCCTGGATCTATCAATGCATAAACATAAAGGTCAAAGACATGTAACGTACCAGTGATTACATCAAAAGAACCTTCTTAATCCTGGCGAGCCTGAAGAGCATAAAAGCTAACCTGGTTCTAATCGCCACCTCTACCAGATGAGTTACCCTGTTGAGTTGGGTGACTTACTGGTGCTACTGAAGTTGTAGACTGAGCTCTACCATTACCACCTTCTTGAACTTGTTTAGAAGGACCATCCCTCAACCTGTGACCAGACTGACCGCACCCAAAACATCCCACTTTTCCTGCAAAACACTCCCCCCGATGTTTCTTACCACACTTACGGCAAGTAGGGTAGGTCTTGGTTCCTGAAACACTTCCATGAGATTTAGAGCCTGGTATTCTACCCTTCTGGTCATAACTGTTCTTGGAGGATGGAACACAGCTAGAGCTAAAAACTTTTGCTGACCCTGTGAGCGATTTCCACCACCCGATTTCTACAGAAAATAGTCATAGTTCCCAGTGCTAGACTTCTTATTTTCCTTAGCCTGTTCCTAATCTTATCACCCTCAACCTGCTGAGAATGTGTCATAAGTCTACAAATGTTCATATCTCCAAGTAACATCGCATTTCTGCACATAGTTTTCACCAAATCTCACAATCCATACAAAAACTTATTCATCTGAGCCTTGGAGTCAACAACCATGTCAGGCGCATGCCTAGTGAGTTGGTTAAACTTCAACCCTTACTCTTGGACTATCATATTACCTTGCCTCAAGTTAATGAATTCTTGAGCCTTTGCCTCTCTCAACTCTATTGGAAATAACCTGCCGAGAAAAGTCTCACTATAGCAATCCCAAATGATAGGGGCCGCATTTTTACCCCTATTCTTCCTCCACTGAGTGTACAAGATATGAGAAACATCCTCCAATTGGCATGATTCTAACTCAACCCGACCATTCCCAGTGACTTTCATTACCTCAAAGTTCTTTTTGACCTCATCAAAGAAATTTTGAGGATCCTCATTAGTCTGTTATCCTAAGAACTCGAGTGGATTCATCCTAATAATGTCACGGACCCTTGTTGCTACTGATCTATCATTTTTATTCACATAAGCATGAACCCGATTTTTCTGGTTAGTCATACTCTGATCTTACATCTGCATGGCATTTCTGAACTCAACTTTGGAGACTTTCTGATCTAGGACTAAAGGAGCTACGCTTGCATTCCAGGCATTTATACTCCCAACATTAGCTCTACAAGGAGGGATGATCTGAAATGTAGAATGTCAAGTTAGAATTGAATAAGATCATACTTCACGCATGATAAGAGTAACAAGAGAGTGAAGTTTTTCCTAAAACACTTCATAGCCTCCCTCTCATTATATGTAGTGAACTTCACACCCATGAAAAGGACTCTACTTAGTACGGTTTTTGAGACATCCTAGGACACTTAAACCTTGTGCTCTGATTCCAAGTTTTGTCACGCCCAGAGCTACCCCCGAGAAGCCGACATGGAAACTAGGACCACAAGTGATCCCAAGCAAACCCTGCTGGCATGTGCAAGAGCATACTAAAAATTATAAACTGTTGTAGAAGCTAAATGATAATTTATAATGAAACTATGGTGAATACCCATATGCTAAAACTAATATATATGAAAACTGATGAGTTTAATACACTAAAGTTACTAACTCAACACTAAGCTGAAACTAAATATGTTTGAAAATAGCCTTTAAATTGAACTAGAAATACAAGGACAAGCCCCTAGCTAAATCTTGCAAAAACTGAAACTAAATTACTGAAGACTAAAATGACACTCATGACTATTTTTTCCTCAGAGAATAAGGACTCACCACTGAATTTGTTGAACCGGAATTGGAAATCAATCTATGTGTGATCTAGATGTTGATAACATGAACCTACATCACAAGAAGACTTAGCGCATGTATGCGTCAATACTTGAAAAGGTATTGAGCATGTAGGATAGAGTAAAGATGAAATAAAACATAACTTTACAAGCATAAAAGCAAGTAAAATCTGACATTATAAACTTAACTCTGAGCTAACTGAATGAAATGAATAATTTATAACAAGCTTAAATTGAATACTTAATATATTGATAAATGGTCAATGCACAGAGTCTTACTGATCTGTGGGAGCTACTAATAACCGATAATAAAACCACATGAGCTAAATGTATAGTCCGATGTATACGCCCCATCAAGAGGACCCAATATACCCTGCCAAAGGTATAAAGGCATGCTGGCGTGATCACTAAACTAATTGCCCACAAAGGGGACTTACAACATTCTTGGCTAGTAGTTTTGGGACTATTGGGTACGCTAAACCCTAGTCTAATTCGGTATTATGCTACTCTCCTATTCTGTAAATTTACTAATTATATTTGAGTTTCTGTAAATATTGGATACCCAAAACTGAACATGCCAACTGAGAATGCAACAAATAATTAGGTAATTATGCATTCATAACTGAGGCATGCATATCTGAAGTGTCTGAAATATCTGACCTAGCATGCGTAATTCAAGAAATAAAGAAATAGAAAGCTACGGTTCTGAAATTCATGTAATAAACTGAAAAATAACATGATAATCTTATTTGGAACATAAAACTAATAAATTCATAAAGTTCTCTTGAATTTCTAGAAACCCTAGATCTAATCATGATACGGGAATGAAGAATCTGACTGAAAACTAGGACACAATGGGTGAAAGGAACCCACTAGTGAAATTCCACATACCTGGTGATCAATTACAAGGAAATATACTTAGGTTTTGGGGGTGGAACTGCTGGAACTTATTGCGTTCTTAATCTAGGGTTCTTGAACTTTTTCTCCTTCCTTGCTTCTAATTTTCTAACTTTCGATTTAATGATTTGACTTTGACATGTTTTAACTATGTTTCTAGGCTTAAACTGACTAAAAGATGATGATTTAGGGTCAAAACAATGTAACTTAGGGTTTAAATAAAGTGATAAAGGTCCAAAAGAACCCTGGGAAAGTTGCTATCGGACCAATTGACGCCCCGTCCGTTGGTCTGTCGGTTGGGCATGTTGGACAGGCCTTTACTAAAACGGGAATAACTTTTTACTCAAAGGTCTGATCTTAGCAAGGTCATTGTCCATGGAAATCTTATTCAATTATCTATCTGTGGGTAGGTTATGGGACACCTAATTCATTTTGTGCAAAGACCTATCACCATTTGAAGTTGACCCAACAACATTTCCCCTTAAGTGTCTGATAATTTGCCACCTACGATCAGACCTACAGACCTTAGGTCCACCTACACCGTGTTGTTCATTTGTAGCTCTTGTAGAGAGTGGGTGACGAGGTTCTCGATCGATGGTCATGGACTAAGGACATAATTCTGATCTATGGACCGTAAGTTTGTCTATCAATCAACACTTCACCAATTTTCCTGGGATGAGATTTTTGGGAGTTTTTGCTCCCATTGACGGTTCTACATGATGGACTGTGGGTCAGGCTACAGTCTGTCGATGGTCTCTTCTGTTGCACCTATAGATATTCTGAAAAAACTGATTTTTTTGTTTG
The DNA here is from genome assembly GCA_027705065.1 of Solanum peruvianum. Classification (NCBI taxonomy): domain Eukaryota; kingdom Viridiplantae; phylum Streptophyta; class Magnoliopsida; order Solanales; family Solanaceae; genus Solanum; species Solanum peruvianum. The sequence goes on from JAKWJD010001763.1 coordinate 15,581,938, forward strand.
TTTTGGCTACGGGGTGTTACACCTCCACTGTTGGTGAAGCTCAAGAACAACTTGGATCTTGAATTATCTTACGTTAATGACTTCTTAATGGTTGAATTATTATTCTCTTACATTATATTGTCTATATCTACTGTTATTTATCTGAATTAATGATGAATTGATGATGAAGGATCTGTGTGGATCAATATATGAACATTTGAGCTTAGTCTAGTATCAATGTGATCACTGTAAATTGTCCTTAATTGATTAAAGTTGATTTCGACTATGTTGAGAGTATTATAGATACTGCCTAAGATTAATATTATGATTGAATTGGAAGTATAAATCGTGTATGATCAAGGTGAAGAATGATTGATGTGAGTTGATATAAGTTATTCTAGTTTATCAAGTTGTAAGTTGTGATCTTGACGTTAAGTTGGTTGTCTTGTCACGCTATCATGGTTAATTGTCCTTAGCTCCTGACTTTATGTATATTGTGATGATAATTAGGTAAAATTGATCTGATATGAATAGATAACAATTGAATTGGTTAGGATTTATTTAGATTCTTCTAGACTATAAAGTGAATGTTGTAGTGTATATAAAATGATCTTAATGTTAGGGTAGATGAAGCATGATTTCTTTTTAGTAATGATCGTTTTAGCAATTGCCCTACTTGTTGTGACTGATAATCCACGCAAGCGAATTGGGTTAAAGATCTATATTCATCTACTTTCTAGTATATATGTAATTTATTGTATTATATTGTAATATGATCTTGTAGGGACTTGTACATTGTTTCTTTTATGATTATTACTTATTTATGCCCTATACTTGAATTATTTATTAAAGTGTAGTAATGGTCAATGATGACCAAAGGCTAAAGGATTGGTAAGAATTGCTCTACTCTTCTACTTTTCTACTTCCTGCCCTATACTTGAATTACTTATGAAAGAGTAGTAATGGTAAATGATGACCAAAGGCTAAAGGATTGGTAAGAATTGCTCTACTCTTCTACTTTTCTACTTCCTTATAGTAAGTTGATGAAATCTTATATGGCATTGTGTTGTATGGTCCACTTATGGTGGGGGATTTTACTTTATTGTCATTATATATGTGTTGACCATGGCCTTAAAGACGAATTGATGAATATATGAATGAGTGGTAACAATCACCTTATGTGTAAGTTGTGCCTGATTTCCTTCTCTAGTTTGAATCTAGGTTATGTTACTATTGTTATGAGCATGTTAATGGTTAGGTATCAGGTATAGGTTCTGCCATTAACAAAGTATTAAAGATTGATGACCCCTGCCCATGTACCCCTATGTGAAGGTGAATAGCTAATTTTAGTAGTCTTAAAGTGTAATATAAAGTTGCCTTACCTCCTATGCTATGTTGTGTTGTGTGGACTATCCTTGAATATGTATTGTGGTCCTAAGAGGGTGGCTGCCTCAAGATGTCATGGATATCCATTATGTGATCATGTTGACAAATTTACACACACACTCACATATTATGCATGCTTACAAGTTGTATAGGTCATGGTGTCTAAATGAAAGGTAGCTCTCATATTCACTAGGACTACTACTATACATGTTAAGTTTAGGTCTATGAAAGTACGATATGTGTTTCCTTAACTAGAATGACTTGATAGGTGTACTAGTATGGGTAAGGGTATGGAACTTTGCCTATGCATTGCACATATGTGCCTTAATAGGATAGTTTCTAGTTTTAGTTTCTATGTTCATGAATATGAATGTATGAACATGTGTGACCTTAATGTGTTATGTTAATGCTTTTCTCACATATACGTATGCATACACACACATGAATGATGAACTAGTTATTATAGGAGCCTTGAAATGTGTGCTCAAATGTATCCTAAACTAGATAGTGTTAATGATATATGCTATGCCATATGAAAGGGTTTCTCACATGAGTTAGGTTGATGAACTCTTATCTATGACCTATGAGCTAAGCATATAAAGGGAGGGGTGCCCCTTCATATTGTAGGAAAGTAGGAAGATGGGGGGTGGCCCTTCCTATTGTAGGAAAGTAGGTCACCATAGTCCTCACGTGGTGGATAGCCTCATGACCCAAAAGGGTGTTAGAGTGATGTTTCTATGATTCCCCCAAGTTCCATTAACTATGCTTTCCACATAGAATCTAGAAATTTGATATCAACTAAAATGCTAGCATGTGTTAATATTATATGTTGGCTAGGTAAGAAAACCTTCTATAGGTCTAAGTCTCTACAACACCGAATTCCGTGATTAGCACCCATGGTCTTAGTGTCGGTTAAGGTTATTGTTTACCTAATGTAAAATTGACAATGAAAGATATTGATTAGGACCCTAACTAGAATGACTTAAGGGAGGTTACTTAGGGTAGATTGAAGTAATGAACCCATCTAGACATTGCACAAGTATCTCCTTAGGAAGTTCTTGGAAGGAATTCTAATATGTATGATTATGATTATGTCTCTATGCATGACATGGTAGTATTCGTCTATTTTTAATGAAGATGTGCATTGTATGAGTCTATGTGATAAGGTCTTATTATTATATGGACTATGTGAGTCTTAATGACTATATGATGAAGATTGTTGACAAGAATGGAGTGGTCTTTACTTAATATGTTGATGTATGAATTAAATGATAAGGTTTGTGGTCTTATGAAGGGTTCACTAAGTATGTGTGAGGTTATGGGGCTTAACATGTACATTGAACTAGTAGACTAAGATTGGGCTCATGAACAAGATTTTATAATGATTTATGTTAAGTGAAGTCATTATATGTGCAAATTGATGTAGCTTACTGTAAAGCCAATGGATCCTTGACTTAAATATGTCTTTAATAGGTTATACGTGTATTATGGTATGTGTTGGCTTGTATAGGTTGTATGTATGGTTTTCCTTGTGTCCTAAGGTGATGCACTGCAACCAAGTATTACTAGAGGGTTACTTGGGAGTTTAAATGAATAAAAGAAAAGAATGCTCACTGTAAAGAAGGAAATAGTTCACAGTAAAGTGACCTCAAAAATGACTTAAATTCGATATGTGATTTTCTATGATGTTTGACCTTTGAATATATCTATATGAAGTATGTCAATGATATATATGAAATTGTATAAAGGTTTTATGAAGATTTACTCAAAAAGGCATGAAGTGTGATTTCAAGAAAATGTCATTTTTAAATGCATGATTTTGCATGGTTGACATACTTAGTGCATTCTTGTACTAATCACATTCTTCTATATTTTTAACACAAAGTGTGGGTTATGAATTCTTAAAGAATGTATTTAAATGATAAGTAGATTGATATGTGAATTCCCAAGCTCAAGTAAAGGAATCCTTAAGTTAAAGGATCTCCTACTGATGTTTACTGTAAAGTTTTATAAATTGTATACTTATGATTATTTAGTAGGGGACGTGTCCCTATTGTACTCTTATGATTCTGTGTCATGGACGGAAAAGAGACTTAAGGTATAAATATGTACTTATGATATTTTATGTATATATTTGAGGTAAAGTTTCTCGCATATGATGTGCTATGAAAAGTTTTAGATTTTCCGCTAAATTTACTATGAGTAGGATGAATGATAACTATGGGCTTGTATAAGACCTCCGAGAGGTCAAGTATGCAATGTTACTTCTAGGGGGTGCTTCCTAGTTGTAACAAAGGCCATAGTCAAGACATATATAATGATAATAAAGTAAATACCGCCACCATAAGTTGACGATACCACACAATGCCATACAAGGCTTCATCAACTGCAATAATATAGAAAAGTAGAGAGTACGAGCCATTTTTGCCAATCCTTTGATCATAATTGATCACTACACATTTTTCATCATCCATACATTATAGTGCAGTAGTTAAATATACATTTTATCATGAAAGAAACAATGTACAAGTTGCTACAAGATCATACTACAAAATAATACAATACATCACATATATACTAGAAAGTATAGAGTTATAGATCATCAACCAATTCCATTAGTCTTGTTCATAAATAATATTTTATCAATAATATTCATGTTATATAGTAGCTAAAGAGATAGAATATCTAAATCATGCTTCATTAACCCTAGAACATAGATCGCAGCATATACATTACTCTATCGATCAATAGACTAGAAGAACCTAGATCAATTCATACAAGCCTTCTTTAATTTGATGAAAGTATTTATACCCATAATTCATCCATAATTTTAACATAAGTAAGTAGCTACTACAATCTTTGAATAATCGAAATCCTACACAATTGTCCTAAAATCGAGATCACTGTAAACACATAGAAGAACTTAGGCTATTCTTATTCAAATCTTCAAATATTGATTTACATGGATCATTCATATACAATTCATCATCAATATACTTAAATAATAGTAGACATGAGAAATTCAACGTAATAGAATCACAAATCAACCAATAACAAGCCATCATCACAATGCTCATGCAAAGGCTAAATTGAGTTTGGGAAGGGACATGGGTTCGCAATGCAATTGCATGTCAATGTTAAAACCAATACATTATAGTAAATTCATCATGATTAAACATTTGAAAACTTTTTGAGAAATAACCCATGGCTAGATTGAAAGATTGAAAGATTGATCATTAAATCTCATTGAAAGCATTTAGATTAACTCTCTGCATGGAAAAATAACTAGAGATGAAGGATTACCATACCTTAATTTGTAATAAAACCTCTAAAAATTGATGAATAATCCATGGGAATCCAAGATCCAAGTTGTTCTTGATCTTTACCTTCAATGGAAGTTTCTAGAGAGAATTGGTATTGGAGGGAAACTCTAATTTGTGTGAATTGGATTGGGAATGGGTCGATCACGTTTTTTATCACTTAAATACACCCAAAAATCCCCAAATAAACCATGTAGGGTCAGGTTTTCATGTAGGGTGAATTTCTCATTCACCACTTTAATGAAACAGTGTGCAGATAGCTTGACACAACCTCAACCAACGGCCACAATCGACGCCCAATAGGTTTGTAGATGGACTGTCTGTGGCTTGCGTCGATTTGGTCTTGGGCTGTCTTTAGGCTGAGCCTTATCCAGGTAAGTTACCATCGATTACTTCACCACCAACAGGCCGTTTGTCAACAAACAGGTGTCATTTGGTTCAGTCGGCAGTGTCTCGGCAGCCTTTGGGTCCTTCTTGAGGGCCCTTTTGCACGGCCCTTAGGAAGTTGTACCCATATGTTTTCAATGTTAATATAAACCTTAGCACTTTTAAGACCTTAAATGCAAGTTTCACCAAAAATGAACACGTAAAACGCCTCCAAACATGCAACGTACACTCAAGACACACATGAACATCTCGAGGGCTAACTTTCAAACGTATTAAACGTTATTGGACATTTGATATCCGAACATCATGAAACTCCATACACTATTTATAAACATCATTATTACTCATTTAAGGACCTCGTAAGCTCATGATCCACACATAAGCACATAAAAACACATAAGGCCTCTTAGGGTACTAGTCAAAGAACGTCTTCGTCATCCCTTGACGTTTGACTTCCAAATGACTTCAAGTCACCTAAGCATACTTTATAGCACTGTATTAACATGTTTACAATATTATAGGCACAAGTGAGAGACTATACACCTTAGCTTATTTTGGGGGTCTTACATAAATACTCTCTCTAACAAAAATAAATTTGAACAAGTCTGGTGTATGACTATTTAAGACCGATAAGCGAGGTAATTCGGTCTTCGCCGATCGTTCATTCCCTCGCCAATTTTCTTTTGTCTCTTATTCCTTCTTGGTCTAGATAGTGTAATTTTAGAATTTCCAGATCGAGATCACCGAACGATTCTAAGATTCACCCATTTTCCTTTTATTTTTCCTGTCAGAACTTGTTTGAATCTCCATCATCACTTTTAGAGACCTGGTCATCCCTCGCTGAGGCAAACAAAGGCACGCCAAAGGGAACTGGTTCTCGCCGGAGTTACCCCTAGTTTAGCTCTAGCAATCTGTAACTTTAGGCAGTAAAGTGGCAACTTGCAATACGCCGAGTAATATGGGTGATCCCCAGTCCTTCATTTTTTTATTCCTTTTGCTCACTTTGTTCCTTTTTGCACATTAGTCTCCATACTTCGTTCCTAAATGCAAATACCTGAAAATCAAAGATTTTACATCAGGTATTTGAACAAATAAGTATTTAAGGACATCAAATATCTCAATATAAATCCCTATATGAGTCCAAGTCATGGACTAATCAACACCCATAACAGAAGATGATTCTAAACAAAGGTGGATTACACTCCTACCTTTCTTAGAGGAGTCTACTCTCTCAACAATCTAGGATTTTCTAAAGCAACCTATCGTTTGAATATTTCAATAACACACATAACCATAATCCAACCTTTTTATACTAAAGGATATCATCTAAATCTATCATAAGTCCTATCTAGTCACATAGCCATAATTGGAATCATAACTAACCTTTTCTTCCTTTTTCATTTTAGAATTAGACCTTCGAGTAGTGCATCTTGAAGACCCTTAGATAAAGAATACGAGAGAGACATTATAGATTAAACTCTATGGCATGACTTAGAGTAGTGAAAGAAATGTAGTTTCCTAATATCTTATAGACTCTCATTCATAAATGTCGCACACTTCATACTATGAACAAGACTCCACTAGATGTGACTTATGAGCATGAATCCTAAAAACTATCCTAACATCTCATTCTCTGGTACCATATTTGTAATGATTAGATTCTACAATCCAGACGTTACACGCCATACATGTCTCTAAAGAGCCTCATACACGCCTCATAACATTCATAACATAAGACACAAGAAAATTGAACATAATTTAAAACTTTTAATCCATACAATCGAAGTCTTCATTTAAAAACATCAAAAGTCTAAATTTATCTCACATGGATATCTAATATAATAGTGAAATAAATAATAGGATCACACCCCAACAACATAGTCCAAAAAGTAAAATGATATCAGGAAACTAAAAATTAACAATTTTCATCCTTGAACCATGAGGACTCACCACTATCTTTTGAGAGGGTCAATCCAAACTTTGAATACTAGAAGTCAACTTAAGATCCGAAACCTATACTTTGTAAGAATTTTGAAAAATATGGGTTAGCAAAAATATGTAAAGTATGATAGATTTGTAAAAATCAGGCAAGAAAGATATTTTTGTTGAAACCAAACTTTTAACAATTTTGAGAATCATCAAGCATCTTTAAGTATAAATTCATATGACATACACATATTCACCATGTACGTCATTATAAAATATTCGAACAATCATCTAAGATAAGCCTAAGTTATAATTTTGAAATGTACGAAAAACATTGCATAATACAAGCCACACTAATTACTCCTTCGAGGACGCAGTAGAAAAGAACATTCATATTCAATAAGTTATGACAAGGAAAGCAACTCATATTAACAATCCAAGTTAATCATTCATCATTACGTGAAGATTTTAAGTCAATCCAAGGATATTTTTATTGAAAACCAAGCATTTAACAATTTTGAGAATCATCGAATCTTTAAGTATAAACTCATAAGGCATAAGCATATTCACTATGTACGTCACTCTAACATATTCGAACCATCATCTAAGATATGCTTAAGTTATACTTGTGAAAGGTATGAAAAACATCGCATAATACAAATAACACTAATTACTCCTTTGAGGACACCATAGAAAAGCTACATTCATATTCAATAAGTCATGACAAGGAAAGCAACTCATATTGACAATCCAAGTTATTCATTGATACGCTCAAACTTACTTCTCAAATAAGAAGTAAAGTAGTCGTATCAAGTAAAGAACTAAACTAATGAGGTTGGGATCGTTCCCACGAGGAAAATAGTTCAGACTTAACTTTATTCTATTATTAGTATTATTTTGTGAATTATTTTCCTAGTAAACAAAAAACAGTAAAGGGGGTTTTAATTTCTAAATTAATGAAAGCAATTAACTAGATTAAAGTAAACAACTACCAGATTCAAATCTTAGAACTTAATCAATTAATAAAAGTAACTAGAGCTTAAGTATTCCCCATAAGTTCCTAACTTGATAATTCTAACTATAACAATTCTTTCCCAGTATCTTGCACGTAAAGTGATAAGTTATGTATCTCTAAATCCTTGGTCCGGAATCTAGAAAACTTCACTCGGCACCTTGGTCTGGCTACGTGTGTTGCTATACTAACCCTTACCTTGACCTCATATCAAGCATTGTATTCGATATTTGACTAAGTTATTACCTCGTACCGATCGACACTAGACTATTAAATAGTATACACTAAATCTATTCTTTTCCTATTTTCTACCTCTTTGGTCCGGCAAGTAGCATTAAGGAGAGTTCTAACGTTAGTCATCTGCTAAAAAGACTTCTAAACGAAAGAATTATCAATACATGTAAGACACTATTCTAGAATTGCTATTTTGGTTAGTTTTTACCTCATTATTCACCCATGGTTCCCACAATCCTAGTTATGGAGTTTAGTTACCCATGGTCATAATCGCACTATTCATATATTTAATATAAGAATTCATGCACTTACTTTGATGAGAAAGAATAAAATCAAGAAATTTACTTGATTAATCAACAAAATCACCAACAATCAATTCCAGAAAAAGTGTAACAATTGCTGAAATTAATCCTTCAATACTTGAACGAGAGAACTAAAGATTATCCATAAATCTAAGTAACAAAAAGTCTAATATCAAATAGTACTATCAAAAAGTATAACCCCCAAATGAGGTTTTTCGAACTATTTATAATAAAAAGAAAAACCTAAAAAAGATGGATTCTAATTACTGAAAATTTGTCAAAAGGCGTCCGAGTCGACGGACCTCGTGACGGACCGTCGTAGTCACGACGGGCCGTCATGGTCTCCGTCGTCCCATACTTCACAAATTCTTCTACTGCTTTCTACATTAACCTCAACTGCAGGTATGACGGACCGTTCCAAGAACGACGGTCCGTCGAGGGTCTTTGTTCTATAATACTTACACTTCTTGGAATTTGGGTACTAGGACTACTCTATGATCATTGTACAAACCAGCAGGACGGACCGTCGTAGGTATGACGGTCCGTCGTGGACTTTCATAATCCCACACCAAGTCACACTTCCCCATTTTCCTTCAGCAGCTTCACTAAGATGCCACCTACGGATCGTCATAAGCTCCATTGGTGGTCTCTTTTGCATTTCTTCGTTCAAAAACTTCCGCGTTCATCTTTGGACAGATTTTTTGCAAATAAGGAGAAACTTACATAAAAATCAATAAAAAAAGGATTTTGGACACACACTTAACGTAAGGAAAAAGAATTAAAATACTTTGAAACCACGGTATATCAACACCCACAACTTAAATTCGTTGTTTGTCCTCAAGCGACGCACTATAACTCACTACAAAATCTTTGTACAATGGTATCCATATTTTAGGTTCCGCAATCATTTGGATATCAATAATGATCAGTCTCATCACGTTTCTGCATGTTATCACTATTAGGCTTGAATTATGGGGAACCAGACCATGACACATATTCACCACGGACTGACACCTATCCTTTTCAATTTCTCACTGCGGTGCTAATATTTCCGGTATTGCAACTAGTGTCCTCACTTCAAAACAACATCCTCATTGTTCACACAATGATTTCAGTTTGAGTATAAGGATTACTTTTCAACACTCACTCTCAGAACAAATTCACAACTCATTCATACATATTGCCATAAGCTGTCCTTGTTTTCACTGCTTTAAGTTCGACATACGACTCTTAGGATCACAATAGGACTTTCTTAGCTTGTAAGATAGGCTCAGGGTCAAGTAGGGTATATTTAGGTTTACTTTAGTGACTTTTTGCCCTCCTTGACATATAGGCTAAGCGTACCACTTTTTATCGTTTTGTTTCACCCAATTTCTCATATTCTTTCACCTTGCTATTTTCCCTTCTTTCTTCATTTATGTACGTGACTCTTTTCTTTTCTTGCTTGTATTTATTATATATTTTTTTCACTTTTATTTCAACTAGTTCTTGAGTCACTTTACTTTTGTTCTTTCTATATCATTGTTCTTTCAAATCCACTTTCTACAGCATTCCTCATAATAGCCACCCTCAACTCATGGCTTTGCCATGAGTCAATGTACATAATACCCGAAGTTGGGTCAGGGCAACGAAAAGGTTTTTTACTGCATTAGCCACCCTCAACTTATGCTTTTGGCATAAGCTGAGGTGCACATGTCCAAGGAGAGACCAGGGCCAACAGATTATTTCTAGAAAAGATCAGTTGGGGTGAAAAATAAATGTATTTTAAGCTCAAATCATTTGGATCAAAGAGGGATTAATTTCATTCTTTTTATTTCATTTTATTTAGCCTACAAATTGGCTATATTGAACAAGGGCCCATGATCATTTCCTAATTGTCTATTACAGCTTACTTTTAGCAGGACTAACCAAGCAAGTTCTAGCTCAGTACAAATAGTGGACTATTCAAAAATTTCCTCAAACTCACTTGACATCTCATTACTCTACCAGATTATCAGACAGCTAGTTTGAATCTTAGAGTTAGGGTCATGCAGTGGTGTATCTCTATGTAATGCTTAGAACCACACATTTATCAAGTATTCTGCCTAGCCATGCATTATTTTTATTACATTAGGATATCATTTTTGTTTTAGCCATCATGCTTCAGAGTTATACTATGTACACAAGATATAGACATGACGGTTCAACAATAAAAATAATCAGTCTCTTAGGGAAAAAGAACACAGGAAAGAAAACATCAAAAGAGGATCATGAATTGGGCTACTCAGACTTCACCCTAGCACTCACTTTCCATTTACCCCACCGCCAACAAAAAGATATGCAATTGTCCCCAATGCATAAGAAAAATTGGGATACGAGAGTGGTAGGTGAAGCAAACCTGGGGCGCAAAGCGCCGGCGATCAGCAAGCTGGTGGGTCCAGTTCAATGGAACCCACTACTATGTAGTCTGGACACCCTCAGTAGTGTCCTCATCAGCAACAACACTTTTAGTAGTGCCTCCCGCTGTCTCCACATCTCTTGATCTAGATGCCCCAGTAGCTGACCCTTATCCGACGTGCATCCTCATCAGCAAGCGAGGCTCTCCTCGCTGCCTCCATCTCACGGAGCTTCTTCTTCTGTTCTCTAGCCTCATCCTCCTCTTGAACCCTACGCCTCCTGGCATGCTCTCGAGGGGGAGGTGGTGGAATCACAGAATTGGCGAATAAATCCGCCAACACTGTGTCCTCAACAGGCTCTGCAAAAGGGGCCTCAGACTCAGGCACCCTAGCCTCTAGGATCATATCAATATCTGATCGCAGACTCACAACCCCAGCCTGAAGGGTCGACACGTCCACCTAAGGGGATGGACAGTCTATCACCTGCAACTCAAAAGCGTCCAAGCGCTAATGAACCTCAGCGATCTTCCGCTATGTGTGCTGGGCCATCTTACTCTCTAAGCGCTACTCCGCCTCAGTAATAGACCTCTAGATCCAAGGCTGGATGTGATGCAGAAGTGTTGCCATCTGAGCCTCTAGTTTCTAGACCCTAGCAAGCTGGACCAGAGCGGGGAAAAGGGTTGTAGGAGAGGAGCTAGGGGCGGTGCTACTACCCGGGATAGACTCGACCAGGGTAGTGTCAGTGGTTTCGGACGCAGCTTGCATAGTCGTTCGAGCATGTGCTACCGTTTCAGCCAGATTTAACCAAATGGAGGCAAATCTGGACGGGGCCCTCTACGTGGAGGCAACTCATTGGCCTCATCCCTGATGAGTCCGATATCAACACTGCCCAGCGGAGTTTTGAGCTGATCAATGTGCCAGATGGGAACACCTACGGACCTGCATAAGGAAAATATCATGCACGGAAAAAGGGTAAGTAGTGGTGACCTTGGAAATCCCTCTCATGCATGACCGCCTATAAAAGCCAAGCGAAGTACACCTCAAACCCGTTTATCATCGCCTCCATCAGTACTATGCAATCCCATGTAACTATATTATCAGCACCCTTGGGGGAAAGGCAATGGCGAACAATTAACCATAAAAACTTAGCCGTGAAGGTCAAATTAGCCTTCCTGATGGCTCCCTTTAGCTCCGTTACCCAGTCGGCACCCTCTCCAACAATAGACAAGTGCAGGGCCATCCAACTCTTTGTGGTCTATCTCAGATGGCTCACACAAAAATTGGCCATATTTTACAAATTTCCAACGATAGTCGAACTCGGCGGTGAGAAGGGTCCTGTTGGCATCAACATCCTTGCCGTACAGATACTGACTGATGGATGGCAGGAGATGTCGACCTGTATGTCGCGTCCTCTGATGTGCTTGAGTGGGGTCTTTTTGGTGGGGGCATCTTGCCTATCTATATGTGATCGGAAAGTAGCCACATAAGAGGCGTAAAAATCTCGGAACAACTCCTCACTGTAGCGGCCTAAAGAACAAGTTGACCACTCTAGCAGGTGTCTAGTGAAGATATTGTGGATTTCTCGCATGGTGGGGAGACTTCTCGTAAGGACCCGCCTCTCCAGTGTAAGGGTCCGTGTCATGACGCCTTCATCACTTAGAAACTTGGCATCTGAATGCACTTGGTATTGCCTGTAAACACACGACCGGTTTAGCTGGTCGGCAACAGGGGTGAGAGCACCAGTCAATGAGCCTCGAGTGGAATCAGGACTGTCAGCCTCAAAAGTTTAAGTTAATCGAAAAGCTACTTTCCCCGGCAGCAGCACCAAAATTTGATACGCTCAAACTTACTTCTCAAATAAGACGTAAAGCGGTCGTATCAAGTAAAGAACCAAAGTAATGAGGTTGGGATCGTTCTCACGAGAAAAAAATAGTTCAGACATAACGTTATTCTATTATTACTATTATTTAGTCAATTATTTTCCTAGAAACAAAAGATAGTAAATGGGGTTATTTATTTCTAAATTAATGAAAGTAATAAACTAGATTAAAATAAACAACTATAAAATTCAAATCTTAGAGCTTAATCAATTAATAAAAGTAACTAGGGCTTAAGTGTTCCCCACAGGTTCCTAACTTGATAATTCTAACTATAACAATTCTTTTCTAGTATCTTGCATGTAAAGTGAAAAGTTATGTATCTCTAAATCCTTGGTCCGACATCTAGAAAATTTCACGCTGCACCTTGGTCCGGATACGTGTGTTGCTATACTCACCCTTACCTTTACCTCATATTAAGCATTGTATTCGATATTTGACTAAGTTATTACCTCGTACCAATCGACACTATCCTATAAGATAGTATACACTAAATCTATGTTGATAATTCTTTTCCTATTATTTACCTCCTTCGTCCGGCAAGTAGCATTATGGCGAGTTCTAACGTTGGTCATCCGTTAAAAAGACTTCTAAACGAAAGAATTATTAATACATGGAAAACACTATTCTAGAATTACTATTTTAGTTAGTTTTTACCTTATTATTCACCCATGGTTCCTACAACCCTAGTTATGGAGTTTAGTCACCCATGGTCATAATCACACTATTCATATATTTAATATAAGAATTCATGCACTTACTTTGATGAGAAAGAATATAATCCATAAATTTACTTGATTAATCAAAAAAGCACCAACAATCGATTCCGGAAAAAGTGTAGCAATTTCTGAAATTAATCCTTCAATACTTGAATAAACCAACTAAAGATTATCCAAAAATCTAACTATCAAAAAGTCTAATATCAAAGAGTCTACTATCAAAGAGTCTAACCCCAAAAATGAGGTTTTTCGAACTATTTATAATAAAAACAAAAACCTAATAAAAGAGGGTTCTAATAACTGAAAATCTGTCAAAATGCATCCGAGTCGACGGACCTCGTTACGGACCGTTGTAGTCACGATGGGCCATCATGGCCTCCGTCGTCCCATACTTCACAAAAATTTTTTTGCTTTCTTCATTAACCTAAATGGCAGGAATGATGGAACATTCCAAGCATGACGATCCGTCGAGGGTCTTCATTCCATAATAATTAAACTTCTTGGAATTTGGGTACTGGACTACTCTCTGATCATTGCGACGAACCAGCAAGACGGACCGTCGTGGCTATGATGGTCCTTCGTGGACTTTTGTAATCCCACACTAAGTCAGAATTCCCCATCTTCCTTCAACAGCTTCACTACAATGCAATTTATGGACCGTCATAGGCTCGACGGACCGTCATAAGCTCTGTAGGTGGTCTCTTTTGCATTTCTTCTCTCAAAAACATCCGTGTTTATCTTTGGACAGATTTCCTGCAAATAAGGAGAAACTTATATAAAAATCAATACAAAAAGGCTTTTGGACACACATTAAACTTAAGGAAAAAACATTAAAAATACTGTGAAACCACGGTATATCAATCATTCATCATTACCTTCAACTTTAAGTCAACATTCTCATCAGCATCATTTTGAGCACATTCATTTCATTATACATTGTGACATTAGAGAAATACAACATATCACTCTCAAAGTCTACTCATGTAATGCATGAATGACATCCTATACTACCACACCACACTTCATAGATCCTCTTGTGTAACCATAGCACATAATTTACATGATGGGAATAAGCATTAACCAACATACACCATGCGAGCAATCATGGAATCTAATGTCGTGTCCCACACCAAAACGACTTGTTCTACTTGCCTAATGTAGAACCGATGACATTTTAGTTTAGGTTGATATACTATATAAGAGCAATGAGGGAACATTATTATAGAAACCCGGCCTTACATGGGGAGAGCTTCGACCTTTCAATTTCCACTCTCTACTAATCTTTAAATTCCCATAGAGTAGTTCATTCTCATTAACATTAATATACTTGAGAGATCTAAAACCATTAGGGCTACTACCACCATTGAGTATTCTGATTCACTACATTATAAGGATAACTCATTGAATCCTCAAAAAAGAGACACCAATATTAGGTCTACCTATTAAATGTTAATCACTAAATTAGTTCATAGACTCATCAAGAAAGGGCTACCACCATTAGGTCTGCTGAATGAAAGTTCATTTAGTCAAGATACTTTAGTTACACAAGGGAAGGATACCCTAAGCCTACCAATTCAAGTTATTCCAACCAAGATCACTTTTGATTACACAAGAAATGATGTGCTAAACCTACCGATTCAAGGTATAACATTTCATTCAAGAAACATTTCACAATATGTCATCATCATTCAGAAGTGTATAATTGAGAATAAAGATTAAATAATATCACAATTTTCATTGGAATCATGATCACATTACTTTCAGTGGAATCATAAAGCATATACATAAGCATCATAATATACAACCTTCAAATTTTCCCTCCAATGGCTATTAATAAAACTCAACCCAAACATCTAGAATAACTAATTAGATAAGGGTAATATCATTAGTTAATAACTCAATCAATATAGACATAATAACTTCACATTTAGGTATGATCAATCAGCCCAAATCATAAATTCACAATTTACAAATATGGGGATTCATGGATTCTTGGGGAGATTTAATCATAAATCAATATTTAATCAACAATTCAATCATAATTATTGATAAATTAAATATTCGAAAGGTCTTGAAAGAGAACTTTTGACTTAGATTGAACCCTAATTTTTGGGGAAATTCGCAAGCTTAGAAATCAAGTTCTGAATGTACTCTATGGGTAAAATTTGTCATGACCCGCAGTACACCCTAGAATAAGGCACCCTTGGATTGGAACAGTTGTGTACTTGACCTTTCGAAGGTCTTGTACGAGCCTTTTTCGCTATCATTCATTACATAAGACGTGAAAAGTAGTGCAGAATTAAAAAATTTCACTATGATAATAACAAGGAAATATATTTTATAAATACAAAAGAGTAGTCTCATAGTCACAAGCCAATTTAGCGATCCAACTTTTATATCTTAGGGACACGACCCTTTACCTTGAAAGAAAATACATAATAAATCTTTAAATAACAACTAAAGAAATAAGGACTATGCCCTTGAATATATGAGGACATACTTAGACTTCAAAAATTTGATTCCCAAGCTTGCCTTCAAATCTTCAACTTGCTTCCAACCTATACTTATAGTGTATAGAAAAATATGGAGTTAGTAAAAACATTGTACTAAGTATGATATATGAAAAATCATACAAAAGATGACAGTTTAGTTTAAATAAGCTTTCATGCTATGTAAGTAAATCGTTAATTAATATAGAAGTAAAATAACATATGAGTCATCATTTAAATCATAGAATAGAACTTCCATAATTTTAGCACAAAGAACAACTTTATGGTGAACTCAAGAAACATTAGAGTGAAATCAAATCCCTTCAACTCATAGTGAACTCATTTCCTTAGAAGTTTCCCTAATGAAGGTAATACTAATACTCACTAAGGTAAGACATGAAGGAACCTCCCATACAAACCTTTTGATTCACAAGTTATCCTCAAGACTGCCCATTATAGGCTTACTTCGTAAAGGTAACAAGTCCACATCTCATAACTTAGACATTAGAGAAAAATAATTACATTTAAGAACTTGAAATAAGTGCCCATCTCAAAATGGACATGAAAGTTACACAAAGTGCAATGTGAGAATCACATTCCCATACTACTACTCCCAAAATGTGCTCCTTGAGGATTCCATGAGATAAGGGACATAACATTCATCATTCATGAACTTCATTATACAAGACATAATCATAACATTGTTTGTTAACATTAGGTATTAAATCACATTACTTCACTATCATTTCGTAATGACACATTCAAGCATTATATATAAAGACACACAACGACGCCCCTTTCAAGTGATTACTTGTGCAATGGATAAATAGCGTCTCATACCACCACTTTCCCTAAGTAGTAAACCCTTTAGAAGTCTAAGTTTTTACATTATTTTGTGGGGGATAGATTTAACTCACATAGACGATGAGAGCTAGACATGGAATCCCAGCATTAACCACTATCAGATGAGGGATCCCCACTTGCAAAAGGGTAGGGTCATTCTCTTAGCCTTCACATGGATACCCCAATATCTACACCTTTGCAGGCGCATACTTGACTAACGAGGAGTACTTATCTCAAGAGGTACATTGGATAGAACATCTCAACTAACGAAGTCTAACCACCCCTTTTTCAAATTCTCACGGTGCTAAAAATAACTCCCCTATGGAGGATTAAACATTCATTACTAAAGGTTACGGACTAACTATTGGACATTACAACTTAACTTACAAAGGGTATCCATCCTCGAACCTTTCTTAGAAAGCTCTTGGGAATAGTGAGGTTGCTACTAAATACTTCATATTAACTCACAAATAGTGTTCACCCCAAAACTCCCCTTCTTTTTACTATAGAAATAGTAGGGGTGGTCTAGACACATCATCTCTACTCACAAAGAGTGTCCACCCTACAATTCCCCTTTAACATTCATTAACTTCATTCATTCATTCAAGTGTATGTGTGTACATGTGGGCAAACCATTCATATAGTCGTCATTTTCATAACATTGACTTCTAAATATGCTTACATCTTTATTCATCTCATTTCACCCACTATCATACTTCACATAAACATATGCTTCACTTAGACATAGACTTTACAAAAATACATTTAAATTTTCATAAACCCCATCAACAAGAACCTCCTTATTATCACCTTACTTCACATACTATTCCTCCATGACCATACTCACATTACACAAGTAAATACATATTCATATATTTCAAGTAAACACCGCCACCAAAGGTGGACCATACCACTCAAGAGCATTTCAATTGAAACCAAGCAAGGTAGAACAACTTATTCTTTGTCCAAATTTTCACCACCTTTCATCAATTCTCCAATAACTCATCATAAATTAGCATTTAAGGAAGTATCTAAACATAATTTAACATAAATATATTCCAATCTAACAATTTCTAACATTATCTAGATATACACACTAAACCCACTTCACAAGCTAAAAGTTGGAAATATGCATAATCATGGGTTCATTGGGGTTTTTACAATAAAATCATCATAACGCTAAAAACATCTCATGTTAATCACTAAAACGTTTTCATGCAAAGACCCATACTTAGAGTCAAAGAATAGATAAATTGGAGTTTAAAACCCTTTTTGAAATTTCTTTGAAGTGGCTCCTTGAATGAAAGAAGGTTAAAGTATTACAACCATAACCCAATGAGAAGAAACCCGCGAAATTTTGATGAAGAAAACGTCCACAAACAGCCCTTCTAGACCTTCCTTGAGTTCTAGCTTCTATGGAGTTTTAGAAAGTCTTTCTTCAGGGAGGGGTTTTGGGTTTTTCAAAATGAAGTCTAACCTAGGTCTATAAACTAACATAACATACCCCTAAGAACCTAACATAACCGTCCTTGGTTCATAAAGACTTGAATTGAATTTACCAAATACCCCAAGCCTTGGCCGATTTTTAAGTGCTTTCCAGGCAACACCTGATTTATCGTCGCCCAGTCAACGCTGCTTTGATGGGGTACGTCATTTTGGTCTGAGACTCTCCTTGTGCAGGCCTTGCATACATTTCAGGGTAAATCTATGCCCAAGGTCAACGGGTCATCATTTGACCAATGGTCTGTTGCTTGTGGCCGTCAATTTCCATTGCTTGGCAGCATCCTGCCAAAGAGATGAGGCCTCTTCTAGGGCTCCTCATGGGTCCTATGTGGAGTCATTATCGGACGTTGAACCCCTATACATGGTCATCCATTTCCTAAGGTCGTCTCACATCATTGTCAACTAAAACTAACACCTTAAACTTGCCAAATCATACTAAGACACACAAGCACTTTTCAAGGCACATCTTTCGAACGTCATGGACGTTCTTGGACGTTTGATCTCCAAGCATCACAAAACTTTAGATACAGACTTAAAACATCATTATTCAAACTTTTAACACAAAATTAACTCATGAGACACATGTGAAGCTGTAGTTAAACCTAGTTCATTTAAGGGACGTTACATTCTCTCACACTTGGATCAACATTTGTCCTCAAATGAAACTAAACATTTTCAAGTACTCAACTAGAAGCATATCACACATATCATAAACGTCATAACATTCATAGTCAATGCACCAAACTTACAAGGAACACCAACTACACAATCTTCAAGCACTCTGGGTAACCTAGCAAATTTTGAACAATTTCCGCAACTTAAAGTGCACACATACTTCATAGTTTTCATATCATTTATGAGGAACTACCTTCTACAACATTAGGCATGCACATATACACCATATCTGCACACATTGAAACCATTTTCCATAAAAGTGAAATTTTGTAAAAAATTTGAACTTCTTTACAGTGAATACAAAAACGTTAATAGTGAAGCAGGCTAAAAATTCAATAATTCACCTTTCAAGAAATTTTAACATGAAGGCATGAAAATATGTGAGAAAAGATCATACTAACTCACATTATAATATAACAAAACAAATTTGAATCAATTAAGCAATATCATTAGCTACACCTTAACATGAGAAATATAGGTTGGCTATCAATCTCCCCATGTAATCATGACATAATCAAGAGCATGCAAAATATTATACAAGCAAGGGCACTCATAATATAAATAGAAATGCAACTCACACTAATGTACATGAAACTTAATCATTACAAAACTCTTATGGATTTTGGTCTCAAGGTTGAATAAAAATATAATGAAAGATAAGGATATCAACTACCTTTTAACTCAACTCATTCTCCCCCACTCATGGTAAGGCCATCTTCAAGATCTCATACTTCAAAATCCCACTATGCCTCTTACAAGGTTGGAACTTTTACTACCCTTAACTTGTGAACATGAAGAATAAACATTAACCTTACTAGTCAAGCATAACACCCTCCTGTTAGGAATTTAATCTAGGAAAACACACTTAAAGGATCACCTCATTAACCTCTTAGGAATCAAATAAACTCAATACATGGAATAAAAATTCCCTCTTTCTCCTTCCACCCATTGAGGTTGGTTCATTAGGAAACCAACAATGTTGCTATATAGATTCCACCATTTGCTAGCATAACTTCACAAATACCTTAGTAGGTAAACTTAATACCTTTACCTACTTAAAGTGAACTTACACAAGAACTCCAATCCAATCACAAGTAAAACTATGAATCATTAACCACACAAGAGGGCAGACCTCAACTCTTACAAAATCACTATATCCTTTCAACACTACTCAAATTTACACCATAATTTTTCTACTATCATTGAACATAACAAAAATATAACTCATTGTCCCTAAAAAGGACTTCACCAACCATTGTAAACCTTACCATGCTTAGAACTACATCACCATGTAATTTCACATCATAATACAATTTCATTATCATCCATAGTCATAAATGACATCAAATCACAATTATCAAAACTCATGTTCACATCTACTCTTCTAGACACAAAACCACCATAAACACCAAAACTCACATTTGTCTCCCTCAAACATAGAAAAATATCCTCTTCCAAGCAATCACATCTAGAAGACCACAGGGCAAAGTAATAGAAGAGAGAGACCTTATGGAGTTAAGTTTTATGGAACGATACAAGAGTAATTAAGAAAGTGAAACTCTATCGTCCTATAGCCTCTCACTCATGGGTGTCTCGCGACTCACACCAATGAACAAGACTCTACAAGACGTGGATTTTTAGACGTTAGACCCTAAACTATTTCCCATAACTTTATGCTCTAATATAAGGTTTGTCACGACCCGCAAGTACACTCTAGAACAAGGGAGAACCCTTGGGTCGATATAGGTCTGCTGTCACGACCCAATTCGGAGCCGCGACTAGCACCCGCATTTATCCTCCTATGTGAGCGAACCAACTCATATAACCTTAACAATTCGATGTATAACAACAGAAAATAATGCGGAAGACTTAAACTCATTAATAAAACAATTCAAACTATTATTATTATCCCCAAAATCTGGAAGTCATCATCACAAGAACATCTATCCTCAAAATTACTAAACTAAGAGTAACTAAGAAAACAAAACAAATAGAACGCTAGTCCATGCCGGAAGTTCAAGGCATCAAGACTTGAAGAAGAAGACCCAGTCCAAGCTAGAAGCATTAGCTCACCCTGAAGATCCGGTGTGACTAAGACTGGCTTGATTTACTGCTGAGTTGAAGTTGACGGAACGTTTGCTGCATTCCACAAATAACAAAGAAGAAAACAACAAGTAGGGGTCAGTACAACCACAAGTACTGAGTAGATATCATCGGCCAACTCAAAATAGAAGATAATATATATCAAGTAATATTATAAAATCACTATGATACTTAACATGTAGCAACGACAAGTACTATATCATTAACAATTTCCACTAAGTTCACACATGAGGACTCAAGCCTCAATACCATACTCATTTGGGAATTGGGTTCATTAGATTGAGTATATTCATTATCTTTCAAGATTCATTATCTTTCTTCCCCTTGTGTCGGTACGTGACACTCCGCTCCATATACTATCCTGGTGTCGGAACGTGACACTCCGATCCATATTCTATCCTGGTGCCGGAACGTGGCACTCCGATCCTCATTCTATCCTGGTACCGGAACGTGGCACCCGATCCATATTCTATCCTGGTGTCGGAACGTGACACTCCGATCCTCATTCTATCCTGGTACCGGAACGTGGCACCCGATCCATATTCTATCCTGGTGTCGGAACGTGACACTCCGATCCTAATTCTATCCTGGTACCGGAACGTGGCACCCGATCCTCTATCTCTATCCTGGTACCGGAACGTGGCACCCGATCCCCTAATCTCACCACTTTCGTTCATCAAGCCTTCTTTTATACCAAGGCATCATCATTAACAAAGTAGATTAGGGTTTCTTTTCAAGATTTGGGATTCAATAGCTTCATCATGCTTATTTATTCACAATTACATAATCATATTCATGCAAGCATACAATCAAGCATATAGAAGGGATTACAATACTACTAACACATATCATTCGCTATTAAGAGTTTACTACGAATAGTGTGAAAACCATAACCTACCTCCACCGAAGACTAGTGATCAAGCAAGAATTTCCAAAGCTTTGTTTTCTCCTCAGCCTCGTTCGATTCAATCCTCTCTCTCTCTCTGTTCTTTCTGTTTTCTTTATTCAAAACCCTCTTTCTTTTACCCTAATTAGCATATAATTAAGAATAAAAGAATGACAATAATGCCCCACTAATTAATCCAAAGTTACCTCTTTTATCCCTTAAGAATTTGAGTTATTAATATAAACCCACAAAATCTATAATTAAGGAAAGAATAGTCCAAAACGTCCCTTAAAACTTAACCAGAATTCCGACTCCAACTGGGATTATGCAACCTGTGACGGGCCGTCGTGCCTGCGACGGTCCGTCACGCAGGTCGTCGTAAGGGCCAGTACACAATTTCAGAATTCCTAAGTATATTGAAACGGTGCCTCACGACGGTTCGTCGTAGCTGTGACGGCACGTCCTGCAGGTCCGTTACAGATTACAGAGAGTCGATTTTTATATCCAAATTTAAGAATTCTAAGTGTCATGGAACGAAACCTCCTTGACGGGCCGTCGAGACCACGACGGTCCGTCGTTACATCCCTCGTCCCAGCCAGTTTTTCCAGAAATAAAATCTGCTGCTCAAAACGACTAAACAGGTCGTTACAATAGATACCAATTTACCCATCGTTCATCCCCGAACGATCAAAAGAAGAAAAACAATGGCGAAAAGGAGTAGCCTATTCAACCGGTACCCGAACAATCTTGCATATCTGCCTCCTTCTCCCAAGTAGCCTCTTCAACCGGTCGATTCTTCCATTGAACTTTGATGGATGCAATCTCTCTCGACCTCAACTTGCGAACTTCTCTATCTAATATAGCAACCGGTTCCTCCTCATAAGTCAAATTCTCATCAAGCAAAACTGAATCCCAACGGATGATATAGTTTCCATCTCCATGGTATCTCTTCAACATCGACACATGAAACACCGGATGCACTCCGGACAGCCCTAGAGGTAAGGCTAATTCATAAGCCACCTCCCCTACTCGCTTTAGTACCTCAAAGGGTCCAATATACCTTGGACTTAGCTTACCTCTTTTGCCAAACCGCATCACCCCTTTCATGGGTGAAACCTTCAACAAGACTTGGTCACCCTCCATGAACTCCAAGTCTCTAACCTTTCGGTCTGCATACTCTTTTTGTCTACTTTGCGCCGCTAGAAGCTTTTCTTGAATGCCCTTCACCTTATCTAACGAATCCCTCAAGAGGTCAGTACCCCAAGGTCTAACCTCAAACGCATCAAACCACCCAATGGGAGATCTACACCTCCTCCCATACAATGCTTCAAATGGGGCCATATCAATACTTGAGTGATAGCTATTATTGTATGAAAACTCTGCCAAAGGTAAGAAGCTATCCCAATGGCCACCAAACTCTATCACGCATGCGCGAAGCATATCCTCCAACACTTGAATCGTTCGCTCAGACTGACCATCGGTCTGAGGATGGAACGCGGTACTAAGGTCCAACCTAGTACCCAATTCCGCATGCAATGTTTTCCAAAACTTAGAAGTAAACTGCGTACCTCTATCTGATATAATGGAGAGTGGAACTCCATGCAGTCAAACGATTTCTGAGATGTAGATTTTTGCTAACTTCTCTGCATTGTAAGTTACCTTGACCGGGATGAAATGAGCAGACTTAGTTAACCTATCAACAATCACCCAAATGGAGTCATACTACCCATTGTTTTTGGAAGACCAACCACAAAGTCCATTGCGATTCTCTCCCACTTCCATTCAGGAATGGGCATTCTCTGAAGTGTTCCTCCGGGCCTCTGGTGTTCATACTTTACTTGTTGACAATTTGGACATTTAGCAACAAACTCAACAATATCTCGCTTCATTCTACTCCACCAGAAGTGTTGCTTTAGGTCACGATACATCTTGGTTGCACCAGGATGTATAGAATATCCGGAACTATGAGCCTCTGTAAGAATAGTGGTGATCAAATCATCGATGCGGGGTACACATACCCTTCCCTTAATTCTCAAAACACCTTCCTCATCGATTGTTGCTTCTTTAGCCTCTCCTTGTAACACTTTATCTCGGATTCGACTTAGCTTCTCATCATCAAACTGTTTCCCCTTGATCTTGCCAAGAAAAGAAGATCTCGCCTCTACACAAGCTAACAATCCTCCCTTCTCTTTTATTTCTAACCTCATAAGGTCATTAGCCAAAACCTGAACTTCTCTAGCTAATGGGCGTCTAGAAGCTTGCAAGTGAGCTAGACTTCCCATGCTTCCCGCCTTTCTACTTAAAGCATCTGCCACAACATTCGCCTTCCCCGGATGATACAAAATAGTGATATTGTAGTCCTTCAATAGTTCCATCCATCTCCTTTGTCTCAAGTTCAAATCTTTCTGAGTAAAGACATACTGTAGGCTACGATGATCCGTATAGACTTCACACTTAACCCCATACAAATAGTGTCTCCATTGCTTTAGTGCAAATACTACCGCGGACAACTCCAAATCATGGGTCGGATAGTTACGTTCATGCACCTTTAATTGCCTCGAAGCATAAGCAATCACATTCTTCTCTTGCATTAGCACTGCACCCAACCCAGAATAGGATGCATCACAATAAACAATGAAGTTTTTACCCTCTACTGGCAAGGTAAGAATTGGTGCGGTAGTAAACAAAGTCTTAAGCTTCTGAAAGCTTTCCTCACATTCATCTGACCATACAAATGGAACATTCTGCTTAGTCAAGTTCGTCAATTGAGAAGCAATAGAGGAGAATCCCTTGGTGAATCGGCGGTAGTAGCTAGCTAACCCAACAAAACTCCGTATTTCTGACACATTAGTGGGTCTTACCCAATTCTTCACTGTCTCAATCTTAGAGGGATCCACCGAAACCCATCCTTAGAAACCACGTGCCCCAAGAAGGACACCGCATCTAGCCAAAACTCACACTTAGAGAATTTCGCATAAAGCTTCTTCTTCCTCAATAACTCTAATACCATTCTCAAATGCTCCTCATGTTCCTTCTTACTTTTAGAATATACCAGTATATCGTCTATAAATACGATCACAAAGAGGTCCAAATATGGCTTAAAAATCCCATTCATCAAGCTCATGAAAGCAGCGGGGGCATTTGTAAGACCAAAGGACATCACTACAAATTCATAATGCCCATACCTAGTCCGAAAAGCGGTCTTTGGCACATCCGTTGCCCGTATTTTCAATTGATGATAACCGGATCTCAAGTCGATCTTTGAGAAGACACAAGCACCTTGTAACTGATCGAACAAGTCATCAATGCGAGGAAGAGGATACTTGTTCTTAATAGTTACCTTGTTCAACTGCCGGTAGTCTATGCACATCCGAAAACTCCCGTCCTTCTTCTTCACAAACAAAACCGGACCACCCCAAGGAGATGCACTTGGTCTAATGAAACCTTTGCTCAACAACTCTTGAAGTTGTGCCTTTAACTCTCTTAACTCCGCGGGAGCCATTCTATAAGGGGGTATAGAAATGGGGCGAGTACCCGGTTCAAGATCGATACAGAAGTCAATATCCCTATCTGGTGGCATACTAGGAAGATCTGCAGGGAACACATCCAAAAACTCATGGACTACCAAAACCGACTCAATCGAGGGTACTTGAGTAGTGTCATCCTTGAGATGTGCCAAGAAAGCTAAACACCCTTTACTAACCATTTTCTTAGCACGAAGAAAGGAGATGATACGCACCGGATTGGAAGTGTAGTCCCCCTCCCACACTAACGGGTCTGTCCCAGGCTTGGCTAATGTCACAGTTTTAGCATTACAATCCAAGATCGCAAAATTTGGAGAAAGCCAAGTCATACCCAGAATTACATCAAAGTCACCCATTTCTAAAATAACCAAATCTATATAAGTGTTGCTCCCCACAAAGTTCACCAAACAGGACCTATATACCTTTTCAACTACCACAGACTCACCCACCGGAGTAGAAACACGAATAGGCATATCAAGTAATTCACAATGTAAATTTAGACCATTAGCAAATGATGAAGATACATATGAAAACGTGGAGCCAGGGTCAAATAATACAGATGCCATGCAATCACAAACCAAAGATTACCTGTGATAACAGCATCAGACGCCTCCGCTTTAGATCTCCCAGGGAAAGCGTAACAATGGGCCCTATCACCCGTCTGTCCATTGCCCCTACCATGTTGTGTCGTAGTGGCTCCAGTTTGCCCATCACCTCTGCCGTTGTGGTGACCACCATTACCTCGACCACCACGTCCTCCAGAAAAACGGCCTCTACCATGACCACCTCTACCTCTAGCTAGTGGGGCTCTGTAACTCTGGTTTGGACAATACCTCTTAATGTGTCCAACCTCCCCACATCCATAACACTCTCGGGGTTCATGCATAGGTCTCTCGGAGTAGTGTTGACCGTTCTGAGGTGGACCCCCAACTACAGTCTGTAGTGAAGACTGAATTGGTCGACTTGAGTAACCTCCGGAGCTCTGTCCTCGAGAGTGAGAACCATTAAACTCACCTCCCCTTCGAAACCTTTTTGACGTCGATGTCGTGGTGAAGTCATCTGGCTTCACTCCTTCAACTTCTATCACAAAGTCTACCACCTCTTGGAAGGATGTTGCCGTAGCCGCTACCTGTAAGGCTGAAATCCGCAATTCTGACCTCAACCCCTTCACAAAACGGCGAATCCGCTCTTGTGGACTGAAACAAAGTTGAGTGGCATACCTTGATAAAGCACGAAACTTAGCCTCATATGCGTTAACCGTCATCCTACCTTGCTCGAGACTCAAGAACTCATCCCTTTTTCTATCTCTCAAAGTCCTTGGGATATACTTCTCCATAAACAGGGTACAGAAGGACGCCCAAGTCATAGGTATGGCCTCTGTCGGTTGACACTCGACATGTGATCGCCACCACATTTTGGCGTTCCTTGAAACTGATAGCTTACGAACTCAACGCCAAACCGTTCTACTATCCCATCTTGTGTAGTAGCTCATGACAATCAACCAGAAAATCATAAGCATCTTCAGATTCTGCACCCTTGAAGACTGGAGGTTTCAATTTCAAGAACTTACTGAAAAGTTCGTGCTGATCGTTTGTCATTATAGGGCCAGTAGTCAGACGTGGAAATGTGCCTATCTCCAATGAGGCATCCATACGAGGACCCCCAGCAGCAGCATGTCGTACCTCTGAAATCGGAGGTGTTGGTGCAGAAACCACTGGAGGTGCCTGACCCTTATCAGATAAACCGCTAAGATAGGCCAGAACCTGATTAATCATTTCTGGGGTAGGTTGGGGTGGCAGTTCCTCATTTTGCACTTGCTCATTCTCCCCTTCCTCACCCTCTCTTATCACTTCCTCAGTCGGTGGAGGAGTCACCGCCCTAGCATCAGATGGGCTAGGGGCTCGTCCTCTTCCTCTAGAGGACGTCCTCCCACGGCCTCTTGCCGCTACTCTTCCTCGAGCCACAGCCCCAGTGGCTGGCTCAGATGTTTCTTGTCGGGCCGTTGTTGCTGCTGGTGCGGTCGTTGCTCTAGTTCTAACCATCTGCGAAATAGAGTGAAGATGGTCAAATACCAATTCGTATCGCCTAGATACCAATTGGACTCAAGTAGTAGCACGAAAGAAAGAATGAAAGAGTGAAATTTTCCTAAAGTCTTATAGCCTCTCAAGGAAAAGTAAAGGCGTCCCCCTACCGTTCCTTAAGACTCTACTAGACCTGTTCTTGTGTGATGAGACCAACGAACCTAATGCTCTGATACCAAGTTTGTCACGACCCAATTCGGAGCCGCAACTGGCACCCACATTTACCCTCCTATGTGAGCGAACCAACTCATATAACCTTAACAATTCGATGTATAACAACAGAAAATAATGCGGAAGACTTAAACTCATTAATAAAACAATTCAAACTATTATTATTATCCCCAAAATTTGGAAGTCATCATCACAAGAACATCTATCCTCAAAATTACTAAACTAAGAGTAACTAAGAAAACAAAACAAATAGAACGCTAGTCCATGCCGGAAGTTCAAGGCATCAAGACTTGAAGAAGAAGACCCAGTCCAAGCTAGAAGCATTAGCTCACCCTGAAGATCCGGTGTGACGAAGACTGGCTTGATTTACTGCTGAGTTGAAGTTGACGGAACGTTTGCTGCATTCCACAAATAACAAAGAAGAAAACAACAAGTAGGGGTCAGTACAACCACAAGTACTGAGTAGATATCATCGGCCAACTCAAAATAGAAGATAATATATATCAAGTAATATTATAAAATCAACTATGATACTTAACATGTAGCAACAACAAGTACTATATCATTAACAATTTCCACTAAGTTCACACATGAGGACTCAAGCCTCAATACCATACTCATTTGGGAATTGGGTTCATTAGATTGAGTATATTCATTATCTTTCAAGATTCATTATCTTTCTTCCCCTTGTGTCGGTACGTGACACTCCGCTCCATATACTATCCTGGTGTCGGAACGTGACACTCCGATCCATATTCTATCCTGGTGCCGGAACGTGGCACTCCGACCCTCATTCTATCCTGGTACCGGAACATGGCACCCGATCCATATTCTATCCTGGTGTTGGAACGTGACACTCCGATCCTCATTCTATCCTGGTACTGGAACGTGGCACCCGATCCATATTCTATCCTGGTGTCGGAATGTGACACTCCGATCCTCATTCTATCCTGGTACCGGAACGTGGCACCCGATCCTCTATCTCTATCCTGGTACCGGAACGTGGCACCCGATCCCCTAATCTCACCACTTTCGTTCATCAAGCCTTCTTTTATACCAAGGCATCATCATTAACAAAGTAGATTAGGGTTTCTTTTCAAGATTTGGGATTCAATAGCTTCATCATGCTTATTTATTCACAATTACATAATCATATTCATGCAAGCATACAATCAAGCATATAGAAGGGATTACAATACTACTAACACATATCATTCGCTATTAAGAGTTTACTACGAATAGTGTGAAAACCATAACCTACCTCCACCGAAGACTAGTGATCAAGCAAGAATTTCCAAAGCTTTGTTTTCTCCTCAGCCTCGTTCGATTCAATCCTCTCTCTCTCTGTTCTTTCTGTTTTCTTTATTCAAAACCCTCTTTCTTTTACCCTAATTAGCATATAATTAAGAATAAAAGAATGACAATAATGCCCCACTAATTAATCCAAAGTTACCTCTTTTATCCCTTAAGAATTTGAGTTATTAATATAAACCCACAAAATCTATAATTAAGGAAAGAATAGTCCAAAACGTCCCTTAAAACTTAACCAGAATTCCGACTCCAACTGGGATTACGCAACCTGTGACGGGCCGTCATGCCTGCGACGGTCCGTCACGCAGGTCGTCGTAAGGGCCAGTACCCAATTTCAGAATTCCTAAGTATATTGAAACTGTGCCTCACGACGGTTCGTCGTAGCTGTGACGGCACGTCCTGCAGGTCCGTTACAGATTACAGAGAGTCGATTTTTATATCCAAATTTAAGAATTCTAAGTGTCATGGAACGAAACCTCCTTGACGGGCCGTCGTGACCACGACGGTCCGTCGTTACATCCGTCGTCCCAGCCAGTTTTTCCAGAAATAAAATCTGCTGCTCAAAACGACTAAACAGGTCGTTACATCTGCGTACTTAACCTTTCAGAGGTATTGTACTAGACTTTTTGTTATCATTCATTGCATAAGACATGAAAAGTAGTGAGTAATTAAACTTTTCAGGAGATTAACAACAAGGAAGTATCTTTTATAAATACTAAAGAGTAGTCTCATCATCAAAAGCCAACTTAACGACAAAACTAAAATATCTTAGGGACACAACCCTTTACATAGAAAGAAAATACATAATAAGTCCTTAAATAACAACTAAAGAAATAAGGATTACGCCCTCGAATATATAAGGACATACTTAGACTTGAAAGAGTTGGCTCCCAAGATTGCCTTCAAATTAATCTTCAACTTCCCTCCATCCTATACTTATAGAGTATAGAAAAGTATCGGATTAGTACAAACAGTCTACTAAGTATGGCATATGCAAAGTCATGCAAAAGAGGACATTTTAGTATAAATAAGCTTTCATGATATGTAAGTAACTCCTTCATGAATATAGAACTAAAATAACATATAAGTCATCATTTAACACATACAATAGAACTTCCATAATTTTAGCACAAAGAACCACTTTACGGTGAACTCAAGAAATATTACAGTGAACTCAAATCCCTTCAAATGACAGTGAACTCAATTCCTTAGAAGTTTCACTAACCAAGGTTGTCCTAAGACTCACTAGGGAAAGACATGAAGGAACCTCTCGTACAAAGCCTTCGATGCACACCTAAGAAATCCTACCCATTATAGGCTTACTTCGTACGGGTAACAAGTCCACATCTCATAACTTAGACACTACAAAAACATACTTACATTTAGGAACTTAACAGAAGTTCCCTTCTGCAATTGGACTTGCAAGTTATACAAAGTGCAATGTGATTATTGCATCCTATACTACTATTTCCACAATGTGCAACTTGAGTATTCCATGAGATTAGGTACACCATATTTATCATTCATAAACTTCATTATACAAGACATAATATTAAAATTCTTTCTTAACATTAGACACTCAATCACATAACTTCACTTTCATTTCATTAAGACACATTAATACATTACATATAAAGACACACCAAGACTCCCCTTTCAAGTGCCTACTTGTGCAATGGATAAATAGCATCCAATACCACCACCTACCCTAAGTATTACACTCTTAGGTTACTTATTTCGTTACATTATTTTGTGTGGGATAGATTTAACTGACATCGACCATGAGATCAAGTCATGGAATCCCGACACTAACCCCTATCGGATAAGGGATCCTCACTTGCCTCAGGTAGGGTCATTATCTTAGTCTTTACATGGATTCCCCAATAGATAAACCTATGCGGGCACATATTTAAGGGATAAGGATATTGCTTCTAAGTCACTCATTCTCTACTAATGAGCAGTACTCATCTAAGAGGTACATTGGATAGACCATCTCAACTCACGAAGTGTAACCACCCCTTTTCCAAATATTCTCGGTGCTAAGCATAACTCCCCACGGAGTCTTAAACATTCAATACTAAAGGTTAAGGAATATCTATTGGACACCACATCTCTAATCATGAACGATATCGATCCTCAAACCTATCTTAGAAAGCTCTTGGGAATAGTCACGTTACTACTAAACACCTCATTTAAACTAACAAAGAGTGTTCACCCAAAACTCCCCCTATTCTTACTATCGGAATGGTAGGGGTGCTCTAAACACTTCATCTATA
Organism: Solanum peruvianum; assembly: GCA_027705065.1. Lineage (NCBI taxonomy): Eukaryota > Viridiplantae > Streptophyta > Magnoliopsida > Solanales > Solanaceae > Solanum > Solanum peruvianum. The sequence goes on from JAKWJD010001763.1 coordinate 15,613,317, forward strand.
CTCACGAATATGTCCACACTAAAATTCCCCGTTCGCATTCATTAACTTCATTCATACATTCAAGTCTGTGTATATGTGACCACAACTTTCATATAGTCACTTTTTTCATAACATTGACTTCTAAAAATTCTTACATCTTTATTCATATAATTTCACAAACCTTCATACTTCACATAAACATATACTTTAATTAGACATAGTCTCTACAAACATACATTTCAAGCTTCGTGATGCACATCAACAAAAACATCATCATTATCACTTTATTTCACATACTATAACTTCATGATCATACTCACATTACTCCTATAAATACATTTTCATATGGTTCAAGTAAACACCGACACCAAAGGTGGACCATACCACTCAAGAATATTTCATTGGAAACTCAGCAAGGTAGAACAACTTACACTTCATCCAAGCTTTCACCACATTTCATGAATTTCTCCAATAACTAATCATAAATTAGCATTTCAGGCAGTATCTAAACATAATATAACATAAATATATTCCACTATAAAAATTTCTAACATTATCTAGATATATACACAAAACCCACTTCACAAGCTAAAAGTTGGAAATCTGCATGAGCATGGGTTCATTGGGGTTTAACATTAAAATTATCATTTAATGCTAAAAACATCTCATCTTAAGAATTAAAACGTTTTCATTCAAATACACATACTTAGAGTCAAAGAATAGAGAAGCTGGAGTTTAAAACCCTTTTTGAAATCTCTTTGGAGTGGCTCCTTGAATGAAACAAGGTTCAAGGATGACTACCATACCTCAATGAGCAGAAACCCAAGAAATTTTGACGAAGAAAACATCCACAACCAGTACTTCTACACCTTTCTTGTGTTCTAGCTTCTATGGAGTTCGAGAGATTCTTGAAGGAGGGATTTTGGGTTTTCGAAAAGGAAGTCTAACCTATGTTTAGGAGTATAACTAACTTAAAATACCCCTAAGACCGTAAAATATCCGTCCTTGGATCACGAAGGACTTGGGGTGAGTTTAACAAACAGCCCAAGCCTTGGCTGACTTTTATCAGGTTTCCATGCACGACTTATGACCCTCTAACGATGGACTGTCACCCAATTGATGCCCCTTTGATGGGATCCATCGTTTGGGTATGAGCCTCCCCTTGTGCATGCCTTGGATACCTTCCATGTTTAATTGACGCCCAAGGTCGACGGCCTGTCATTTGACAAATGGTCTATCCCTTGTGGACGTCGTTCGACACTGTTTGGCAGCATCCTGCCATAGAGATGGGTCATCTTCAAGATCCCCTCGTGGGTCCTAGGTGGAGTCGTTTGCGGATGTTGAACCCCTATACATGTTCATCTACGTCCTAGGGTCCCGTCATGTCATTTTCAACTAAAGCGAACATGTATAACTTGCTAAAACGTACTAAGACACACAAGCACTTTTTAAGGCACATCTACAGAACATTGTAAACGTTATTGGACGTTTGACGTTCAAACATCACCAAACATTAGACATTGCCTCAAAACATCATTATTGACCATTTTAAAACAAAATTAATTCATGATACACATCTGAAGCTCAAGTTCAACCTAGTTCATTTTAGGGGCGTTACAATATCTACCCATAGATAAATCCACCATACCTTAATGGATTTTTCCCATTAATTTGAGAATAAATACCTTGGTTTTTGAAGCCCTAGCATCTACTTCTTCCTATTCTTTTTTGGATAGATCTAGAGAGAGAGTTTTTTAAAGATGAACTATTTTGGGTTTTTGTGAATAATATAGTAAATGGGGTTATTTATGAATTAAGATCATTCATATATGTGAAATAAGAGATTATGAATTCAACACATTTATTAACTAACTAATGAATAATTTATGAAAAAGACCCTCCCTAAGAAACCCACTCCTAACACCATGACAGGGCTCACTAGCCTTGCCAGACCACGAGTTATGGTCCCGCCCATCGTCCTTGGTATGTGGGTAAGATCTTGAGTCCTGGACGTCATAATTTGAAAGCAGGACCATGAGCCTTCTTACGAGTCATGGTACAGACCAATGGGCGTGAAGTGGCTCGTAGTCCTTAGGTAGTAGCTTGGTCTCAAGTCCTTTCCTTCCACAAGCCAAATGGGTCTTCACGAGACCCATCACGAACTATAGTCAAGAGAGTTGGACGTGAAGGTGGTCGTGGTCTTGAGGTAGAACCTTTCCAAGGTTAGGTCAACCTTGTCCTTTATCTTAGCATTTTCCCCCTTAGCCTTGGCACTTTCCCTTGTGACCCTCGACCTAACATTTGATCTTCTTCTAAACCACAGTATAATATGTACCTTGATGTTAACCCTTACTTTAGGATTTAGTTTAATCTACAAAATATCCGAGTCGTTACACCCACATGATCATATTAGGATTTTTGTGGACGTTTGTGGTCTATTCTCATTAAAGAAGATAGCACAAGAATCAGTATGTCTCAAGTTATTGGAAATTATATTTAATATGTGAAGCTACAAAATGGTTGGTTGTGTTACAAAAGGATTCCATCACATCGTGCGATAAACTTACCATAATATTCTCTGTGAGATTCTTTCCCCCATTAAAGATGATAACACTTAAACATAACAACAAAGTTTTCAAATGCTTGGACGGTGAGCCAACTCATGAGACATCACTGAGGTTTAAGAAGTTAGTACTTCAATGCCTGACTAAAGGCCTTCCACAAAATGTGCTGCTAAAATACTTCTATAGGAGCCTTGACTCATTGAACAAAGGAATTGATGATGAACTTATTACCGGTGGAATACTCGTGAAAACCAAGTGTCGCCTCTCACTTTTAGGATGACAAAAGAGAAGATCGAAAAAGATCAAGAGAGATACATAAACATGGCCAAAATAATGGCACAATTGGATATCTTGGTCAAAAATGTTATGGATAGATCGAAGAGTGTGAATGTTGTGGGTATTGGTGGATCAAACCTCAAAAAGCTCAGTTGTATAATGAGGATGTGAACTTCCTAGCTAATCAAGGAGGAGGATATCACGCAAACTATCAAAAGCTGGGTGGAATTACGGGTTGGAATAGAGATGATGGATGGAGAGAGCATGAAGGAGATTGGTGTGAATCTAACGTTACTTGGAACGAAAGAGATAGTGACAAGAAGAGGAATGTACCACCCCATAAGCATCAAAAGCCAAAGGAATCGGATAATATATGCACGAAAGAAGACATGCTCTCACGCATTCACAATAAAGTTGAAGAGTCATAGAAGGTATTGAAGTATATGAAGGAGCATATTTCTACGCTTAATCAAAAGGTCACCTCTCATTCAATGCAAATTAAGGAATTGGAAAACCAAATGGGTAAAATTTCTTCTTATTTGAAACCAAGCACAAAAAGGGAGCCTACATAATGATGCTTTAGAAACCCAACAAATGATATGTGAATTAGTAATTTCATTATGCCACAATTGTAACACCCCATAGCCAAAACAGACCAAAAATTAGTTTTTCAGAAAAAATCAGCATGTGCTACCAACGGTGGCATCGGAGGACCAAAGCCTGAACCACGGTCCATCCGTACAACCGTCGATGGGATCAGAAACTCCAAAAAATTTCAGCCTAGAAAATTTTTTTTCTGAGTGTTTCTCCTTTTTTTGTCGAATGGATAGACCCAAAGTGTTAGGAAGAAACATGTAACCTCGCAAGCGGGCCCGTGGATTAGGTATACATGAGGGTTCTACTGCATCTAAATTAAAGGCATCCAAACTCCCTAGAAAGAGAGGAAAAGGCAAAGGCAAGGACTAGGTGCCCATGGTTGATACCACAGGCACAGAGTATAACTCCATTAGTGAGGGAATCTGTAAGGCTCATCTCACTCAATTAAACAACTAGGGGGGATCATAAGATTCTCATGCTTTCATATCTTTGCTAGAGGATGACCATCTGCTACAAGCCCTAAGAGTAGAGCTCTGCTCCAAAAATGTGCATAATCCATCTATGATCGCGGTGCCTCCAACTCCTCCAACTGTAGCTTCAGCATAGATTGTCATTCTAGCACCACAAGTGCAAAGTTTTTCTCCCTAATCTCTCAATACACTAATGGTCAAGGGATTAAGGACTATTCTTAAGGAGAAGATATTGTTCATAGATGGTATGGTGGACAGGTATCCAGAGATATCGAGCACTCTCAAGTTCTATAATTTTGATATTTTTACTAAACCCCAAGGAATCTACATTCCGAATTGGTTTGGGTAGTTATACTCGGCATACAGAATTTAGTATAGAAAGGGAAGAAGAAGTCCAGGACCTTCAACCTAGATTACTCTGTGATAGTTTAGGGGAAGAAAGTGAAGTGTAAAAGTGAGGACATAAAGTTGTTTTGGGGTGTTCTAATAACGCCACACACGATTCTGTTGACTTGATCGAAATAAAGACATTAGAGGACTTAAAGGATTGGATGGCACCCCTTCTATCTGACATCACCCCGAGGTTGATTGAGGGTGACGGACTAATAGAAAAGAAGGATCTTAGAGTTACATGTGGGTACTGGTTTGGATTCACTAGCTTCACTACATGTCATGACCTAGGGGTACCCCCTAGACGTACCAAGGCACATAGAACCCCGAAAGAGTTCATATAAGCCAATTAGCATATCATAAAAAAATCACTACAAAAATAAGAGTAAAAACGCTATACAAGTGCAAAATTTTCATAAAGGAGAGCGGATGTCTAAACTTTTCAAAGTAGGTTCTCAACACTTATAACATAATCCAAAATTAGATACAAGACCGAAACAACAATTATAGTATTCGTGCTCGAAATGTGATCACCTTGAGAACTGGACCTTACACTTAGGAAAATGTCGGAAAATATGGTTAGTTAAAAAAATACACTACGTATGATAGTCATACACAAAATCATAAAAACATACAAAAAGGACATTTTAGTTGAATGCATATCATTTGCTAGTTTAAAACATCATTTTTAAGATAATGGAATAGAATAATCCATAAGCGTAATCAACTCATAAATCATGATACCATAAGAGGAACACAACATAAATATCCTCAAGCATACTTGCAAAATACATCAATAAAATCCCACAATATCAACCATACTAAGTAAAGTTGCTTGAGTAACTGTAGTTCATAACTCATAATTTTTTCATACTATGATAGTGGGATAAGCCTTAACTGACATAGAGAATGTGAGCTAAACAAGCCATTAGGTGTCTACCCCACACCAAAAAGGGGTTGTCATACTTGCCTTAGGTAGAACCATACTCTTAGCTTAGGTGAATCCACTAGCTAAAGAACTATGAGGGCACATAGTTTACATGATAAGGGGATTGCTACTAGAAAACCCGCCCTCTACTATCGTGAGGGCTTCCATCCCAAGAGATTGCACCTAGAAACCTAGACTCATTAACGTGAGGTGTTCCATCTCATATTACTATCCACTAGGTGCTAAGCATTCATACCCACAAACTTCACATTAATTCTTTACTTAAGTTCATATTGATGGAAGAATGTCTTCACACTCCGTAAAACATAACTCCTACTATAGCTCGAAGATTTAATAAGTGATAATAACCTTCCAACCTAAGAATCATATTATTGTGAGAAAACTTTTAACATGATATATATTTATACATAAGTGTGTACTTGCGGACAACCTTGCAACTACACAACAACTAGATCATATGTATATTCACATTACACAATTGTTCTTAAAGCATATACATTAACCTCATCATAATGCATAATTCTCATTCTTAGCCCTTAAGGACCATAGATCATATTGAATAAAAAATTATAACGACTACATTAGGCATGGATAGTAACATGATTCAAATAATTCTATTACTACAAGAATAAACTCATAATACACTTCTTCTACAATTCACCCACATCGCAAGGTCATAAATTGGGAATATGGGGATTTCATGGATATTTGGGGGATTTCATCATTAAACTATAATCAATCATCAATTAAATCATAATATAAAATAATTAAATCAATATATTGATTTTGAAATGAATCCATGACTTGGAGTAAAACCGTAGCTTTTGGGGAATTTTGATCATTGAAGTTAAGGTTTTAGAAAGGACTACATGGATGATAGTTATCCATTGATGATGGAATACAATACTGTAGATATGAATTCAAATGAAATTGAGTACAAACCCTTCTCCTTAAACCCTAGCTTCACCTTTCTTCTTCTTTTTCCTTTGAATTCTAGAGAGAGAATATTCATTGAAGAGGATTAGGGTCTTTCTTTTGGGATCTGGAATTATCAGGAGATGATTTGATTTGGTATCTTAAAACCCTTATATAGTTATTATAATTAAGTATAAAATGATGTCACTAAATAGTAATTAAAATTGGAAAACCCCATGAAGCCCCTAAGTGTAACTGCCAAATGGCAGTTTGATGAGTCACCCACGACTGTACGACCACAATCTGCAGATGGACTCACGTCGTGTGTTGGTGAGCCGTGGTGAACGTTCAAAGATCTATATATACGACCTTGACCCACGACCCCTCACTGACCGGCCGTGGTAAGACTCAGACCCATTCTTAGTGTCTCGCATTCGCCCCTTACTCTTGAGATGTGGCTGACCCCCGAGGCGTGGGTGACCTCCATGGGTTACTTCAAAGAAAACTTCTTAGGGTCCTCCTCAAAGAGTCATTATTGGTCATTGTTATCGTACCTTGATGTTCTAACACGAAATACTATATATTTATGTACGATAAGGTATGTTTACGACTTTAACCCTCTTGTTTAGGTTCTAGTATAGCATGCTAGTTCTGGAATATTACAATATCTCCCCCATGGGAACATTCATCCTCAAATGACGATCTAGACACTTTATGGAATTAAAGATTCCAAACTAGTAACCCAACATGCATGAAACACCAAAATAATGCACAATTTAAAGGAGGAAATATCAACTCCAAATCAAAAACAATCAATGCATTAAAAGGTAGTATGAACTACATCTAACAACCCATTATGAATGAAACTCAATATTTCTCATATTCATAGGAGGAAATACATTCTCCAACTAAAAGTATGCTCAACACACTATTATGGAGACAACATGCAATTACACTCGAACCATAGTATAGCATGTTCATCAACTCATCTCACGAACTCAAATAGGCAACTCATACTCAATGCACAACAACATGATAAAAATCAATCATGAAAAAATCATTTTCATGATAAACATGAATTTCTCAAGAATATTCATAACAAAATAAAATTATGGAAACAAACATGTAAGACACATTACTTCCAAAACACTAAAAATGAAGAGGAACCACTAACCTTAAGCTTGAATAGGAGTAGATGGAAGAGATAACGATAAAAGGACTTTATATCGGCCTCATCCTCCCAATAAGCATCCTCAACTAAATGATTTTTCCATATACCTTCACGGAGGCAACTTCCTTGTTTCTCAACTTCTTGACTTTCCGGTCTAGAATCTCAACCCACACTTCTTCATAAGCAAGATTCACTTTAACTCTAGTGTCACGGCTTTGTTTAATTAGCCAAAACATTGATTGTTGCATTAATGGATGTATGCTATATTACAAGGCTTATAAAGAGACGACAAAATGTATGTTTCTTAAAGAATCTTGTTATAAAAAACGTGCGTAAGAAGGGTTAGAAAAAGATTCCACAAAATACAGTACATTACCTTCCACTTATTCCTAGAATTCAACAGTTATATGCTTTGACAAGATCTACTGAACACATGATGTGGCACTACGAAAATTTTAGGGAAGAAGGTGTGTTATGCCACCCTTCGGATAGAGAATCATGGAAAATCTTTGATTGAACATATGTACACTTTCCTGTAGAGCCTAGACATGCTAGGCGTCGTCTTTATTCTGATGATTTTACTCATTTTAGTCAATCAGGATCAACATACTCTTGTTGACGAGTTTATTAGACCGCTCAATTTTCCTCATGATATTTGTAAGACTGCCGCGTATATCTTCTTAACATTGATTTTTTCAGTTCCTTATAATTCCAAAAATAAAATTTGTATAGATCTTCAATTGTTAATAGATTTTACGACAGTTATGGAAGGATGGTGTATTTACTTATGATATGTCGAAGAAACATAATTTTTTTCATGCAAGTTTCATTGATGTGGATAATTAATGATTTTCCTGCTTATGGCATGTTGTCGGGATAAAGTACAATAGGTAAATTAGCTTTCCCAATTCGTATGGATGAAACAACTTTCAATTTGAAAATAAAAGAAAGTTTTCTTAGTTTCGCTGTAACCATCAATTTCTACCTCTCAATAATGAATTTAGAAGAAACAATAATGGTTTTTATAAAGGAAGAGAGGAAAAGTCTAAGCCTCTTCCCATGTTAATTAGAGAACGAGCATGGAAAAAATTAAAGGATTTCCAAAAATTACTGAATCTGGTCCGTAAAACTTTTACGGTTATGAAAATTCACATAATTGGACCACAAGAAATATTTTTCGGATCTACCATATTGGAAGACCAATCTAGTTCACCAAAATCTTAATATAAAGCATTTAGGGAAAAATATATTTAACAATATTTTTCATACAATCATGGATAATAGAGAGAGAACAAAGGATAATGAGAAAGCAAGAATGGAGTTGAAAGGTTATTGTCGTCGAAGTGATTTACACTTGCAAGAGACTGCTGATGGGTGATGAATTAAACCGAAAGCAAAGTTTTCCCTTAAATGACCACCAAAAGAAAGATGTATGTGAGTGGGTTGATGAGCTAAAAGTGTTGCACGGATGTGCTTCTAATTTGTGTAAATGTGTTGATAAGAAATATTTAAAGTTATTTGGAATTAAAGGTCATGACTGCGACATCTTCTTGCGATGTATTATTCCAGTAGCTTTTAATGCACTTCAAAAAACAATCTGGAAGCCACTAACCAAATCCAGCATGTTCATTAAAGAATTGTGCTCAACAGTATTGCCGGAGGATAAATTAGGGATATGGAAGAAAACATTCAATTAATCTCCTGTAAATTCCAGTGAATATTTCCACCCAGTCTTTTTGATTAAATTGAGCACTTAATGATTCATTTTCCTTATGAAGCAACTGTCTGTAGTCGTGTTCAATAGCGATGGATGTATCAATTTAAAAGGTATACTAATTTATTTTTAGAATTTATTCTGTTTCTAGTAATTATATTACGTAATATTTTTATTACATAAACTGATTGCAGGTTCCTAAAAAAACAAAAAAAACAATGAAAAACAATTTAGAGTTGAAGGATATATTTTCCAAGAATTTGCTCAATAAACCTCATACCTTTGTTCCCATCATTTTGAATCTCATGTTATATAGAAATAATAGAGTTGATCCCAATGATGGTTTAATCAATAAAAATGCTACTCAAACAAAAGCTTATTTGTGAATTTTCACAATGTATGATTTAATATAATGAGTTATGAATGAAGAATATATCATTTTAAATGTATATCTGATATGATTTCTCAGTTTGATAGGTGAATAGTAATCCACAAGAAATCTAACAAGAAGCTTATTAGTGAATTTTAGCAATGGGAATATTAAGACATGCACAATTTTGGCCTTTTTATTTCATGGATGGATATTAATTTCACACTACTTCTTGGGGTGAAGGAAAAAGTACATATAATAGTGGGGGGTGTCAGTGGAACTGGAAAAGATGGTACTATAAGTGAACACTATGGTGTTCTTAAGGAAATTATGATATTAGAATAGCCAATGCCACCATGCATGAAGTTAGTTTTATCCTACTGTGACTGGTTTTATACGTCTAATCATGGCATGAAATTTGATATTCATTTTGGTATTGTTGAAGTTCGAAAAAAGGGAAGATATTCTAAATTTGACCCTTTCATTTTTCCCCAAACAGAAACTCAAGTTTTTTTATGCAATTCATCCCGAAAACAAAGGAGGTAAAGTTGATTGGTGGGTAATTATAAAGACAAACCTAAGAGGAGTTGCCAACGAAAGATATAATTTGGAATTTTCTTACCAATAGGAACAATAACATATTAGTGCAAGTACAGAGGATGATTCAATTAATTACATACGAGATGATTGAGTTGAAGGTGAAGATATACATGGAAGTAATTTTCAACCATTTGTCAGAGAAAATGAAGCTGAAGATGAGGTGGAAACAAGTGAAGAAGAAGAAGACGAGGAGGGGGAAAGAAGTGAAGTGGAAGAATTTTTCGATAATGATGATTCACGAGATCACTTTCAAACCGAAGAACAGGATACAAAGGATGATTGAGAATATTACTTTGTCGATTTGTTTTATTCATTTAAAGCATTATGTTCTGGTTTATTGAATTGTGATTTCTATATAGTATGACCATTTACCAAATTATTGTGTCTCCCTCGATATTTTTAACTTTTATAATCTATAATCTAATAGTTGAACAAACATATTTCTTTCATTCCTTTGTCTTCATTGGTTTTTATTATAACTATGTTTGTTCATGTGTTATTTATTGGTTAATTACTAATACATTATTTTATTGTTTTCAGTTTATTGGAGATGTCAGGTATAGGATCTAAGAGAGTAAGAAAGCCTAACAGTAAAAGACAAAAATTAAGTAAAGAAACACACGTATAGTGGAGCGACAAAGAGTTCAATTGCACGCCATATTCCAATCACGAGCCCTCCATTCTCATGTGGGTTCACTTCATGTGAATGAATCATCAATGATCAACCTAATCGATTAATCTCTACCTTATGACACTGAATCTCGGCCTCTCATAATCCCATCACAATCCCTTTATTCTCAAATTTGTTCGCTCCATGTAAATGGGACTCCTTTGCCTCAACTTAGTCTTGAGGTCAACTGATCTCAACCTCTTAACACTGAATCTCAACTTAATCTAATCAGTTACAACATATATATAAAAAGAATTTGAACAATTGATGTCAACAACGACCAATAGAACTCCGGTCAGCTCATCTAGTACAGTTTGGCAAAGGGGACAATGATCACCAAATCTGGATTGTACCTAATGAGGATGGGTAATAAGACTAACTTTTAATAATACATTTGCTGAGCTGAATTTGTTTTTCTTTTTTTTATGTGTTCGATAACAATTGAATTTTATGTAGGGTTTATCCTCACAAGATAGTATTTGAAGGCATTGCTAATTGCATTCGTAGTAAATTTGAATTGGCTAGACTCTCATGGAAGAAGTTTCCGAAATCTACTCATGATATGTGAGAATAAAATGACTGTTTGTTTGTGTTATGTTCAGATAAGAGTTTGTTTACTATGTCCTAGTTCTCGAATTTCAGCCTTCCCTTAACCGCTTATGTGCCAATTTAAATTTAATGATATTGATTCTAGCTTCGAAAAACATGGTTTTGGTCCATTTGATACTTGTAGGTAAAATATATTTGCTTATTTACTGTTTACTGAGACATAGAGTAGGACTAAAGAGTGCTTATTTTTGTTATAAGATGGCTACTTTGCTGAAATATATTTGCTTTGTGTTGATATAGGTCTAAATCAACAGGTTTTGTTTTTTCTTGTCTCTTTCTTACTGTATGCTAAGCAAATTAACATGGTGCTAAGGCATATTATAATGTTTTTTTTGTTCGCTCCCTCATGTTATTCAATTTCAAGGAGTAGAAGTGTCAGATTCCTAGTATAATTTATCATGAATTGTGTCCCTTTATCCCTTTACAAGTAAAATTACACGCACTTCGCGCGGTTATTTTTTATCACAAAATTTATAAAATAATATTTTAAAATTGTCAGTTATTAAACCCAAAACACTATATTATCTTACATACAAGATTACATTGTAAAAAACATTAATAATGTAAAGGAAGATGAAATTTATTGCATTTTATAATTGATCCTAAATAACAGAAGCATAAATTAATGACTATAACAATATATTCCAAGATATATAACTTAAGTAATGGTCTAAGTGAGTCACTCAATGAGAACAAAGTACACAAATTTTTAGTTTTGATGGAGGAGGAGGATTCTGGTTTGTGGTGCTACTATGTAGGCGGGCCTAATGTTTTCTTTTATATTTATATTAGGTTATTTACTCGCGCGAATAATCTTTCTAAGTATAGAATAACCTTTCCAATAATCGTCTATTATAAGAAATTAAAAAAAAAAGTAAATTTTAGAATGTTTTAAGAACATTTCAACATAATGATTTGACATTATCACTTACCTCAAGAATTGAAAATA